>JASXTE010000012.1:7415000-8615000 GCA_030280995.1 Hemileia vastatrix
GTTCTTCTAAAGTTGGTCATAAAAAATCTTATACTAACACAAAGAATTCACATACTGCAGGATGTGGAAATGACAGGAAATGCAAACAAACCAAACCCCCTTCCCCCAGTACCACAGAAGGAAGTAAAGCCTCTAGTGCCTCAAGAAGGTCTTCCAAAAGGCTTCAAAATAAAAAAGCTTCCTCTGCTACAACAAATCAGAAACCTATCCAGTCATATAAAAGAGTTGAAGACAGAAAATATGACGTACAAAGCAAAGGTAGACACATTGTGGGATCAGGTCCAAGAACTCAGGAATCAGTTTCAGGCTCAACCTTCACAGCCACCCAGCTCAACCATCCAAAATCCAAATACTATGGAAGTAGAGCAATGGAAATGGGATTATCTAATGAGTCACTACCAACAGAATGTGCAACACCCCTCCTCATCATCAGCCTGGCCCATCCAGAAACACCCAATTTCCATCCACCTCCTCATCCCTACCAACAAGGCAGGAGAAAGAAGGCCCAAGCACAATCCCAAACCCAGTCCCAGGGGAAGTTTTCTCCTCTGCCATGGTAAGTAATTTGGTTGATAGTCACTTGGGTATGTTTTCTAATAAATCTTCTTCTGCAGGTAATATTATTGAACATGGTGAAAGAACAGTTAAACCTGTTTAAAAGACAGCTTCCTGTAACTAGTAGCCCTATTGATGTAATTAGCAAATTGTCATTTGATGAACCTTTACATTTAACTTCTACATCTTTAATTAATCCTTCTCTTGCAATTAAAAATGATTCTGTTCCCCCCTGAAATCTATACCTTAATTGAAAAAACTTCTGAGGAAATATTGAAAGATACCCTTGATTTTAATATTGTGAAAGACAAACATGTGAGAGATGTGTTAATCCATGAAAATGATAGATTAAATAATTTACACTTGCAATGTAAAGTGAGTTCTTCTGTACAAGATACAGCTTATTTAAAAATCAAAGAAACCTTGAATATTGTTCTTAGTCAACAAAAACAAATAAGAAGTGACCATAGAGCTATCTCAGATAGAAATATCAGTCTACATAAGACCTTGAGTGAATTGAAACCCCTTATTGAGGAAAATTATTCATTCAAGAATGAAATAAAATCTCTGAAAAATGAGTTTAAGAAGCTAAAAAAATGATTTCCATGCACTAAGTACCAAACACTCAGTTTCTGAGGGACAGAAATGTTCTACTCTCTTGCAAAAGTAAATGACCAGATGTCTGAAATTCCAAGAATAAGAAACTATGTGTCTGACCTACAGGAAAAGTTCTCAACCTTAACCATCAATAATGAATTAAATGAGATTTCTGTAAATAAGCTGCATAAAAATAAAGGGAAAAAACCTGAGCAAGGTTCATTCCTTTCTTCCTCATATTTCAACCATTAAACAAACTGACAATGAGTCTGTAAAATCTTTTGCTACTAGCAAAAAATCTTGTGATGGTCATAGCACCAGCTGTTTCTGTAAATAATGAAATTTCTGAACACCTGGCTAAACTTCAGGAATTATTAATAATAAATAATTCAAACCAAAAAGTGGACCATCCCAGTAGTCAGAAAAATTGGGCCTAAGTTAGAACCAATATCCTACCTTTGATGGTGATTCTTCCTCTGATTGGCAACACTTTATCCAAAGAATTGATAATTTAAAGAGATCTTATAAACTACCTGATGAGGAAATTGTTTCTAAGCTAATTTCTTTATTTTCCAATGTAGCCTTGATGTGGTATGAATCTGTCCTTTTAGATAACAATCATTATACATGGAATGATTGGAAATCCTTGATTGAGAATCAGTTTGGTGGTTCAAAATTCAGGTTAGCTCAGCAGAGACTGTATGAGAATACTAGATATGTATCCTCCTCTGTTGAAAAGCCCATTGTTTTTTCTGATGAAAATAACTAAAATCCTTAGAGCAATTGATCCAAAGATGGATTATGATATTTGGAGAGATAAAATCTTGTATAAATTACCAAATTCTCTTAGGGATTTGATTGTTGCTAGAACTGAGCATGTAAGGGAAAATTCTTCTTTCATTAATATCTGTAATGAAGTACTACTCAACCATAGATATGAACCAAAGAATTACCTTAGTAAATCTTATAATGATCAGAATAAACCTTCTATAAAGCTCCCAGAAAAATCTAGTAAACCCTCTGCCCCAGTTGCACCTAAAAAATATGCAACAAATACTTGTTATAAATGTAACAAACCGTGGCAGAAGGGTCATGTTTGTGACAAGAAAATTCATCTTGTTGAACAAAATGAAGACACTGATGAAGTTGAACTTGATGTCAATAATTCTTCCAGTGACTGTGAAAGTAATATCTCCTATGACAATGAATCTGTTAAAGATGTTTTAATGTTGGAACATGATGTCCATTATTTAAATAATATATCTGAAGATTGTGTATTGAATTTATCTTCAGTAGAAAATGCTGAGATAATTAAAGATATTACTAACAATTCTATTCCTATATCCCCTTTAAAGGCACCTGTTATCATTAATGGTAGAAATGTTGATGTAGTTCTTGATTCTGGTGCTGGAGGAAGTGTAGTTTCTGAAAAAGCTTTGGCTTCAGTGGATAAGGAATATTTGAGTAAATTATTACCTATAACTTCTGAAAAATGGAGAGGGAATGGTTCTACCTTATTTCCTATTGGCAAATACAAAACCTCTGTATTCTTCAAATATAATGGTGGTTTTGTCAGAGCTATTTGTGAGTTTGTTGTCATGAAAAATGATAATTTGAGCAATTGGTTTATTATGGGAAATGATATTTTAACCATGTTTGGTGTGAAACTGGACCCAGCAAATAATTGCTTTACCTTAGGAATGAATGGGAAAAGAAAATTCAAAATTTCTTCTCCTAGAACTTCTGGGCATTTGTTGAAATCTTGTAACTCACTGATCCAATGTAAAGGTAGAACAACAACTGAAATGGATGATTTATTACATGAAATAAATACCACTTCTTTTGGTGATCAGTTGACTAGTGAACAAAAGGATTCTATTGTTGCCACTATTACCTCTTTCCCTATGGCTTTTGCTCATAGTTCTCATGTCTTGGGAATTGTTCAGGAAGAGATGAAAATTACCTTATCCTTTAATTTGAGTGATATTCCTCCTTCCCTTAAGAAAAAACCATATCCTGCTTCTCCATCAAAAAGAAAAGATATTGAAGATAATATTGAAACATTATTGAAAATGAATATCATTGAGAAAGTGGAAGTCACCCCCAAATATTGTGTCATCTCCCCAGTCTTGATTTCTTATGAAAAAGATAAAGCTAGATTATGTGGAGATTACAGAGCTTTAAATACTTATACTGTTGATGATATTTATCCTTTACCCAGAATTAATTCAATACATGCTACCTTGCAAGGTGCAAAATTTATTAGTTGTCTGGATGGTAATAAAGGTTATCATCAAGTTCCAGTTGAGAAAAATTCTCAAAATTTTTTGCTTATTGCTACTCATATGGGAATATATAAGTATGTTAGGATGCCATTTGGCCCTAAAAATGCTCCTTCAGTTTTCCAGAAAGTCATGGATAACACTTTCCATCAAGAAATTATTGAAGGTTGGCTCATGGTTTATATTGATGATATTATTGTTTTTTCTAAAACTTTTGATGAACATATGATTCACTTGAATAGAGTTTTCCAAAAAATGGATGAAATCAATATGACCTTATCTTTAAAAAAGTGTAAATTTGGTTTTCAATCTTTGAAAGTCCTTGGCCTTGTTGTGTCAGGCTTAAAAATTTGTGTAGACCATAATAAAGTTGCTGCCATTCAAAATGTGAAAGCACAAACTTCTGTAAGAGAAATCCAAAGTTTTTTGGGTATGTGTGGCTATTATAGACAATATATTAAAAATTATCAGGTCATAGCCTTGCCTCTTACAAAACTGACCAGAAAAGATGTTGCTTTTCTCTGGAATAATGACTGTCAAAAAGCTTTTGATACATTAAAAAGTTGCTTAATGACAGCCCCTATATTGGCTCTTCCAGATTTTAACAAGCCATTTGTCCTTTATACAGATGCTAGCTTTATTGGTCTGGGTGCTGCCCTTCACCAAAAGCAAATTATTAATGATAAATCCTCAGAGGTTGTAATTTGTTATATTTCAAGAACCTTAAGAAATAGTGAATTGAAATATGGTGCCACTCAATTGGAGTGCTTAGCAGTTGTTTGGGCTCTTGAGAAACTTCATTACTATTTGGATGACCAAAGATTTGAGTTGGTAACTGACTGTAGTTCTGTGAAGTCTCTCTTAAACCTCAAGACACCTAACAGACATATGTTCAGGTGGCAACTTGCTGTTCAAGAATACAGAGGAAGGATGACAATTATCCATAGAGCTGGAAATGTTCACTCTAATGTTGATATGCTCTCCAGATTGCCTCTGCCAAATAATGACTCAAATCCTGCTTATGTACCTGAAGATGATACTGTTCATATCCATGGTATATTTATAGTTGATATGGAAGAGGAGTTATTACAGTTAATACTGGATTCATATGATAAAGATTCTGATTTAAATAAATTGGTTACTATCGTAAATGATCCTAAGAATGCTTCAATTCAAGCATTAATAAAAACTCTTCCTGAAAAGTACCAAAATGCTTTAAATCAAGGAAAGTTCTCTATTGAAGATGGTTATATATATTATAGAAGAAAGCTTACCAATGTAATTGTAATTCCTCCAATGAAAGAAACTATCCTCAAACTTTGTCATGATGACATATTAGCTGGTCATTTTGATCTTGAAAAAACATTGATTAGAATCAAAAACACTGCATGGTGGGCTAATATGTCTGAAGACACAAAATTATATGTTGAATCTTGTGATTCCTGCCAAAAATCTAAAAGGTTAACAGGTAAGAGAGCAGGGTTATTACAACATATTGAAGCACCTAGTGCTCCCTGGCAAATCATTAATATGGATTTTGTCACTGGTCTTCCTGTTGCAGGTAAAGACAGCTTTAACTCTTGTTGGGTAATAGTTGATAGATTCACAAAAATGTGCAAATTTATTCCAACCCACAAAGATGTATCCACCAAAGAATTAGCCTTCTTATGGTGGTCTTACATGTTTAATATTATTGGTTTTCCAAAAGCCATTATCTCTGATAGGGATCCAAAATTCACTTCTGAGTTTTGGACCTCTTTGATGGATATTTGTGGCTGTGAGTTGAAATTGTCTACAGCTCACCATCCTCAGACTGATGGTCTAGCTGAAAGAATGATTCAAACTCTGGAAGATATGATTAGAAGGTATTGTGCCTTTGGTTTAGAATATAAAGACAATGACAGATTTACTCATGATTGGGTCACTCTTTTGCCTGGTCTTGAATTTGCATATAATAGCACTGTTCATTCTGTCACTGAGAAAAAGCATTTTGAGCTTTGGTTAGGTTATGTCCCAAACACTCCTGCTCAGATTCTCAATAATAAATTATTTAAGTTGGAACTACACCCTGGTGTAAAATCTTTTATGCAAATGCAACAGCTATGCAGAAAACATGCTCAGAGTTGTATTGATAAAGCATTTGAATATGAAAAGAAAAGATGGGATAAATCCCATAAAGAATACACATTTAACAAGGGTGATGAAGTGTTGATCTCTACTGTCCATTTCAATTTACAAGGTAACCACAAATTAAAAGATCCTTTTGTAAGACCATTTGTTGTTAAAAGAATGGTTGGTGATAATGCAGTAGAAGTTGTATTGTATTCTCCATATGATAGGAAACATCCTGTCTTTCCCATTTCTTTGCTTAAACCTTATACTTCCAACAGTGACTTATTTCCAAAAAGAAGAGGAAGACCTAAGAAGAACCCTCAGGAAGTCACAGAAACAGCAGAAATTGATAAAATTCTCAATGATAGAATTATCACTTCTGAGAGAGGTACTGAATATTTATTGAGATATAAGAACAAATCATCTGAACATGATGCATGGATACCTGGCAAGGAAATTTCAAATCTGCCTACTCTGTTGAAAAAATACAAAAAGAAAAAATCTTAGCATTTTTTTATTGTTTTTTTTAGAGTGAGGGAGTGTCAGCCAGGCTATTCCAGGAGTCCAGTAAAAATGATATGTAACTTATAAAACCTGAAAGAGTGGGTAAGAATTGTATTTAATGAATATAAATTAATATTTTATTGCATAATAAAATTATATAAGTATTTTATTATATACAAGTATTACATTAAATTTATTGGTTATATAAATTTTTATATACAGTTAAATTGAACATAATATAATATATTCTACAAATAATGGCGCATTTTTATGTATTTAATAATTATAAATTTATATTTAATTAATTGAAAAACATATATTATAATTATAAGTGTAAAATTGACTTATAATATATTTAAATTAATTATTTAAATTTATATATTAAATAACACCTTTCATATAATACTAAACAATAATTAATGACACTTCTTTTGACCCTTAATTGTGTCAGGAAAAACCAATTAATTAATTTATACTAAATTGAGATTAATTACATGTTTTGTTGCGTCAAAGTATTTTTTTTTGTTTCACTTAAAATATCCTTAAATCAGACTGTACCATCTGTTTGGAATTATTTTTCTCATAGTCCCTATGTTCCAATCTTGTTTAGTTATTCTCTATTTTTACTTACTGATTTAGGAATTAATGGCGGGAAAATTGGACTCTTAATTGGGGTTTTAATTATTTGTTTCATGTTTTTCTCTACATTGTTATGTTTCATTTACTCTTTGATATATTTGTTTTATTCTATTCTAACTATTGTATTTACAAACATAGTGGCGCTTCAGAGGACCCATTGCCTATAAAAGGGCCTTGGATAATCCCCTGTAGCATCATCACTTATTATACACTCCATAAATTAAATACTATTTTACTATGTTTATATTTTTTTTTATTAGTAATACAATTCTAATTAAAATTCTATATAACAATTTAAAGGTTGCTTTAAGTCTGATAGTAATTAAAAGTGTTTGCTGTGCAGAACCCTTACATTAAATAGTATTATTATTAATTAATCCTAAGTTTTTGTCATCTCTCAAAGTTGCTCGCCGTTGTTTTCCTTTTAAATAAATTAAATATTTTATTATAATTTATTTCTTTTATTTTTCCCTTGTCCTCCTCCTTTTCTCCTCCTTTTCTCCTCTTTTCCTTACCTTCTTCTAGACAACTGACCGACAGATACCCTCCCCCCCCCCCTTTCCCTCTCTCCCTACCCTATTATGTCCAGATAAATAAATAAATAAATAAAAACAAAAAAACATTGAGACCCCCTTTTCCTCTAGCCCCCCCTCCCAACTTCCACACCCACCCAGCTAAACACACACATAAGTTAGAAAAAATCATACCATTATTTTTATTAATATATATATATATGCATGCGCGTGTGTGCGTATGTGTATAGGTAGGTTAAACACATTGATATACATACATCTTTACATCCTCAACAAATGAAATCTTGTCAAACTTCATCATATTTATATTATTATCCAATTATTGTTATTTTTTTTTTTGGAAAAAGAAAAAGAAAAAAAAAGAAATAATATACAATATAATAGAATGTAATGTAAAGATAAAGGTCCTCGAAAAGACTACTCACAAATAATTAACTGAGTCACCAAAAATAAAATGGATATATAGATCAAATTAAATAACAAAGAACAAATAAAAATGGAATAAAATAAGTTGTCCAAAGTCACCGTGTATGTGTGGGCAAAAGAGAGAGAGAGAGAGAGAGAGGAGAGAGATAATGTGATGGATACAAATAAGCAAAAAAAAGTAAAATGACACACTTTAAAAATGACAACGTGGAAATAAATATATATATATGATTTGTCTGGAGATAATGAAATAATATTTGTCCATCCATCTACCGATATATATATATATATGGCAAGATAGAGAGAAGAGAGAAAGAGGAATTTAGAGGACATAGTAACAAATGCCTCCAATTATCTCAGGAGATAGATGATCTATGAATTTATTGTTTTATATTTTCCCACCAGCCTTTACTGGTATTATTAATAGTTTGGTCGAATGCATTTTCAATCATCTTCACATTTTCTAATGGATCTATAAATGCACTATGAGCACGTAATCGAGGATTAGGAAGAGATGATTGAGAGATTCGACTTTGTGATTCACGAGATGGTGAGTTACGAGAAAGATTTGATAGTTGAGGTTGAGTGAAATCTAAAGGAATGTTAGGTCGAGAAGGTTTTGATGAAAGTAAAGAAGGCGGAACTGTATTTTGAGTTAAGGAGGCAGGAGTAGAAGGTAAAGATAGAGAAGAAGGTTGAGAAGCAAGAGCTTCTTGACCAGATTTGATTAAATTTTGAATACGTGATTCAAATTCGGCCATCATTTGATCTTCATCTTGCTGGTGAGCTAAATTTGAGGAACGTAAATGAGAAGAACGAGATAAGAATAGAGGACCTGAACGAGTTTGCGGTACGGATGAAGAGGAGCAAGTTTGAGTTGAGACTGAGGCAAGGTTTGATGATGGTGGACGAGAAGAAGATCTTGAAGGAGGACGCGTACGAATATGATGACGTGATTTAGGACGGGAAGGAATAAGATTTGGGGAAGGATGAGAAGAATAAGGAGGAGGGGGATCGTTGTTGATGTTTAAAGAAGAAGAAGAAGAATGTTGAGCATCGATGGGATTTTTAAGAGAACTTTTACCAGTCCACAACTGGTATGCAGCATCTACAGAAGAGAGAGAAGAGAGATAGAAAGTGAGAAGAAGAAGAAGAAGAAGAAGAAGAAAGAAAGATAAAACGGACGGACAACCAATAGCAGAAGTGACTAAAGCAGCGTCGAGTGCAGTACTGAAGATGACACCAGCGACGCCTTTTCTGCGTTTTGCAGAATGAATAGAAGGAGGGATGACAGAGGTAGAGGAAGGGTCAGGAAGAGAATCAAGTAAGAGAGGGGAAGACATATTTGGACTGGAAGGAGGAGGCGGGGGAGGAAGATTGTCGTTAGAAAGAGAAAGGAGCTCGAGACTTGCAAGGGGATCAGGGGAGGGTGGAGTGTGACGGGGGCGCTTCTTGGAAGACATTGACAAGGGAGATGGTGGTTGTGGCTGGGTGGCGCTGGGCGAAGAAGAGAAGCGAGGTCTCTGTTTCTAGCTAGCGATGGCCGTCGACACTGATCCTGCGCTGACTGCTGAGCAGCTCACTGCACTCTACAAGCGGTCTGGCGCATTCGATGCGCTGAGGATCAACACCCTCAAGGCATTCACTGCTTCCGATCTCCATCCATCTTTCGCTGCCACTCTCTCTGATCTTGCACTTCATGCACTCCAACAGCAATCCACTCCCACTCCCACTTCTTCCAATCTGTCCCTTTCTCTCCACTCTGTCATGTCCCTCATTGACCGGTACTTTCTTCTCTTTCTCTTCCTCTCTCCCTCTCTCCACACAAGCTCACTCACTCCCCTCTACTCCTCAGTCACACCCTCTACGATCAAACGATAAGCGATATCGAAGCTAGATTTATCCAGCCCGCCCATATCGAGTCCGATCTACTTGACCTCCTCAATCGTCATTCTTCAAATCCTCATCCCTCCTTACCTCCCCTCACATCTTCAACGTCTACTTCTCTTCCACTCCCACCCTCTTCCGACCAATCTAAATAATTCTTTCACAGCTATTCATTCATCTGGTCTCTCCTTTACTTTTTCACTTATATCATTTCACATGTTGTCATTTCTCCTTTGTAAATATACATTTTGCATCCATCAATCCATAGACGCTTAGTCATTTCACTAATCCTATTCATCTTTTTCGCCCATCTTTTCAGCCAGAGCGAGCCTTTTTTTTTTTCACTCTGGTTTTTTTTTTTTTTTTTTTTTTTTTTTGTGACATGTGAAATGTTGGATTATAATTCTCGTTTTGCTGAACAGTTTACTTATACATATTATTTGTAAAAAAAAAAAAAAAAAAAAAATTAAATAAATAAATAAATAAATAATAAAAAAAATGTTGGCGATTTGCTAATCAATCTTCTTCTCATCGGACTAATTTCATGAGTTTCGGTCACCTGATTTATACTCTTTGGCGGGGAACAGGGGGGACAAGTCAATTAAAAGCTTTTGTCACATAGCTGTATGTATATACTTGACAAAAAACAAAAAAAAGGAGAATATCGTATGATGTATGTATGTATATATGCGTCCAACCATCCATACAATAGCTGGAAGTAAGTGTTATGGTGTTACCATACTATGTACTTAGCTAGTCTCTCATTAGTCAAGTACATTGGAGACCTTTCCCTGGTTTTGCAAGGCATCATTCTCTACAGTAAGTTTTATATTCTTCAATAACTCCTAGATTGTCATGCTTGTGGATTTGCTTTCTAAAGCCATTATCAGAACGGTTGGTGCAACTTGCACAAAAATCCCAAAATTTTAGCATGAGATTTGTGACATATTTGGTACTAGTGGGAGATTATGAGTTGGGTGACTTTTCTACAATCTGGGGATGTGTAAGCCTTGCTCACTGTTATGTCATTAGGACTATGTACTTAGTTATGTGTAGAATTGTATATAGTCTGTAGTCATGGCGTCCCCTGTTCTCTGGTTCTTTCCAGAGTTCTACAGTCTGACACCATGATACAGGTTATGGGCTGTACCTGTGGGCATTGAAACATTAGCCATAAAAAACTCCACAGTGTTAGCAACACTAGGAACACTAGTAGCACAAAAGACCCCCAGTGCATGTCTGAAAAAAGACTTACCTCATTGTGCTGGTGAAAATAAACCATCCCAAATCACTTGTTTGATTTCCAACTGAGAGCTATGCAGAATCAGAATAGACCCCCTAAATCCTCATACTTCTCACCAAAAAACAAGCTCCTCCACTAATTGCACTTTGTCCCTTACTCCTGCCCCCACCCCCACCCTCCCCATCTCCATTCTTGCAAGACACAACTACCTCACCCACCATAGTACCTTCCAAACACCCTGCTTCCCCTGAATCTCCACTCATCTCTAACTCCCTTCACTCTCTGCTTGTCACTTCCTCCCCTCTTGCCAAACCAGGTGTCACTTGCAAAGCCATTCCCTTATCACACTTGCATGGATTGTCAGAGGTAAGCTCAACACTTGAAGACTTCATGCAAGCAATTGGCAACCTTACCATAGGTCCTTGGTTATCATTGCCCCTACCCTCCCACCCCCCTCACCTAATAAAAATGGCAACACTGACAGGGAGATTGGCCTCCCCTCTTAGGCAGGCTGATCCCATCAGTCGTTCATACCAAACCCCACCCCAGACCACCACTGTTAGTATGATAGAGAGACAAAGGACATTACAAAAACATCATTGAATTCACTAAATCTAAACCAAAATCTTGATGTTAAGGGTAGTCATTATTCAGACTGGCACAGCAATGTATTAGCTTTGATCAAAGACTTTCTTGGCACAAGAGCTTATGCCCTAAATGATGAGAAGGGACCAGACAAAGTTGAAGATAGAGTCACTCATTTCATTCTGGCACATTCCATTTCCCCAAACCTGCAACATGAAATATTGACAGACTGGAATGCACACTAGACATATCTTCACATCTGCAACAAATTCACCAGATCTAATCACACCTCTGTAATGACAGCTATCTAAAATTTCATTCATCTGAAACAAACTCAATTTATGTCCCACAGTGAGTACTTAAAAGCGTTCAACAAATATTTTGAGGACATTGAACAACAGGGAATTGGTTTTGATCAAAATGTCTTTAAAGCCCTGATGTCACATGCTTTATTACCATCTTCTCTTAAGGATCTTTACTTTGATTTATGTGTTACCCTGGACAATTGCCATGACTCAAAATCAGTCACTTTTGAAAACTTTTGTCAATTGATGCCAACCCTCAGCCAAAGTAGAACAGATAGGGAAACAATCACCAGTACCCTTACTGCTTCTTTGTCTACTGAACCCATTTTCAATGTGGCTGCTCAACCACAGCATCAAACTGACTCTTACAGACCTCCTGGTGCTCAAAGACAATGTCATGAATGCCAATCAACTACCCACATTTTTGCTCACTGTCCTTACAGCCCTTACTCTTCCACCTTTTCCCCAAGATTCTACATTATAAGAGAATGTGCCATGGCTTTTTGCATCTGATCCAAATGCAAAAAAACAAACCTGTTTCAATCCCTTAAAAAATACCCCAATGCAGGAAGATTAGAGCCAGAGATGTTCAGGTTGAAACTGATGAAGTCACCGTTTTTGAGGAAAACATTGAAGCCTTGTATGGAAAAGCTGCACATATTGATCTAAACAATGCAGAGTGGTCACCTGAAGCACTTTCAGGGAATGTGGCAGTCTTGGATTCTGGAGCAACCCATCATGTCACTGGCAATGTGAGCCTTCTCTGCAATTTCAGACTTCTTAAAAATCAAATCTCAATCAAAGTAGCAACTAATTGTCTTTCCTGATATATTATTGGTATAGGGGACCTGAAAAATAAAATAAAATTGGATATGGAAAAGTTGTTACCATTACCAATGTTTTTTATTGTCCAGATGTTAGAACTACTCTTATCTCTCTTTATGATTTGGTGGATAGTGGTTTCTGTTTTGGTTTATGTTCTGAAGACAAAACATTTAGGGATTTATTTTAAAAATGATTTGATTATGACAGGGCACTTAGAAAGCACAAGGAGGCGTTGGATCCCAGATGTAATTAGGATTAGTGGTTTCAATCCAAATGATGTTTCTCCTTACCATTATTCCTTGAACCCTTCTCTACTATGTACTGTAAAGAAGAATGAAAATATCAACCAAACCCCTGCTTAAAAAGGCTCCCTCATGGATTGGCTTAGAAGGCTTGATCATAAAAGTGAAAACACAATCAGAAATCTCATCAAAACTGGAATTGGTACTGGCTTGCCCCTTTCTATGCCACCAGGTTAGATTGACTGTGAAGATTGCTTGATAGAAAAAAGTACCAGGAAACCATCAGCTACACATGAATCAAGACCTGAATTTATGATGAGTCTAATTGTTGGAGACCTGGTTGGTCAGATGGATCCTACCATTCTTGGTGCTAGATGGGAAACTATGTTCTGGGAAAGTTCAACTTCTTATGATGAGGTGTTTCTACTCAATTCCAAATCTGAAGCTACACCTGCTTTTGTTACCTTTTATAAAATGCTGGAGAGAATGTCACTGGTAAAAAGCTTCTTCAAGCATTACAAACTGATGGGGGGGGAGATGCACAGTCAGAAGATGGCTCAAATCCTGACTAACATTGGAGCTACTCATGAAATTATGTGTCCTCACCACCATGAGCAAAATGAATCAGCTGAACACTTCCATAGAACAGTTGGAGACATTTCTAGGACTATTCTACTAGAAAGTGAACTACCATTTACACTTGAAAAGGAGAATTTTATCCTTGACTCCATGGTAGCCATAGAATTATGGAGTATACTCAATTTATTGGTTTTATTTTCTAATTCTACTTTCATGAGGCTATTATCATTTTTCAATGTAATATTCTCTTGCTCCAAAGTCTTCAAATTTGAAGCTGTCATATTCAGTGATTTAGAGTATGATAATAAGAGTTCCTCTATGTTATGATGTGAGTCATAGCTAAATTTCTCAATATTTTAAATTATTTTCAAAAGCTTTCTTCTTATTTTTGACCCCAGAGGATGGTTATTCACAAATGTATCAATAATTCCATCATTTAGTTCAGAAGATTTCTAATTTATCTCAGAAGTTAATTCATTTTTCTCACTCATAATGTTATTTAAGTTCTTCTTTTTCAATAAAAATATTCATTTTATTATTAATAGATAAATTTAAATTGGAACCAAATGAATATCCCTTCAAATCATTAGTAATTCTACCCATCACCTCTTCCCCCAACTCATTAACTATAAAAAATTTTTTTTTCATTAAAATGTGGTGGTGGTGAAGGTAATTGATTACTTACCAAGGCCTTACTCCTCCTCCCCTTTCCCTTCCTCCAACTCCCCTTTAAGGGTAACTGCTGCCCTGATGGGGTTCAGGCTATTGGTGGTTGTAATTATGGGAGCAACAGTCCCACTTCCACTTGCTTACTGTGATCATTTGTTCTCCCTCTGAGGGATTGATTGAGTTGACTGGTGGAGTTGAATGGGTTAATGAAGGCACCACTGCAGTGGGCTGAGCCTTTAGAGAAACCAGAAATTGATTAGAATCCATCAATACTAGGGCTGACCTCTTCTCTAGTGTTGTGACTTAGTGCTTGAGGCTGATTTACTTCTTATGAAAAACTTTGTACTACTTTATTAGTGCCTGGAGCTGTTCCTGCACTGTACTCTTTTTGCTTTTTTTTTGAGATCTGATTTATAAATTTGTTATTTTCATCTATTTTCATTGGAGGGAAAGTACCTACACTGCTTCTGGCTATTGTTTTTGTTGTTTTTGTTGTTGTTG
Organism: Hemileia vastatrix; assembly: GCA_030280995.1. Taxonomy (NCBI): domain Eukaryota; kingdom Fungi; phylum Basidiomycota; class Pucciniomycetes; order Pucciniales; family Zaghouaniaceae; genus Hemileia; species Hemileia vastatrix. Next base: position 7,429,485 of record JASXTE010000012.1, read on the forward strand.
TTGGTGTGTTTGGACTGTCTGCCATAACTATGTCTTGTAGCATAAATTATATCAGCTCTGGTTCTAATCTTATAGGAATTTATGGCTTCATGAGTAGCAATTTTACTTACTTTGTCACTTTGTAGTTCACTCATTATAAATGAAGAATAAGATAAGATGATTTAGAAAATACTATAGGTTATATATATGGTTTTAATGATAATATATCACTAAACTTAAGTCAAAGATTCTTATTAATAGGCTTTAAGAATAATTAGTGTTAAAAAGTCAAAGATTCTTTTATATCAGGTCACTTAGTTGGACAGATCTAACAAAAGGTATCAAGTCACAAAAATATTTTATAAAAATAAAACAATGCCAGTGATTGTATTATTAATAATAATGACTGGACTTAATAGAATTAAAGAAAAGACTTATCTGTTAAAAAAGAATCAATAGGGGGTATCAATGCTGACTGATCCACAATTAAGTTAATTGTGGATAAAAATTATTATACCCCAAGTATCATCTGCAATTATTTTTGCTAATAATTGGGTTGTTAGACCTTTTATGTGTCAATGTTCACCTCTATCTGAAATGTTTATCAGTAATTTTTTATAACCACATCTTGGACAACTTTCTGGATATCCCAGGATTCCTGCCTTGCTGCACAATCCCATCCTGTCTATTCATTCTATCTGCTCAGAACCACTCCCCATCTCATCTGTTTTTTTCTTATCCTTTTCATCTTCAAATATCTCAACATGCCTCATCATCATAGATCTTCTCAAAGGAAGTCTTCCCCCAGTTGTTTATCAAGTCTCATTACTCCCTCTTTCTGCCACTCAGCTGAGAAATCAATAACCATTCAACTAAAAAAAGATGATCATCTCATACTTATCAAGTGGCTAAAAATCAAAACTAATTATGATTCTTGTTTTTGTACTGAGAATGAAACTAAAGTAGGACAGCCCCCTGCATCAAAAGTCAATGTCTATCTTCTAATGACCAATGAATTATGATATAAGACAAAGGGAAGGATTGATCTTTTGCATAAACAGATGTCTGAATGTTTCAAGCATTACTGAGCCAATATCAAGAAGGTAAAGACACTTTCATTTTCTACTGGTTTTGGTATTACTGACATCAATATCAGTAAGGGCATAAAATCCATAGATGATAAACTTGAATCTCTATGTCCATACTTTAAAGAGATGGATGCTATTTTTGGAGAGCAAGCTGATGTTAATCCTGAAAACATGTTAAATGATGAAGATGCTATCTCCAAACATGATGTCAAAACAAATTTTTTTCCTTCTTCTTCTACTCAAGCCTCCCCTCATTTAACTTTCACAAATCAAGATATCTTTTCAATATATCCTTATGGCAATCTAAAACAAACCTGATCTAACTCAAGTATGTTTTTCTTTCTTTTCCAGTTGTTTTATTTTTTTTATTTCTAAAAAGGCTAATGAATGAACCCAGGATCCTCAAGCAAGTGAGTCTGAAGCTAGCATCAATGATAAAGATGAAAATTTTACCTTTGAAAAAAAAAAGAAAAGACCATCAACTACTTTGAATTTCAACAGTCAAAGAAAATGTAACAGAGATAGATTTTCCCAAACCCCTTTTTCTTCAATTGATGATTTTCTGGAGAAACATGAATCTGGGAAGTGATAGCATAATTCTTAATAATTAAGTCAGTTTTTCTTTTCTTTTGTTAATATTCCTTTTCACTCTAGGTAAAGTTGAAGTTGCAAGAGATACTCTCAACGTTCAAAAGAAACAATACGAGCTCACTTTACAAAGGGATGATAGGGCACAAAACTTGAAGGGGAAGAAATTTGAGCTTCCTTTACAGAGGGATGAAAGGGTAAAAGACTTGGAGGAGAAGAAATTTGAGGTTCCTTGAAAGAGGGGTGAGAGGTAACATAAATTTAAGAAGAAGAAATTTGAGTTAAAGGAAGAGGAGAAGGCTCTTGAGTACAATTTCCTATTGGATCAAATGAAACTCAAGTATCAACTTGAAGATGGTTCAAAAAAGAATGATTTCTTGAGAGAATGTGTTAAAGCTAAAATATCTATTGAGGAAATTGAACACTTAATGAAAATGTTTGATAACTAGTTTTTTTATTTTGTTTAGAAAGTTTTCTTGATAGAATGCATTAAAGCTAATAATAATTAATCCTTGGCACACACTCCTCACTGAGATGTGAAACATTTTATTGCAAAATGTTGGATTATTTGTTTCTTTGATTAAATTAATTTTGTTTTATTTCTTTTGGGTGATAATTTCACATATGTTGACTTTTTAAAAGGTCTTGATCCTAGATGTTTTTTTTTTTTTTTTTTTTTTTTTTTTTTTTTTTTGCAAAAATTTGAAAAACTCATACATTTTTTTTTCTTCTTTTACATTCAAGTCATTAAATTTTCTTTTTCTAAATACAGCTAAGTCAATAAAACTCTATATCTGTTTTAAAAAGTTGGCAATACCCTCCCCTGCATTTTATTGAATCAAGGGGTGGGTATCACCAAAATTTTTCAAAGTCATCAATTTCACATGTCAGATATGAAAATTTGGCAATCCCCTCCCCTGCATTTTATTGAATAAGGGGGTGAAAGTCACCAAAATATAATATAATTACATAAATTAATATATATATAACTAATATATATCAATTTCACTAGTTTTAAAGTAATGACAATTCCTCTAGCCAAAGTGTGGATACATCTAGAAACAAATTTTTGAGACTTTCCACAAATGTTGGCTGAGGAACCTTGTGAAACAAATAAATGTTGTCATGATTCCCATTTATACGACTCAAGGTTGTTGGGTCATTAATTTTGTCAGGCTGAGGTCAAGTACAAGGACATGAACTAGCTTGAATGGTCAGTTTTCTAGAATATTTAAATGGTCCTATATGAATACTGTAGTATAAATCCAATAAGTAGTAAAATATAATCAAAATTAAAGGTCTCAGTAATATAATTCTCACTATTTTTTATATGGCTTACAATCTTTGTAGTTGGTATAAAAATAGATTTAATAATTCAGATATTATTCAAAAGTCTTATAAAAGTACTAATTGATATGTATTGTAATTTTTTTGGTTATATTGGTAAATTGTAAATGATAAAGAATGAAGAAACAAGACCCAAAAACCTTCTCCTTTTATACACACTGAATTCCCCCATGATTCCCTTGATTTACCATCCAATACACAGTTAATGACGCCGCAAAACAACTAATAGACCTTCCCATCAACATCCCTAGTAACTCATGACATAATTAGACAAATAACAACCGTCAAAATCCTGTAGTAATAAGGGAAATCGATCAAAATTAAAGGAAAAGACAAAAAGAGAGTATATGCGTGTAAAAAAATAATATAAAAGGCTAAAGGAGAATTTTTAAGGTTAATAATAGCTTACTAATAAGGGGGATTAAATGTAGAAATGTAGGGGCTAATCCTGACATTATACTATGTGAAATTCCCATCCAAAAATAACCAATATTGACTGAGAAACCACCCAAAAACTCAAAAAAGAGCGTGAGATGTGGGGTAACTACATGCAGTCCTTGGCAGGCACTTTCACGGGTAAATCCTTGACTAAAATTAGGCAAATTTTAGCGTGGTGATGAAATAAGACGCCAAGAGTGAGGTTATTAATGAAATTAGTGCATATAAACAGGGTCAATGCATTATTAATTAAGCTAGGACACTAAATAAGCACCTGTCGACTATTTTAGTGTGCTTCCCCACAGTGGGTGTAGAATGTGGGGTAATTATAGTGTGAAAAAGCTAACTTTGCTAAAAATGAAGCTATTCACATGGGAAAAAAGCAGGCAGTATGTGGCCAGTACACAGAAGCCATTTCTGGCATAAAAAACACCAAAATTGAAAAGTGTTATTTTTATACATTTAAATAGCCAAATCAATAGTCCTAAATGAGAAAAATTGTTCTGTCAAAGCACATTTTTGATATTTTCAAATTTATAGCGCATATAGTCAACTTTTAAGTGAAATAAAGCGCATTTCTTGTTTTTTGCATAAAACAGTGAAAATAACAGCTTTAAGTGTACTTAAAAATTATATAGCCTTATATTTAAGGCTCTTAAGATTACTCTAACATATTACAACTTAGTATTAAGTACATAAGACTTACAAAAGGTGGATATATGCCTGTATATAAGGTGTTATAATGGCATATTTTGTATATTATCATAATTTTACTTATATATACTGTTTGTGTACTCTTAATTATTATTCCCATGTATAGTTTATGTGTTTAACATAACTTATAAGTAGTTTTTACTCAGTCCTGGGGATATACAGGCTGATAAATTTACTTTAAGAATTGGAAAAATAAGAGTTATTTATAGATCATTTATGAAAAAATAAAAAATATTTGATGACTCTACTCATCCCCATACTTTTTTGATAAACATCAAATTTTTTTATATTTGTCAAATTTAACTTCTTTTTTTACCTTGTTTATTTGGTGGATTAATTTTTGACTGATTTGAAATGAACTTCTAAAATTTGTGAACTCTTGACAAGATTCCAAGCCAGGTGGAGCTTTGGTTGTTTGGTGATGATCTTGAGAAATATTTTTTAGATAAAGAATAGATACCTATGGAAATAAAATGAGTGATATTATTTTAAGAATAAAAAATATATTATCAGAAATACCAAGAGAATAGCCTTTAACAAATCCTGGTCTAAACATGAAATAAATTAAGTGAAATTTAGAAAAAAGGCTCAACTTTAAAGGTCAATATCTCAGCAACCACTGAACCAGATTTAAACCCAATTATGGAAAATGAAACATAGGCTTTAGAAGAATCTTCAGCTAAAAGAACATAAGATTCAAATAAACCTAACCCTAATTTTGACTTTGGTTTTCAAAATTGCACAAAAATTTGAAAATTGATGATGAAAGCTCCAACAAGATTGAGATATAAGCCTAGATAATCATCAGATAAGAGTTTCAGAAGCCTTATTCTCTAATTATGCAATATAAAAACATAAAATAAATTAAGAAACATTTGGGAAAAAAAGCTCAACTTTAAAGGTCAAAATCTCAGCAACCACTGAACCAAATTCAAACCTGTTTGTGGGAAATGTAAGATAGGCTTCAGGAGAATATTCAGTTAAAGGAAATATGATTTAAATAAATCTAATCCTAAATTGTGACATAAAAACATGCAATAAAAATTAAATTGGGAAAAAAAAGCCCAAATTTAAAGGTCAATATCTCAGCAACCACTGAACTAAATTCAAATCTGTTTGTGTAAAATGAAAGGTAGTCTTCAGGAGAATAATCAGTTAAAAGGACATTATATTCAAACAAACCTGATCCTAATTCCAAGTCTGATTTTCAAAATTTTACAAACACTTGAAAAGTGGTGATGGAGATGAGAACAAGAAGAGTTTAATAAGTCCACTGTTACTCAGATAAGAGTCATGCATATATTTAAGTATGAAATTTTCATAGAAGGAAAGAGATATCATTTAGGCATAAAAAAAAGGAGATGAAACTTACCTTATTTGAAAAGTACAAAGAATAAAGTGAGAAATAATGATGGTGGAATTTGGGGGAAATTGAATATGGAGTAAGTGAAATGCATAAAGAATGTGCAATGTATGTGTTTTAATGACATGGAACCAAAAAAGGTGAAATCGGGGAAAGGGGGGATAATGACCATGCCAAGGAGGAATGATGAGTAGGGTGATGGAGCTACAAAAATAAAGAAAAGAGTGAGAGAAAAAAAAGGTTAATTTTACCATAAAAATCAAAAATAACCATTTAAAAAAAATTTAGATAAAAAAAAGAAAAAAAAAAGAAAAAAAGCAAAAAAAAAAAAAAAAATTAACATTCAAAAAATCAAAAAAATGAATAAAATGACTTACCCTGGAGAGATGAGATGAGAAAATAAAAAAAATTTAATTGTTTGAGGGATGTTTGAGAAGAGGAGGAAAGGATATGAGGGATGAATGAAAAAAAAAGAAACAGTCAAAAATTATGCAATTGCAGAAAATTTGCAATTTCATGTTGAGCTGGTGAATGAAAACAAATGAGATATTCAAAAAAGAAACATTCTCTGTAAATTCAAAATAAAAATGAATATGCAAAAAAAAAAACACCAAGCCAAGTGAATAAAGCACACAAGCTGAAAATCTGGAGAGTATGAAAAAAAAATTTAAAAGAGTTGTGTTTCAAAATGTTGGAGGGTGATTGGCATAATGACATAGTGTATGCTGGTGGAAAGAATGTTTTTTGATTCAAGTGAGGGGAGAGCTGGTGCAGTTATGGGATTGTCTTCTTCATAAAGATCATTGAAAAGACATATAAGCAAAAGTGTCTTCTAACCCAGAGTCAGAGTCAGAGTCAGTGGGTAAAAATAAAGTGATAGCATTCATAGCTGTGTGAAGTTGCTTCCTAGTAGAGAGGTGCTTCATTATTTTCAGTAGAAAAGGTTGTAAGTATAAAGTTTAGGTGATGAGTGAGAAGTGTGAATTTGTCACCAAATGAGCAGGTGGGGTGTGTAGATAGAAAAATTTTTTACGTGTTTGCCACCAAAATTAAGTAGCATAGAGTGATGAGATACATAAGGATGTAATCTGCAATTATAAGTCATGTGAATTGCTTTCAAATCAATCATGGATGTGATGAGTTTGGGATCAGGAATTAGGAACAGAAATTGGGGTATAAGAGGCAGGATAATGCATTATTGTGGATTCCTTATCCACAAGCCCTGGGGCTGGTGGATAAGAATCTTCTGCAATTAATAATGTCTAATCCCAGGAAAGCAAAATTCCTGATCCCTAATTGCAGATACCTTTAAATTGATAACCCCTAATATATTAGTTTCTGTAAAGCTAGTTATATATATCTGCAGAGTACACAAATCTAATTGTTCTATGATAGATCTTTACTAAGAGTTATACTTAATTAGTAGCATAATGTTGTGGTAATTTATACTTCACACTCTTATATAATTGGGCCTCTTTTTCTGTAGTCACAATATTTATGTGAATAAATCCTTGTAAATAATCCAATTAGATTGGGATTATTTATACTATAGATATATTTAAGTATAAAATTTTTCTTACAGGGAGTAGATCAACACAATTCTTGAAGAAAGGCTCCTGATTTTCAGATGGGTAAGTACTATAAAGTGCTCAGAAAGATTGTTGTGTAGAAGATTATATGGTCCAGTATGAATCAGAGTTGTCCAGTAATCCAGTATAGTATAGAGATAATTATAATTCAAGTATTAGTACTCAGTATAATAATAACCTCACTCAAATTATTATGGTTAATGATTACAGGTAACAGAAAAATAGTATATTAATACTAATAAGTGTAACCAGATAATATGACTGTATTGAAGCTTTGTATAAGATAAGAATTTAGAATTTAATGTAGAAACACAAGCCAAAAACCTTCTCCTTTTATACCTTTAATCCCTGAAGTACACTTCTCTGATCCCCAGACCCATTACACTACTATCCCCAGCCATTACAGGACTTTGAGGGCACTCAAATCCTCATGGAATCCATTTCAAGATGTTTCAGAGGCACAGAAACCATAAAAGCTTCCTCCTAACACAAGAAGACATCAAATAAATGCCATAATAGCCCAATTAAAGAAGATAATCCTCCACAAGGAATTAATAATGCTTAAAGCAGAATATATGTGCAAAAAAATTAAAGGAACCAATATAAGTGAAATAAAATGAGCCAAATAAAAACCTCATTAAATGATTAACCATGAAAAATAATAATGGGACTAATATAACAAAATTCCCACATCAAAATCCCCATTCTCAAGCCCAAACCTTGACCCATTAACCAATTCAGAGACAAAAAAGGGTGTGAATGGAGGGCTGACTGTATGCAGAGTCTTGATAGGTGGCTATTAGCATAGATAATTGACTAATTCAGGGAATATATGTATTTGAGGTGTGCTTGAGGTGGTTTGGGTACTTATCTTGAGGTTAATGCATTAAACTAGTGCATACATCAGGGTTTATGAGTGCATTATGCAATAAGGACACTAAATATGCACCTCACACTTATTTTAGAATGATTAAAAATTATTTTCATACATGCAGGGTAAGCAATTAGGCCGAGATTAATAGCTTTTCTAATGATGCATATTTTCACTTGGAACAAATGCAGGCAGCATAATGCCATTACACATAAGCCATTTCAAGTGAAAAAACTTCGATTTTCAAAAGTAATATTTTGAAGCTTTTAAATAGCCTAATCTATTTTATAATGTAGGCCAATTGATCCGTCAAAGAACATTTTAAATATCATTTAAACATATGGGCATATACCCTGCTTTTATTTGATTTTAGTGCAAATTTTGTGTAAAACTCACTATAAAAGTGCAATAATCAACAAAGACTTATTTAATAAGTTATTTTAACATTAAATTAAGCCCTTATCACTACCTGGGCCTAGTATTAACCTAATATCAAGTACTTAACACCTAATTATAGTACCTACATGCCTTTTTCAAGGACACTTTATAAGTTATATTGGTGCATTAAATGTAATGGTTTAAGGCATCTTATTATGTAACTTTGCACATTTTTTAAGCATGTGTCTGGCAAAATTGTAGTTTTCTTTTTAATCAGTCAAGGAAATTCTTAGGCTGAAAATTATTAACCCACATTGTATTCTCCATATGTGTAAACACACTAAAATAGGTGAGAGGTGCTTGTTAAGTGTCCTAATTTCATTATTAGTGCATTTACCTCATTATATGCACTAATTTCATTAATTAACTCAAGATTGGAACCCAGATTTTACAACTAAGCTTATAATAGCCTATTTATTCAAGGATTTATCTGTGCAAGCTCCTTCCAAGAGTCTGCATTCAGTCACCCCACATTTTATGAATTCTTTTGAGTTTCTCAATGGTTTCTCAGGCTGTATTTTTCATTTTCAAGTGATAATTTCATGTATAAATTTGTTATAATTAGATTCCTCATTCCTACTATTTATCTCCCTAGATTAGACATTATTTTTATGTCCTTTTATTCCTTATTTAGTCTTTTATTTTAAGAATTTCATGCATAGACTCTCTTTTTTGATTATTACCTTATTTTGATTGATTAACCCAAGTTATTATTCTATTTTGGAATGTGATATGATTTTTTTTGATTTAACTATCCTTGGGCTGAGTTTCATGTGTAACTTCTAGATTGGAGCATCATTGGCCATGTAATAGATTGGTAATTCAAGGGAAGACATTGAAGGATTCATGGGTATAAAAGGAGGAAGGTTTTGGGCTTTTGTTCTATATTCTTTTACATCAACTTACAAATATATAGCCAAGACATTACTATACATATTTATTAGTAATGTTAAAGTCTTTTAAATATGTTATAAATCATTATCTCTATTTTTCTACCAACTGTAAGCTGTATACCATTTATAATAAGTGAGATTTCATTACTGAGACCATTATATTGAATTATATATTAATACTTAACTATATTTGGACAACACCATTCATACTAGACCATTTATATCTTTTAGAAAGATGACTAATCAACCCATTCATGTCTCTGTACTTGAACTCAGCCTGACATATGTATACACTATTTATACCTGTACTTATTGTCCCCATGTGTAATACAGCATATTATATATGCTTATTTTACTCAGTACTGGGCATATAAAGGGGGACAGATGTATGGAAATAAATCAATATTTGTGTGTAAATTGAAGATCAAATAATTGAATGAATTAAATTAAGGTCCAATATAATTTAATGAGACACAGTAAAATAAAATAGAAAAGTGTAGAATAGAACTAAAAGGGTTAAAAAAGAACAAAAAAAAGAATAATATAATATTAAATTATATAGTAAAATATAATAAAAGAAATGAGAATTATTTAAAGTAACAAAAAATAAAATAAAGTTTTTTTTTTTTCAATATAGGACACAAATATAAAGAAACATTTTCATCCTATTTTGAAAAATAGTACAAAAAATTGTAATTTTTCACAAATGAAATTATTAAAATGCAGGTTAAATAAAAAGATATGATTCAATTTAATTTCAAGCATAATTTTCATGAAATTGAAAGCATGAAAAGCTACATATGAAGTAATTTTATTGTAAATTAAATATTAGTTTGCAAAAAATGCTCTGTTAGACCTCATATTATTGCAATAAAATTTAAGTGTATTAAATTATATTCATTTTTTAATATAATTAGGGGGTGTCAGTTCTGGAAAATCTGCACTTAAATTTGACCAAATACACACTAATTTAAGTGCAGATTTCCAAAACACACTTATTTGAGTGCAGATTTCCAAAAAACACTAGCCCCAACACTGGTGAATTTAAAAATTAAATAAGTCACTTATTTCACTCAAATCCGCACTTTCTCAACCAAAAGTGCTTATTTCACCATAATGTATCATTTCACTGATTTTTTGTTATCATTTCATTCATACACCGCACTTTGAAGCATAAGAATTTATAACTCAAAACATTGTACATCATTTACATTTTTATACCATATAAGAGCCATGCCTTCCCTGCTCTAAAATCAAGATAAGCTACATTTAGAAATGACTTTCACAGATCTTGATCTCCTCTTAGACTCTGATTGAAATTCTTATTCTGATCTTGAAGAAGATTTTATTTTTTATCAAAAGTGGCCAGAAAATATTACCTTCTTACTAGAAAGCATCAAGTACTTTATACCCCCAAGTACACAATCCAAACACTTCTTAACCTATCTGTACCCACTTTTTCAGGACTTCTCAGGAATGTTTACTTAGAATGGTTATTTTTTTTACATATTGACCTTGATTTTGAACTTTCTATTATAGTCTCTTTTTTACAAGTCTCTTTGATTTCCTTCATCAACTCAACATGAAATCATATATTTTCTGTAATCACATAATTTTTCAGTCATTATTTTTTTCTTTCATCACTCATATCCATTTCCTCTTTTCCTCTTTCATCCCTCAAATAATTTGAAGTCAATTTTTTTCTCAACTCATTTCTCCAGGTAAGTCATTTTTTCATTTTTACTTATATATTTGATAATTTTTTTTTCTTTCTTATATTTAAATTTTTTAGTAAGTGTTTATTTTTTGATTTTAAAGGTAAAATTAATCTTTTTTCTCAACTCCCTCTTTTCTTACTTTTTTTAGCTCCATCATCCTACTCTTCATCCCTCCTTGGCATAGTCATTATTCAACCTTTCCCCTATTTCACTTTTTTTTGGTTCCATGTCATTGAAACACACACATTGCACATTATTTGAGACTCTCACTTTCTCCATATTCAATTTCCCCCAAAGGCCAACTTCACTCTTTCTCACTATATTTTTCCTACCTTTCAATTAAGGTAAGTTTCATTTCCTTTTTTTTATGTCTCTATGATATCTCTTTCTTTCTATGAAAGTCTCATACTTAAATATATGCATGAATCTTATCTTGATAACATTGGACTTATTAAACTCTTCTTGTTCTTATCTCCATTACCACTTTTCAAGTTTTTGTACAAATTTGAAAATTAGACTCAGAATTAGGGTTATTTTCATTTTAATATAATGTCCTTTTAATTAAAGATTTTCCTGAAGGTTATATTTTATTTCCCACAAACAGATTTGAATTTGGTTCATTGGTTATTGAGATATTGACCTTTAACTTTGAGCCTTTTTTCCCAATTCAACTTTTTTTTAATTCATGTTTTTATATAGAAGTTAGAGTTAGATTTATTTAAATCACTTTTATTTAACTGAAGATTATTCTGAATCTTATCTTTCATTTCATACAAATGGGTTTGAATTTGATTCAGTGGTTGCTGAGATTTTGACCTTTTAAGTTGAGCTTTATTTTCCAAATGTTACTTAATTTATTTTTTGTTTTTATATTTCATAATTAGAGAAAAAGGCTTCTGAAACTCTTATCTGATGATTATCTAGGCTTATATCTCCATCTTGTTGGAGTTTTCATTATCAATTTTCAAATTTTTGTGCAATTTTGAAAACCAAATTCAAAATTAGGGCTAGGTTTATTTGAATCTTATGTTCTTTTAGCAGAAGATTCTTCTGAAGCCTATCTTTGATTTCCCGTAAACAGATTTCAGTTTGGTTTAGTGGTTTCTGAGATATTGACCTTTTTCCCAATTTCTCTTTTATTTATTTCATAATGCATATCATAACATTCAAATCACGCATTTATTCCCCCAGACTCCTCAAACTACCTTTCCCTTTCATCAAGGTGTGTTTTTTCTTTTTCTTACCATTTTTATATGTCTAACCCTTCAATCATTTTGGATGCTCTTTTCAGTTAAGTTAAAGGTTAATTTAACCAATCAACTATGTAAAAAGAGAAGATGAAAGTAATAAATTAAAAAAAACTTTTGGTAGATCAAAAAAGTATGGGGTTTTGTAGAGTCACTAAATATTTACTACTCTTTCAAAAAAATTTAATAAATAAATCTGATATTTCAATTTACTAAATTAAATTAATGGGCCAACAAACTTGTGTTGTATAGCATGCAATAATGATAAAATTAATTTGTTTCATGGGTTCTCTCTAGCCTATACCAGTGAAAAGTCCCAAGCCTCTTTTTCTAGACTTGATCTGCATTTTTACTTGAGTAAATAGGAGGTATCAATGTTCAGGGATCCACAATTAGGGATCAGGAACTTTTTTTTCCTGCATCCAACATTATTAATTGCAGAAGATTCTTATCCATTAGTCCTGGGGCTAGTGGATAAGGAATCCAAAATAATGCATTATCCCACCTCTTATAACCCAATTTACATTCCTAATTCCTGATCCCAAACTAATCACATCCATGATTAATTTGTAAGAAAGTCACATGACATAAAATTTCAGCTGACATCCTTAAGTCTCTCTTCACTCTATGCTACTTAATTTTGGTGGTGAACACAAAAATTTTTTTTTCTATCTACACACCCCACCTGCTCATTTGGTGGTGAATTCACACTTCCCACTCATCACCTAAACTTTGAACCAAAAATAATGAAGCATCTCTCTCCTAGGAAGTAACTTCACTCAGCTGTGAACTCTATCACTTTAACTTTAGCTGCTGACTCCGATTCTGAATCTAGCTTATATGTTTTTTCTTTCCAAAAAGTGTTACATCATCCCAAAGGGGCCAAATCTTCATCATGATCCCCAATATGATCTTGCCTCAATTCTTGAAATTCCTCTTTTAAACTTCACACAAATTTTTCAAACTTCTCCTGATTCTTTTTTCAAACTTTCTCAACTCATCTCAAATCATCCTATCTTCCATAATAATTCCCATAACAAACAGTGTAATCCTGCCTTTCAACTTTCTGTGGCACTATTTTGCTTTGGTTCAAATGGAAATGGTGCTTCTGAAAGATTTTTAGTTAATTTCTTTACCATAGGATGTGGTACCATTGTGGTCATCTAATATTGGATGGGGCCTTTGTTGTGTAGTTTGGTGCTTTTTGGTGATGTCTTAAATGGCATTGATTTCTGTTTATGGTGGTTTTCTGGATTCATGGGCTGAAAATTGATATTACTGGGTGGGGATGAGGCTATTATCGTTGGATAGCCCTGGTCTTTCTCTACATTTTATGTGCTGATGAATTTTAGCATATTTTAAGGTTAAGGTGTTTTCTGTTGTTTTTGGTGGTTTTATGGCTTCAGGGGGCCTGTCTGCCTCTAGGTGGGCCACCTTTCTCAGTCATAGCATTCTGGGGAGCTCTAGAGGGTTTTTATGCAATTTGGCTGTCAGAATTGCCAAATTTGTTGCTGTAGCATAGATTTTTAGATGGGGGTCTGTGTTTACATACTGAAAAAGACAGTTTTGGGGCAACTCTATTTATCATACAACCATCTGATAATTAGATAACTGTTTCTTACTCTGTTTTCACTGTTTTTTGGCCACAATTGGCTGTGTTTGTTGCAAGGTTAGTTCTTCATTTAACTCAAATTTTTCAATTGTTTTCTCTGGTGTAGCTTTGCAACCTGCATCAAGTATTATTGCTGTTTTCTGTGAAACAAGTTCACAGTGTTTTGGTTCTCTGGTGTGGATCTTTCTGCATTTCAGATTTTCTTTGGTTTGTAGTCATCTGGTCTACTGTCTTGGCTAGTTAAGCAGTCAACAGGTTGTTAGAAGGGTTATAGTAACAGTCTTCAATTTTATGTAGCTAATCAATCTCACATGGTATTTCTCAAAGGTACAGGGGGTTTTCTCTCTAGTTTTTCTCCAAATTTTTTGGTCAATGGCTATAGCTATTACTATAGAATTGTCTGCACCATCATATTATACACCAAGAGCTGCATGATTTCTATCATTTCTCTCAAGTCTCAAATACTTGCTTGGCCAACTTCACAACAGAAGCTTGAATCCTCTCAAGTAATGCAAGATGAAGGGTTACCTGACTGTGTAGTTTTTGTTGATGGTAAAGCTATACTGTTGAGCCAAAAGCCTGCTCATGATGGCAACCATTATTTTTATCACAAAAAAAGGTTTCTTCAAAATGTTCTCAAATTTCTCTTCATGAACTAACTTTTTATCTTATTTCTAGATACTCTATTGCCGTTAAACTTGTGTGTGATATCAATAAAAATTTTATTGCTTTCCATAATGGCATCCCTGTCTCATGTAATGACTCTTCCCTGTTTGAAAGAATGAAGATTTCACAAAATCCTGACCAATACTTTGACAAATCTCAGTACTTCCTTGAAGACTCATCATATAAAATTTATACCTGCTTTCTGAGATGCAACTTTAGATAATGACCCAAAAACATCTTTTAATTATAATATTGCACAATCAAAAGTACAAATTTAACATTCTATTTGGATTTTAAAGGGAATATTCTCTAGTCTCTGGGAATTCAGAAACCAATTTCAAATAAAAATGGAAATAAAAACTGAAAATCACTTGATAATAACTTGCATTATACTCCATAATATCCTGGCTGATTTGAAGGATGAGTGGTATGATCTTTATGAAGAAGAAGATCCTGAACCTGCACCAGCTCTCCCCCCTTTGATTCACAAAACTTAATTTCCCCTTGGATACACTCTATCATTATGCCAATCACACTCCATCATTTCTCAGCACAAATCCTTTAAGTTTTTTAATATCTTTCATTCTTCTTTTCTTTCACCCCTCATATCCTTTTCCTCCTCTCCTCTTATACCCCTCAATCTATATGTCTTAAATGTTCCCAGTCTGAAAAAATAATATGTATTTTTCTAATGATATACATGATTTTTGATAATAATAATAATATTTATCAATTTTTAAACAACCAGTATTATCCAATAATTTTTGAAAAAAGCTATCATGTAAGTATTCTAACTTTTCTTTTTCATTCATTTTTATATAAACAGAAATTACAACATATTTTATAAGCATTTTTAATTTTTTATAGATTTTTCTGATCTTTTACTGATTTAAATTGAAGAACCTAGCCTTGTAAAGTTACCAAACTCTTTTACAGGAGTGGTTCAATGATATAGTTTGTTAGCAGGCTAAATAACCACCCATAAGCCATCACACTTCTTAAAATCCACTATATACTTGAGCACTTGAAAGATAAATTAGCCTCCATGTTGTCTAGATGTGCTTTCCTTCAAAGAATCTTCATCCAAAATTTCATCTAAATTTGTTGGCCACCAAACACCCAGGCTAATATCACTGACATCCAAATCATTGTGTGGTACATTGGAGAACCCCCAGAAGTCCAAGTTAAGTTACCCATAAAAGAATTAACACCATCATAGAAAGGAATATCTAGTTCAGTAACCAGTTTCATAGAGTTATGATAGTACTTTTAAGCAAAAAACTGAAAAATAAAGGTGTAAATAGAAGTCATGAATCCTAAAGCCTCCTTTACTTTTTCATCATCTATTTTTAAATTTATAAAAAGACCTGGAGATTTAATAAGTATAATGAAGTTAAAAAATTAACAAATTTACTTACTGATGTCAAATATATGTTGAGTAGAAGCTCTTCCCCCAGTGGCATAAATATTACCCTCACCACCTCCTTTTTTATGAGAAGAATTCATCTTTATTTTATAACTCAACATTCTTAGGTATTTACAACATTTCCTTTGAATCTTCCAACATCCCCAAGCTCTTCAATTCTTCAATTTGAAAGTATTTCACAATCACCAGATGTATTTCATTATTAGAACGTTGAATTACTGAAGGCTTTGGTGAGACATTAGATATGCAACAGGTAACAGTGTCGTAAGAGTCAAAAAATGCAGGGATAGGGCCATTAGATTTAACACCCTCCTGAAACGGATAAGTGTGGTACCAAAACTCTTTAAAATTAATTCCCACCTCATTTCTCCAGCCCTCCCCCTCCCTTATGAAACAATAGCTTATATTTGGATGTCCATTTCCTATTCTTGTCATATTAAATCTTCTTTAAATTAAAAAAACAATTAAAACCCTAAAAGACATCTTCCAAAAAATATTTTTGTTGGTGGGGGGGGCTAAAACTAATAAACCCCACTTAAAACCCCATACAGACCTGAAGGAAGATGATTAATTCTATTAATTTAAATATCAAAAAGTTTACATTATTAAATCTGAAAGTTCTGATTATTGAAATATATGAAAGTCTTAAGTTTAAAAGATAAATCTTCTTCCCCAACAACAAGGGGCTATTTAATTATTTGTTAAATGTGAGTCCAGTCTTTTTTTGGTGCTGCTATTAATTTTTTGAGCTGATTTTTTAATTCATTTTTTTTTTACTTTTTTTGTGTTCTCTTGCAGCCAGGTTCTTCCTGGCTTCATAAGAAACAAATTCACTGCTATATATTTTTTTTATCTTTTTAACCATTTTTTAAATATTTTTTTAATATTTTTTTGTTTTCTCCCAGCCAAGAAGAGCTTAGCTGGGAGAGAACCAAAGTTACTGCTAGTTTCAGCAACCTTGGTTGTATTTTTAAGGTGAGTGTTTTTTGTTTTTTTTATCTTTTTCATTTTTTTAATTACTTTTTTTTAAGCATTTTTTTGTTCTTTCCCAGACTGGTTCTTCCTGGCTGGGAGAGAACCAAAGTTGTCACTAGTTGCAGAAACTTTGGTTGTTTTTTAAGGTGCGTGTTTCTTGTTTTTTTTATCTTTTTCATTTATTTGGTATTTTTTTTTCTCTCCCAGCCAGGAAGAACCTGGATGGGATAGAACTGAAGTTGCTGCTATTTGCAGTGACTTTGGTCTTTGTTTAAGAGGAGTTTTTTGTTGTTTTTTATTTTGTTTTTTCACTAATAATTTTTTGATTTTTATTTTTTTTCTCTCAAAGAAATGAGAGGATGGAGAGGATACAGCAGAGTGGAGGAAGGAAAAGGCATGAGAGGGGTGGAAAAAATCTGCAAGAGAGAAATGAGAATAAACTTTTGTGCATATATCATTACTTACCAGAATAAGATGTGTGGAGGGGGAATGTAGCAAGTGAAAGTAGAACTAAAAACCCACATTTACTAAGAGAAAATACAAAAATTAAACTACCAGAAGAGGGTCCCAACAAAATACATAGGAAACAAGTAACAAATATAACAAGAAAATGCTCACAAACAATGAGGTGAAGGAGGAGGAATGTATGGAGTTATGAAGTGGAAAACCAGTGAGATGATAATTACAGATAAACAAAAAAAAATGGAACATGGAAAAAGTCACAACTAGGATCATGTACTGGGCTCAACCAGAATCACTCCCTGAATAAAACCCATAAGTGTACACTGAAACCAAAAACTGAACCAGATGTCTAGTTCACCATTTTTTCCCCTGTGAGTTTTTAGAATTAAAATACCAAAAATTTGCTGCTAGTTTCAGTGACTTTGGTCTTTGTTTAAGGTGACTTTTGCTTTTTTTTTTGCTGATAATTTTTTTAACTTTCTTTAATTTGTTTATTCTCTCCCAAACACATATGTAGACATTACACATGGGTTAACACTCAAACTATATCACTTCCATGACTACTATTTTTGTTGCAGTAATTATCAAGTAGAAGAGAGATAAAAATAGAGGTGGAAAAAAATATGGAAAATCCCAAAATTTACTATTGAAGAAAGGAGAAACCAGATGTGACAGGTGAAAGATCATCAAATTGTGCTACATGCTTGTTGAGATGTGGAATGTTTTGTAAATCTTTGTCAAATGAAGAGTACAAAAGTATGTACCCATCAATTTTCAGTCTAGCCAACAACACAGAGTAAGAATTATAGTAGTTAACTTTCATGTGCAAAAAATTATAATTAAGTGAAATGGGAAATAAAACAAAAAAACTAGTAATCAACCAAAAAGTTTCATTAAGCATTCAATTTTCTCAACATATTTATTAACTTTAAAACATTCTATCAAGAAAACTTTCTTTTTGGAACCATCTTCAAGTTGATACTTGAGTTTCATCTGATTCAATAGGAAATTGTACTTAAGAGCCTTCTCCTCTTTCTTTATCTCAAATTTCTTCTCCTCCAAGTCATGTTCCCTCTCATCCATCTGTAAAGAAAGCCCAAATTTCTTCTCCTCCAAGTCTTGTACCCTCCCATCCTTCTGTAAAGAAAGCTTGAATTTCTTCTCCTCCAAGTCTTGTGCCCTATCATCCCTGTGTAAAGAGAGCTTTTATTGTTTCTTTTGAAAGTTAAGAGCATCTCTTGAAAATTCAAATTTACCTAGAGTAAAAAGGAATATTAACAAAATAAAAAAAAAAGCTCACTTAATTATTAAGAATTATTCTATCACTTCCCAGATTCATTTTTCTCCAGAGAGTCATCAATGGAAGAAAAGGGGTTTGGGAAAAAATATCTCTGTTTAATTTTCTTTGAATGTTGAAATTCAGAGTATTTGATGGTCTTTGCTTTTTTTGGAGGTAAAATTTTTCTCTTCTTCATTGATGCTAGCTTTGTAATTGCTTGATTGTGGCTCCTGGCTCTGTTCATTGGCCTTTTTAGAAATAAGAAAAAGATATGTAAATAAAAAAATAAAGAACTAGACAAGAAGTTAAAGCTCGCTTGAGTAAGATCAGATTGGTTTACATCTCCATAAGGATCTATTGAAAAGATATCTTGATTAGTGGAAGTGAAATGAGGGGAGGCTTGAGTAGAAGCGGACGGAAAAAGATTTCTTTCAACATCATGTTTGGTGATATCATCTTCTCCATCCAAAATGTTTTCAGGATTAACATTGGCTTGCCCTTTAAATATGGAATCTATATCTTTATTGTAAGGAAATAAAGAATCAAGTTTATTCTCTATAGATTTGATGCCCTTATTGATATCAAGGTCAGTAATACCAAAACTAGTCGAAGTTGAAAGAGTCTTAGCCTTCTTGTATTTAGCCCAATAGTGCTTGAATACTTCAAAAAACATCTCTTTAGGAAAAATATCAATCCTTCCCCTTTGTCTTTTATCTTAATTTATTGGCTATTAGAAGATATACATTGAATTTTGATGCAGGGGGGCATCCTACTTTAGTTTAATTCTCAGTACTAAAACAAGAATCATAATTAGCTTTAGTTTTTAGCCAGTTGCTAAGTATGAGATAATTATCTTTTTTTAGTTAAATGTTCTTTGAAGCTGAGCAGGGGAAAGAGGGAGTAGTGGGATTTGAAGAAAAACAGGGGGAAGGCTGTTTTTGAGAAGATCTATGACAACAAGGCATTTTTTGATATGTGAAGATGAAAAGGAGAAGAAACAAACAGATGATATGAGGAGGGGTTCTGAATGGATAGAATGAATAGACAGTATGTGGCTATGACAGAAAGTAGTGCAAGATGTGGTTATGACAGAATTTGTCCATAATGTGGTTATAAAAAATTGAGGACAAAAATGTTGGATAGAGGTGAACATTGACACATAAAAGGTCTAATAACCCAATTATTAGAAAAAATAATTTTGAAAGATAATTGGGGAATAATGATTTTTATCCACAATTAAATTAATTTCAGATTGGTCAACATTGATACCGCCTAATTTCATTACTTTAAAGATAGTAAATTTTACATATCTTATTTGTTGATTTATATAATTATATTAAATTTTGGTGATACAAACCCCTTACCTCAATAAAATTCAGGGAGGGGTATTGCCAAGTTTTCCAAAAAGATATAGAATTTTTTTGACTTAGCTCTATTTAGAAATGCAAATTGGTGGTGAGGTGATAAAAGTATGTTGGTGATGATCTAATTCATTATCATCAATACCAAAGCCAGTGGAAGTGGCAGCAGGACGAGCCTTTTTATATTTTGTATTAGAAATCCTTTCAATTTCCGCAAACCTAGTCTGTCTTTTCTCTACAACTTTACATTTCCCATTGATTCAACTTCCTTTCTAATATGTGATGCCTCAGCGCAAGTACGACATCCCTGCCTGAGCAAAGTATTACCACTGAGCTGTAAAAGCGTAGATGTTCCATTGATAGATAAAACTTAGTATTCCTATCTAGAATATATATATTGTAGTCAATATTTCTATGTTTCCTCACTCATCTAAGATTTTATCTCTTATCTTATTTCTTTTACTTTTATGTTTCCTTTTACCTTACTTTTGGTAAGTGTTGTGTGTCTCACTTGCTCACTCCATGCTACAGGTATTTATATCTTCTTTATCCTAGTAGTTCTATATCTAATAGTGTGTGATCTAGGTATTTGGGGTTTACAACTGATAGACGTGTGAAGTGTTCTGATAAGATGTTTTGTCCTCAATAAAAGGTACATAAATGTTGTCATTTACTTTTATAAAATCATGCAATTACACTCATCTTATTTCTTTTTCTTTTCTGTTTCCTTTTTCCTTACTTTGGCTCAGTGTTGTCTGTCTCACTCGCTCACTCCACGCTACAGGTATTTGGGGTTTACAACTGATAGATGTGCAAAGTTTTCTGATAAGACTTTTTGTCTTCAATAAAGGCTGCTACGCTCCTTAACCTTTCTTAGGTTATGGGCCCAGAAGCAAATTTAATCTAAAAAAAAAATTCAACACATGCAATAACCTTCATTTCATTTCTCACCATTTCAAGTGATACACTCACTCTCTCCACTGGTTCTAATGTACCTGTGCTGAACAAAACCAATTATCCTTTGTGGTCAATGAAAATGAAAGGTTACTTATTGCAGAATAGATTGTACCATCTTGTTTCCATTTTCTCTACCCAATCCTTAAATTCTAAAGCCCCAAAAAATAACCTTATCGCATAATCAACTTCTCTGCTCTCTGAAGACACCAAATTGCAGTGACAAAATATTATGGGAATCTTATTTCTCAAAAGGGAATCCTATCACACCAATATCATCATAGGGACCACTAATGACAACACCCCTGCTCTTGTTTGGAAATCACTCTTTGATCACTACCACTCAAGAAGTGCCTCCAAAAAAGTTTTGGTATTATACAGACTGTACACATTTTCTTTCAATGGTGATTTTACTGCCATGTTTGAAGAAATTAAATTGCTTGAAAACAAAATCCACCTTGTTCAAGAGGGCGTAAATGAAGAAGCCCTGTGCATAATTATTCTCCACTGCCTTCCTGCACAGTTTGAAATCATGTGTCAAACTCTTTTCTCTAATTCCAACATCACAGAATCTCCTTTGACCACTCAGTCATTAGTATCAGCCCTTATGGACTTTGAGAGAAACTCTATTTCAGCCCCAGATTCATCCACCACATCAGCTCTTTCCTCAAAAAAGAGTCCCACTGAAATATGCACTGGAGGTAAACACAACCCTAAAACTAAGCTCAGAGAAAGCCAATGCTTCCAACTCCATCCTCACTTGCAAAAAGAATGTGAAGGGAATAAAAATCAAGCTAAGGCCAATTTTGCATCACAATTGGATGTCATTGATTTACCGGCCTCTAGGATGTGCCTATCTACCTTTGCTTTCAACTGTACTCTTTGCTTCAACTCAATCCTTGACAGCTGAGCAACTCAACATATTTTCTATGACCAATCTTACTTTCTGGACTTTGTCTCTGAAACGTCATCCGTCATTGTAGGTGATGGAAAGTCAGTCAAGTGTCAAGGTGCTGGCAGTGTTGTGGGAATAGTCAATGGCATTGAAATTAAACTCAAAAATTGTCTTTATGTTGTGGTGATCCAAACCTGGGTAGGCCTTTGGAGTGCATATTTGGGGGTATTTGGTATGTAGGATGTTATTGGGGTTATGGTGTTATTAGTGGATTTTTTCATCTTTAGGTAATATTTAGTAGTGTTTATGAAGGCTTAAGCTAGGGTCACTTATTATGTCTCAGCTTAATGTCCTTTCTTTTCTCTTCATTTTGGTATCCCTATGGGTGGTTACCTTGTTCTATAGGGTAGTTATGGTGTTGTTTTTGGTATTTATTGGAAGTTTATTACTTAGGGGTGCTTATGTAGGCTAAAGCTAGGGTCACTTATTATGTCTCAGCTTATTTTCCTTTATTTTATTTTCATTTTGGTATGTCTTATGTGTGTTTATCTTGTTTATTAGTGAAGTTATGGGTTTTTAGGGTTTTTAGTGTTTTTATGGGTTGTATGGGTGTTTTAGGTCCTAGAAGTGGCCTGCCCTCCCCTAAGCAGAGGCCCTGCTTGAAGCAGGGTTCCCACCTGGGCGCTGGGGAAGTGCTAAAATGCACTTTTATGCATGAAAAATGCTGGGAAAGCTGGATTTTGGGTGGGGAATTGGTCAGGGTGGTCTGTGCACTGGCTGTATTATGCATGTGTGGGAAGATTTTTGAGGAAGAATCTCATCTCTTTACTCATCACCTCTCTGTTCCTCACCTTCTCATTGGCTGGTTTTTTGTTGGAATATATTACTGTTCATTTCAACTCTTTCTGGCAGTCTGTCTGGGACTATTATCTTCACTTTTAAAGAGGTCAAGAGTGTTTAATTAGAGGGTCTAGCAAACAGATCTCCAATTTTCTGCAACAGGTAAATCTCACTTGTTTTTCTAAAGGGACAGGGGTTATTCTTTCTGGTTTTTCTCCAACTCCCTTGGTCAAGGCCTATAGCTAGTACTATAGGATTGTCTACAACATTCCCTCTTTCAAGCAGAATCTAATTTCTCTAATTGATATCATAAAAAAGGGCTCCACTATGCAATTTTCTGAGTCTCATTACAAAGTCAAACTACATGACAAATTAATCATCTCTGGACCTACCTCAAACAACTTACTGGAATTCAAAATTTTTCCTTGTAAGTCATCTCCTTACAAAGTAGTTTCCGCATTGACCACTAAGTCTCTGCCTGTTTCTGTTTGGCACCTATGTCTTGGTCATCCTAGCCTTGAATATTTGAACAAACTTAATAAACTTCAGATAATCAACTTTTCTGCAGTTGAATCTCTTCCTTTCTGCAAATCCTGTGTTAAGGCTAAGCTACACAAGGCTCCTTTTTCTGGAACACTTCCTCCTGCCTCTTGACCTCTTGAATTCCTTCACAGAAATCTGAGTGGGAAAATTTCTCCACCTTCTCTTAATGGTGCTAGATATTATTTTTGCATCACGGATGCCTACTCCAATTACAGATTTATATTTACCCTTAAAAATAAAAATGAAAATCTTCCTGTATTTAGGCATTTTAAAAGGTTTATTGAAAAGCATCTTAATTACAAAATAACTAATCTTGTCAATGATAACAGAGGAGAGTACATTATTAGTCAATTTAAGTCCTTTCTTGATGAAGAAGGTATCCAAACAATCACTACTTTACCACATCATCCTAAGCAAAATCCAATTGCAGAGAGAGGCAATTTTACTACCACTGAAAAGGCCAAAGCCCTTCTATTCACTGCCAATCTACCTTTGGAGTTTTTGGCAGAAGCAGTCAACACATCTATCTTTCTTGAGAACTGATCCCCTACTAAAAGTAAAAACATGCCTACTCCTTACAAAAAACTTTTTAACCTCAAACCTCAAGTTGAAAACCTGAGATCTTTTGGATGTGCTGCATGGCCTTTGATCACCAAACATGTTTGAAATGGAAAATTTTCACCTAATAGTAAAAAATGCAATCTTCTTGGGTATGTTGAGAATATGACAAGTTACGGACTATTTGACCTTAACAACAAAAAAATCATAACTTCACATCATGTTCAATTCAATGAGTCCGAATTTCCCTATCTCAGTGATGCCCCTGAAGTTGACAAGCTAACAGAGGACTTTTTGGAATTTGCTTTACCCATCACTGTGATTGATCAAAAACCTTCTGTATCTAGTCATGAATACAATTTAGACAAAAACTTTGTGGACCCCAGTGAAATTTGTGAAGTGTCTGATACTTCTGAAGCCATTTCTGAAGAACTCAATCCTCATCTCTCCGAATCTGAATCACCAGTTTGCACTACTAAAACACCAGCTGCTCAATGTTGGACTACAACTAATCTCCCTCCTTCCCAAGAAATTACCTCTGATATTGATCCTAAAAACATAATCCATTAAAAAAGACGTCGATCTAATGCTGCTTTTAAAAAATCACCTGACTTACTTGCAAAAAACATTCCTACACCTAAGTCATATTCTCAAGCCATTAATGGTTTATATGCTGACATTTGGAAAGATTCTATCAATGATGAACTTGAAAACTTAAAAACAATCATGTTTGGTCATTTGTTGAATCACCTCCTGATGTGTGTCCCATTGGTTGAACTTGGGTGTTCAAAGTAAAAGACAATTAATATTGCCATGTAAAAAAGTTTAAGGCTTGCTTGTGTGCTCAAGGGTTTTCCCAACAACCTGGCATTGATTACAAAAAATCCTATTCTCCAAATGGACAACTAACCACCTTTCACACCCTTTTTGCTGTTGCTGAAAAGCAAAACTGGCCCTGTCATAAAATGGATGTCAAAGGTGCCTTCTTTTACGGCATTCCTGAAGAAACCATTTACATGAAAATTCCTGCTGGTGTCTTTCCGCCTTCATCTCTTTCAAATCCTGTCCTAGAGCTTAAGAAAAGTCTGTATGGACTGAAACAGTCACCCCGCTAATAGTATCAACACCTCAAAGATTTCTTTAACTCTCTCCAAATGGAACCAAGTGCATCAGATCCGTGCTTTTTTATCAAAAAATACTCTGAAAATCCCACTTTTGTCTTTGATCATGTTGATGATCTAACTATCTTTGGTCCCAAAACCTCCTGGTTTCAAGAAGTCATTCAAAAAAGGTTTGACATGGACAATTGTGGCATTGTTAAACATCTTGGAATGCACATTTCTCATGATGTGCAAAACTCAACCTACTCTCTCAATCAAAAGCTCTATATTAAAAATCTTTTATCTACTTAAGACATTCTAAATTCCAAGACCGTTCAAACTCCCATGATCACAAATCAACAATTAATTGAAGATTCCCCTGAAAACATTAATCAGTTTAAAAAACTTAATGTGAACTATAGAAGTGCAATTGGTTCCCTAAATTATTTGGTGCAATGCACTTGCCCTGACCTATCCTTTGTGATCTCTCAGTTGTCTCAACACTTGGAAAATCCAGGAATTACTCACTGGATAGCCTTCAAAAGATTTTTTTGATATCCAGTACATACAATTGACAAAACCATTGTCTACGGTGCTACCCAAGATCCCCTTCAATCTCTCTCTGTATTTATGAATTCTGACTATGAAGCCTTCAGTGACTCTGACTGGGCCGTATGCCCTATCACCAGAAGATCAACAAGTGGCAATTTTTTCATACTAAATGGAGCCGCTGTCTCATGGCAATCAAAAAAACAGCCAACCGTTGCACTTTCCACCTCTGAAGCTGAATACCGAGGCATGGTGGACACTGGAAAAGAAACCTTATGGCTTGTAGCCCTTTTGAAAGATCTCAACATCTCATTACCTAACCCTCCAATCCTGAAAGGTAATAATCAAGGAGCTATGGATCTTGCCAATAATCCTCTTTTCCATGCACACTCTAAGCACATTGAAATTCACTACCACTGGATACAAGAGTAAGTATTAGCCAAAAACCTGGCCCTTTGATATATTCCAACTGAAAACATGGTTTCAGATTTACTCACAAAGTCTCTAGCTCAACCAAAATTGAGAATCTACTCACAAAAATGGGTCTTAAAAATGTTGTCTGAAATATACAGACAGGGGGGGTATTAGAAATCCTTTTGATTTCTGCAAACCTAGTCTGTCCTTTCTCTACAACTTTACATTTCCCATTGATTCAACTTCATTTCTAATATGTGATGCCTCAGCTCAGGTACAACATCCCTGCCTGAGCAAAGTATTGCCACTGAGTTGTAAAAGCATAGATGTTCCATTGATAGATAAAACTTAGTATGCCTATCTAGAATATATATATTGTAGTAAATATTTCTATGTTTCCTCACTCATCTAAGATTTTATCTCTCATCTTATTTCTTTTGCTTTTCTGTTTCCTTTTGCCTTACTTTTGGTCAGTGTTGTCTGTCTCACTTGCTCACTCCATGCTACAGGTATTCCTATCTTCTTTATCCTAGTAGTTCTATATCTAATAGTGTGTGATCTAGGTATTTGGGGTTTAAAACTGATAGACATGTGAAGTGTTCTGATAAGACTTTTTGTCCTTAATAAAAGGTACATAAATGTTGTCATTTACTTATTAACATCATGCAATTACACTCATCTAATATTTTATCTCTCATCTTATTTCTTTTACTTTTCTGTTTCCTTTTGCCTTACTTTTGCTTGGTGTTGTCTGTCTCACTTACTCACTCCATGCTACAGGTATTTGGGGTTTACAACTGATAGACATGCAAAGTGTTCTGATAAGACTTTTTGTCTTCAATAAAAGCTGCTACGCTCCTTGACCTTTCTTATTTTGATTGGTAACTTTTGAACCTCTCCTTCATTTGCTTAGGATTGATGTCAATTCTTTCTTTTTTTCTTCTTCTTTAATTCATTTTCCATCAACAAGAAGCCATTGACCTTTGATGAAGGTGGATGTCCAATGTGGGTGGAATTCTCACATCCAAAACATGCATTGTAATTTGATTTAATTTTGAGGAAGTTGATGATGATGAGATAATCTTCCTTTTTTAGCAGTCCAGACTTTGATTTCTCAGGCGAGGGGCTTTCTTTATGAGGAGACTTTTGTGATGAAGCATTATTTTGAGTTGCCTTTTGAGTTTTGGAATCTCATGGGGGCATTATGAGACTGGTATGTTACAAGAAAAGAGATTAAGAGGTTGAAAACATAAAAAAACAAGGGAGAAAACCTACCTGGTTAAAATGTTGCAAATCTCAGTGAGGGGTGTGTGCCAAGGATTGATGAGGGGATAGAGGTCAGTGCGTCACATGTGATAGGGATGAGGTGGGCAAGGAAGAGATGTTATGGCCAACATGTGGTTGTGAAAAAAATTGGGAAAAAGTCGTGATTTGAGGTCATAACTGACACCCATTTTTGATATAGGTGACTTTCTTGCAAAATTTAAGTGCTGATTTGCCAGAACTGACACCCCCTAAATAAATGTTCATTTCTTCTTGGGACACAAAAATGGTGCAACAATTACGCAACAGTTAAGTAACAATTATTTTTGGCACTTAAAGGCCTTAGGTGGATCTTAAGTGCAAAAAAAAATGGTTTCGTAACTGCTGGACAACTGTTGCATAACTGTTGCGCCCTATGGCAAAACAAACATGTGCTGTAGTGTAACACTACAATAAATGTTTGTTTTGTCTTGGGGCGCAACAATGGCGCAATGATTACGCAACAGTTGTGTAACAATTGTTTTTGGCACTTAAAGGTCTTAGGTGGGTCTTAAATGCAAAAAACAGGATGGATTCTGACCAGAACCGCCATGATACACACGTCGACACGTCAAAAAATTCGCCTTCCGCCTTGCCTCCAGATCATGCACCTCCTCTGGCCCAAGAATCCCCCCCTTCAACACTCCTATCCCTGCTCCTGCTACTGCCTCCCCACCTCTGCATTCTGGTGCACGTCCCTATCCCGCTCTCAAGAAGAGGAGGTATGCATTTCCTCCCCCCTCACCAGGTCCACTCCTCAGAGAGGACACGGTTGACTCCATTGAGGATGCAAGACTGGCCCACCCAGAACTTCTCTTTACTGCCTCTCAACTGTGCTCCCCCCTCCCTCCTCTGCCCCCACCCATGGATATTTCTCCCCCAGCTTCTCCTACCCCATGTCAAACCAACTCACTAGAAGACTCCATACACAACCCCCTCAAACCTTGCTTTGGCTTTGGCCTTACTAGTGCTCCACCACCTTCTCTCGACCAAAACTCCCATCAGTTTGCCTTACCTGCCTGGTTGGCCAGGAAAACACCAATGACCCGGTCTTGATCATGACATGCCTCAACAATCTAATAGGCACCTTCAAGGACCCTCCTTGCAAGGGATCCAAGATATCAGTCCACACTGCAACCATGGCAGACATCCAAGCCCTCTCTTCCACCCTTCTGCCACTCCTCCAGAAGGCTTCCTTCCAACAAAACTCTCCTCCCACTCCCGCACCCATACCACCTTACCCATCTCTCTCATCCATTGATCAAAAATTGGATTCTATTCTTACCCATCTGAAAAGCCCCTCACCTGCGACTCACTAACCTTTGCCTCCCACTAAGTCCTTTGCCCAAGCTGCTGCATCTGCTTCAACCAATGACTTGCCCAAGCAACGCATCCCTCCCCAGGCCATGCAACATATCACCATCAAGCAAAAAAACCCCCAGATCCCCTGTTCTCCTGAAATACAGTAATTCTCAACTACTCACCTTCATCAACAACCATATCTCCACACAAAAAGTATCACTCACTCCTTCAGACTCTCCCATTTGCATCCGCAGTGCATTCAGGCACCGCTCAAATGACATAAAACTGATGATCAACACAGAGGACGAGAAACAAACACTAGTGAATTCTTGGCAGAAATGGATACCACAGGATATGATCTTCAAACCCACCAACTTCCCAGTGGTTGCCCATGATATTCCAACCCTCTTTGACCTGAATGATCAAACCTGCATTGACTCCTTCATAGCTGAAAACCCTGACACCCTCCAATCACTCTATCGCATCTCTTGGCTCAAGCGGGAAGAGGATAGACGGGGAAAAAATCACTCCTCAGTCATTCTTCATCTTCTTAGTAAAACTGATTCTGACCTCCTTTCTTCTCCCTCCCCTTCTTTTCCTTTCATATGTGATGGTCAAGTGAGACGCACTGAAGCTATCAATAGGGAACGTAGCCTATGCTTCCAATTCTGGGGCAGAGGTCACCTTGCTATTCATTGCTCCCTCCCTCCAAGATGTTCTAACTGCGCTGGTCACCACAACTCAAAGGTGTGCAATAAGCCAAAGCTTACCTCTCCAGTATGTTTCCGTTGCGTGGACTCCCTCCCCCATGACCACCCTCTGAAGTGTGCATCCATCAATCTTCAAGAGCTGATAGATGACCCCTCAACTGCTCCAAATATCTTTCACCTCCCACATCAAGTCACCTGCCCTCATCCACCTGCCCAATAATGGAACACCACTGCCTGCACAATGACACCAATTTTCAAATAAAAATATTACAACTCAATTGTCACTGCTCCTTCCACTGCTTCCACTCTCTCTTCAATGACCCACTCACCACTACGTTTGATATCCTAGCACTACAAGAACCATTCCTATCATATTACCACCTCTCCCCAGCCCCAGCAAAAGGGTGGAACCTCTTTCTCCCATCCCTCAACTTTCCTCCCTCCCTCCCCATAAGATGTGGCTTTTATGTCAACAAATGCCTCCCCCCACACCTCCTCTCTTCCCTCCCCAGCCCAAGCTAATACATCACCCTATTACTATTAAACATCACTCCCTTCCCCCTACTTATTGCTAACATGTAAAACCCTCCTACTACCTTCTCCTCTCTCCCATTCACTGTTCCGGCTCTCTCCCCCCACAAACACTTTCCATGTCTCTTACTAACTGACTCTAACCTCCATAACGATCTCTGGTCTGACCCCTCCAAACACACCAGAAACCATCCGGAAGCAAACTCCTTCCTTGATTCCATGTCCTACCTCAAAATGTCCCTCACCTCCCAGTCTGGAGTTGCCACCTTCTGCAACACCAGGAATTTCACATCCGTGATAGACCTAGTGTTTGCAAATGAGAATGCCAGACATCTTATAGTCAAATGTGTCACTGACCAGGATGGCTCATTATCACACCTCTCTAACCATTAAACAATCCTTACCACCCTCTCTATATCCTCCTCACCCCCTTCCCTTCCCTGCCCTTATCGAAACTGGAATATGTTTGATAAGTGTTCACTCCTCTCCACACTCTCCTCTCTCCCTTCCCCACCTCCCCTTACCTCCTCAGTCCAGATTGAACTGGCTGCTGAACATCTCACTTCCTCTTTTATCAAACTAATGGATTGTTTTGTTCCGCTGCAGCAGCCCAGCTCATTGTGCCATGCCTGGTGGAACCGAAGTATCCTGGACCCTCTCAAGCAATCCTGCTATCAGGCCCAGAAAAGACTCAAATTCTCCCAGGACCCCCACAATGTAGCTGAGTTCAAAGCAGCACGCAAAGCTTTCCGCACCAAAATCAACTTCCTTAAAAAACAACACTGGCGCCAAAAATTGGCAACCCTCACTCCCACCTCACTACATAAAACAGCTAAGTACTCTCTATCCTCCCAAACCCCTCATACTAACCCTCCCTTAGTTGCCCAGGATGGTAACCCCATCCAGGACAACTTTGTCAAAGCCAGACTCCTTTTTGAAGGCACGTCAGTTGCCACAATCCCGTGTGACCTTTCTGACATCCCCCCTCCTACCCCTGTCCACCTCCCCCCCTTCTCCCCCTTTCACAAAAAACGAATTCCTCTCCATTCTCCAATCCACAAAACTGAAGAGTGCCCCAGGCCCAGATGGGATCCCCAATCTTCTGCTCCGACTGTGCCCTCAAACTACTACCAGATTGCTGCTTCCAATATTCCAAGCCTGCCTCAAACACAGCTACTACCCAAAGATATGGAAAAAGGCAAACACTATAATAATCCCCAAACCTCACCGATCAGACTACTCAGTTCCCAATGGTTTCCACCCCATTGCCCTACTCAACACAATGGGTAAGTTACTTGACTCACTTCTCACAAAAAGACTCTGTTATTTGCTTGAAACAGGCAATCTCCTCCCTGAAACACACTATGGTGGCCGCCCCACCCACTCAACATCAGATGCTCTCCTACACCTCACAACCTGGACTAAAGACAGATGGAGAGAAGGTAAAGTAGTAGGTGCCCTATCATTAGATGTGAAGGCAGCTTTCCCTTCCGTTAACCTTGACAGATTAGCAGCCATCCTATCATCACTCCCCATCCCTCACAACCTCTCCTCACTCATCACCAACTCTCTCAAAGACTGGCTTACCAGTATCTCCTTCTCCTCCTATGTGTCCCCCTGGCCTTTGAACCAAAGGGCCTCCCACATAGATCCCCACTCTCTCCCATCCTTTACATCACATATAACTCAACTCTTCTTTCTCTCCCCTCTATCTCACAATCATGCCTCTCATTAGGCTATATTGATGACATCATCTTTCTGGCTGCTAGCCAGCACTCGGACTGGGTTGTTGACAAACTGGCGGCCCTTGGAGAAGAAGCCCTCTCATGGGGCAAAAAACACAGCGCAGTCTTTGACCAATACAAAACTAAATGGATCCTCCTCACACAAAGACGGCCCCTCCTGAGAAACCCTCCCACCCTCCATTTTGACTCTCGCAACATCTCTCCCTCCCCCACCCTCAAATGGCTTGGGGTGCTCCTTGACCCTACACTTTCTTACAACGCAAATAGCTCCAACCTCTCTGCCACTGGTCTCTGTGCAGTCTCCAGCATCCACCGCCTGGCTTCCTCAGGATGGGGAATCCCACTCCGCCAATACAAAATTCTGATTTCATCACTAATTCACTCCCACACAGATTACACTGCTATTGTATGGCATAAACCAAAAAAAGCATCCAGGACAACCCGCATGCTTCAGGTGGTAGACAACAGAGCCATGAGAAGAGGATTGGGCTGCTTCCGTACCACCCCTGTATGTATTCTCCTTCATGACTCTGCATCACTCACTTGCCAGCAACACCTCAACTATACTGTCTACGAAGCTTGGCTCCGATTACTTTCCATCCCGCTGAGCAACCCCATGGCAAGATTAGCCAGAGAGCTTGCCTCCCTCCAAGCCCCCAAATCTCACCAACACCAACTACACATTCTCTCTCACCCCTTCCCCCCTCATCTCCCCCTCACTGGCCTTGACACAAAATGCCCTATCCCTCTTCCACCATGGGCTCCCCCCCTCTTTGTAGCAGATATTGGGTCCTGCAAAGAATCTGCAAAAAGAGAAGTCCTGTCCTCTATTTCATCCTCTCCCCTCTCATCACACTTCATTTACACTGATGGTTCAAAGTCTGCAGCAGGTACATTTGCTGCAGCCTATGACCCTAGCCTTACCTTCCCATTTGTCTCTCGTTTGGGAGATGCCCAATTATATACAGTATTTGAAGCTGAACTGATTGGCATTTTACTAGGTCTCTATCTCTTCCTCAACAACCCCTTTCACTACATTACAAACTCTCTCACCTTACTGGTTGACAACCAAGCAACAATCAAAAATCTCACCACATCTCCCCCATCCACCCACAACACGGCTGCTCTCCATGCCATTACGCAGGTAGTGTTGCAACTGAAACATACAAACCCACTCGTTTCCATTACCCTAAGATGGTGCCCAGGACATTTGGGCATCCCAGGTAATGAAATAGTCGACTCACTTGCAAATGGCTCTCACTCTTAGCACCAGCAGCCATCCCTGCCCTCTGCTTTTCACCCCCTCCCCCATCTTCAGCCTCACTCAAATCTATCCTGAAAACTCACTACAAATCCATCCTACTCACCACCCCCAATCCTGACGTCCTAAGGAAACTCAGAGGAAGATTTTCCCTGCTCACCACCTTCAAACTATTATCTGAGCTATCCCGCACACAAGCCACAGCTTTTGCTCAAGTTCGTTCAGGCCATTGTCCACTCAATAACTATCTCTCACGCTTCAAAATTGTGGAATCGCCAAATTGCCCCAACTGTGATTCAAACAGCAAGGATACTCCCGAACATCTCCTCCTCTTATGCCGAGCCCACTCAGATATCAGGCTTGCACTCATCCACGCTGCCACTAAACACAAAGTCCCTCTTAACACATCCTCCCTACTTTCTCCCTCTCCCATTATATTAGACGTGGCTAAATTTTTACTAAACACAAAAAGATTTACAAATAACTTGCCTCTCACATGTTAAACTCCCAAATTTCTCTCTCTTCATATAGTTCCTGATCATTGCCCTGCTTTTCCTCTACTAGTAATCACTCAGATGTAAATACTCATGTTTGACTGATCCTTCATGCCCCTCGTTGGGTGAGATTGTACGAAATTAAAAAAAAAAAAAAAAAAAAAGTGCAAAAAACAATTGTTTCGTAACTGTTGCACAACTGTTGCGTAATTGTTGCGCCCCATGGCGAAGCAAACATGTGCTGTAGAGTAATTTGGATTTTGGGTAATCTACTTGTTTTTGCACGCTGTGAGAGATGGATGCTCTAATAGCTTAATGCCTCAATGATATTTGAAGGGACCTCACTGGCATCTATTCAGTGCGACCTTTCTGACATCCCTTCACCTCTAACTAACTAACTCCCTCTTGTCCCCAGGTTCCCCGTTCAAAAAGAAGTGAATTCCTTAAGGCCCTCAACACTAAGAAAGGAAGGGCCCCTGGACGCGACGGAATTTCGAATTCTTTACTTCACCTCTTCCCACAAACTACCGCTAATATCCTTCTCCTTTTGTTTCAAGCCTGCTTAAAGTAAGGTTCAATTTTGCTTAGTAGGAGTTTTGGTAATTTCCTGTGGTCTGTACGCTATGTACAATTTGATTTGACAATGCACTCTGCTGTTTAAAATCACCAGTGCCGCGTGATTCCACACTTTCTCATCATCTTTCCGTGTATTCCCTACTGCTAGCACATCACACCATTCTCAGTTTGAGCGAGAAGGTTTATCGATTTTCCTTCTTAGTCTATATTTTTTCTCAAACAAATTGTTACTATTAACATTTAATAAGTAAGACAGCGAGACTCTTACTTGGAATTTTATGTTATTGCATCTTCCACTATTCATTTTTGTTTTCAAACGTATAGGTACGTTTAAGGAAGTATTTTTTTTTAAATAACTGTTTTATCTATTTTAAAGGTTTATAGAAAATTTTTCGTGCTGCAAAAAAGCTGAGGATTGATCTGAACCCTTAGAGTTTCAAATCTCGTTATAGTTTTCCATGTGAGGATTACACGAAGGTCTTGCGGCTCGCATTGAGTGTGACACTGGGTGCAAATAAGAGTAGATTACCAGAAACCCACCAGCACAAGGTTTACCCCTGCTCTAAAAGGCCATATTTTTGTAGAGGGGTTGGAAATTTTCGACAGAGAAAACCAGAGTATTCAAAATCAAGGGTCAATCCTGCTTAGTGGAAAGTTTTGTAATTGCACGCTGTGTGAATAAAGAAGGTCCCGCCAACCAGGCAAATGTAACCATACGCAATGATGAGCTGGGCCTTGTCAACAAGGAATCAGACACAAAGAAAAACAATACTAATAATATTTGTGCAAAATGTATAACAAAAAATCACTCTTTTTTATGCATTTCAATTGTACATTACGGTACACATGTTAAATGATGGACAAAACGGAAAAATCGATTGAATATGAAAATAATGAAGTTCGATTTTATAATAGTAATTAAAGTAGTTTCATTGAGATTACTTATCCATTCAGGGTATGAGTAAGGGTAAGGACGTTTTTAATAGTAATAAGAAAATTACAAGGATAGGGATATAGGGATTGGTAAGGGAGAAGGTTGGCAAAAATGAAAACAAAACGAAAAGTGAGAG
The DNA here is from genome assembly GCA_030280995.1 of Hemileia vastatrix. Taxonomy (NCBI): domain Eukaryota; kingdom Fungi; phylum Basidiomycota; class Pucciniomycetes; order Pucciniales; family Zaghouaniaceae; genus Hemileia; species Hemileia vastatrix. The sequence goes on from JASXTE010000012.1 coordinate 7,464,383, forward strand.
GGAAAGGGAAAGGGTCAACAAAAACGGCACAAAAAGAACATGGATGCGGATAGGGATATATAGGGAAAGAAACAGCGAAAGGGTACAAAACTACATTACTATTACCATTGAAAAAATAAAAAACAAAAAAAATGTGGCATGGGTTTAAATATGTTTTGAACGATCAGCATTATACTGTGATTGATTCACCCTTCCTTTTTCTTTTTGCATTGATTTGATCTTTCGTGATTCTTTTTTTTTATCTCTTCATTACTTGTTTCTGCTGTGAATTTTTATATGATCTGAGGATTTTTAAATCCTACATTTATAAGAGTGTCGTTATTGTCATTGCTATCTTTTTTTTTTTTGTTGTTGTGATTGAAAATTAGAGTAGAGTTACTGGTATCTGGATTTCAAGGCTTTAAGAAAAGTGGAAGGTGAAGTAAAGTCAATAGAAGGAAAAATAACTTGAAGTGTTGGGCATTACACCAACTAGAAAAAAGTTTGTAATTAGGAAAGAAGCAGACTGAAAGCAAATCTCTCATTTTCCTCCTTAGTAATAGAAAAAGCAGGAGGTAAATCTAAAATGCTATCAAATCTTCTTATCAATTTCAAGGGTCGAAACCCGAGAAAACGAAATCATCATTATAGGATTGACAATAACAGTACTGAAGATCATTATTTTAGTCCAAAATCATCATCCTCATCCTCATCCTCGTTATTACAAATAACACTTTTGTTTGGATTCATAGTTGTTGGTGGACTTTTCATAGTCGCTGTTTTACTGGCATTTTTGAAGATGATAAGAGTGGGATACGACCTACCGGTAAGCCTAAAATCATTATTATCAAAACACTTTTATTTTTTTCATTTCCAAATAATAAAACATTTGGAAATGTCTCATGATTATGTTTCTTCAAAATAATTAAACCTTAACTCATAGATTAGCTTTGCTTTTTTTTTGTATTTTCTCATTTATTTCTTTTGAAGCCACAGTCAACTGAAAATCCTGGGTTGACTGTTCCAAAGTTCAGAGAAGTACAGAATGTAGCGAAGGAGTTCAGTCGACGACCAAGGTCGAGAAAGCGTGCCATGAAAAATCAGCCTCCACCTAATGCTAATCAAAATCTCACGAGTGACCCCAACCCCAACAGTCCCAATCAGCCTAACAATTCTAGTGCTGACAATACTGACCAGAATATCGGTAATCCAATCATGCCAATTAACTTGCTTAATAACCAGACAACTCATGATCAAAGCAAAGCAAATCAAAATGGCAAGCATTACTTTTATTATATTTTATTGCTATATGCTGATTTTTGTATTATTTTGGTTTATCATGTCGATTCGCTGGTGTCTGATGTACATATATGTTATATTACGAAATTTCTAGTTTGTTCAAATTGTTGCTGCTGTGATAATGCTTGTCATTGTCAGGCAACTAACTGTGAAGGAAAACAACAACAAAACACTACCACCCCTCCTGGGTGCTCGCCTCCGCACCCTCCTTGTCCTACATCAATCCCATCTGTAACACCACCACTTCCAAACGATAAACCCACAAATAACGGCTCATCACCACCATTGCCGCCATTTCCGCCATTGCCTCCATCAACACCACCACATTCACCACCATCATCATCATCAACACCACCCCCATCATCACCCCCATCATCACCCCCATCATCACCCCCATCATCACCCCCATCATCACCCCCATCATCACCCCCATCATCACCCCCATCATCACCCCCATCATCACCCCCATCATCATCATCATCAACACCACCCCCATCATTACCCCCATCATTATCACCGCCCCTCACACCACCTGCTCAGCCAGGAGAGTCTACTAGTTCAGGGTTCGTTTCCTCCACGTCACCAGCTGGATTGCCGAGTAAGACTGTACTTATCCCTCCCGGTAATCCTGGGGTACCTCCTGGTCTTCCCCCAACATCACCCCCGATTGGCCTATCGCCATGTATGCCCCCACCATTGCCGCAAGGTCCCCCCCCTCCAAGTCCCGGTATGAATCCTTTTCTTCTCATTCAAATTACAGATTTATTTTATCTATACCTATACTTATTCATCCTTTTATCGATTTCTCATCGCAATAAGATGGATGTCTTCCGCTGCTAAAAAATCCCTATAATGTTGGAGACATACCCCCCGTTAGGTCTATATCTAACTTTGGTAAGACAATTATCTCTGAAGGTCCTTGCGTCTCAGTTGCAGAAAGGACGTCTTCTCGAACAGGGCCAGATGGAAGGACAGTGACAGTTACCACAGGATCTATTAACCCCCCTCTACCCATCAATCCACCATTGTCTTCGTTACCATCCATAGTTGACCAAATTTTAGCCCCAATAAAAAATTTGCATGGTCCTGTCTTCCCACCTGTGGTTCCTATGAATACACCTTGTGCAGGTTATTATTCTGATTTAATTTCCTTATTTAATCTTTTTACTGTTTGAGTAAAATAACTTGGGTGCTGATAATAATTATTTCTTCACTTTTTTTTTAAAAAAAAAGTACAAGCTCCATCGGGAATGATGTAAGGGGCTGTCTCGTCATTTAAAACCGTTTCAGCTTGAATTTAGGATGATAAGTGATCCACTATCACTGGGAGACGATCAAAATAACGGAAGACAAGATTCTTAAAGGTATTAAGCTATTAGACAAAGCAAGAGAATCAAGAAATCAAAACAAAAGATAAAGAAATAAAATTGAATTAACTATTCATTCCGAAATCTTTCTCAAAAATCGTTTTAATATTGTTGATAGTACTGTAATAATTTTTAGATACACTACTTCTTGATTTTGAAAATCTGAGTTTTCCACAAAAAGCCATTTTGTGACATGTGACATGTATTTTGTATTGTGTGTTATACACCAAGAAATGCTTCTTATATACATGTATTGAAATATATTTACTTTTTGTACATATCTTATCATATCCTATCATATTTTATCATACTTTATCATATTTTATCATATCATATCTATCTATCTATTTATCTATTTATGTATCTATCTAGACCTATCTATATATATTAAAGAACTAGTGCCCTAACTTCCTAAAAAATAGGAAATTGTGCCGCTAACCTAACTTTCCCCGACCCGCCCGAATCCCCTTACCTTAATCATGCCTATCATGCAATGTGTGTGCGAGCCTGCTGTCCGTCTGCGTAGCAGAGGGGTATAATGAATAAATAACTATACCTCAACTTTTCTATTTTCTGGCATTCGCGCCCCTGCCCTAACTCAACCCGACTGATTCCACATTGAATACATGGGGCTGCGCGTTGCTAGATGCAGATGCCCCACCAGCAATTCTCATTTCACACCAAATCCCACACAGAGACTGATTCCTTTACAAAGCCATGTTGTGCAAGGGTTGCCTATGCTTGTATATAATGAATAACTTCCAGGGAAAAGCTAGCTGGACACACCACATACAAAAGACATACTGTCAGGCTAAGTTCAAGTTTACAGTTTTGAATGGCTTAATTAGTCAGTTGTGTAGAAGATTTTAATGGTCCAGTATGAATTGGATTTGTCCAGGTCCACTCAAGTGTTAAAAAAATTTCAATATAAAAGTCTGAGTAATTTAATCTCACTTATTTAAATGGTTAACAGCTTCCAGGTGATAGAAAAATAGAACTAATGATTTAAAACAATATTTGAAAGACTTTTTAAGTACTAATGAAAATGATTTCTAATTTCATGTTTATATATTTAAAATTTGAAGTAAACAATGTAGAATAATAGCCCAAAAACCTTCTCCCTATATACCCATAAGTCCCTGGTGTTTATCCCTTGTTTCCCATACCCCTTAAACTGCTATCCCTGGCCATTACAGAACTTGGAGAGTGCTCATCTCCTCATGGCATCCACTTCAAGAAATTTCACAGGCCTTTAAACCAAAGGACTTCCCTCTCACAAAAGAAAAACCATATAACACACCAAAATACAACAATAACAAGGGATAATACATAAAAATGAAGTAATAACCCAAAAACAGAATATATGTGTGTTATTCTTTTAATAAAACACCTTATATAGGAAAGAAAAGGGACTAAGATAATATACCTAATTAAAGAAGATTAACAGTAGAGATTAAACACTAAATATAACAATTTTTCCCACTGAAATTCCCATTTTGGGTATCAAAGTTGACCGATCTGCAATTAGGGATATTGTCACCGGACGACCTATGCACAAGGTCAAGGATGTTCCTGCAAGTGAGATGAAAGGTTTAGATACTTCTTCAAAGCACAGAGGGATGGTTCGAGGAAGTGAGTCAAATATGACTCAAAGGAAGAACTACTACTTCGAGTTATGTTCGAGAAGGATTCTAATATAATTGAAAGGTAATATTAAAATTCTTAAGATCTCACGAAGGGTTGTAAACTCAACAATCAAAGATTTAGGATTTAGAAATGATTATTGAGAAAATAAAGAAAGATACAATAATAATGATTTCACTTTAGAGTTCTACCATTATTAACTATAAATACGTTTTATAATTTAATTCTAAGGAACATCGAACCAAAAAACCAACCCTTTTTATATCCTTTACTCCTCCTCGCATTGACCTCATACCCATCCACTATTCCGCACACCACAAACCATTTAAAATATATCCGTTACACCTGGACCCTCCTCACTAACATCTGTTAACCACTTAATCCTTCACTAACCATTCCGTCCATGCTCACTACCCCTTAATAACCCACAGACATTTCATAAACCTTTTAATGTACTATTATATTGATTATTACACTGTGCGTCACTTATTGAGAAAAAGACTAAGACACACTATTGAGAAATTGACTAATTTAGATTTAGAGTTTATACTAGCACAGTTGAATAGCGAGTACACAAAGGAAAGTCGCAGTTGCTATGGAAAATTGCTTTCTGCGCTTCGAGTATGGATTGGAGCCCCCTTGTTATTGATTTAATGAGCTGCTTTTGCCTCGAGTGTCACGTGGCACGTGACAGATATGGAATTTTTTTTCCACGGGATCAGACATTATTAATTGTGGAAGATTCTTATCCACTAGCCCTGGGGCTAGTGGATAAGGAATCCATGATAATGCATTATCCCGCCTCTTATACCCCAATTTCCATTCCTACTTCCTGATCCCAAACTTATCACATCCATGATGGATTTTGAAGAAATTCACATGACTTATAATTGCTGATTCCATCCTTAAGTCTTTCCTCACTCTATGCTACTTAATTTTGGTGGAAAAAACTTTAAGTTTTTTTCTATCTACACACCCCAACTGCACATTTGGTGGTGAATTCCCACTTCCCTCATCACATAAGCCTTCTACCAACAACTATGAAACACCTCTCTACTAGGCAGCTACTTCAATCAACTATGAATTCTATCACTTTAATTTTAGTTATTTAATATAAAACAGACTCTCATTTGGAAGATGCTTTAGCCTATATGTCTTTTCTTTCCAAAAAGTGTTACATAAACCTAAGGGGGCAAAATCTTCATCATGATCCCAGATATGATCTCCGCTCCATTCTCAACATTCCTCAACTATTTTAAACTTCTCCTGATTCTTTCTTCAAACTTTATCAACTCATCTCCAAACATCCTATTTTCATAACAATTCTCAAAATAAACAGCATAATCCTGCTATTAAACTTTCTGTTGCACTATGTCACTTTGGCTCAAATGGAAATGGTGCTGCTGTGAGACATTTGGAAAATATTTTTACCATAGTATATGGGACAGTGATATTATACACCAAGCGCTGTATGATTACAATCCTTTCCCTCAAGTCTCAAACCCTTGCTTGGCCAACTCCACAACAGCAACTTTAATCCTCTCAAGTAATGCAAGCTGAAGGTTTTCCTGGCTGTGTAGGATATGTTGATGGCACAACTATACATTTGAGTCAAAAGCCTGCTTATGATGGAAACCATTATTTTGATTGCAAAAAAAGGTTTCCTCAAATGTTCTCCAATTTCACATCTTTCATAAACTGACTTTTTATCTTCTTTCTATATAATCTATTGCTGTTCAACATATATGCAATGTCAATAAAAAATTTATTACTTTTCATAGTGGCTGCCCCGGCTCATGTCATGACTCTTCCATCTTCCAAAGAATGAGGATTTCTCAAAGTCCTGGCTCATAATTTGACTAGTCTCAGTACCTCCTTGCAGATTCAGAATATGCAAGTGGAAAGTACATTATACCTGCTTTCTGTGGCACAACTTTAGAAAATGACCCCAAAACCACCTTTAATTATCACCTTTCCCAATCAAGAGTATGGATTGAACATGCTATTGGGATTATAAAGGGAAGATTTTCTAGTCTCTGGGAACTCAGAATACAATTTCAAAAAAAATGGAAATCAAAACTGCAAATAATTGGATAATGACTTGTGTTATACTCCACAATATCCTAGCTGATTTAAAGGATGAGTGGAACAATCTTTATGAAGAAGAGGATCTTGAAACAGCACCAGCTCTCCCCCCTTGAATCACAAAACATTCATCCAACCAGCATATGCTCCGTCATTGTGCCTATTACTCTCCAACATTTCTCTTCACCACCCTTTTAAATTATTTTTTTGTACTCTCCCAATTTTCAAGTTTCTTGTTTTTTTCACTTGTGTTATTTTCATGTTTTATGTTTTATTCACTTGTGTTGGGTATTTTCTTTTGAATAACTACAATTTTGAATTTGCTGCCTATTCTCCTTTTTGGTTGTCTCATTTGTTTCATTTTATCAGCTCGACATGAAATTGCATATTTTCTGAAATCACATAATTTTTCACTGTCTCATTTTTTCATTCATCCCTCATATCAATTTCCTCCTCTCCTCAAACATCCATCAAATATTTTTAATTCTTCTATTTTCTCATCTCATCTCTCCAGGTAAGTCATTTTTTTCTCTTATTTTTTATTTTTTTTACTTGATAATAATTTATTTTTTTCCTTTTTTTTTCCTTTTTTTTCCTTTTTTTTTCCTTTTTTTTCCTTTTTTTTTCCTTTTTTTTTCCTTTTTTTTTTCCTTTTTTTTCCTTTTTTTTCCTTTTTTTTTCTTTTTTTTTGTCCTGTAAGTGCTTTTTTTTGGTTTTCAAGGTTAGACTAATTTTTTTTTGTTTTATCTTTTTTGTCTTTTTTTATCTTTTTTTTTACCCTCCATCATCCCCCTTTCCCCCCTCCTTGTATACCTCCATACCCTCCTTTCTCCCCTTCTTGGCCACCTCAAGTCCCCCCTTTACCCCCTCCATCATCCCCCTTTCCCCCCTCCTTGTCTGCCTCCATACCTCCCTTTCTCCCCTTCTTGGCCACCTCAAATCCCCCTTTAATCCCTCCTTGCCCACCTCAAACCCCCCTTTAACCCCTCCTTGCCTGCCTCAAAACCACCCCTTCACCCCCTCCTTGGCCCCTTCAAACCCACCTCAAACCCCCTACAGCCTACTTATCAAATTGCTATCGATTGGATAAGTTAATGAACAATTGTTCTTGATAGTTCATTAACTTATTGAATTGCTAACAATTCAATAAGTTGGCTGTAGGGGGATTGTGGAGGGGTTTGAGGCGGGGTTTGAGGCGGGTTTAAAGGAGTGAAGGGGGGATAAAGGGGAACTTAAGGGGGAGGGGGTTTGAGGCAGGTAAGGAGGGGTTAAAGGGGGGAGTAAAGGGGGAGTTTGAGGTGGATAAAGAGGGTTTAAAAGGGGGTTAAAAGGGGGGACTTTTTGGGGGACATTTTGAAGCAAGAAAAAAAAGACTAATATCTGCTTTTTAATTTTTTTTTCTTTCCCTTAGTTTCTGGAAATTTCCCCCTGTTTCCAAAATAAATCAGATAATTTAATTTTTTTATTTGTTTTTGTTTTTGTAAATAATTAATTATTCTGAAATTTACTGAATTCAATTTTTTTTAAATTTTATTTTAATAAATTAGATTGAAGGACATCAAGTGGTATTATTGGCTGGTCATCTAGAAGAAGGAGAAGACAAATAAGGAAAGAAGAAGAGGAAGGAAAAGAGAGAAATAAAGAAGGGATTATAAAAGGTAGGAAGAAATTAAAAGAAAAATAAATAAAATAAAATAACTAATAAAAAAGTTGGGAGAATTGACACAAAAATAAATACTGTTTTAATGGGAATTATTGATCAAGTAAGTAATTGATTTCTGCTTAACTAACAACTATTGATTACTAATAAACTTAATGCAGCCTATAGTAAATTATATTATATTTTTATTAGACTTATGACATCAAAAAATAGTAAAAAAAATGTTTTAAGTGTTGTAATGTAAGTGATGACTACCAAAGGGGAATTCCAAGGCCCTTTTATAGGCAAGGATACCTCTGAGGCGCCTCAAATGTATATACAAAAATAATATTAATGTGAAACAAAATATTAAAGAAAATTAATTAAAACATACAATTTAAGAGGAAAGATTGAAAAAATAAATTAAACTTGTGAATAAGTAACTATTTTTCCCACCATAAAGTCCCAAAACAAATAATTAATATAATGAATAACTATGTGAGTATGAAACCTGGGAACTGTGAGAAATAAAATCCTAAATAGGTATTGCAATAAGATGTACAGGGTTTAATTAAAACAAATAAAATGATTTTCATGCCAAAATTTATGTAATCAATTTTAATTCAGTATAAAGAGAAATTAATTACTTGTTTTAGCTATTTTAAGTAATTTAATAATTAGTTTAATTGAAACAAATAATTAATTTAATAATTTAACTAATTTAAAGTGAGAATTTAATATTATTATATTAAGTAAGTGTTTTAATTTATTTAGTAATTTTACTGACACAATTAAGGGTCAAAAAAGGGCCCAATATTTATAGATAATGATAAGTTGTATTTAGTTTATAAATTTTATTAATCAAATTATAATTACATTATAAGTTAAATTTATTATTACACTTATAATATAATTTTATAAATAATTAATTTATTAATTTAGAAATATTAAATACACAAAAATGCGCCATGATTTTATAGAATATAATATTTTTTTATGTAATAAAAAATTTACTTAGTAATAAAATACATAATGTTATTCCATTAAATGATTCCAATAAACTATTATCACCATTTACTGGGCTCCTGAGATAGCCTGGCTGACAGGTATTTCTAATAGCAGGTAAGTAATTTTATTTATTTATTTATTTTTTTTTGCAATTAAATTTACTGAATTTATTTTAATTTTAATTTTTTTTGATTTACTCTTTTTTTTTTTTGGTGATTTTGTTTGTTTTTTAAAGAAATTTATCTGATATTTCAAAAATCATTCAAGATTTTATTTTGATTTTTATACTGATTTTTTTGAAATTTTTTTTATTTTTATTTTTATTTTATTTTATTTTATTTTTTTACCAAAAATTTTTTTTTCTTTTCAATTATTTATCTGTTAATTTTTTATTGTTGGTTTTTTTAATATATTTATTTTTTATTTTTTTGTTTTATAATTTTTTTTTACAGGATGTTACTATGGAGAATTTATCTCCCTCATCTTCATTATCATCAATTTCTCTGAATCATACTTATCCTCTCCTTCTTACTTGTCTTCAAATATTGAAAGCTCCAAGAATAACCATCAAATATATTCAACTTCTTCTTCTTTATATTTACTTTCTTCTATCTCTTCAATGTCCTTCAATTCTATTCCTTCTCCCAATCAATCTGAGCTTTCCTTACCAGAAAATAAAAAGCAGAAAATCATGGAACCAGCTAAACAATCAAGCAATTCAAAGAAGAAATTTTATCAAAATGGATAATTGATTTGGATGAAGATATTTTGCAAAACATTCTTTGGAAATTTGGATGATCTCAAATTTTATAAGACTTCAATAACAAATCTTAAGAAATTTTTTTTTGTAAAAACATCAAAAACCTTACAGAAGGCGGTATAGATCTCATTGTTTCAGCTGTCAACAATGGATACAAACCTCAATTCATCTTAGAAATTGATTCATTTAATAGGAGGTGTCAGTTCTAGCAAATACACACTTAAAAATCTGCACTTAAATTTGACCAAATCCCCACTTATCTAAGTGCAGATTTATGAAACACACTAGCCCCAAAACTGGTGGATTTCAAAATTGAGATAAGTCATTTAATTCACTCAAATCTGCACTTTCTCAACCAAAAGTGGTGGTTTCACCATTCCACACATCTTACTGATTTTTCAGAATCATCTCATTCATACTCAGCTCTCTGCAGCATAACACTTTATATCTCTTAACATCATGCATCATCTTCATTTTTCTACAATATAAGAATCATGCCTTCCTCACTCTCAAATCATGATAAGCTACATCAAGCAATGAATGTCATAGCTCTTGATCTTCTCTTGGACTCTTATTGAAAATCTGATTATGGCCTTGAAGAAGATTTTCTTCTTTTATTTTAAATGACCACAAAATGGTAACTTCTTCCTAGAAAGCCTCAAGTAATTCATACCCCCAAGTACACTATCCAAATACTTCTAAACCTATCCGTATCCAGTTTTATACATCTTTTCAGGAATTCTCAGGAATGTTTCATTAAATTGCTTCATCTTATTGAGGATCACCCCATCTTTCACAATAATTCTCAAAAGCCATGACGTGATCCATCAATTAAATTGGCCATCACACTATTTCATTTGGGTTCCAATCACTACGCAATACTGGGGGTGGACTTTCTAGCAAGTCATCAACCTGAACTCAGATGGAACTCAGACTGAACTCTACTTGAACACCCACCTAAAACTGTTCTGCTGAGTGGTGCTCATCCCTGGTTGTATGGTTCCTTTATCAATAGCTCAATGTGTGTTCAATCTGTGGTGAGTTTGGGTCCAAGGTTGCGGAATTGCGAGCAATTCTGCCCCCCATATTGTGTGGTGAATGGTAATGGAGCTGCCTTGAAACGTTTGGAAAATGTCTTTGATTTAGGCTATGGTTCTGTTAACACTTATACAAAATGTTGAATCACTGCTATCAACTTCTCTCCTGGCCAACAAAAGAAGAGTGACTTGAATCATCTCAGGTTATGCAAACAGATGGCTTACCAGGATGTATTGGTTTTGTTAATGGTACTACTATTCCTTTGAGTCAGAAACCTGCTCCTGTTGGAAACAATTACTTTGACCGTAAAAAGAGGTGGATTATTTTTAACTCTTTACATTCTTTTTCATACTAACACAAGCAACTATATCTTCTCTATAGATATTCAATTTCTGTTCAGCTTATTAGTGATGTCAACAAAAAATTTATATCTTTCTTTGCTGGCTATCCTGGATCATGTCATGATTCCTATGTCTTCTAAATAATGCATATCTCAAAAGAGCATGAAATTTTTTTTGATGAAGATCAGTATCTTGTGGCTGATTCAGCTTATTTGAATGGAAAATATGTACTTCCTGCATTTTGTGGAGCAGCTTCAGAAGACAGTCTCAATGCCAAGTTCAACAATCATTTGGCTAAGTCAAGAGTCTGTATTGAAAAATCTATTGGAATCTTGAAAGGTATTTTTCCAGTTTAAGGGAATTAAGAAGTCCTCTTAGAAATAAATCCAAAATGAAAGCTGTCATCAACTGGATTCTGTGTTGCACCATACCTCATAACCTACTTGCTGACCTCAAAGATCAATGGTTAGAGTTGTATGAAGATGAAGAAGTTGAAACACCTCCAACTATATCCAACACTACAACTTCTCAAACCACTAGCATAAGGGCAAAAATTATTCCAATCACACTAGCCATTGGGAGTATTAGCTATGATTTATTCTTAAACTGTTTTCTTCTCTTTAGAATTTTTAGAGAAATTATAATTTCTAAAAATCATTTACTAAATATAATTTTCTAATAATTTACATGCTTTTTGGTAATAATAATACACTTGTTCCATGTTTTTAGTATTATCATCTAAAATTGATGAAAGAAAGTCATCATGCGAAAATTCCAACTTTCATTTTATTTCATATAAATATAGTCCGACATATCTATTTTTAAAATTAACATTTTTAAAGTTTTAACAGAATTGGCTAATTTTTTACTTATCTGGATGGATGACCCAAGCCTTGAAAAATTTCCAAAATCTTTGACAGGTGTACTTTGATGGTATAGCATATTAGCTGGCCATATAACAACTTATATTCCATCACACTTTTTGAAATCAACCATGTATTTCAACTCAGGAAATACAAAATGAACTCCATTCTACCTTGGCCTATTGCTGTCCCATTAGCATTCATCAAAAATTTGATCTAAAGTTGTTGGAAACCAGACACCTAAACTAAGTTCACTGTTTTCCAAATCAGTATGGGGAGAATTTGAAAACCCATCTGAAGTACATGTTAGATTTCCCCCAAAAGCCTCCACCCCATCATAACAAGGAAGGTCTATTTCAGCTCCAAGCTTCAAGGATTCCTCATAGTACTTCTTTGCTAATAGTTTAAATAGATAATAATAAAATGAAAATATAAATTCAAGTGACTCCCTCACTTCCCCATCATCTATTTTCAAATTTTGGTAGAGACCTGAAGCATCATTCAGCTTTTTGAATTTGGAAATTTAAAATTTGTAACTTACTTATATCAAATACATGTTGACTTCCTAACTTTTCTCCAGCAGAAAACATATCCCCCTCTCCCCCTGCTTCCAGATGAGCACCATTGGTCTTGATATGGTGTCTTAATAATTTCATCTACCTGCAGAATTTCTTAGAATCCTCCAGTTTACCAAGTTCAGCCAGTTCCTTTAGTTCAAATGACTTCACTATAACAGGATGAATATTTTGATTTTTAGGTTAAATAACTGAAGGACTTTCTGAGACATGTGCAATTTGATAGGTGCCTGTGTTGTGTGATCCAGGACATGATGAGGGTATTGGCTCATTTGTTTCAAATCCTTCCAGAAGTGGATACTCCTTATACCAAACATTTTAAAAGTCAGAAACAACATCATCCTTCCAACTTTCACCAGCCATTTGCATTTGAGAAGCTTATTTTGGTTGACAATTGTGCCTTTGTCCACCCATTTAGATAATCTATTTCTGAAATTAAAAAAAAATTCAATTATATAGAAAAGAAAAGAAAAAACCAAAAAAAAAATCAGCAAATTTTTATGGTGGGATAAGGTCTATAACTCATTAAACCAACATGCTCAGTATCTCAAAAACATTTTGTATTTAAAATTAATACAAATTTGTCCTGGTTGGGTTGAATATAATTCTGAAATAAATAAAAAATTAAATAAAAGAAAAAGAAAAATGAAATAAAAGAAAAGAAAAAAAATTTTTTTCAGCAACTTTTTATGATAGCATAAGTTTACAACTAATTTAACCAACATGCAGAGTATCTTAAGAAATTTTTGAAAAGAAACTTGAAACAATTTGGTCCTAGTTGGGTTTTAGGAAAGATTCTTCAGAGTGCCTGGAAAAGGCCCACCTTTTATGCCTTCAGATTTTTTAAAGCCCCATTTTTAAAATTTTTTTGTTGCCCCAGCAGTTTTTTTTTAGTCAATTTTTTTTTTTTTGCTTTTTTTGTCCCAGAAGAATTGCTTCTTCTGGGACATCATTTTTTTCTAGAATTTCTTTTAATTTTTTTTTGGCGCCAGCAGACTTGCTTCTTCTGGGGAAACTTTTTATTTTTGGAAAAAAAATTTTTTTTAGCCCCATTTAAGCTTGCCCCAGCAGAGACAAGTCTGCTGGGGCAAAAAAATTACATGGTTGCCCCAGAAGACTTGCTTCTGCTGGGGCAAAAAATTTACATGGTTGCCCCAGAAGACTTGCTCTTCCTGGGGAAAAAAAAATTACGTGGTTCCCCCAGCAGACTCCCTTCTTCTGGGGCAAAAAAATTACATGGTTGCCCCAGCAGACTTGCTTCTGCTGGGTCAACTACTTGGCACAAGTCGCTTGCGTTTGCAAGCAACTTGTGAAAAAAAATTTTCTTGAAAACTTTATGTCTCAAAGAAAAAAATGATGCTGTGCGCTCTCTCTTCACATGAATTATTTTTATTCATTAGATTTTAACTAGGCCTGGTAGTGGTATGGCTCCAGTAGAGGGAGAAAAAGTTTCTAGTTATGGGCCAGACACTGCCCTCAAGATTCTTCAAGAGCCGCAGTGGTCAAGAATGTAGTTTTTTTTGTATTTTTTTTAATTTACAATTTTTTCTTTTTCTTGCTTTTTTTCTTAATTATTTTTATTCTTGAAATATGATTGAAGTCACATGCTGAAAGATGCAGTGTCTTTTCTGTTGCATGACTTTATTTCCATTTCTCTGGTTCAAAATATCAGATGGACTACAATAAAGTAAAATTGTGGTGAAACTAAGTAAAAGAAATGTAATACTAACATCACAATGCATCATTTTTAATGATTACACCAAAATCTTGTTCAATAATCAAGAATAGTCAGATAAAACTTGTGTTAGCATCTTGTATGGTAAATCAAAAAGGAGGAAAAAAGAATGTAGTGTTAAGAAGCAATAGGTCACGTGCTGAAAAGACGCAGCATCTTTTCTGCTCAATTGAAAGTTTTCCATTGAATCAGTAAATTTGAAAGAAATTAAAGAGGTAGAATAGACAAATAAGCCTTGAGTTAGCATCTTGTATGGTCAATCAAAAAGTAGAAAAAAAGAGTGTAGTGTTGAGAAAAGATGCAGCTTCTTTTCTTCTCACTTGAAAGTTTTGCATTGCACCAGTAAACTTGAAAGAAATTAATGAGGTTTAGCTGACAACTTGAACTACAGAAGTTGAAATAAAGTCACATGATAGAAAAGATGCTGCTTCTTTTCAGCACGTGACTCAATCACAATTCAGGCATAAAAATAATCAAAAAAATGTACAAATAAAATTTGTAAAAGACTATGAATGTGGAAAAATGTCATATTACCTGAAATAACAATTAATCAATTAAAAAAGTCAAGTGATTTTTTAATGTGCTCATAAGTTTGGCCATTTTTATACATTCTGTAATAAATTCTTTTTTTTTAAATTTTCTTGCTTTTCCAATTCACGACTTGACATTTCTCTTTGAAATTCACAGTCTTTTGATTTCTCTGAGTGAAGATGAACTCTTTCCACCTCCTCTGCCTCAAATCTGGCCTTTTCAAAATTAGATTGAAGAAAAAAAAATTTTTCTCCAAATCTAAGGCCCTTTGATCTTTCATTAGCATATGATCAAACTTCATCTTCTCAAATACAAGGGCATTTTTGGCAATACAGGATTTTGTTACAAAAAGAGAAATGAAAAAAAATAAATTATTGAATAAAATATATAGTGACTTATTCTTACTTATATTTTTTTTCTCAAAATAATAATAAAGGGAAGCCTAAGAGCTGGATAAAGTATTACCATGTTTTAAAAGATGGTTCAAGTTCATTGATGTTGAGGCTTGACACTTTAGTTTGGAATTTGAGCTACAGGGTTCAGGAAGTTCATCTAAAGCAGCTTCCAAAGCATGGTTCTAATTTGTGGGATCAATAATCTTTTTTGGAATTTGAGTTTGAGTAGGAGTAGGAGGAGACTAGGAAAGAAAGAAAGAAAGAAAGAAAGAAAGAGAAATTTAGAGAAGGATTTAAGAAAAAAGAAAAAGTAAACATACATCAGGCTCTGAGGACTCAGATCTGCTCTGAACTAATTGTTCTGCTTGATAGTCAGGATCATCTTTGGCTGAACTATGGTGAGAGGCTTCAGGGGATTGATCTCCTTCAAGTAAAGGTGTGTTAGGAGGATCATAGGAAGGTCTGGATCCAGAGGGTACATCTTTAGTAGTATCATGTAGAAACAAAGGGTTGACATCAACTCGGGAACCAAAAAGAATATCCATTTCCTCATAGTAAGGACATATGACATTGAGCTTTTTGGAAAAAGTGGTAATTCCAATTTCTAAATCCTCATCATAAACACCAAAGCCAGTAGAAGTGGAAGCAAAATGAGCCTTTTTATATTTTTATTGATAAATTTTGAACCTGTCCTTCATTTGCTTAGGAATGATGTCAATTCTCCCTTTTGTTTTTTTCTTTAGTTCATTTTCCATCAACAAGAAGCCATTTACCTTTGATAAAGGTGGACATCGAATGCGGGTGGACTTCTCACATCCAAAACATGCATAATAATTTAATTATATTTTGAGGAAGTTGATGACAAGATAATCTTCCTTTTTTAGCTGTCCAGACTTTGGTTTCTGTCACGCGCCACGTGACACTTGAGGCAAAAGCAGCTCATTAAATCAATAATATCAAGTTCTAAATCTATACTCGAAGCGCAGAAAGCAATTCTCCATAGCAACTGCAATTGCCCTTTGTGTACTTACTGTTCAACTGCGCTAGCCTAAACTCTAAATCTAAATTAGTCAATCTCTCAATAGTGTGCCTTAGTCTCAATTTCAATAAGCGACGCACAGCGCTATGATCAACGTAATAGTACATTAGTAGTTTTCAT
This sequence comes from Hemileia vastatrix, assembly GCA_030280995.1. Classification (NCBI taxonomy): domain Eukaryota; kingdom Fungi; phylum Basidiomycota; class Pucciniomycetes; order Pucciniales; family Zaghouaniaceae; genus Hemileia; species Hemileia vastatrix. The sequence continues at coordinate 7,480,801 of JASXTE010000012.1, forward strand.
TAAAAGTTTGTTAATTAATTAAAAGGGGTCAATTGAGCATGGACGGATATTAGCGAAGAGGGTCTAAGTGTATGTTAGTAATGGTCAATGGTATGGGAATGGTGCAATGAGAGGGAGGTAAATGCGAGGAGGAATAAAGGATATAAAAGGGTTGGGTATTTGGTTCAATATTCCTTAGAATTAAATTATAAAACGTATTTACATTTAATAGTGGTAAAATCTTTAAGTTAAATCATTGTTATTGTATCTTTCTTTTATTTTCTCAATAATCATTTCTAAATCCTAAATCTTTGATTATTGAGTTTCCAACCCTTCGTGAGATCTTAAGAATTCCTATTACCTTTGAAACTATCTTATAATTCTCCTCAAACATACCTCGAACCTGTAGCTCTTACTTCGAGTGACCTTCGAATCACTTCCTCGAATCACTCCTCTGTGCTTCAAAGAAGTTTCTAAATCCCTCATCTCACTTTCAGGAACATCCTCGACCTTGTGCGTAGGTCTTCCGGTGACAGTATAATTTAATTCTCCGTAGTTCTCATTCTTTACACTACTACGTCCTTTTAGGTGTTTTTAAAGTTTTAAAATGGCACCTGTTCAATGCACTCCTCCTACTGGCACTACTACTAGAGCTCGCGCTAGGGGCAGGCCAACAGCCACAAGGTCTGTTTCCCGCACTCACTCTTTGGAACCACTTGACCTTAGGGAATGGCAACATTCAGTTCAATCTGTAGAAGACATCCCACAAGATTTTGAGGATTCTAGTGATGAAGAAGAAGGAGAGGATACAATGCACGAGGCACCATCCGCCCCAGCCAATCACCCTTCTGGTCAATCCTCAGAACCTGGGCCATCTAACTCTCTGGAAGATTTCATGAGACTTTTCATGAAAACCCTTTCAAATACAATGTCTTCAGAGGGATCTAAGTTCAAAACTCCTTCTATGAAATCTCCTGACAAATTTGACGGAGATCACCCCGACAGATTGCGACCCTTCTTGCAAACCTGCAAGCTACTGTTCCATAATGACCCTCAAACCTTTAATAGCGACCAATCAAAAGTTGTTTACGCTTCTTCATTCCTAGCCGGGAAAGCAGCAAGATGGTTCAAACCTTATCTGCTCATGCTTTCTTCGACAGAAACCCACTTACTTATCAATAATTAGGAAAAGTTTGAAGATCAATTTTTTACGTTGTTTGGGGACCCTAATGAAACTGACAACGCAGAAATTGAACTTGATTTTCTTTGCATGAGTGATAATGGTAAAGCCTCTGAATATATCTTGAACTTCAGAGCACTTCAAACTTGAGTAGGTTGGAATGATGCTGCCCTTAAGTATCATTTCAAGAAAGGACTTCCTTCAAGGATTCTGGATCAATTAAATCTTCACGGTCAGAAGATGACTACTTTAACGGATTTGATGGATCGAACCCTCGAACTTGATGGCGTTTATCAAGGACGACTTCATCATCGTTGATATGCCAACAAATCTCAAGGCCTAAACTTTAAATCGTGATCTTCTTCACACCCACGACCAAATCAATCCTCCTTGACTCAATCCAAACCCAATAAGGGAAAGGATAAACCTCGACCAAAAGGCTCAACCCCAGGCGATATCAGCAAAGTACTGGATCCTAAAGGGGAACTTAAAGAAGCTGAGAGGAAGAGACAAGCAGATAATGGGTTATGTATGTATTGTGGGGGTAAGCACAAGTTGGAAGACTGTGTAAAGTTGAAGGAAAGAGAAGGTACTAGTTCAAAGTCAAAAAACTAGTAGATAGTTTACTTGTGTGCAAAGCAAACTATCTTATCTCTCCCAGTGCACAGAACCTCCATGTCTTAAGGACTGGAGTTGCCTTAAACCGCTTGAGAATCATTCTTTTTAAGGAGGATATCCCCTTCAGTTGTCTTATAGACTCTGGAGCATCAATTTCTTTTGTTAGTTTATCTTTTGCCGAGAAGCTTCAACTAAAATTTGCAGATGTCGATCAAACTCCAATCTATTTGGTCAAATCAGAGGAACCCAAATATTGTGTAAGTAAGAAAGTTTTATGGGTTTTCAACTTTCCGAACTTTCCCCCCTTCGAGTGGGAATTATCAGTCTTGGACGCCCCAAGGATGGACAATACCATTCTTTGCCATGACTTTTTAATGCATTGGAATCCTGAAATTGATTGGACTAAGGGATTGATCACCCCACGCTCTAAGTATATTTCTGATTCTTCAATGCAGGGCAATAGGGAGTTAAACAACCCCCCTGACAACGTCCTGCTAGAGGACAAATCTCTGCCAGATGACTTGCAAGCATCTGATCTATCTCTAAATGAGCAATTGGCTAACCCTTCTAGCTCGATGTCTTCACTCGAAGAGGATTTAAATTGCCTCGAAGAAATCAAATTCTGCTCTCTCAATACAGGTATCCCCTTGACAGATTCTCTCGAAGATGAAGAGGACAACCAAATCAATGTTGAAGCCATTAAATCAACTCTACCAGAAATCTACCACGATTTCCTCGATGTTTTCTCAATCCGCAAGGCCGATAAGTTACCACCTCATCAACCCTATGACCATCAAATAGAGTTAATAGGCCCAGTACCTCTGGCAGGTCCTGTCTATTCTTTGTCGAAGGACGAATCACAAGTTCTTCGAGACTACATTGCAGAGAATGTAGCCAAAGGTTTCATCAGAGCCAGTAAATCTCCAACCGGCTCCCCTGTTCTCTTTGTAAAAAAAAAGGACGGTAGTCTTAGTTTATGTGTTGACTATAGAAAGCTCATCACAGTCACTAAGAAGAATGCATATCCTGTTCCTCCTATGTCATTACTTCTTACCCTTTTCAATAGTGCTAATTTCTTTTCTAAAATTGATCTTAGAGGCTCTTACAATCTGATTTGCATTGCAGAAGGTCATGAACCACTGACTGCAATGCGCCCTAGATTTGGTAGTTTTGAATATTTAGTTATGCCTTTCAGATTGTGTAACACACCTTCAACTTTTCAAACTTTTGTCAATGACATCTTTCAAGATGTTGTTGAACAATTTGTAGTCGTCTATTTAGATGATATTTTAATATTCTCGAAAACACTAGATGAACATATTCATCATTTTCGACAGGTCCTAAATCGTCTTCGAGATCATGGTCTCTACACCAAGCATAATAAATGCGAATTCCACCTCAAATAAATTGATTTTTTGGGTTTTACGTTGTCCACTGACGGTTTAGTCATGGATAACAAAAAAGTCCAGAAAATCCTGGAATGGCCTGAGCCCAAAACCATTAAATTGCTCCAAGGATTTTTGGGTTTTGCAAACTTCTATAGAAGATTTATTAAAGATTACTCTAAAACTATTTCCAATCTTACTTCTCTTCTTAGAAAAGACATTCCTTTTGTTTTTACTTCTACAGCACAAAAGGAATTTGAAGCACTAAAAACGGCGTTCACCACAGCCCCAATTCTTCGACATTTTGATCCTTCTGCTTCGACAATAGTTGAGACAGATGCGAGCGATTATGCTATTGCAGGGGTCATCTCCCAATTAAATCCTGAAACAAATTTGTTTCATCCTGTTGCTTTTGAGTCATGCAAACTCATAGCCGCAGAATTAAATTATGAAATTCATGACAAAGAGCTTTTAGCTATTATCCATTGTCTTAAAAAATGGCATTCTTTTCTTCTCAGCCTAGATAGTCCTTTTCAAATTTTAACAGATCATAATGCTTTAAAATACTTCATGTCTTCCAAAGTGTTAACCAGGCGACAAGCCAGGTGGGCTGAATTTTTGTCTGAATTTCCCTTCTCTATTTCCTATCGCCCAGGTAAAAACTGCATTGTCCCAGATATCTTGTCACGTCGGGACGACGTTTACCCACAGCGGGGGGACGCATTTGCTGACAAGAACCCAGCAAATGTGCAATCAATTTTCAACAAATCAATGTTAACGACTCATCAACTTAATTCGATGAAAATTCAATCTTTTCAAAATCCACTATCCAACATCCTCAAAGCTCAGTCGAAGGACGATTATTTTTTAGGGTTAAAAAACAAAATACTCTCAAAGCAAGGGGCCAAAAGATTTAGTATTGAATCAGGTCTATTAGTCTTCGAAGGTAGAGTAGTCATACCCGACAACAATGAAATAAAATTATGGATTTTCAACAGTCGACATGATTCTCCATTACCTGGTCATTTTGGTGTTGATAAAACCTACCAGTTAATAGCGAGGGATTTCTTCTGGCCAGGTATGACAAGGGAAATCAAGGCCTATATAAAAGCTTGTTACAAATGTAATAGGAATAAGGCTCCCCGTCACCGGAAGCATGGGTTGCTTCAACCACTTCCTATTCCCTCTAAAACTTGGGAATCTTTATCGATGGATTTCATTTCTCAACTTCCTTTTTCTAATGATTTTGATGCTATATTAGTAATAGTAGATAGATTTTCAAAAATGTCTATTTTCATTAAAACCACTACTACTGCTACAGCAGAAGACTTGTCAAAATTGTTTCTAGAATATGTATTTTCCAAACACGGCTTACCAAATGATATTATTTCAGATAGAGGCTCTTTGTTTGTATCCACATTCTGGACCCAACTGTGTCGACAACTCAATATCACGAGGAACCTCTCCACGGCCTATCACCCTGAAACCGACGGTCAAACAGAAAGAGTTAACCAAATCCTCGAACAATATCTTCGAATGTATGTCAGTTACCAACAAGACAATTGGACCACATGGTTACCACTGGCCAAATTTGCTTATAATAACTCGACTCATTCTTCGACACAAAAATCTCCCTTCAAAACTATTTATGGACGACATCCTCAATTCAACTCAATACATGTAGGAACTAATCATCCTGCGGAACATTATCTTTGAACTATATCACAACTCCAAGAAGAACTTAAAACAAATTTGGAATCAGAGATTCCAAGATATAAGGAACAGGCCGACAAACATTGACAATCTGCTCCTTCCTTTAAACCAGGCAACAAAGTATGGCTCAACGCATGAAACATTCGAACAACACGACCATCAAAGAAACTGGCTGAAAAGCACTTGGGACCATTCGAAATTGACTCTGAAGTCTCTAAAACTTCATTTCAACTCAAGTTACCTCCTAAATGGCAGGCAATTCACCCTGTTTTCCATGTATCTCTCCTGGAACTGGCTCGAGAAATATACCCGGGCAAGAACCAACCCCCTCCGGAACCGGTCGAAGTAGAAGATCATCTAGAGTGGGAAGTAAGTTGTATCCTTGATTCAAGAATGCGCAAGGGGAAACTTCAATACCTTGTGGAATGGGAAGGCTTCCTCAATGACTCAGACAAAACATCCTGGGAACCAGCCATCAATGTTTCTAACGCCCCTGAACTCCTAAAATCTTTTCATTTGAAATATCCTTTAAAACCAAAACCTTAAAATTTCTTTAATTTTAAATTTTCATTTTCATTTTCTTTTTTCTCTTTCTCTTAAAAATCTAAAACACCTCTTAAATTTCTTAGCCTTGTTTTCTTTTTTTTTTCTCTCTCTTCTTTTTCTTTCTTCTCCTATAAAATTTTCTCCAAAACCAACTAAAAGTAAAATCAAAATTAAAATTAAAAAAAAAAAAAAAATTATTAAAATTTAAAATTAAAAAATTAAAAATTAAAAATAAAAATAAAATAAAAAAATAATAATAAAATAAAATAAAATAAAATAAAATAAGATAAATAGAATAAACATAAATAATAAAATAAAATAAAAAACTTTTAAATCTCTCTAAATGTTTTCTTTCTCTTTTCTTTTTCAATTCTCTAAATACATTCTTTTCTTAAATTTAAAATTCTCTTTAAAAATTTTCTTTTCTAAAATTTATTCTCTCTTTAAAAATTTCTTTCCTTCAAATCATCAAAATCTTGTACGACACGACCATTTCTTCGAACTTAACTTCAACCTCTAAATCTCCCTATAAAATTCTTCGAACAAATGATTCTTCTTTTTCAAATTCTCTTTAAATTCTAATTCTGTTTTTTTTTCTTCCTCTCTTTTCAACTAAAAATTCCTAAAAAAATTAATAAACAACTTTTCGCAAATAACAAATTCTTCTTTCATTAAATTCTCATTTCAACAAACTCATCTCAATCACCAACCATTTTTTTTCTTTCTCTCTTCTCTTACATACATTTTTCTTTTAAAAACTTAAAACTTCCTTCAATTAAATAACTTCTTTCTTTCTTATTTAAATTTCTTCTTTCAAATTCTAAAGCAAAATTTTATTTAAACTTTTTTTCTCTCTCTCCCAAATCTTATATAAAATAATAATATTCACCTACAAAAATAAAAAAAAAATAAAATAAAATAAAACTAAAATACAATTCTAGTTTTCTACTTCTTTACATCTCTCCTTTTAATTTCAAATTTTTCTCTTTTAATTTTTTTCGAACCAATCTTTTCATCTTCTCCAAAATTACCCTTATCTCCTTCCTGCATTTCTCAAATACCTCCTCCTCTCCTACCGGAACCACCTCTCCAATCTCCAAGAGCTCCTCTGCCACGTCGAAGGAAGCAGCATCGATAATTGTATCGACCTCCCCACACAACTCTTCTGCAAACCTAACTCGTTGACCCTGACAAGGTTTCTTCGACCACACCTGGTCCAGCGTTTCCTCAGGTTCTTCGATTCCACCCGTGACCGGAGGGTTTGCCTCAGTTGGCAAAAGCGACGCAGGTTCCCCAATTGGGTCTTCAATGGTATTTGATGTCTAAACAAAAAACTCATCAGTAACCTCATCCCTAAAAAAAAACCACTAAAACTTACTTTGAAGATGGGGTCAGGTTCTAAGAACAACCTTGGAGCCACCTCTACCTCTGCTTCTCTCTCCTCCTCGTCATCTTCAATGACCACCCGTCGTTTCTTGGGTGTCCGCCCTGGAACAGGGACTTCATCCTCATCTTCCTCCACCAATTTGTCGACCTCTTCTTCAACACCCCGTTTCAAACTCGTGGCCTGGGTTACCCAGGTTGTGATCTCATTGTTTAGCTCCTTATCATTCTCCCCCACCGATTGATCGTCTCCAACTGAGACATCCCAAATGTCTTCGACCACCTCTTTTGTTTTAGGGATCACCCAAAACTTGGTCTTGGTGAATCGTTGTTCAATCTCTGCGTTCTTCGTCAACACATCGCACGCCACTCGTCGCCAACGGCAAAACTCGCATTTCTGGCGAGGGCCTTGAGTCACCGTACATTCAACACAGAAGTATTCCATAGCTTCACAAGCCATGCAAGCTTGGGAAAACTGCCACGTAACCATTCCCCCATCCGCTTTAGGGTGTGGGAGTAGGACAATTCATTATAATGGGGAAATTAATAAATAAGAAAAAATATATATAGAGAGGAAAGGGAAACTAGTGTGAGAAGATGGCTCAAGCTCAACAGAGCTCGCAATTCTTATACCCGGGCATCTGTCACGCGCCATGTGACACTCGAGGCAAAAGCAGCTCATTAAATCAATAATATCAAGTTCTAAATCTATACTCGAAGCGCAGAAAGCAATTCTCCATAGCAACTGCAATTGCCCTTTGTGTACTTACTGTTCAACTGCGCTAGCCTAAACTCTAAATCTAAATTAGTCAATCTCTCAATAGTGTGCCTTAGTCTCAATTTCAATAAGCGACGCACAGCGCTATGATCAACGTAATAGTACATTAGTAGTTTTCATTAAAAGTTTGTTAATTAATTAAAAGGGGTAAATTGAGCATGGACGGATATTAGCGAAGAGGGTCTAAGTGTATGTTAGTAATGGTCAATGGTATGGGAATGGTGCAATGAGAGGGAGGTAAATGCGAGGAGGAATAAAGGATATAAAAGGGTTGGGTATTTGGTTCAATATTCCTTAGAATTAAATTATAAAACGTATTTACATTTAATAGTGGTAAAATCTTTAAGTTAAATCATTGTTATTGTATCTTTCTTTTATTTTCTCAATAATCATTTCTAAATCCTAAATCTTTGATTATTGAGTTTCCAACCCTTCGTGAGATCTTAAGAATTCCTATTACCTTTGAAACTATCTTATAATTCTCCTCGAACATACCTCGAACCTGTAGCTCTTACTTCGAGTGACCTTCGAATCACTTCCTCGAATCATTCCTCTGTGCTTCAAAGAAGTTTCTAAATCCCTCATCTCACTTTCAGGAACATCCTCGACCTTGTGCGTAGGTTGTCCGGTGACAGTTTCTCAGGTGAGGGGCTAGCATTATGAGGAGACTTTTGTGATGAATATTTTTTTTGAGATGCCTTTTGGGTGTTGTATTTTTGGGGAGGCATTATGAAACTGGTATGTTACAAGAAAAGAAATTAAGAAAGAGGTTGAAAAAAAACAAGGGAAAAAACATGCCTAGTTAAAATGTTGCAATAAAATGTTTAAAATCTCAGTGAGGATGGAGGATGGGATGGAGATCAGTGTGTCACATGTGACAGGGATGGTATGGGCAAGGAAGGGATGATGTGGCCAACAAGTGGTTGTGAAAAAAAATCACAAAAAAAGTGCTTATTTGAGGTCAGAACTGACACCCATTTGTGAAATAAGTGACTTATTTTCAAAATTTAAGTGCTGGTATGTAAGTTCTGATTTGGGTTGAAATCTGCACTCAAGTTAAGTGCAGATTTGCCAGAACTGACACCCCCTAATGGGAAAAAGGATGAAGTTTTTTGCCAGCTTTCTGATTTAATTTCTACTCTCTATCAAATGGCTTTGGTTCAACAACCCTTATCAAATAAAAATCTGTTTTCTGGTGTCATGAAAGTTTTTGGTTGGAAATCAGGATATGATCAAGGATTTTCTTATGGTGTGTAAATATTTTTTTTATTATAAGTAATTTTTAATTTTGTCATATATTCCAGGAATTTATTCTTTATTGAAAAATTTGAAAACGGAGAAAATGGGAAAAGATCTGAAACAATGGAAGTCGTTAGGATCATTTAATATTTTCATGGCAAATTGATTTGAAAACTTTTGTATTCAAGCTTTTCAAATAAACCATCAACTTGCTTTAATATCTGGTTTACCAAATTGGTCTGATACTGAATGGGAAGAAGCAATAAATGCTTATGTTTTCTGTTCTAATGTTATCATCACTTATAAAGAATTCTACAATAATGTTCATCTAGAAAAACATGATAAGAATTGTCTAACATTTGTAATTTTCTCTTATATTAATCCAGAGACTGGTGTTCCTATTCTGTCTCCCTCTTCTGATGAGGGACATGGCCTTTATAATCCTGACCATAAATTTTTTATTTACCTTGGTAGTTCCAATGGAATAGTTGAGGCTATATGGAATTCTCCTAAACATCAGCATCAAACAACTAAAGCACCTCCAACTTTATTTTCTTGTCAAGAATTTACCCATTTTGTCTGTTCATTCCAAATAAATGAAGGTCTTATTAGGGGGTATCAATGTTGACCGGTCCGCAATTAAATTAATTGCGGAAAATAATCTGCATACCCCAATTATCTTCTGCAATTATTTTTGCTAATAATTGGGTTATTAGACACTTTATGTGTCAATGTTCACCTCTTATCTGACATTTTTATCCTCAATATTTGATAACCACATCTTGGAAAACTTTCTAGATATCCCAGCCTTCTACCTTGCTGCGCACTTCCATTCTCATCCCATCCTGTTCATTCTATCTGCTCAGAATTTCTCCCCATTTCATCTATTTGATTCTGCTCCTTTTCATCTCGCTATCTCATCTGCTTGTTTCTGCTCCTTTTCATCTTCATTTATAATAACATGCCTCGTCATCCTAGATCTTCTCAAAGGCAGCCATCACCCAGTTGTTCTTCAATTCCCACTACTTCCTCTTTCCCCCGCTCAGCTGAGAAATCAAAGACCGTTCAATTAAAAAAAGATGAACATCTCATTCTTATCAACTGGCTGAAAACCAAATCTAACTATGATTCTTGTTTTGGTACTGAGTATGCCACTAAAGTATGATGGCCCCCGCATCAAAAGTTAATGGCTATCTTCCAATGGCAAATGAATTATGGAATAAGACCAAGGGAAGGATTTATCTTTTGCCTAAACAGATGTCTGAACAATTCAAGCATTACCGAGCAAAATACAAGAAGGCAAAGGCTCTTTCATCTTCCACTGGTTTTGGGGTTACCGACAACGATATAACTAAGGGCATAAAATCCATAGATGATAAACTTGAAACTTTATGTCCTTACTTTAAAGAGATGGATGCAATTTTTGGAGAGCGAGCTGATGTTAATCCTGTAAACATGTTGGATGGTGAAGATCCTATCTCTGAACATGATGTCGAAGCAAATCTTTTCCCATCCTCTTCCTCCACTCAAGCCTCCCCTCTTCTAAATTCTATGAATCTAGATAGCTTTGCTATTGATCCTATTGGCGATTTAACCCAACCCAATCTAACTCAGGTCTGTTTTTTTTTCTTTTATCTTATCAATACTTTTTTTTATTTACTTAGATTTTCTTATTTCTTAAAAGGCTGATGAACAAGCCCAGGACCCACAATCAATTGAGTCTGAAGCTAGTGACAATGATGAGGAGGAAAATATGACCTTGAACAAGAAGCGTAGGGCTTCAAGTAGTCTAAATTTCCACTCACAAAGAAGACAAAAAAGTGATACTTCATCACAAACCCCTTTTTCTTTGATGGAACAGTTTTTAGAGAAACGTGATGCTGGTAAGTGATATCATACCTATTAATACTTTACTCTGCTTTTCTTCTACTTATTGTTAACATTGCTTATCACTCTAGAACAAGTGGAAGCTGCTAAAGAGACTCTAAAGTTTGAAAAGAAAAAATATGAGCTCTCTTTAAGGAGGGATGATAGGCTACAAGATTTGGAAGAGAGGAAGTATGAGCTCTCTTTACGGAAGGATGATCGGGCCCAAGATTTGGAGGAGAGGAAGTACCAGCTCTCTTTACAGAAGGATGATCGGGCCCAAGATTTGGAGGAGATGAAGTTTGAGTTAACTCTAAGTATTGAAAAATCAAAAAAAGAGGAGAAAACACTCGAACATCAAAACCTATTAGAGCAGATGAAATATAAGTTTGATCATGAAGAAAATTCTAAAAAGAAAGATTTCTTGATAGAATGTGTTAAAGCTAATAAATCTGTTGAGGAAATTGAACGTTTAAAGAAATTGTTGGATGACTAGTTTGTTTTATTTCTCTCACACTTCAACTGTTCATATTTATTTGTACATAAAATTTCCAATAATTTCCTTTATTTCATTACTCTCCCACTTTTTTTAAATAAAATTTTCATGTCTCCTTTGAAAATTTGACGATCCCCCACCCCTGGATTTTTTTGAAGTAAGGGGTGGGTATCACAAAAATTCTTTCATATCATGAATCTTGAAAGTCTTATATGAAAATTTGGCTTTACTACCTCCTGCATTTTACTGGTATCCCAAAAATTCTTACATGTCAAGAATTTCACAAGTCTTAAAAGAAATTTTGGCAAAACCCCCCATGAATTTTATTGAAGTAAGGGATGGGTATCACCAAAAAATTTTCACCAAAATATTTACAAGTCAAAAAAATTCTATATCTGTTTTAAAAAATTGGCAATACTCTCCCCTGCATTTTATTGAAGCAAGGGGTGGGTATCACCAAAATTTTTCTAAGTCATCAATTTCACATGTCAGATTTGAAAATTTGGCAATACCCCCCCCCCTGCATTTTATTGAAGTAAGGGGTGGAAGTCATCTAAATTTAATATAATTACATAAATTATTAAATAATTATCTAATATATATCAATTTCCCTAGTTTATAGTGATGACAATTCCTCAAGCCAAAATGCAGACCAAGTCTAGAAACAAAAGTTTGGGACTTTCTACAGGTATAGGCAAGAGGAACCTCACGAATCAAACAAATAAATGTTATCATGATTACCTGTTATACAACCAAAGGTCAATGGCTCATCACATTACTTGAGAAAATTGATATATAAAAAATATTTATTAAAAATTTATGAAAAAATATAAAATTTTCGATGACAACTCTAATCCCCATACTTTTTGGATCTAGATAAAGTTTTTTTAAATTGAATAACTTTACCTTCTTTCTTTACCTTATTGATTCTTTGTATCAACTTATTACTGATTTGAAATGAGCAACCAAAATGTGTGAAATCTTGACAGGATTCCAAACCAGGAGGAGCTTTGGTCATTTGATGATTATCCTGAGAAGAATTCCAAATAGTTTTGATGATACCATTTCCCAAACCAAAATCAATGATGCACCAGTGGTCTGGAAAATATAAACCATGTCCTTTTATTTTAGCTGGAGATGGTATTGGGTGGCCAGTTATCGGATTGATATATGAGAATATTCCAAAAGTAAGAAAATTGGCATCATTCCTATCGATATGAATCCTATTGTGAAATCCAGAATGAGTGATAATAAAATTAGAAAATAAAAGATATTTGTGGCTGATATCTTCCCATTCGGAGTCACACCAATTCGGTATTCCAAATTTGGTTGCAAGTTCATGATTTTCTTCAAATGCTTTATTACAGAGCTTTTTGAGTCAAAAAGCAAGAAAAGAGTCAAAGGAAGGTAGGGTGTCCCATAAGCGAAAATCTTCATCTTTTTGAGCTTTAGTGATATTCTTGACCAACGAATATATGCCTATATAATTGAAATGCCTAGATAATAATCATATAAGAGTTTCAGAATCCATATCCTCTAAATATGCAATATAAAAATGTGAAATAAGACAAGTGAAATTTGGAAAAAAGGCTCAACTTCAAAGGTCAAAATATCAGCAACCACTGAACCTAATTCAAACCTGTTTGTGGAAAATGAAAGATATGCTTTAGTAGAATCTTCAGTTAAAGGACATGTGATTTAAATAAACCTAACCCTAATTTGTTGCATAAAAAATGAAATAAAAATTTAAATTGGGAAAAAAAAGGCTCAACTTTAACGGTCAATATCTCAGCAACCACTGAATCAAATTCAAATCTGTTTGCAGGAAATGAAAGGTAGCCTTCAGGAGAATTGTCAGTAAAAAGAACATTAGATTTGAATAAACCTAACCCTAATTCCGAGTCTGATTTTCAAAATTTTACAAAAAATTGAAAAGTGGTAATGAAGATGGGATCAAAAGGAGTTTTATAAGTTCACTGTTATCCAGATAAGAGTCATACATATATTTAAGTATGAAGTTTTCATAAAAGGAATGAGATATCATATAGGCATGAAAAAAAGGAGATGAAACTTACCTTGATTGAAAAGTAGGAAAAATAGAGTGAGAAAGATTGATGTTGGAATTGTGGGGAAATTGAATATGGAGTAAGTGAAATGCATAAAGAATGTGCAATGTATGTGTTTCAATGAAATGGAGCCAAAAAAAAGTGAAATAAGGGAAAGGGGGGATAATGACAATTCCAAGGAGGGATGAAGAGTAGGGTGATGGAGCTAAAAAATAAAGTAAAGAGGGAGAGAAAAAAAAGGTTAATTATACCATTGAGATCCAAAATAACCACTTACAAAAAAAATTTAGATAAAAAAAATAAAATAAACAGAAAAAAACAAAAAAAATTATAATTAGTAATCAAAAAATCAAAAAAAAAGAATAAAATGACTTACCTGGAGAGATGAGATGACAAAATGAATGAAACCAAATTGTTTGAGGGATGTTGGAGGAGAATAGGAAAAGGATATGAAGGATGAATGAAAAAAAAAATCACTGACAAAATATGCAATTTCAGAAAATATGCGATTTCATGTTGAGCTGGTGAAAGAAAACCAATGAGCCATCCAAAAAAAAGATATTCACCGTAAATTCAAAAAAAAAATGAATATGCAACAAACAAAAATACAAAACCAAGTGAATAAAGTACACAAAGAGGACATTTAGAAAGTATGAAAACTTAAAAATTAAAAATTAAAAGCGTTGCAAAGTGAAATGTTGGAGAGTAATTGGCATTATAATGGAACATATGCCAGTTGATTGAATGATTTGTGAATCAAGGGAGGGGAGTGCTGGTGGTGGTTCAGGATCCTCTTCTTCATAAATATCATTCCACTCATCCTTTAAATCAGCAAGAATATTGTGGAGTATTACGCAAGTCAAGATCCAATGATTTGCAGTTTTGATCTCCAATTTTTTTTGAAATTAGATTCTGAGCTCCCGAAGACTAGAAAATCGTCCTTTTAAAATACCTATAGCATGTTCAATTCGTACTCTTGATTGTGCAAGGTGATAATTAAAGGAAGTTTTGGGGTCATTTTCTGAAGTTGCACCACGGAAAGCAGGTATAATGTACTTTCCACTTGCATATGCTGAGTCTGCAAGGAGGTACTGAGATTCGTCAAAGTATGAGTCAGGGGATGAGAAATCCTCATTCTTTGGAACACGGAAGAGTCATGACATGATCCAGGGCAGCCACTGTGAAAAGCAATAAATTTTTTATTGACATCACATACAAGTTGAACGGTGATAGAGTATCTAGAAAGAAAATAAAAAGTTAGATTGTAAAAGATGAGAACTTGGAGAAGATTTGGAAGAAACCTTTTTTTGCGATCAAAATAATGGTTGCCATCATGAGCAGGCTTTTGACTCAAAGGTATAGTTGTGCCATTAATAAATCCTACACAGCCAGGGAAACCTTCAGCTTGCATTACTTGAGAGGATTCAAGTCGCTGTTCTGGAGTTGGCCAAGCAAGAGTTTGAGACTTGAGGGAAAGGATAGCAATCATACAGCGCTTGGTGTATAATATCACGGTACCATATCCTATGTTAAAGAGATTATCCAAACGCCTTACAGCAGCACCATTTCCATTTGAGCCAAAGCAACATAGAGCAACAGAAAGTTGGATGGCAGGATTACGCTGTTTGTTATGAGAATTGTTATGGAAGATAAAATGTTCAGAAATGAGTTGATAAAGTTTGAAGAAAGAATCGGGAGAAGTTCTAAAAAGTTGGGTGAAGTTTAAATGAGGAATGTTGAGAATGGAGGCCAGATCATATCGGGGATCATGATAAAGATTTGGCCCCCTGGTGATGATGTAACACTTTTTGGAAAGTAAACACATATAAGCTAAAGCATCTTCGAAATCAGAGTCAGATTTATAGTAGAGAAATAAAAGTAAAGTGATGGCATTAATAGTGGAGTGAAGTAGCCGTCTAGTAGAGAGGTGTTTCATTGTTGCCAGTGGAAGGGTTATGTGATGAGGGAAGTGGGAATTCACCGCCAAATGTGCAGTTGGGGTGTGTAGATAGAAAAAAAACTTAAGTGTTCGCCACCAAAATTAAGTAGCATAGAGTGAGGAAAGACTTAAGGATGGCATCAGAAATTATGAGTCATGTGACTTTCTTGCAAATCCATCATGGATGAGATGAGTTTGGGATCAGGAATTAGGAATGGAAATTGGGGTATAAGAGGCGGGATAATGCATTATCGTGGATTTCTTATCCACTAGCCCCAGGGCTAGTGGATAAGAATCTTCTGCAATTAATATTGTCTGATCCCGGAAAAAAAAATTCCTGATCCCTAATTGCGGATCCCTGAACATTGATACCCCCTATTAATTGTATTAATAATCAAAAAAAAAATTTAGATAAAAATTTTTTTCTTAGTAGATCTGTCAAGTATGGTAACTAAAATATTATAAAATTTTTTCTATCATTAAATATTTTCTTCCATTTTTTTTCTCATTTATTAAATTTTTTATTTTTTATATTTTATCTTTTTTAATTTTTTTAAATTTTCCTTTTTATTTTATTTTTTTCAATTTTATTTTTCCTTTTAATTTTTTTTGCATTTAATTTTGGATTTTTCTTGTATAATTATTTTTTAAAGTTACATTGTGGTAGCCTAAAGTTTAGTATGGCACCTAACTACCTAAATGGAGTTATTACGGCGTGCAAGATTGGAGTTATTATTTTTTTTATAAAAGGGTTTTATTTAATTTATTTGAGTTTTGAATATGAAGAAATTGGTCAAGAGCAAATGCCTACGCAAAAACAATTTATTTTACAGAGAAAACTTATTTTTACGGTCTGAAGAAATTATAAGTATCAAGTCGAGTCACTCAAGAACCTTGGGAAATTTTCCCAGAATTTTTACTATTTTACTTATATTTTTAAATGAATTTTAAAGTTTTATAAAATATTTATGTTTTTAAAAGTTACTTAACTTTGATGAATTTTCACGGGGTGATTAGAGCTGCGCAGACTACGAAAATTAGTTAGGAATGTAAAGGTGAAGTGGCTCTATTATGTGTAATTTTTCTAGATTTTTTATTATAGTTTTAAAGGTTCTAATTGAGTCCGGACGGACTCCGTTTGGACTCCGCTTGGACTCCGTACGGACTCCGTACGGGCTCCGTACGAGCTCTGTACAGGCTCCGGATTGACTCTGGGTGAGCTCTGGAGGGGAAATTTAGGCACGTGACTAGGTATACTTAAGAGCCTCTCAGACTCGAAATTGGGCATCATCTTACAATCATCAAGATCATACAGCTTAATCTTTAACCACCACACTCTCATTTTTTTTATTACTCAACAAATTAAATAAATTTGTAATACCCTTATAACTTTATATTTTATATAAAACATTTTAGAAATACTACTCAACAATTTAAAATCACACTTCATAAAGGGTATCTTTAGAAAGGTCTTCATCACTGGGACTTGATTATTGCTGTCTCATAAAAATTCAAATTATTATAAAAACATAAAAGTCAATCTTTTCAGATATTTCACTGGTACACCTTAATTGTTGTTATCAGTATTTCTTTCTCAACAGCCACTTTTATTTAAATCTCAATAAGCGTTAAATATTTTAGAGTTTCATTATTTTTATCAATCAGATCCAAGTAGACTGGTTAGCTTAGTGATTTAGAATTCCCATTTTGTTATTTTTATTGGAAGGAAAGGGTTTTCAGCTAAATCCACATATCTCCTCCAGATTCTGCTTACAGCAAGGCGACTGTAAGAGTTTACCTTACCATAGTTGGTGCCCAACATGGGGTTCGAAATCTCTAGCTTTTTCTAGGACTTTTTTTTGGGTCAAGGACTTTGTTATTAGCCTGCAAGAGGCTTATTCTTTGGAACTCTAATCGATCTTTGTTATTAGCCTGCAAAAGGCTTGTTTATTTTAACGGTTTTTAATGCTTTTCTTTACTTATTGGGATGTCTTCTGCTGTTGCTTCTGGATCTTCTAACCCTCTTACTCCCTCAGTTAGAATTGTTTCTTGGGATGGCCCAAAGTTTGATGGGGAGGAGGTTAAATGGTTCATTAGCAGGTATGAAGCTGCTGCTGCTGTTGATGGTGCTTCTCATGTGGATATGGTGAAGCAAGTTAGATTTTTTATTGCTGATAGGGAGGTGGAAAAAGAGGTTATTGATATGCAGGCATTTAAGGACAAGGATTGGGTTAAGCTTTCTAAAGCTATGGTTGATAGATGGGGTGTTAGGTTTACTATGATGGACCTCAATAAAATTGTTGGAGACTGGAAAGCAAAAGGTGGAGTTTCTTCTATGGCTGACTTCAAAAAGCTCTGTGTTCAGTTTGATGAAGTGGTGGAATATCTCATACTGGTGGACAAGTTAGTGCATGAGAACCAGGCAAAAGATTTGTTTTGGTCAGCATGCAGCAGGGATATTCGAATGGACGTCTTGAAGGATCTTTCAAGAAAAGATTTGATGAAGGAACTGCCTAATGGTAAGCAGAAACTGCCGGCTCTGGAGGTTATCAAAGAGAACATTCAGGCCCATCTCAAGTTATTAGCATTGGACAAATATCAAGAGTCCTGCACTCAATATGTTAGCAAGGTTAGCGAAGCTTTGGCCGAAAACAACAATATTATGGTCAAAGCCCAGGAGGCCAAGAAGGCACCAATTGGTATACCTGCTGCTAAAGTGGAGGGCAATGTAGATAATAAGATGCTCGATCACTTGGCCGATTTAATGAAACAATAAAAATTATTTGTTCAAGAGACACAGAAGGCTAACAAGGCCCCAATTTCTTCTTCGTTGACGTCAACTTCTTATCAGTCCAGAGGTTATGAACGTCAAAATTATAATGGCAATAATAATGGAAACCGCTTCCCAGGCAATGGGAGAAAT
The DNA here is from genome assembly GCA_030280995.1 of Hemileia vastatrix. NCBI lineage: Eukaryota > Fungi > Basidiomycota > Pucciniomycetes > Pucciniales > Zaghouaniaceae > Hemileia > Hemileia vastatrix. The sequence goes on from JASXTE010000012.1 coordinate 7,498,912, forward strand.
GGTGGTAATGGTGGTAATGGATATAGAGGTGGCTACAATGAGCCAAAGGTGTGCTCCTATTGTAATAGGAGGGGACACAGAGCAACAGTTTGTTTTGCTCTTGATAAGGATATGGATGCTGGGAAAGTTTTATTTGATGGTAAAGTTTATAAATTTCCTGATGGTTCATTCATCAAGCCCAGTGATGGAAAGTCTCCTTCTGATTTGGTCAGAAGAAGTTTAACAGCTGAAAGGAGAGCCAGATTTGAAGAGGTGACGGATGAAGATGTTAATTCCAAGGGTGGCAAAAATGGTAAAGGTAATGGTGGTAAAGCTGACAAGGGCAAGGAGAAAGAGGTCAGTAAAGCCACATTTTCTACTTCTTTTGGAGGTTTAGAGCTGGCAACGGTTGCCCAAGTGGAGGGTAGTTGTATGGCCGGCGAATATGATGTTAATCCTGCTAGAAGAGCAGCTGCTACTAAGACGAAGAGTAGAATTCAAAGCCAACTGAGGGCTAATCCTGGAAAGGCCAATAACAAAGTGAACCCTTACTCTAAGGACAAAAATTCTAGTGCTCAAACTGCCGCCAACAAATTGAACCCTTACTCTAAGGACGAATTATATAAAATGCAGAAGGGGATTGCTGATATGGGGCCCCCTAGTTATGGCAAGTTTGATTTAAATGGTGAGCCTATGCCAGAGGATGATTCGGATTCTGAGGAGGACGTACCGTTGGCGTCTCTACCCAGACCAAGTTTTAGCAGTCCCATCCCAATGGAGGGTGTAAGAAGGACTAGCGATGGATCAGGATTAGTGCAAGAAGCTGGTGACAGAGTTAGGGTTATAGAAAGTGAAGATGTTATAATGGGGGGTGAAGATGGCTCGGTTGGACCTCAAGAGGTATCCAGGGCCAAGGTTGTTAAATCAAATGTCCAGTATGAGCGGCCAGTAGTTTCTGGTCAAGCTAATGCGATGGACAAAGTTTTGAATAGGGTGAATCAACTGCAGATTACCTTATCTTTGGGGGAGTTATTTACAATTAGTCCGGCACTTGCTGAAAAGCAAAAGAAGCATTTGACGAGGCGTCAGGTTTCCACTGGAGAGGTGGAATATATTTGTGAAAATGCTGAAAAGTTTGGGGAAGATGTAGATACACATTTTTCCGCTCCCCTGGGTTACCTGGTGGTAACTCTTAACGGTAAAGAAGTAAAGGCCTTGGTCGATTCAGGGTCTCAAATTAATTTAATTTCATTGGAGCAAGCGATGAGTATAGGCTTGCCAATTAAAAGTGGAACTGGGGGAAACCTCAGAGGCATTGGAGGGCATGCAACAGAGCTGATGGGAACAGCTGAGCATGTCAGGTTAGGCATTGGTGGATCTGTTGGTAAGGTTCACTTTTATGTGGCCAGAGGAGCAGTAAAAACTGTTCTTGGTGGTCCTTTTTTGATGGATGTTGAGGCCAGGATAGGGTATCAAGCTGGCATGGGGATTAGTTTGGAAATCACTGGTGAAGATATGCGGAGGTTACATATGCAGTTAGCGCCTCCTGGAGATGAAGGTTGGGAAACACGGCCAGGGATTACTACTCTGTGCCAGTGTTGTGTTTGCACCAAGAAGCGGCGTATAAAACAAACGGCTTCTGCTGAATTATGTTTGTTAGAAAGGGATGAATGCCCTCATTTTTTGGGGTAGCAGGGGCTGATCACTCTAATGTTGTAATCTCTCCTCAGGATGAGATCCCGGATTGCAATAGGTCAGCTCACTTGGAGATAATTCAAGTGGATTCTCAATTATTTTCTGTTAATATTACTTTGGAGTGCAAATACGTTTTGGACTTTTCTATATGTTTGTTGGATTTACCCTGTTTTTCTATTAAATTTAAAAATGGTGAAAAAGGCAAAATGGGCCAAATTAGGTTGGATAAAAATTGGAAGGGTATGTTTCTGGGCCTCCAGAAAGAGGTTAAACTGCAAGTATCTCCTTCTATTATGGACCTCCAGCAAGAGGGTAAACTGCAAATATCACATCAAAATCCGATTAGAAATCTTAGTATAATTAAAAAACAAAAAAATAATTTATGTGAAAATGTTATTCTGGACCTCCAGCAAGATGTTAAACTGCAAGTATCTCCTTCTATTCTGGACCTCCAGCAAGAGGGTAAACTGCAAAAATCTTATCAAAATCCAATAAAAAATCTCGGTATAATTAAAACACAAAAAAATAATTTTTGTGAAAATTCAATTCCGGTCCTCCAGCAAGAGGTTAAACTGCCAACTTTCTTTACAGGTGATTTACTGTTGGATAAGGGAAGCAAAGGTGTTGGAAAATCTGTTTATAAATTAGACGAGGGAAAGGAGAAAAGGGTAAAATTTAAAAATGAAATAAAATATTTTTCTAATTTTTCTTATTCCAATTCTGACGATGAAGAAGATTCATTTGATGAAATTTTTAATGGCAAAACAAAATTAAATGATTTACCTCAAGCTTATTTAGATGTGGACGCAGCCAAATATAAGAAAGTAGCAAATAAAGTTCGACCTATTAATGAACCGCTACCTGCCGAATTAAATCCACCCTTGAGAAGACCAAGGTTATCAAGAGATCCTTATGAAAGTCCCTTGGTAAGGAATCTGCCTGAATTTTCTGAGACGTCAAGAATCACTTTTGAGAGACTGGGTGTTGTTAATTTTGGACCTGATGGTTGGTTGTCTGGAGAAGAGAAGAAGTTGTTGTTGGATGTGATGGTCAAGCGAGAGAAGGCCATTGCTTTTGTAGAAGAGGAGAGGGGTGTGTTGAAGCATTCCTATGGGGAGCCTTACAAGATTCCTGTGGTATGTCATGAACCGTGGCAGCAGAAACCGATTCCTATTCCGGCTGCATTAAAAGAAGCCTATATTGAAGTTGTCAGAGAACGGATACGCACTGGACTGTATGAGCAATCAACGTCAAGTTATTCTAGTCCGGTATTTTGTATCAAGAAACCGAATGGCAAGCTTAGAGTTGTTCATGATCTTAGGGAATTAAATAGGGTTACAATAAAGGATGCTGGGATACCGCCTAGTGCTGAGGATTTTGTTGAAGCGTTTGCAGGGAGAGTGTGTTATGGTTTGGGAGATATTATGGGTGGGTATGATGAGAGAGAGTTACATCCGGACTCAAGGCCTCTCACTACATTTGATACGCCACTAGGACGTTTACAGTTAACAAGATTACCTCAAGGAGAAACAAATTTGGTTGCAGTTTATCAAGCTCAGATGGCTTGGATCCTTCAAGACAAAATTCCACAATATGCTGGAATCTTTATAGATGATGGAGGAATTAAGGGACCAACAACCGACTATGATAACCAGGTGTTGGAAGAGAATCCCGGGATACGCAAATTCATTTGGGAGTTTGCAATTACATTAGAAAGAATCTTGTTTTGAATTGAAGAGGCTGGTTTAACTATTTCAGGTTCAAAATTTTCATGTTGTGTGCCAGCCTTAGAAATATTAGGCCATGTGGTATGTAGAGAGGGTAGGATTATGTCCAAGAAGAAAGTTAACAAAATTCAGTCCTGGCCAAGACCCAAGAATACGACCAAAGTTAGAGGGTTTTTAGGCGTTTGCGTATATGTTAGAATGTTTATCAAGGACTTTTCTTCATTGGCAGCTCCATTGAGACGGTTAACAAGAAAGGATGCAGACTGGGAGTGGGATGAAGAGTGTGAGAAGGTGTTTGTGAAGTTGAAGGAGGTTGTAGGGAAGTATTTAGTCCTGCACAAGTTGGATTATGGAAAAGATGCTGGCAGAATTTATTTAGCAGTTGATTCAAGTCAGGTTGCAGCTGGGGCGGTTTTGTCTCAGATGGATAAAGCTGGTTACATCAGGCCAGTTAGGTATGAATCTGTAGTATTTAATGAGGTCGAATCAAGATATTCTCAACCAAAATTGGAATTATGTGGTGTGGCGAAAATACTGAAGAAACTTCAGCATATTTTGTGGGGGCAACATTTTGAGTTGCAAGTGGATGCAAAATCGTTAATCCAGATGATTAATTCCCCAAGTTTACCGAATGCACCCATGACGAGATGGGTAGCTTTTATTCAACGTTTTTTGTTTGATTTAGTTCTTAAGCCTGGCAAAAATTTTACTATGCCAGATGGTTTATCAAGGAGACCACCCACTGAAGAAGATTCAGACTCAGAAGAGTTCGATGAAGATATACCTATTATCAAAGCCAGCACTAAAGGAGCTGAAGACTTTCCATACCTCCCCCATGAGGTTAAACTGGCAGGATTATTGTGTTTAGATTATGGTGATGATGACCTCCACCAAGAGGATAAACTGGAAAATAGTTTTTATGTTAATAAAGGTGTTGGAAAAGGTGTAGATAAATTCGGTAGAAAGGAGGTAGAAGAAGATGTGGTGTATGTAGAGGAAGATGGATTGGTAGTGTGGGATAGTAGTAAGCTAAGGAATGGTGTATATGTTGGAGAATTAGAGAATTTAAATAAAAAGGTGGATAAAGAGAAAGAGGTATTTTAAAATACGGATTATGAAGGATCCAAAGGTTCAGAAGAAAAATGTTGACATAGCTTGATTAAAGATTTATTTAGGGGTCAACGATTATTGGCTCATTCATGTGCAGGTGATATTGGTGATAGAGAAGTCCCTATTGATGTTATATTAATCAATTTTCAAGATGAAGTCTGGGGTCAGACTGGTTTTTATTTTTTTTTAGTCAAATATTTGTTGACTTTAGAGAGGCCAGAAGATTGTGAAGACGATGAATGGGTGGCTATCAAGAGGAATTCATCTACGTTTTACCTATCTGGTCGACGTTTAATGAGGAGGAGGTATCCAAATCCTCAAGTAGTTATAACTCAACAGAAGGGGCAAGAATTAGTTTTGAAATCACTGCATGAAGATCTTGGGCATAGAGGCGTTGGAGAAATGTTTAGAAGAATTTCTGATCGATTCTGGTGGCCTGGCATGAAGATGGCTGTTAAACAGTGGTTTCAGTCATGTGAAGAATGTCAAAGACAAAGTTATTTAAGGCCAAAAGAACCTGGACGCACAACCGGTGAATATACGCTCTTTGGGAGAGTTAGTTTAGATGCCGTTAATATAAAAGAGGGACGGTATAAATATTTAATTGTGGCCAGAGATGATTTATCTGGTTGGGTAGAGGCAGCACCTCTTATTAATTTAATGTGGCAGAATGTTTGTTGAATAATTGGGTATATAGGTATGGGGTGATGAAGTTGGTGATGGTAGATGGAGGTCCTGAATTTGGGACAGAGTTTAAAGAGGCCGTATTGAAAGTTGGATCAAAGGTTAGGGTAGCAACCCCATATTATACTGAAGCTGAAGGCATGGTTGAAAGAGGGCATCAAGTTATTAAGGATGCTTTAGTTAAAATGTGTGGGACAAGTGCCGAAAAGTGGAGGCACTATTTACCTTTAGTTTTATTTGCTGATCAAATCACTGCCAAAAGGACGACCGGATTTTCACCTTATGAACTAGTTTTTGGACAGAAAGCAGTTTTACTGGTTGATTTAGAAGCAGAATCATATCTTGGAGTTGACTTGGACACGGTCAAAACTACTGATGAATTATTGTGTGCAAGAATGATGCAGCTAGAAAAGAAAGAAGAATATTTAGAAAAGGCATATTCGCGGATGATGAAGATCAGAAATCAATCAGTTAGATATTGGGATGAGCGGTTGGCACATTGATTAAGGAAGCCTTTGAACCCAGGTGATATGGTCCTGGTGTATAATAGGAGTTTGGAAAGTCAGTGGGGAAAGATGTTTGCAGATAGGTGGAATGGACCGTATAAAGTTAAGGAGCAAGTTTCTGGAGGTTCATATGTGCTAGAAGAGTTGGATGGAGTAGTATTAAAGAAGAGGGTAGCGGCCAATCAAGTGAAACGGTTCTATCCTAGAGGCACCAGGAGTGCTGAAGTCTTCCTCCGCAATGAGGATAAACTATCATATCAACAAAATTTTATGGATTCTTCCGCAATGAGGATAAACTATGATATCGACGAAATTTTATGGATACCTCCGCAATGAGGATAAACTATGATGTTTATAAAAATCTTATCAACCTCTGCAACAAGGATAAACTATCTTTTTTTTATCAAAAATACTTTACTGTCGTTACACTGCATATGGGCGACGAAACTGTGATGAAACTTAACAAAATGCAAGAAAACCTTCTTTGAAATTTTCAAAATTTAAAATTCTTAAAATATGGGTGAAGATAGTGTTGGAAAATTTTAAAAATTTATTGGAAGAAGTGTTCACAGGGGAACCTTCTTAATTTAAACATTGGAAAGTGTGGGGGTAATTGATGGGCTGGCTGCTCTATACACAATTACCCCATAATGTTCGTTTCCAAAATTTTCCCTGTTTCTAGTTGAATCCTGGCTTTTTCTTTTAATTATAGGAATTCCACTAAGACTATAAACTGGAACAAATCAAGAGACACCGCTCTCAATGCCGGATTCAAGATTCTTTTTATTTTATTTTGATTTTGATTTTTTTATGTTAGATTGTGATTTCTTTTCTTTAATATATATTATGAATTATTGTAAAGGTGATGCTCCCTTGTGGTCTCTAATCATTTTTATAAATTGGAGGGAGCCCACCCAGTGATCATCATTATAAAAATTATCTTCTAAAAACTTTCATTTATTTTCTTTCTTTTCAATTTCTCAAAATTGTGTAACCACATCAAGTTGCACTTGGATGTGGTTATGATGTCGAGGGTACGGCTCATCAAATGGCCGGGGGGCATCTTTTAAAAATTTTATTTTGAAATTTTTTATTATTATTACTTTTTTTATCTTTCTTTTCACATTTGTTTATCTTTCTTTAATAATTAAATTTTAACTTTTATTTCAAAACTATCTTTTCTAAAATTTTTTATTTTAAATTAAAAACAAATTAAAATTAAAAAATAATAAAAATAAAATAAAATTAAAATTAAAAAATTAAAAATTAAAAAATAAAAATAAAATGAAATAAAAATAAATAAATAAATAAAAAATAAATAAATAAATAAAATAATAATAATAATAAAATAAAAAAATTAATTAATTAAATCAAAATTATTATTATATTTCTTATTTTATTTTTCAGTCTTCATTCTTTTTAGTTTATTCATTTAGTTTAGACAGGAAACAGGGTCTAGGGGAACTCAATACCTATGGGATTTTACTTCAAGACAGCTGTTAGTCCTCCAAGACTTTAAACTGGCTACTGTTCAAGACGTTCTTTAAGGTTTTTTATACGTATTTTGGATCTGTTAGTCCTCCAAGACTTTAAACTGGCTACTGTTCAAGATGTTCTTTAAGGTTTTTTTTATATACGAATTTTGGAGCTGTTAGCCCTCCAAGACTTTAAACTGGCTAATTTTCAAGACTATGGTTAAAATTTTTTTTGGATTTGTTAGGTCCACCAAGAACCTAAACTGGACTATTATCAAGCTGTTGGGTCCACCATGACCTTAAACTGGATTTATTATCGATCAAATGTTTGGTCCACCATGACTTTAAACTGGTAGTTCATTCACTGTTTTAGTCCACTATGACTTTAAACTGGAAAATTAATATCTGCAGGATAATTCAACATTCATTGGTCCACTATGGCCTTATACTGGATTACTTGTTGATCAAATGTTTGGTCCACTATTACATTAAACTGGATTATCAAGTTTATTCAATCTTTGGTCAAGCCTAGGCCTTACTTAGGAATATTTCAAGTTATTTATGCACTTAAAAGATCTTTGGTCCACCAAGACCATAAACTGGCAATCAATTATATGTTTGGTCTACCAAAACTTTAAACTGGAATGTCAATCTTGTTTGGATAACTCAATTCAATCTTTTAATTTATCACTGTCCACTAAGACTCTAAACTGGTTATTCAATCATTTCTGGAATTGGGTGCTGATAAGCTTTAGGAGGTTAAAATTTTAGGTGGTGATGATGCTAAGGAAAGCATAATGGTTAATTAGGTGAAATTTGTGGCGCTTTAACATGGTCTAAAGTTAATATTATTATTGGAAGCCTGGAAAAAGTATTTTATGGGTTTGCTGTATAGCAAAGTTTGAAAATTGTGATGAAGGAATCAGAAGTTAGGATGGTAGTTGGATTTTAGGGAATGATTTTTTTTAGTGCCTCAGTGTTAGGCCATTTTTGGTGTGAAGCTTGGAGGACCTTATGGCGAGATTGGAATCATAGAATTTGGCTCAGTGGGGGGCCCTATGAGATTGGAATCAGGAGTATTCGGCTCATTAGGAAGATCACTCTCTCAATGCTGTGACAAGAAGGAAAACTGGTATATGGGAGTCTGAAGGGATTCAAACCTTGCTCTCAGAAGTGGAATCATTACAAGATTTATTTTATTTTATGTTATATCAAGCCAGAGAAGAAGAAACAACATTTTTATTATAAAGAATTAAAAGAAGACCAGCTAAAACAAATTTATCAAATTATTTTATTAGAAAAGATAATTCTTTTGGAATCGCTCAACCACTTATGCAAAGTTTTAAGAATGGGGACATTCTCAATTGGAGGGAGGATGTGGTAGCCTAAAGATTAGTATGGCACCTAAGTACGTAAATGGAGTTATTACGGCGTGCAAGATTGGAGTTATTATTTTTTTTATAAAAGGGTTTTATTTAATTTATTTGAGTTTTAAATATGAAGAAATTGGTCAAGAGCAAATGCCTACACGAAAACAATTTATTTTACGGAGAAAACTTATTTTTATGGTCTGAAGAGTTTATAAGTATCAAGTCGAGTCACTCAAGAACCTTGGGAAGTTTTCCCAGAATTTTTACTAATTTTCTTATATTTTTAAATGAATTTTAAAGTTTTATAGAAATATTTATGTTTTTAGAAATTACTTAACTTTGATGAATTTTCACGGGGTGATTAGAGCTGCGCAGACTACGAAAATTAGTTTGGAATGTAAAGGTGAAGTGGCTCTATTATGTGTAATTTTTCTAGAATTTTTATTATAGTTCTAAAGGTTCTAATTGAGTCCGGACGGACTCCATTTGGACTCCGCTTGGACTCCGTACGGGCTCCGGATTGACTCTGGGTGAGCTCTGGAGGGGAAATTTAGGCACGTGACTAGGTATACTTAAGAGCCTCTCAGACTCGAAATTGGGCATCATCTTACAATCATCAAGATCATACAGCTTAATCTTTAACCACCACACTCTCATTTTTTTTATTACTCAACAAATTAAATAAATTTGTAATACCCTTATAACTTTATATTTTATATAAAACATTTTAGAAATACTACTCAACAATTTAAAATCACACTTCATAAAGGGTATCTTTAGAAAGGTCTTCATCACTGGGACTTGATTATTGCTGTCTCATAAAAATTCAAATTATTATAAAAACATAAAAGTCAATCTTTTCAGATCTTTCACTGGTACACCTTAATTGTTGTTATCAGTATTTCTTTCTCAACAGCCACTTTTATTTAAATCTCAATAAGCGTTAAATATTTTAGAGTTTCATTATTTTTATCAATCAGATCCAAGTAGACTGGTTAGCTTAGTGATTTAGAATTCCCATTTTGTTATTTTTATTGGAAGGACAGGGTTTTCAGCTAAATCCACATATCTCCTCCGGATTCTGCTTACAGCAAGGCGACTGTAAGAGTTTACCTTACCATAACATCAAGATAGATTACTGGTTTTATATAATTGTGCATCTTGCCTTAATTTGTTCTACTGGCTATTATATAAAATAGGAAAACTTGATTGGGACTGGTAAAAATAATCAGTTGAGGAAATTTTTATTTTTAATTTTTTTCATTTAATTTTGGATTTGTCTCTTCCAATTATTTTTTAAAGTTACATCAAGATAGATTATTGGTTTTATATAATGGCGCATCTGGCCTTAGGTTGCTCCACTGGCTATTATATAAAATAGGAAAACTTGATTGGGACTGGTGAAAATAATTGGTTGAAGAAATTTTCATTTTTAATTTTTTTTCATTTAATTTTGGATTTGTCTCTTCCAATTATTTTTTAAAGTTACGTCAAGATAGATTACTAGTTTTATATAATGGTGCATCTGGTCTTAGTTTGTTCTACTGGCTATTATATATAGAATAGGATAACATGATTGGGACTGGTGAAAATAATTGGTTGATAAAATTTTCATTTTTAAATTTTTTTTCCATTTGATTTCTTTGGTTCAATAAATTTCAGGGGGGGTATTGCCAAATTTTCATATCATACTTTAATAAAAATTTTGACCTGAAAATTTGGTGATACCCTTCTCTTAATTCAATAAAATACAGGGGGGGGGGGAATTGCCAAATTTTCATATGAGACTTGCAAGAAAAAATGGACTTGAAATTTTGGTGATACTCATCCTTTACTTCAATAAAATTCAGGGGGGAGTATTGCAGAAATTTTATATAAGATTTGCAAAATTCTTTACTTGAAATAATTTTGGTTATACCCACCCCTTAGTTCAATTGAATGCAGGGGTGGGATCGGGAAAGTTTCAAATGTGACTCACTACACAATATAGGGGGTGGACTTGCTAGCAAGTCCTCAACCTGAACTTAGATGGAACTCAGATGGAACTCAGACTGAACTCATACTGAACCCATACTGAATCTACTTGAACACCCACCTAAAACTGTTCTGCTGAGTGGTGTTCATCCCTGATTGTATGGTTCCTTTATCAATAGCTTGATGTGTGTTCAATCTGTGGCAAGTTTGGGTCCAAGGTTGCGGACTTGCTAGAAAGTCAGCCCCCCATATTGTGTGGTGACTTATAAATCTTAACTAAAAAAGAATTTTTAACATCAAAAATTCTTGAAAATTTTATTTAAAAACGAATTTATAACATTAAAATAAGAAAATTCAACTAATGATGGATAGAGTAAAGAAATACAGGAAATTAAGATAAAATTTTATGTACAATTAATTATGAACAGTTGAAGTGTGAGAAAAATAAAACAAACTAGTCATCAAAAAATTTCTTTAAATTTTCAATTTCCTCAACAGATTTATTAGCTTTAACACATTCTATCAAGAAATATTTCTTTTTGGAATTTCCTTCACAATAAAGCTTATATTTCATCTGTTCCATGAGGTTTTAATGCTTGAGTGTTTTCTCCTCTTTCTTTGATTTTTCAATACTAAGAGATAACTTGAATTTCTTCTCCAAGTCTTTTTCCCTATCATCCTTCCGTAAAGAGAGTTCATACTTCCTCTCCTCTAAAACTTGTGTCCTATCATCCTTCCATAAAGAGAGTTTGAACTTATTCTCTTCCAAATCATGTACCCTGTCATCCCTCCTTAAAGAGAGCTTGTATTTTTGCTTTTTAAACTTTAGAGTCTCTTTAGAAACTTCCACTTGTTCTAGAGTGATAAAAAATATTAACAAAAAGTAGAAGAAAAGCAGAGTAAAGTATTAAGAAATTTGGTATCACTTATTAGGATCACGTTTCTCCAAAAATTCTTCAATAGAAGAAAAAGGGGTTTGAGATGAAGTATTACTTTTTCTTCTTCTTTGAGAGTTGAAATTTAGACTACTTGAAGCCCTTTGATTTTTGTTTAAGGTCACATTTTCCTCCACATCATTGTCACTGGCGTCTGACTCAGTTGATTGTGGCTCCTGCATTTTTTATTCAGCCTTTTTAGAAATAAGAAAATGTAAATAAAAAAAGAATTGGTAAGATAAAAAAAACATAATTGAGTTAGATCAGGTTGGTTTATATTGCCATAAGGATCTATTGAAAATATATCTTGATTTGTGGAAGTTAAATGAGGGGAGGCTTGAGTAGAAGAAGAAGGAAAAAGATTTCTTTCAACATCATGTTTAGAGATAGCATCTTCACCATCCAACATGTTTGCAGGACTAACATCAGCTTTCTCTCCAAAAATAGCATCCATCTCTTGAAAGTAAGGACATAAAGAATCATGTTTATTGTCTATGGATTTGATGCCCTTTCTGATATTGAGGTCATTAATACCAAAACTAGTAGAAGATGAAAGAGTCTTTGCCTTCTTGTATCTGACTCAATAATTCTTGAAGCGTTCAGAAATCTGTTTAGGTAAAAGATCTATCCTTCCCTCGGTCTTATTCTGTAATTTGTTGGCCATTAGAAGATAACCATTAACTTTTGATGCTGGTGGCTGTCCTAATTTAGTTGAATTTTCAGTACCAAAACAAGAATCATAGTTAGATTTAGTTTTCAGCCAGTTGATAAGAATGAGATGATCATCTTTTTTTAATTGAACGGTCTTTGATTTCTCATCTGAGAGGGGGAAAGAGGGAGTAGTGTGATATGAAGAACAACTGGGAGAAGGCTGCCTTTGAGAAGAACTATGATGATGGGGCATGTTAAGATAAATGAAGATGAAAAGGTGTCAGCCTAGGTATCCCCAGGACTGAGTATTTCTTATGTTTAAAATAAATTAACCTTAATTAAATTAAGCCTATATCTTAAAGATAAGGTTAAAACACTTATATATATGGTTATAATACACATATATATAATTACTACACTATTATATGACTTATAGTAGTTTAAATAGCTTATTCATAGCCTAATAATACTTATTAAGGTGTTAATGGAGTCATAATATACATATCTTAAGTGATATTAAGTAATTATAGACGTACATAAGCTTATATGTATACATAAACCTCATATTCAGTGAAATATGTAGTTATATTATGTATATTTAGGTCTATAAGTGGGGTTTAACCTCTTAATAGCCTATAACCTTTGTTTTTCTGCTTATTTTAGGTCATATGGACGTATTCAGTAAACTCACAACGCCTACAAAAGCATATACATCTATTTCATGCGCATATATCCAGTTTGGAAAACTTAATCTGCTTCCTTAGATGGATTTTCACGGATTTATGGGTTGGGAGATCATTACTGGGTTAATATGGATGCTTGGGGATTTTATTGGGGGCTTGAAAAGTTTATTTGGTTCCTTTATATGCTTTGGGTTTCATTATATTCTCTTTGGATGAGTTATTTTACTTGTTTCTTTATGGTATCTGCTTTTATCTGTTTATTCTATTTATGGTATGGGTCTGTGGTATCATTAATTGTGATGGAGGGTCCTTACTGGAGGTCTGGGTGTTGAAAATTCTTGAATTGGATTCCATGGGGAGGTGATGGGCCCTCACAGTGCTGTAATAGCCGGGGATAGCAGTGACATCATCTGGATTGAAGGTCTGTGCACTCCAGTAGATTTTGGTGTAAGTAAGGGAGGATTTGACAGGTTATTAGACATCACTTACTTACTAAACATCAAATAAACATTATAACACAGATATTATCATATACAAATATATTATAAAGCATCTATAAATTGATATTATCTTTATATAAGCTATAACTATATTTTATTGATCTATTTTCCACCACTAGCACGCATATAAATCCAAGTATTGTGAGTTTCTATTCAGAATAACTATTTTATTAGTCTTCCCCTGAGGTTTAATCACTAAATCATTTGTAAATCAGTAGTTGGACCATTAATATTTACTATTAAATCATAATTAGAAACTAGCATACACTGACAAAAGGAGAAAAAATAAGTAGATTAGATAGTTAGGTGTTCTTAATGGAAATAATAGACAGGATGAGAAGAGAATGGGGGTGTGCAGAATGGTAGAAGGCATATCCAGAGAGTAGTCAAAGATGTGGTTATGAATGAAAGTAGGCCGAGATGTTTTTATGACAGAAAGCTGTCCAATGTGTGGTTATGAAAAATTGAGTAGAAATATGTCAGATAAGAAGTCAACTTTGACACATAAAATGTCTAATAACCCAATCATTAGAAAAAATAATTGTGGAAGATAATTGGGGTATAAGGATTTGTATCCACAATTAATTTAATTGTGGATTGGTCAACTTTGATACCCCCTATTTGAATATAACAATTATAGCTTTAAAACCCATTCAGAAACCAAAAAGAGACATGGAGTGTGGGGTAACTGTATTCATCTAATTTGAAGGCACTTTCACATTGTGGTACACATCTTGCGGTACCCCAGCAATTGGCTCTTTATTAGAAAGTGTGACAAAAGGGTGGCTATGAAGGATGGTTACAAGAGTGCAACACAGGGGTCTTAAAAAGTTTAGAAAAATTAGACTCTCAGGGCTCAGTTATTTTTTTGTTCAATATGAATATATGCTGTGGAAAGTTAACAATAAAGAGAAGTGCATACAAGACTATAAATTAAAAACACAGGATGTATTTGAAACTATCATAAACAACACATATTTTACCTATCAAATCATAAAGCTATACTTACACCACAAAAAATTAAGTGGCACCTTCTAGAAGGTGCCTATCCCTATATTCACTATTGCTTTAAGAGTAAATTTGATTTGATTTTTTGCATGAGATAGTGTGCTCATTTTTCAGTTCCCAGTCTTTCCAGAAGAATTGCAGGTGAGCTGAAATTGAGTTAAGTCAAAGATAGGGATTGGAAACTGCTATCAGGTGCCCATGTTTTTCTTCAGGTGTTATAGGGTACCATTAGAGAGGTTTCAGATTCAGAGACTCAAAAAAAATTCCATTTCATAAAATAAAAACCTTATAAAAACATATTTTAAGATCATTTAAATAACCTTTCCCTGGCACAACTTATTGTTGTATTTATTTATATTTACCAAAGGAAAAATATTCTAACATCTTTATACCATCAATAATTTTAGGATTTGGGTTGAGAGGTGAGGAGGAGGAGATATTTAGGTACTATGCATTATAATAGGTTGAAGTGAGGGAAACTTCATTAGGGGGTTTTATGGGGAAAGTGCTGTGGGGTGCTCCTCATCGGACAAATTATATATTAATACAGTTACTTCTTAGTCTCACTGCTGTATAAGCATAGTTAGTCCCAACATAGTCAGTCTAGTTAGTCTCACTGCTCAAGAATCATATTCAGTCCTTTCTTAGGCTAGAATCAGCACTAGTAGTAGTCCACCCTCTTAGGTCCTAAAGTCTTGTCCAATCTATCACCAGCTTACTAAAAAAGGATTATGAGCCCCTCAGTTCAACCCAATGCAAGAACAGAACACCAAACACATGGAACATCTAGCAGAGGAAAAGACCTCATACCACAACCCCACTGAAGCCAAATTAAATGCTGCAGAAAGCCGAAGAACAGGTACCAACCACCACACCAGATCCACCTGTAATAGGCTCAAAGATTGCAGTCCCAGAAATATTTGATGAAAAACAAAGCCCCATGCAGATCAGTATGCATTTCAGTTAATTCTTTATGTCCTGCACAAAATTAATCAATTTTACAATGAGAATTCAAAAATTGGATTCAAAATTTCCTACCTCACAGATGAAGAGGCACACTGGGAAAGTCCATATACTAAGTAACTCCTCGGAAATGGGAAGTTGGAAACAACTTTCCATCAGTTCATGGTAGAACTTGAATTAGCCTTTAGAAACCCTGATGTGGCCAAAACCTTGGAGAATGCTCTCAACCAATTATGATAGAAATACTCTGTTGCTGAGTATGTGTTGGAATTCTGGGGCCACACCAGCTACATCACAACATGGGGAGAAGGGGCACTCATATTTCACTTCAGGAATGGGCTCTCATCAAGAATCTGAAATTCCCTAATCAGTAATCCTAACCAAACCTCTCTCCAAGAACTCATGGAGCTGGATACCCAAATTGATAACCAGTTTATGCATCAGCTAATGGATGGTTTGAATGGTGCTTTTCAGTGGCCTAAATATGACTCATCAAGCGGGGCCAGCTCCAGGGACACAAATGCCATGGATATTGATGCAGTAAATGCACATGGTGCTAGTAGGAGAAGAAGGATATCTGATGAGGAATACCAGAGGCATATAGAAAAGGGCTGTGCCTCCAATACAGAAGTAGTTGTAATCTGGAAAGGGATTGTAGGGGGAAAGTAAGGGTTAGTGAGGTTGAAGATAGAAAAGGAAAGGCACAAGTAAAAGACAGCACTCAGGAGTGAAGATTGTGTTCTCCTTAAGCAGATGAGAGGGAAAGGATAAATTAAATTTATAAGAGGAACTATAAGCATTTAAACAAATTGAAGTAAAAAATAGTCATATTATACTTATCTTACCTTTAATTACCCTTGATGCCACAAAAAATTTACAAGCCCTTCTGGATTGTGGGGACACAGACTGTTTTATTTCCAACAAGTTTTTACAAAGGAATAAAATGAGAAAAGAAAAATTGGAAAACCCCAGGCACTTAATTATGTTTAATGTATTGCCTGGTGGGAGAGGAGAATTAAAAGAAAAGGTTATTTGCAGGTTCTAGTGTGAAAAAAGGGAGGCTAAGTGCAAGGAATATGCAAAAAACCTGAAGGACCAGTATGACATGGTACTGGGGATGACATGGATGGACAAGTATAACCCACAAACTGACTGGAAGGAAAAGAGGGTTCATATGGGAAGGTAGGGGATGCTGACACTAAATTATTGGCACCCTTTACCCTTCAGGGTTCAAGGGCCCATCCCAGAGAGTCTTCTGATGTTTGGTTATCATCAGTTGAATTACCACCAGAACTTATTCTTTCTCTTGATTCTAAGAAGCAGGCTGGGGATGGGCCACCAACAGGGAGCACCAGAAAAAACCGTAGAGGGGATAAAGCACAACAAGAAGAGAAAAAGGCCCAAAAGAGAAGTGATGAGGCACAGGATTGAATTTTGGAAGGCACAGAGAAAGAATTTTCCCGCTTTCCCCTCCCAGAAAGTCTCCTGGTTTTTTATTATCATCAGTAGGCTTTCTGCAAGAACTGACACTTTCTCTTGATGCTAAGTCTTAGGACTTGGAGGGGGTTCTGGAGGAAGAGGAGGAACTAGAATGCAATTAAAAATCAGGGAACATATCTGTCAAGATTGAAACTATATTCCAGTCCTAAAAGCTGACAAAAAGCTTCAAGAAAATGATCCCTGAAGCCTATAGGGAGCTCTTACCACTTTTTGTAGATAGAGTAGTCATGAACCTGCCACCTCATTGACCTTACAGATTTTGAATTTATTTTATTCCAGGTGAAACTCCTCAATTTGGCAGAATAATCCTATTGTAAATCTTGGAGTCAACAGTTTTAAAAGAGATGATTGATGAAAATCTAAAGAATGGTTTCATCAGAGAATCAAAATCTCTCTGGGTGGTGTAGTAAAAATAAATCTATAATACTTAGCTAAAAACACAATCTGAGATAGGCTTTTTCCTCTATCCAAATCTAATTTAAGAAATAATTTCTTGCATCTCTAATTTAAATATACAGTTAAAAACACACATGTAAGTGTGGTGGGAGAAAAGAAGAGTAGAAAGAATTTTCTATAAGAGACTTTTAAAGAAAAGAAGTAGTATGTTTTAAATATAAGTAATCCTATTTCTGGCTAAATCTATTCTCAGTAACTCCACTTTGAAGAACTCTCTCTAATACTATCCTTAAAAGAGAAATAAAATGACTCTACAGCCTTACTTCTGGCTACATACACCCCCTATGCACAAAAAAATAAAATATAACCACATTTTTCTTTTATCTCTAATCTAAATACTCTATGTCAGCCTAGGTATCCCCAGTACTGAGTATTTATTATTTTTAAAATAAAATAACCTTAATTTCATTAAGCTTATAAGTTAGAATTATGGTTATGATACTTATTTATATGGTTATTATGCTTATATATATTGTTATTATGCTTATATATATATTTATTACACTATTATATGACTTATATTAGTTTAAATAGCTTATCCATAGACCCATAATACCTATTAAGGTGCTAATGTAGTCATAATATACTTATCTTAAGTTATATTAAGTAATTATAGACACAAATAAGCCTATATGTATGCATAAATCTCATATTCAGTGAAATATGCAGTTATACTATGTATATATATGTCTATATTCAGGTTTAAACCTCTAAATATCCTATAAGCTTTATTTTTCTGCCAATTTAGGTCATATGGACACATTCAATGAACTCACCATACCTACACAAGCATATACACCTTTTTCATACACATATATTTAGTTTGTATAACTTAATCTGCTTCCATTAATGGATTTTCACAGAATTATGGGTTGGGATATGATTACTGGGTTAATGTGGATTCTTGGAAATGTTATTGGAGGCTTTGATAGTCGATTTTTTTTTCTTTGTATGCTTTGGGTTTCATTTTGTTCTCTTTGGATGTGTTATTCTACTTGTTTCCTTATGGTATCTACTTTTATCTGTTTTCTCTATTTATGGTATGGGTGTATGATATCATTAATTGTGATGGAGGGCCCTTACCGGAGGTCAGGTTGTTGAAAATTCTTTAAGTGGATGCCATGGAGAGGTGATGAGATCTCACAGTGCTGTAATTTCCAGTGATAGAAGTGACATCATCTGGATTGAAGGTCTGTGCACTCCAGTAGATTTTGCTATAAGTAAAGGAGGATTTGGAAGGTTATTAGAGATTTCTTACTTACTGCACATCAAATAAACTATACTTAACAATTATTAGCATATAAAAATATATTATAAAGCCCTTATAAATTGATATTATCTTTATATTAGCTATCACTATATTTTATTAGCCTATTTTCCACCACTAGTCTGTACCAATTCAAATATTGTGAGTTAACAATTAAGTATAACAGTCTTATTAGTCTCTCCCTCAGGTTAAATCTATAAATAATTTACTATTAATTAGTAGGACCATTGATATTTACTATTAAATCATACTTATGTACTAGCATATACTGACACTCTATATCTATTTTTTTTTTAAAAATCTCCTCTATATTCTCTTCAAATAGTGAGTTCTCTTTTATATACACTGTATGTCTAGCGCTCTTCCCCTATGCTCTCTTTCCCTACTGGTTTCCTACACAATTCAGTGCTAATCTAGGTGTATCAAATGGTAAAATAAGTTTCTCAGTAATATAAGTACAGCATTGGAATCAAACAAGTGGAGTATCAAAAGTAGTTAGAGGTCTAGAATCAGGATGTAAGTCTCTTTCATCATATACCCTCATAATATCTCCCAAATAATAACACACTCTTCCAGAAAAAACCTCCACAAATTCCTCTGCACTAGGTGATATTCCAGCATCTTTTACTGTAACCCTATTTTTTTCCCTAATGTCATGAACTACCCTGAGCTTGCCATTAGTTTTCTTGATACAGAAAACTGGACTTGAATAACTTTCTGAAGGCTGTTCATACAATCCAGTTCAAATTTGTTCTCTAATGAATTCAATATAATTGTCTTTTAATGCTGCAGGAATAGGAATTGGGTTTTGTTGCCATGGTTCATGACAGACCACAGTAATCTTGTAAGGCTCCCCATGAGAATGCTTCAACAAACCCCTCTCTTCTTTAACAAAACCAATGGCATTCTCCCTTTTTAACATCACATCCAACAACAACTTCTTATCTTCACCTTATAATAAATCTTCAGGTCCAAAATTAACAACATCCAATCTCTCAAAAGTGATTCATGATGTTTCAGAAAATTCAGGCAGATTCTTGACTAAAGGACAGTCATAAAGATCTCTTGATAAAGCTGGCCTCTTCATAGGTTGGTTTAAATCAGCCAGAAGCAGTTTATTAATTGGTCTAACCTTATTAGCTACCTTCTTATATTTAGCTGAATCAACATCCACTTCAACTTGAGGAATTATACCTTTTCTTGATCCACCATTAAAAAATTTGTCATCAGAACTTTCTTCATTATCAGAATCAGAAAAAAAATAAGTTGAAATAAAATTATTATTATTGTTTTTTAAATTTTTACCCTCCATTCTTTTTTCTTATTTAACATATGATTTTCCTACACATTCACCACCATTTTCTACCATAAAATCACCAGTAAATAAAGTAAGCAGTTTAACCTCTTTCTGGAGGACAGAAATAGAATCATCACAAATATTATTATTTTTTGAATTAATTATACTAAGATTTTTTTGTTGATTTTTTTCAGTTAATTTCAGGTAATCCTCTTTCTGGAGGCCATAAAATATACCACCACAGATACCACCACTACTTTTCAAATATCCATTCTAACTTTTATCCAACACAATACATCCCATTTTCCATTTTAAAATGTTTTTAAAATTTACAGAAAAACTTGATAAAGATAATAAGCATATAGAAAAATTTAACACATAATGACATTCCAATGAAATATAAAAAGAAAATAATTGAGAATCCACTTGAATTATCTCCAAGTGAGCTGAACTATTGCAATCTGGGATCTCTTCTCGGGGAGAGATTTCAACATTAGAGAAATCAGCCCTAACTACCCCAAAAAATGGAAGAAAACAAAATAATTACTTTTAACTAATTCACCAGAAGCTGACCCTTTTATTTGCCTCTTATTGGTGCATACACAACACTTGCACATTGTGGTAAGGCCATGCCTGGTTTCCTATCCGTCATCTCCTGGGGGTGCCAAATACATATGAATCCTCCACATATCCTTGATGATATATATATAAATGTTGTAGTGTTCATTGTTATTTCTTCACTCACATAATTACTTATTACTTAATATATATATAGAGTTTACATACAGCATTGTCATACCTTTTGTTCAAATGTTCAGAATATCTGAAACATCTCTAACCTAACTTGATGATATCACCCATATACTAAAGGATGGCTCCTCCTCCATGATTTTTCCATCCAATCTACTACTTTTGCCACTCTCACTAAACTTATATTTTCTCTTCTATTAGTCCTCATTTCTTTCCTCTTATTTTGTCCTATCCATATTGTCCCAAGTCCATCTGAATCCTCTGTCCTTATCCCTCCTGAGTCCACTAAACTTACAAACTAAATTACTAACAGGTAAACATATGTATTCTCTTCTACAGCAATGCAATCAAATCTACAACTTTTTTCACTTTCACTAAAATTATATTTACTCTTATATTAGTACTCATTTTATTCCTCTTATTTTTTCCTATTCATATTGTCCCAAGTCCATCTGCGTCCTCTGTCCTTGCCCCTCCTGAGTCCACTATACTTAAAAACTAAATTATTAACAGGTAAAATCCTCATTTCTTTCCTCTTATTTTGTCCCAATTCCATCTGTTTCCTCTGTTCTTTTCCTTCCTGATTCCACTAAACTTACAAACTAAATTATTAACAATCTTCACCAGTAATCTCCAAACTAATTCCCATAAATGACTAATATCATATTCTAACTTTGAAATCCATTAGAAATGGCCCACCAAGAACCATTTTCACAGGCCCTCTGGCCACATAAAAGCGCACCATAACAACAGATCCACCAACACATAACTTGACATGCTCTGCTGTTCCCATAAGTTCAGTAGCATGTCCACCAATGCCTCTTAAATTACCACAAGTACCAGTTTTCATTGGAAAGCCTATTAAATTTTCTTTCTCAAATGAAATAATATTTATTTGTGACCCAGAATCCACCAGGGCCTTTGCCTCTTTACCATTTAAATTTACCATCAAATATCCCAAAGAAGAAGAAAAATGGGTTTCCACCTCCTCTCCAAATTTCTCCAAATTTTCACAGATATATTCCACCTCTACTACTGATACCTGTCTCCTTTTCAGATGCTTCTTTTTCTGTTCTTCAAGGTCAGGAATAATTGTAATTAACTCCCCCAAAGATAGAAGAATCTGAAGCTGATTCACCCTACCTAAAACCACATCCATAGAATTATCTTGACCAGATACTACTGGACTTTTATATTGAGCTATATTTTAAATAACCTTGGCAGTGGGAACCTCTTAAGGACCCACATTTTGATCTTTGCCCCCCATAATAAGATATTCATCTTTAATAACCCTAGCTCCATCACCTACTTCTTTCGCTAATCCAGATCCATCACTGGTCCTCCTTACCCCTTCCATAGGAGTAGGACCACTAAAGCATTTCCTGGGGAGAGATTCTAAAGGTATATACTGCTCAGAATCCAATTCATTATCATCAAGAATAGGCTCCCCATTAATATCCAACTTTCCAAAACTGGGAGGCCCCTTATCTTCCATCCCTTTCTGCATCCTATATATTTTGTCTTTAGAGTAAGGTTTTTTTCCATCTTCTTTATCTCTTCCTTTCCTGGTTTTGCCCTTAACTGTCTTTGAATGCTACTTTTTTCTTTGTAGCAGTTTCCCTTCTAGAAGCATCAACATCATAAGCCCCAATCATACATTTTCCATCTACCCAAGAAACTGTTCCCAGATCTACTCCAACAAAAGAAGTTGTGAAAGTGGCCTTACTTACATCCTTCTCCTCCTTCATTACCACCTTTAGCATCATCATCTTCATCACCATTTAATTCTTCAAATCTGGCCTTTTTTTCAGACATCATATTCCTTCTGACTAAATCCAAAGGATATTGCCCATCACTGGGTTTGATGAAAGATTCATCTTAAAATGTATAAAACTTTCCATCATATTTGACTCCACCAGCTTGCAAGTCCTTATCCAAATAAAAACAGTCTCCAGCCCTGTTACCCCTCCTGTTACAATAGGATCACACTCTAGGTTTGCTATAACCTCCTCTAAAACCATTTCCACCTTTACTGCCACCATTTCCATTTCCATTCCCAGAAAATTGGTTACCGTTGCCATTAAAACCATTTTTCCTCCTCTAATATCCCCTAGATTGATAAAAAGAAGAAGTAGATGATGTGGCCACAGGCCTCCTATTGGCCTTCTGAGTTTCTTGAAAAATTATTTTTAGCTGCTTATTTAAGTCAGCCAAGTGATCAAACATCTTTTTTTCCACATTCTTCTCAACCGTAGCAGCAGGCTTACCCATCTGAGCCTTCTTTGCCTCTTGAGATTTAACCATAATATTGTTATTTTCAGCCAAAAATTCACTAACCTTGCTGACATATTGAGTACATGATTCTTGATATTTCTCCAGAGCCATAAGTTTTAGATATACCTGGATATTTTTTAATGACCTCTAGAGAAGGCAGCTTCTGTTCCCATTTTGAATATCATTCATCAAGTTTTTCCTAGACAGTTCCTTCAACACATCTATCCTAATATTCCTAGTAAAAGAAGACCAAAATAAATCCTTGGCCTGATTTTCATGACCTATTTCCTCCACCAGAATCAGATATTACACCATTTCATCAAACCGTCCACATAACTTTTTAAATTTCACCATATTATAAACATCACATTTAGCTTGTCAATCACTGAAAATTTTGTTGAGGTCCACCATAGTATACCTAATGCACCATCTATCAACCAACTCTTTTAACAATTTTAGCCAATCTCACCTTTTATAACCATCCATAGCAATGAACTCTTTTTCCATCTCTCTGTCCACAATAAAAAACCTGATTTGCTTCACCATGTCTAAATGAGAAGCCCCAGCAACAGCAGAAGAAGCTTCATATCTTCTTAAAAACTATTTAACTTCTTCCCCATTAAACTTGGGCCCATCCCAAGATACAATCCTAACCAATTCCATAACAGAAAGAGCAGAACCATATTCATATCTGCTTACAAACCGTTTAACTTCTT
This sequence comes from Hemileia vastatrix, assembly GCA_030280995.1. NCBI lineage: Eukaryota > Fungi > Basidiomycota > Pucciniomycetes > Pucciniales > Zaghouaniaceae > Hemileia > Hemileia vastatrix. Next base: position 7,522,432 of record JASXTE010000012.1, read on the forward strand.
CCCCATTAAACTTGGGCCCACTCCAAGATACAATCCTAACCAATTCCATAACAGGAAGAGCAGCACCAGAAATACAAAATCTAGCAGCAGAAGACATCCCAAACGAATAAGATTAAATCGTTAAAAGAATATAAGCATTCATTAAATAAGCCTCTTTCAAAGTAAGTTTATCCAAGTACCAAGTAATATTGATTAAAAACCAGAAAATTCGAACCCCATGTTGGGTGCCACCAATGTAGAGAGATTCTAACAGTTGCCTTGCTGTAAGCAGAGTCAAAGGGAGCTGGATAAAACTAAGAAAAACCTCTCTATTTAAGTTAAATATGAGTTCACAATTAACTAAGCTATAATTTCTACTTGATATAAAATTGACTTGTTGAAAAATTGTTTTAAACAGATCTGAGATGTAGAATTGATGTTCTTTATAATGAGGAAAAGAAATACAACAATGAAGTTGTACTTAGAAAAGTTATATAAAGGGTTGAATAATTTGTTTTTATAGAGTATTTTATTTATGTGAACAGATGTAATAATTTGAGTCCCTTAAGCTGAGACCTTTACAATGATACCCTATTGGTATATATTTAGGAGTTTTTGAGTAAAATTTATAAAATGTTATGAAAAAGTGTTATATTTATAAGGTTATAACTATTTTTACAAAATGTTATGTCAAATTTAGATGGTAGTTGTTTTTATGTGTTGTTGTTGTTAATGCTTAATTTTTATGATAGCTGATTATGCTCTAATTTTGGGTATACAGGCTTTATAAGCATATTATTTCATGTGTCCTACTTTTCCTAGCCAGAGCATTCCAGAGGTTGCATGGAGCCCATCCGGAAAATTCCAGAGCTTGTATGGACTTCTGGACTCAATTAGAACCTAAAAACCATAGTGAAAAATCTACAAAAATTACATATGATAGGGTTACATCTGGGGAGCCTCTAATTAGATTTTGGTAGCCCGCACAACCCTATTTCCTGAGCTAGAAATCATCAAAGTTAAGTAAATTATCAGAAATATATTATAAGATTGTTAAAAATATAAGAAAAATAGAAAAAATTCTAGGAAAAATTCCAAAGGTTCTTGAGACTACTAGCTTGCATCTCAATGGACTTTTAGACCTATATTTGCATTTCTTGACCATTAAATTAATTATTTTTTCTTGGACTTGTATAAATAACCATTTTTTCAATAAAGCATCTATTCTTTTTATATAAAAATAATATATAAAATTAGATTTGCCTCTCCAATCTCTAATTTAATAATCTCACATTCATTTAAAAATATTTTTAAGTGCCATACTAAAATTTAGTCTTCCACAACAGCTATACCACCAATTTTTGGGGTGCTGGTTAAAAAAATTATTCAACTTTGTACCACATTTTGGCTTTCAACTGAATGGATGGGTCGCATCATCGATTTGGTTGACAGTATTGATGAGGTGTGAAGTTGAAAATTTCTGTCAACTTGTGTGTCAGCCATTCTTGGTAAAATTGTATCCTCTAATAGGAACTCTCTCTTATAAAAGTAGGAAATCATGGTGATGTGCAAGTGCACATAAAAACAATACACCAGTTTTGTTTGCTATGCTTCTTGGAACAACATATAAGATAGGGTTTGATGAAGATTATTTATGTTAACTAAAAATTTTCAGGTTCATTCATTGTTTCAAAATCTTCAACATGCAAATTTTTCTCTAAAAAACACAAATTTCACCCAGCCACATAAAAATCTAAATATAATAATGATCTTTTTGCATTCAGGAGTAAAAAAGTTTTTAAATTTATAAAAAGAGAATGAAGAGCTTCCTTGTATGTTCATGGAAATTCACATAACTAGGTAGTATGCTCCAAATTATGTTAAACCAGCCCAATCGTCCTTCAATTTCATGTCTCATCATGTGTTTGTGAGAATTTGAGTTTAAATGTTAACAAAGATTGATGATTATTGAATGGAGAAGATTCACCCAAGATAAAGATGACAGCAAGGAGACTACTTGACCCTAATGAGATAACAATTGGGAGACTACTCAACCCAGACAAGATAAACCAGAGGGAGAGTGTTCAACCTCAATCAAAAGTAATGAAGATGCAGGGACAACACTCTACCTGACTTTGTATAAAATGGGAGGAAGACGCTCCACTCGGCTTGGAATGCAGGGAAAATACTCCACCTGGTGAGAGAATGTGAGGAACAATCTACTCAACTTTTAAGAAGTTAATGACGCAACAGTGCAACAGATCTATGGCTGATGATAATTAGGAGTAAAAAAAGATTATATTTAAGTGTTAGTAAATGAATGAAGAGATATTAGTATATTAATTTTAATAATTAATAATATTAATATGACTTTACATGATGATAATTGGGAGCAAACAAAGATGGCAAAAATAAAGGGTTTCACAATCAATGTATACTCTCCATCTATCATTAGAATAGTTTAGGTAGCAACATAGGTTTTAATAATATATAGTAAATCATGCTTGTAGATGTATGTATTAATGTGTTTTATGTATATGTAAATATGAGTGAATGAGTGACATGAAGTGGCTTTTTGTGTAATTTTGTAATAGTAATAATAGTAGAAATAAGTTGTCTGAAGAAGACAACTGAGCTTAAGGCTCAAAAGCTAACAGTGTTGACCTCTTGTTTATTTGAAAGCCATGTAATTTACATATGACAGTAGTTTGAGGAAGTTTTTTCATTGGCATGGTAACCAAGAAAATTTTAAAAATACGCTACGCACCAAGATATTCCTGATGGGGATATCCAGTCCAAGTTAGGTATATATTAGTAAGGGACATAAGGTAAAAAATATAAATGTAAGAAAAATAAGCACAAGAAAAATAAGTGTAAGAAAAATCATTTGCAATCATGAGAATTTTTTTTTTCCAAAAAAATTGTAAAAAAACAGAAAAAAAAATGAAATAAAACTCTTTTTTTTGAGAAAAAATAATAAATAAAAAACAAAATTTCCCATTGTTGCAAGTTATTTTTCTTACACATATTTTTCTCACATATTTTATTTTGCACATATTTTTCTTACACATATTTTTCTATCCTTATGTCCCTCCCTACAATATTCCCAACTTGCGCTGGATATCACCATCAGGGATATCTTACTTGGTACGTAGTGATAGGGGGTATCAAAGTTAGAAATCCTCCATTTTATAATAGCTCTTTTTTCCACCAAATAAATGATAATTTTTTTTAAAAAATATGCCATATTGTGCCCCCAAAACAACTTTTTTATGAGAATTAATGTAAAGTTTGTGGCATTCTTTTTGTGTTATGAAATACCTTTTAAATAATTACAAACTTTTAACTTTGATACCCCCTAATATGGACATTTTAGAATATTTCATCCTGCCACAGCCATATTATTAGTGATTTTGATTGTTATTTGATTTGTTAGCAGGATTTTTAAGCTTCCATCATGATAAAAATTGGATTTAAACCCAGCCATTTTTCTAACTTTAGAACTGCATTTTATCTAAGGGCATCTCCACTTGTTTCGGTAAACCCTGTTAGTATGCATATTTTGACCCTGGCAACATCACTCGTTCCATTGAGACCCATTGGTAAGCTCTCATTTTGGCATTTTGTTGACAAGTGTCAGTAATATTACTGGACACTACTGCTTACGAGTCATTAACTCAACCTCTCACCTGCCAAAAAATTTCACATCTCAACTTGGTAGCCAATTACACAGACACACCTGAAGGTTACCAAATTTTTTTATTTCTCCATTACTCAACACTATTTTGGCTTCATATCACCATTTCTTAACATATTATAGTACTACAGACAGCTATATAAACCTCCCCACTAAAAACAACCCCAAAATGTCCTCTGATTTGAAGAAAAAACAATTGCCTAATTGGAACCCACAGGAAGAAGAATAGCTCGCCTTGTCATGGATTTCAAATATGCAACATATCAAACCGGGGTATAGTGGCCTTCAATACGGTTGTGTTCAATGTTTTTTTAGCTTGTTCTTCAGTGTCTAATAAAATTGATAACATTTGTTCTTCCTCTTCCATTGAATTGAATTTCTCAAGAATGTAGTATATGTACAAATCCATGTGAAATTTTAATGGAGATGTAGAATGTGTGAAATGTTGTGTAGCGTTTACAGAAAAGTTACTGTTGCCGAACACAAAACACTAGTCATGAATATTTTGAAAGTATTGAGTAAATTGAGATTTACTTGATACGACTGGGGTTGCATGCAGATCAGTAAGCAAAGACTTAGTAACACTACAGCACATGTTTGTTTCGCCATGGGGCGCAACAATTACGCAACAGTTGTGCAACAGTTACGAAACAATTATTTTTTGCACTTAAGACACACTTAAGACCTTTAAGTGCCAAAAATAATCGTTACTTAACTGTTGCGTAATTGCTGCGCCATTGTTGCGCCCCAAGACGAAACGAACATTTATTGTAGTGTAATATGCAAATAGTTACTGATATTTTGATGCAACGAGTGGAGATGCTCTAAGGATATAAAAAATGGTGGCTTTTTAACATTGGATAACCAGGTTATACTAGCGCACTGAAAAAAAGTAAAAAGTTGATGCCTACTATATTTCAAATTTCCTGCCTGCTGATTGTTTCAATGACTGTTTGAGCATTTTTCTCTTTGTTCCATGAATTTTTGACTCCGTTGCAAAGTGGTTCACTTTGCTCAATATCACTAGATGTCACTAGTAATAGTAAAAGGCCATACTGGCCATTAGTAAGTATATATGTCGGTTATAAAGAATGGGAAGCTGTTCTACTATCACAAAATTAGACTTTTCATATTCGTCCATTTTTCGCTTCGTACATGTTGGTGCCAGTCAGGACAGAAAAGGAAATGAAGAATAAAATGAAAAACTATTTCAAGAAATACGGTGCAAGAAGATCAATGGAAATGATGTTCCGTAAAGTATTGGGAAAGATGATCATTGCCTTAAATTAGCAGTCTGCAGAACTATTAGCGTGAAATAGTATCGTCTTATTTTAATTGGACATTTATTGAAGATCCAAAAATATTGCGAAATCACCGTCTTATTAACAACTGCGGTAGCGTTGCATCATAATTCCCACTCCTTTTGCTGCTCTCTACCACTCCATTGTGCTGCGTCGCAAGTCTGACTTGAAGGCTAAACCCTGAGTTAGTTTAAGATCAACCTGTTTCCATAAAGATTTACTATTTCCCTTCATTAGGAGATGGCGAAATAATATTTTTTTTTATAATTTAAGTGTGTAGCAACCGGTCTCTAGGCCATTTCAATAATCCATTGCTCTACTTTAGTCAATCTGGAGTATGTTCAACTAAACTTAGTATCTGCAAATGACGTGGCGGTGTGCATCTCCAGTTATTAATTATTAATTGATAGCGACCTGGAAAACTTGCAACCATCACAAGCCTTTTTTAGTTTTGTTCGAGTGTCATCTTACGTACTTTGCTCAAGCCACTGAAGTATAGCTTCGGTTGTTTTTACCCATGAAAGAGGGCTGAGAAGGAGTGTGCTGGGAACGGGGTGGCGAGAGGGAAGGAAACACGATGTGCAGGTATAAAAGCTGAGTCCTTGAGCATGTCGTTTCCTATCACTTCCTTTTGAATCACGGTATATTCTCTGTCTAAACAATCATACTTCTCTTTATTTTGCTTTATTTTTTCATTCTTGAATTATCTGTCTTATAAGGCCCTTTGCCTCTTTGTGGTAAAAATTTATTTATGATTTTAAATGGCTTCACTTATATGTTAACCTTAATCTATTTTTATATTTCTTCCCGTATCAACAGCTCAAAAGAATGTCTCATTTGAATTTGTGTGCCAGCTATGGTCATGTTAACAAAGCGGAAATGATCGTTGATGCAGTTTTGGTAAGTTCTTTATGAAGGTTTTTTTTCCAGACCTAAACTTATACCAATTAATTGATTGCAGTTTGACATGGATGGAACCCTTGTGGATTCGATTCCTGCGATTGAATCAGCATGGTCAGCGGTAGCAAAACAATTAAATAGAGATCCAGATGAAGTAATCACTGCCACTCACGGAAGGAGGGTTATTGATAATTTGAAAGACTTGAAGCCGCACCTCCGTCGAATGAGTGACGCTGAAATGGCTCCTCATGTTAAAGAATTCGAACTGGAAGTTTTACGACAAGCTGATGAATATGGCAATGAAGTTCGCAGTCGTCGAGCTAGTGCTGCTAGTAGTTGCAAGGCAAGTCCCGCGCACAGTGTCCTGGCTAGCCGTAAAAACTCCGTTGTTGCTCCAAATGCCAGTGGCTCAAGAAGAATGTCTAGTCTCAGTCAAACCGTCACGGCAGATTCCATTAGGAAAAAGATGAATGTCAGCTGAACATTTTCATTTATAAAAGCTAACGAGATTTATTGAGTTGTGCGGATCCTTTTTATAATGCGTATAAAAATCGTCTATTTAGTCTTTGTTATTGGAACAAAAAGTCAACAATGTAGCAAAAGCTGCGCTCCCAGGAACAGTTTCACCATCGGATTCTCAGGAGTCAACTAGTCCCATTGATTCAGCAGTTGATCTTAATCTAGATTTGGAGGCAAAATTACCTATCACTTCTACAGAATCCTTAGATCAAACTCCCTTTGAGGACGATGAAGAACTTGATGTCGACATATCTGATCTTGTGGTATGATTTCTTAATTTGATAGTATAAAGAGCGTAAACCTAAACATTATTTAATAATCTTGACGTTCTCATAGGATCGTTCTGTAAGAATTTTGCCCGGAGTCAAGAGAATCACCGAGACACTACCAAGAGACAGGTTTGCAATCGCTACTTCAGCTGCAATCACTCATTGCCATGGAGCATTGCAACGTGTCGGCATTCCGCTCCCAAAAGTAACTGTGACTGCCGATGATCCCGCCCTAAAACGAGGAAAGCCTTTTGTGAGCTATATAATTAAATATGGTATATCCTTTATTTATTTTTTCCTGACAATTTTTTCTATTATTTGCATGTTCCATGATTAATAGCCGGATCCTTTTGTCTTGGCTGCGGAGAAACTGGGATATGATGCTAAAAATTGTGTTGTTTTCGAGGATTCCCCTTTTGGCATTCAAGCTGGTGCTGCCAGTGGGGCAAAAACTATTGCTCTTTCCACTTCACATCCTCATGATAAAAGTTGGTTTTTACTTTTTTTACTTCGTTCCTATTTTTGAAAAAAATAATCTGATTGGAATTTTTTTAATCAGTTGACCAATGTGGAGCTTATTGGCTCATCCCAACTATGGATTTGATAAAGTTAGAAGTTCTGGAAGATGGTCGATTGAAGCTCTACATTGAGGCCACGAAAGAAGAGGTTGAGAGAGCTCACTCAATGTCCACTCCATCTCAAGTTCAACCTACTTTTATCCCCAACTAAGCATAGCATGGTTGATGAGGCTAATTAGTCACCCAAGCAACACACCCTTAGCAAGGAAATATTTCTCAAGTTACCCACAAAAAGTATTTTATCAATTAAATTAAAAAAAAGCAGGTCCTTGATTTTTTTGTTTTCATTATTTAAAAAAAAAAAAATTGTATGTGATATGTTATTCATTTGGATAGGTGGGTTTTGGATGGAATATGATAAATTAGTCATAGAAAAGAAAAAAACTGTAATATGTATAAATATTTGTGCCATTGGAAAATTACATAAAGACAAAATATGTCACAGTCTTGCCATACTTGAATTGCTCCTTCGAGCTGATTGATCAGCTATTGAGTTGATTAAAAGTGTTCCGAACTTAATCAGTGAAAAAAGCAGCCTGTTATGACCAGTAACAAACTAAGTTTGATGCGCCTTCGCAATATTCATTTACTAGATCATTTTTTCAACGATCATTTGAATTTGAAAAGCATTTATTAAGACAAAAGCTTCATAGTTCTTATGAAAGACATAAAAAAACGCTGAAAATGAAAATAAGAAAGACATACCTGAAGGACAGAAGGAATAAACTCAAAGGAAAACCTTCAATTAGTTTTCTGAAATTTCCATGCTCAATTCAGGAACAAAAAAAAAACATAACTAAGTAGAATTGCGGTTCAAATCTTGATAGTGCATATAACTTTTTTAACAATAACTGAAGAAACTTATCAAATTAATGAAGCGCAGAATTTATGCTCTTGATTATATTTGGTCTTTTGAAAACATGTATTCATCTTCTCTTGAAAAACTGTTGGCATCTGGTAGCAAATTTCAATCCTAAACTATGTTTTAATTCAGTTTTAGTTGCACAGTATTAGCACTCAAGAATCTGGACAGAAATTCAGAGCCTGGATGCTCCTCCAAAAGGTATTATAATAAAATAAATCAGTGAAAAGTTTAATTATATAGCATCACTGACACTTAGAGCATGTGCGGTCCCCAGCAATATATCCTCATCATTTTTCAAAACTTTAACTGACTTCAAAATCATGACTCAAATGGCCTTAAACTCTTCAGAATGATCAATTTATAACCCTAGATTCATACTAAAAAATCAAATATATAGAATGTTGAGTATTCTTTGCATGGCATTAAATTTCATTAAAAATTGCAAATTTGTCCTTTAAAACAAGTAATTGTAGCAAAATGGAACTAGCACCATTAGAAAGAGGGGGAAAGTTTAGTCATATTCAAAAAAGAAATTATCAAAAATATTTATTTTAGGTGAAAAAAATTGACATTCTGTTCAGCTTTTCTGTTATTTTAATGGGTCACTCCACTAAAAATTTACAAAAATTAGCAAAGCAGCCCAATAAAATGTCAATTTTTTTGACTAAAAAACATTTTTTGATAATTTCTTTCATGAATATGACAATATTTCATCTTCTCCTACCAATGGTGGTAATATCATTTTTCAACACACTAGTTTCAGAGTTACAATTTGAAATTTTTAATGAAATTTTTGCCATGCAAAGAATACTCAATAATCTATATTTTTGATTTGTTATTATGGATTTAGGGCTATGAATCAATCATTCTGAAAAGTTTTAGGTCATTTGAGTCATGATTTTGAAGTCAGCCAAACTTTCAAAAAGTGATGAATATATATTGCTAGGGACTGTACAGTCCACAGCAATACACCAGGAAAATATGAGGGAGGACTTTTATGCAAGCCCACCCACTTTCCCAACTTTTAGCTGACCTCAAAATTATGATTCAAATAACCTGAGACTTTTTAATTTTATTGATTCAGCTCTCTTGCAGCCAAGTTATTTATTGAAACCCTCAAGTTAGCTTAAATGAGTTCTAACTTTTTTCTGGAAAAAATAAGTTTTCACCATTAATCAAGTCATTCAATTTGAATTCTTCACATTGCTGAAAATGTATATTTATTATTCTGGTATAAATTGGTTAGATCATTTTTAAAGAATGATTTGTAAAAAGACATGATACCTTGATAATCAGAGTCAAATCAATAAGCAATATTATTTAATTAAATTCAAAGATTAGTTTTTATAAAAAATTATAAACCCACTTGGATTTATGGTATCTGAGGAAAGTGAAAAAATAAACTAATCAGGTATAAAATACTTTTTTTAGAAACAACTCTGATGATAAAAAAATTAGTCAGTGATATAATTTTTTCTTTGAAAATCTTATGGTGCAATATAACATATAAATTGGCTAAAATATAATTTTAGGTTGTTTTGCATTTAAATTAGCACACACAAGGAACTTCTTTAACATTATTACCTTGAAGTAAGTATGTAATGAAATTCTCAGCTAAATAATGTGATTAATTTCAGCCAGGTGTTAAGTGTAAAGATAAAATACTTAATTGATTTTTCCAGTATCACTTATGAAGTGCTCAATAATATGAATTAAAGAACTTTCCAAAAAAATTAATATATTGATGCCCTCAAAATACTAATGAATTTAGTATTCTTTGAGTGAGAATATTACTAATGGATTTAGTGACATGTGAAAATTTTCCTTGAGTGGGAGTTGATATTTTAGGGGGTATCAATGTTGACCAATCTTCAACTAATTTAATTGCAGATAAAAATCATTATACCCCAATTATCTTCTGCAATTATTTTTGCTAATAATTGGGCTGTTAGACCTTTAACGTGTGAATGTTCACCTCTATCCAACATTTTTATCCTCAATTGGAAAATTCTTTCATAACCAAATCTTTCACTACTTTTTTTCATAACCACATCCTGTCTATTCATTCTATTCATTCAGAACCCCCCTCAATCTCATCTGTTTTTTCTTCTCCTTTTCATCTTCAAATATCTCAACATACCTCATTGTCATAGATCTTCTCAAAGGCAGGCTTCCCCCTGTTTTTCTTCAAATCCCACTACTCCCTCTTTCCTCCACTCAGCTGAGAAATCAAAGACTTTTCAACTAAAAAAAGATAATAACCTCATACTTATCAACTGGCTAAAAACAAAAGCTAATTATGATTCTAGTTTTGGTACTGAGAATTCAACTAAATTAAGATGGCCCCCTGCATCAAAAGTCAATGGATATATTCTAATGGCCAATGAATTAAGATACAAGACAAAGGGAAGGATTTATCTTTTGCCTAAACAGATGTCTGAATTCTTCAAGCACTATTGAGACAAATACAAGAAGGCTAAAACTCTTTAATCTTCCACTGTTTTTAGTATTACTGACCTTAATATCAGTAAGGGCATCAAATCTATAGAAAATAAACTTGATTCTTTATTTAATTACTATAAAGAGATGGATATCATATTTGAAGAGCAACCCACTTTTAATCCCAAAAAAATGTTGGATGGAGAAGATGATATCTCCAAACATGATGTTGAAAAAGGGTTTTTTTTTTCCTCTTCTGCTCAAGCCTTCCCTTATTTGACTTCCACCAATCAAGATATCTTCTCAATAGATCTTTATGGAGATATAAATCAATCTGATCTCACTCAAGTGAGCTTTTATTTCTTGTCTAGTTGTTTTATTTTATTATTTACATCCATTTTTCTTATTCCTAAAAAGGCCAATGAAAAAACCAAGGAGCAACAATAAAGCAACTCTGAAGCTAGTATTTATGATGAAGAGGAAAATTTTATCTCCAAAAAAAGTGAAGAACATAAACTACTCTGAATTTAAACAGTAAAAGAAAATGAAACAGAGATAGTTTTTCCCAAACCCCTTTTTCTTCCATTGATGATTTTCTGGAGAAACGTGAAACTAGTAAGTGATAGAATACCTCTTAATAATGAAGTGAGATATTCTATTCTTTTGTTAATATTACTTTCTACTCTAGGTAAAGTTGAATTTAAAAGAGATACTCTAAACTTTCAAAAGCAAAAATACAAGATATCTTTATGCAGGGATGATATGGAAAAAGACTTGGAGGAGAAAAAATTTGAGCTTTATTTACAGAGTGATGGGAGAGTAAAAGACTTTGAGTAGAAGAAATTCAAGCTTTTATTACAGAAGGATGAGAGGGCACATGACTTGAAGGAGAAGATTTTTTAGACAAAGAAAGAGGAGAAAGATCTTGAGTAAAATTCCTATTAAATCAGATAAAAATCAAGTATCAACTTGAAGATGGTTCCAAAAAGAAAGTTTTCTTGATAGAATGTGTTAAAGCTAATAAATATGTTGAGGAAGTTGAATGCTTAATGAATTTTTTTGATTGATTACTAGATTTTTTAATTTATTTCGCATTTCACTTGTTTATAATTTTTTTCACATGAAACTTAACTAGTATAATCCATTTCTCCCTCTTATGTTTTCTCATCTCATAATATTCTCATGTGTTTTTTATTTTATTTAATTTGATTTAAAATTATTTTAAAATATTATGCATTTTGAGAATCAAATGACTTCTGAAGATTAAACCATTCCAATTCTTAATCTAATGATTCAAATTTGAAACCTAATCTTGATTCTATATTTTCAATCACACACAGTACTGAAACCTGAGCTAACGGTAGAGAGAACCTCTCTTATGGATGACCGGTTGTTTATGGTGGGAACCTATGTCAATTTGGTGACCATGTTGATGGCTCCACCTTAGACAATTTTTGAAGAGCTGGTAAGTTAGGCCGCTCAGGAACTTCCAGAAAAATTTCCAGGAGATCCAAACCATGAAGACAAAAACCTTTTGGTTCTTTTGTGTGCTCTTCCTGATAGTCTTACCACTGGGATGACTCTCAATATTCCTCCACTAGGTGCAAGGGTCACTGTTCTCAGCTTTTGGTTTGCAGCTGGCCAGCCATTACAGGTTGCTGTCACTTTGTATAAAGCTGCCAATACCATCTGGTGTGTATAAAAATCAGTGAATTCATTAAATTTCCCCCTATGTCTTTATATAATTTTTGTATATAAAAAAGCAAAGGTAGTTAAAAGGATGTAGAAAAAAAAACTGAATTGAAAGTGGCACAAAATTCAGTAGCCAGAATAAAATGCAAAAAAATACCCTGTCTCCTGTGCAAGCTCCTGTAATTTTTTGGCACTAAATGTGCTGGGAAACTCTTCCCAATCTTTTTGTTTTTGCACAAACCATTTCTAATATGGCTGTACAGGAAAGGTCTAAAAAGAGGGGAGGTGTCGGCCGGTCGTCTAGAAGAAGGAGAAAATAGAAGAAGGAATGAGAGGAGGAGAAGGAGGAAAAAAGTATGGGTAATAAAAAAAATAAAATTTAATAAAATTATTTAATTTATTGAGAGAAAAACAACGATAAGTGAGCTGGGAGGTGACAACAACTTGGTTTTATTAATATTAATATTATTTAAGTAAGAGTTCTGCGCGGCAACCAAAATAATTACTATCAGACTTAGAGCAACCTTTAAATTGTTATATAAAATTTTAATTAGAATTTTATTACTAATAAAAAGAATATAAACGTAATATAAAAATTGTATTTCAATTGTTGAGTGTATAATAAGTGATAAGGCTACAGGGGATTATCCAAGGCCCTTTTATAGGCAATGGGTCCTCTGAAGCGCTACTATATCAGTAAATACAATGATTAGAAAGGAATAAAACAAATATATCAAAAAGAGTAAATGAAACATAACAATATAGAGAAAAACATGAAACAATTAATTAAAAGCCCAATTAAGAATCCAATTTCCCCGCCATTAATCCCCAAATCAGTAAGTGACAATAGTAAATAACTAAACAAGAGTGGAAACATAGGAACTATGAGAAATATAATTCCCAACAGATGGTCCATCCTGATTAGAGGACATTTTAAGTGAAACAAAAAATAATTTGACGCAACAAAACAATCAATTAATCTCAATTTAGTTCAAATTAATTTATTTGTTTTTTCTAACACAATTAAGGGTCAAAAGAAGCGTCCTTAATAATTGTTTAGTGTCATATGAGAGGTATTAGTTAATATATAAATTTAAGTAATTAATTTAAATATATTATAAATCAAATTTACACTTGTAATTATAATATATGTTTTTTAATTAATTAAATATAAATTTATAATTATTAAATATATAAAAATGCGCCATTATTTGTAGAATATATTATATTATGCTCAATTTAATTGTATATAAAAATATATATAACCAATAAATTTAATGTAACATTTGTATATAATAAAATTCTTATATAATTTCATTATGTAATAAAATATTAAGTTATATTCATTAAATACAAGTTTTACCCACTCTTTAAGGTTTTATAATTTATATATCATTTACTGGACTCCTGGAATAGCCTGGCTGACACTCCCTCACTCTAAAAAAACAATAAAAAAAATGCTAAGATTTTTTCTTTTTGTATTTTTTCAACAGAGCAGGCAGATTTGAAATTTCTTTTCCAGGTATCCATGCATCATGTTCAGATGATTTGTTCTTATATCTCAATAAATATTCAGTACCTCTTTCAGAAGTGATAAGTCTATCATTGAGAATTTTATCAATTTCTGCTGTTTCTGTGACTTCCTGAGGGTTCTTCTTAGGTCTTCCTCTTCTTTTTGGAAATAAGTCACTGTTGGAAGTATAAGGTTTAAGCAAAGAAATGGGAAAGACAGGATGTTTCCTATCATATGGAGAATACAATACAACTTCTACTGCATTATCACCAACCATTCTTTTAACAACAAATGGTCCTACAAAAGGATCTTTTAATTTGTGGTTACCTTGTAAATTGAAATGGACAGTAGAGATCAACACTTCATCACCCTTGTTAAATGTGTATTCTTTATGGGATTTATCCCATCTTTTCTTTTCATATTCAAATGCTTTATCAATACAACTCTGAGCATGTTTTCTGCATAGCTGTTGCATTTGCATAAAAGATTTTACACCAGGATGTAGTTCCAACTTAGGTAATTTATTATTGAGAATCTGAGCAGGAGTGTTTGGGACATAACCTAACCAAAGCTCAAAAGGCTTTTTCTCAGTGACAGAATGAACAGTGCTATTATATGCAAATTCAAGACCAGGCAAAAGAGTGACCCAATCATGAGTAAATCTGTCATTATCTTTATATTCTAAACCAAAGGCACAATACCTTCTAATCATATCTTCCAGAGTTTGAATCATTCTTTCAGATAGACCATCAGTCTGAGGATGGTGAGCTGTAGATAATTTTAACTCACAGCCACAAATATCCATCAAAGAGGTCCAAAACTCAGAAGTGAATTTTGGATCCCTATCAGAGATAATGGCTTTTGGAAAACCAATAATATTAAACATGTAAGACCACCATAAGAAAGCTAATTCTTTGGTGGATACATCTTTGTGGGTTGGAATAAATTTGCACATTTTTGTGAATCTATCAACTATTACCCAACAAGAGTTAAAGCTGTCTTTACCTGCAACAGGAAGACCAGTGACAAAATCCATATTAATGATTTGCCAGGGAGCACTAGGTGCTTCAATATGTTGTAATAACCCTGCTCTCTTGCCTGTTAACTTTTTAGATTTTTGGCAGGAATCACAAGATTCAACATATAATTTTGTGTCTTCAGACATATTAGCCCACCATGCAGTGTTTTTGATTCTAATCAATGTTTTTTCAAGATCAAAATGACCAGCTAATATGTCATCATGACAAAGTTTGAGGATAGTTTCTTTCATTGAAGGAGGAATAACAATTACATTGGTAAGCTTCCTTCTATAATAAATATA
This sequence comes from Hemileia vastatrix, assembly GCA_030280995.1. Classification (NCBI taxonomy): domain Eukaryota; kingdom Fungi; phylum Basidiomycota; class Pucciniomycetes; order Pucciniales; family Zaghouaniaceae; genus Hemileia; species Hemileia vastatrix. The sequence continues at coordinate 7,537,505 of JASXTE010000012.1, forward strand.
ACCATCTTCAATAGAAAACTTTCCTTTATTTAAAGCATTTTGGTATTTTGCAGGAAGAGTTTTTATTAATGCTTGAATTGAAGCATTCTTAGGATCATTCAAAATAGTAACTAATTTATTTAAGTCAGAATCTTTATCATATGAATCCAGTATTAACTGTAATAACTCTTCTTCCATATCAACTATAAATATACCATGTATATGAACAGTGTCATCCTCAGGTACATAAGCAGGATTGGAGTCATTATTTGGCAGAGGCAATCTGGAGAGCATATCAACATTAGAGTGAACATTTCCAGCTCTGTGGATAATAGTCATCCTTCCTCTGTATTCCTGAACAGCAAGTTGCCACCTGAACATATGTCTGTTAGGTGTTTTGAGGTTTAAGAGAGATTTCACAGCACTACAGTCAGTTACCAACTCAAATTTTTGGTCATCCAAGTAGTAATGAAGTTTCTCAAGAGCCCAAACAACTGCTAAGCACTCTAATTGAGTGGCACCATATTTCAATTCACTATTTCTTAAGGTTCTTGAAATATAACAAATTACAACCTCTGAGGATTTATCATTAATAATTTGCTTTTGGTGAAGGGCAGCACCCAGACCAATAAAGCTAGCATCTGTATAAAGTACAAATGGCTTGTTAAAATCTGGGAGAGCCAATATAGGGGCTGACATTAAGCAATTTTTCAATGTATTAAAAGCTTTTTGACAGTCATCATTCCAGAGAAAAGCAACATCTTTTCTGGTTAGTTTTGTAAGAGGCAAGGCTATGACCTGATAATTTTTAATATATTGTCTATAATAGCCACACATACCTAAAAAACTTTGGATTTCTCTTACAGAAGTTGGTGCTTTCACATTTTGAATGGCAGCAACTTTATTATGGTCTACACAAATTTGTAAGCCTGACACAACATGGCCAAGGACTTTCAAAGATTGAAAACCAAATTTACACTTTTTTAAAGATAAGGTCATATTGATTTCATCCATTTTTTGGAAAACTCTATTTAAATGAAAAATATGTTCATCAAAAGTTTTAGAAAAAACAATAATATCATCAATATAAACCATGAGCCAACCTTCAATAATTTCTTGATGGAAAGTGTTATCCATGACTTTTTGGAAAACTGAAGGAGCATTTTTAGGGCCAAATGGCATCCTAACATACTTATATATTCCCATATGAGTAGCAATAAGCAAAAAATTTTGAGAATTTTTCTCAACTGGAACTTGATGATAACCTTTATTACCATCCAGACAACTAATAAATTTTGCACCTTGCAAGGTAGCATGTATTGAATTAATTCTGGGTAAAGGATAAATATCATCAACAGTATAAGTATTTAAAGCTCTGTAATCTCCACATAATCTAGCTTTATCTTTTTCATAAGAAATTAAGACTGGGGAGATGACACAATATTTGGGGGTGACATCCACTTTCTCAATGATATTCATTTTCAATAATGTTTCAATATTATCTTCAATATCTTTTCTTTTTGATGGAGAAGCAGGATATGGTTTTTTCTTAAGGGAAGGAGGAATATCACTCAAATTACAGGATAAGGTAATTTTCATCTCTTCCTGAACAATTCCCAAGACATGAGAACCATGAGCAAAAGCCATAGGGAAAGAGGTAATAGAGGCAACAATAGAATCCTTTTGTTCATCAGTCAAATGATCACCAAAAGAAGCGGTATTTATTTCATGTAATAAATCATCCATTTCAGTTGTTGTTCTACCTTTACATTGGGTCAGTGAGTTACAAGATTTCAACAAATGCCCAGAAGGTTTAGGAGAAGAAATTTTGAATTTTCTTTTCCCATTTATTCCTAAGGTAAAGCAATTATTTGCTGGGTCCAGTTTCACACCAAACATGGTCAAAATATCATTTCCCATAATAAACCAATTACTCAAATTATCATTTTTCATGACAACAAATTCACAAATAGCTCTGACAAAACCACCATTATATTTGAAGAATACAGAGGTTTTGTATTTGCCAATAGGAAATAAGGTAGAACCATACCCTCTCCATTTTTCAGAAGTTATAGGCAATAATTTACTCAAATATTCCTTATCCACTGAAGCCAAAGCTTTTTCAGATACTACACTTCCTCCAGCACCAGAATCAAGAACTACATCAACATTTTTACCATTAATGATAACAGGTGCCTTTAAAGGGGATATAGGAATAGAATTGTTAGTAATATCTCTAATTATCTCAGCATTTTCTACTGAAGATAAATTCAATACACAATCTTCAGATATATTATTTAAATAATGGACATCATGTTCCAACATTAAAACATCTTTAACAGATTCATTGTCATAGGAGATATTACTTTCACAGTCACTGGAAGAATTATTGACATCAAGTTCAAGTTCATCAGTGTCTTCATTTTGTTCAACAAGATGAATTTTCTTGTCACAAACATGACCCTTCTGCCACGGTTTGTTACATTTATAACAAGTATTTGTTGCATATTTTTTAGGTGCAACTGGGGCAGAGGGTTTACCAGATTTTTCTGGGAGCTTTATAGAAGGTTTATTCTGATCATTATAAGATTTACTAAGGTAATTCTTTGGTTCATATCTATGGTTGAGTAGTACTTCATTACAGATATTAATGAAAGAAGAATTTTCCCTTACATGCTCAGTTCTAGCAACAATCAAATCCCTAAGAGAATTTGGTAATTTATACAAGATTTTATCTCTCCAAATATCATAATCCATCTTTGGATCAATTGCTCTAAGGATTTTAGTTATTTTCATCAGAAAAACAATGGGCTTTTCAACAGAGGAGGATACATATCTAGTATTCTCATACAGTCTCTGCTGAGCTAACCTGAATTTTGAACCACCAAATTGATTCTCAATCAAGGATTTCCAATCATTCCATGTATAATGATTGTTATCTAAGAGGACAGATTCATACCACATCAAGGCTACATTGGAAAATGAAGAAATTAGCTTAGAAACAATTTCCTCATCAGGTAGTTTATAAGATCTCTTTAAATTATCAATTCTCTGGATAAAGTGTTGCCAATCAGAGGAAGAATCACCATCAAAGGTAGGATATTGGTCTAATTTAGGCCAATTTTTCTGACTACTGGGATGGTCCACTTTTTGGTTTGAATTATTCATTAGTAATAATTCCTGAAGTTTAGCCAGGTGTTCAGAAATTTCATTATTTACAGAAACAGCTGGTGCATGACTATCACAAGATTTTTTGCTAGTAGCAAAAGATTTTACAGACTCATTGTCAGTTTGTTTAATGGTTGAAATATGAGGAAGAAAGGATGAACTTTGTTCAGGTTTTTTTCCTTTATTTTTATGCAGCTTACTGGCAGAAATCTCATTTAATTCATTATTGATGGTTAAGGTTGAGAACTTTTCCTGTAGGTCAGACACATAGTTTCTTATTCTTGGAACTTCAGACATCTGGTCATTCACTTTTGCAAGAGATAGAACATTTCTGTCCTCAGAAACTGAGTGTTTGGTACTTAGTGCATGGAAGTCATTTTTTAGTTTCTTCAACTCATTTTGTAGAGATTTTATTTCATTTTTGAATGAATAATTTTCCTCAATAAGGGGTTTCAATTCACTCAATGTTTTATGCAGACTGATATTTCTATCTGAGATAGCTCTATGGTCACTTCTTATTTGTTTTTGTTGACTAAGAACAATATTCAAGGTTTCTTTGATTTTTAAATAAGCTGTATCTTGTACAGAAGAACTCACTTTACATTGCAAGTGTAAATTATTTAATCCATCATTTTCATGGATTAACACATCTCTCACATGTTTGTCTTTCACAATATTAAAATCAAGGGTATCTTTCAATATTTCCTCAGAAGTTTTTTCAATTAAGTTATAGATTTCAGGGGGAACAGAATCATTTTTAATTGCAAGAGAAGGATTAATTAAAGATGTAGAAGTTAAATGTAAAGGTTCATCAAATGACAATTTGCTAATTACATCAATAGGGCTACTAGTTACAGGAAGCTGTCTTTTAACAGGTTTAACTGTTCTTTCACCATGTTCAATAATATTACCTGCAGAAGAAGATTTATTAGAAAACATACCCAAGTGACTATCAACCAAATTACTTACCATGGCAGAGGAGGAAACTTCCCCTGGGACTGGGTTTGGGATTGTGCTTGGGCTTTCTTTCTCCTGCTTTGTTGGTAGGGATGAGGAGGTGGATGGAAATTGGGTGTTCTGGATGGGCCAGGCTGATGATGAGGAGGGTGTTGCACATTCTGTTGGTAGTGACTCATTAGATAATCCCATTTCCATTGCTCTACTTCCATAGTATTTGGATTTTGGATGGTTGAGCTGGGTGGCTGTGAAGGTTGAGCCTGAAATTGAAGCTGATTGGGAGGCAATTGAGGAGGGGCCTGGGCCTGAATCTGGTTCCTGAGTTCTTGGACCTGATCCCACAATGTGTCTACCTTTGCTTTGTACGTCATATTTTCTGTCTTCAACTCTTTTATATGACTGGAGAGGTTGCTGATTTGTTGTGGCAGAGGAAGCTTTTTTATTTTGAAGCCTTTTGGAAGACCTTCTTGAGGCACTAGAGGCTTTACTTCCTTCTGTGGTACTGGGGGAAGGGGGTTTGGTTTGTTTGCATTTCCTGTCATTTCCACATCCTGCAGTATGAGAATTCTTTGTGTTAGCATAAGATTTTTTATGACCAACTTTAGAAGAACTTACAGTGTCAGCATCATAGTCAATTTCTATCTCATCCACTTGCATGTTATCCATTTTTTCTGTCAAATTGTTGGACATACTAGTGGGAAGATTAATATTTTACTTTGTACTTTATAAAAAAAATAATCAAAGTTAGTCAATAATTTGCTCCAAATAATATAAAAAAAATTTTTTAATTAATTAAATTATAGAAAAAATAACTTTCAATATAAAGTAATAATTAAAAAATTAATTTTTTTTTTAAAAAAAAAAAAATGGATTGCAAGTTTAAATTGGGAATAACAAGTTAGTTAATTCAACCAATTAATTACCAATATTAAATATGGCAATATATTGGGACTAAGCACAATGTACTTTTAAGTCAACCAAAAATTAACAATAATTAATAATAAAAAAAAAATTAAATTAATAATTCAATTTGTATTAATAATAATGTCAATTCTTCTAGGACTAAGAGGATTTAACACTCTATAATGGTCAACTAGGAAAAAAAAAAAAAATTTTTAAAAATTGAACACTTACACTCAGTGAATCAGCAATTAAGCCACAATCACTGTTATTGCAATAAAAATATAGTAATATGAGTGAGAGGCGCAAAGGTGAACTTACTATAGTGATCGAAAAATCACTTCAAAATAATATAAAAATTAATATTATATAAACCTAATATGTCGAACCCAAGTTCGAAACACAGTCGCGGCAAAAGTTTCGTTTTGCTAGGTGGTCCGTGCGTTTTGTCGTCCGTTGCCAGGCTTCGATCGTCGTCGTCGTTTGGAAAGGCCCTCAGTTGTCGGCCGGTCGTCTAGAAGAAGGAGAAAATAGAAGAAGGAATGAGAGGAGGAGAAGGAGGAAAAAAGTATGGGTAATAAAAAAAATAAAATTTAATAAAATTATTTAATTTATTGAGAGAAAAACAACGATAAGTGAGCTGGGAGGTGACAACAACTTGGTTTTATTAATATTAATATTATTTAAGTAAGAGTTCTGCGCGGCAACCAAAATAATTACTATCAGACTTAGAGCAACCTTTAAATTGTTATATAAAATTTTAATTAGAATTTTATTACTAATAAAAAGAATATAAACGTAATATAAAAATTGTATTTCAATTGTTGAGTGTATAATAAGTGATAAGGCTACAGGGGATTATCCAAGGCCCTTTTATAGGCAATGGGTCCTCTGAAGCGCTACTATATCAGTAAATACAATGATTAGAAAGGAATAAAACAAATATATCAAAAAGAGTAAATGAAACATAACAATATAGAGAAAAACATGAAACAATTAATTAAAAGCCCAATTAAGAATCCAATTTCCCCGCCATTAATCCCCAAATCAGTAAGTGACAATAGTAAATAACTAAACAAGAGTGGAAACATAGGAACTATGAGAAATATAATTCCCAACAGATGGTCCATCCTGATTAGAGGACATTTTAAGTGAAACAAAAAATAATTTGACGCAACAAAACAATCAATTAATCTCAATTTAGTTCAAATTAATTTATTTTTTTTTTCTAACACAATTAAGGGTCAAAAGAAGCGTCCTTAATAATTGTTTAGTGTCATATGAGAGGTATTAGTTAATATATAAATTTAAGTAATTAATTTAAATATATTATAAATCAAATTTACACTTGTAATTATAATATATGTTTTTTAATTAATTAAATATAAATTTATAATTATTAAATATATAAAAATGCGCCATTATTTGTAGAATATATTATATTATGCTCAATTTAATTGTATATAAAAATATATATAACCAATAAATTTAATGTAACATTTGTATATAATAAAATTCTTATATAATTTCATTATGTAATAAAATATTAAGTTATATTCATTAAATACAAGTTTTACCCACTCTTTAAGGTTTTATAATTTATATATCATTTACTGGACTCCTGGAATAGCCTGGCTGACAGGAGGGGTGAGTGAAAGATGGTGTAAAATAAATAAAAAATAAAAAATTTAAATAATATGTGAAATTTTGCTAAACCAGATGTATGGAATCTGTATTTTAGCATTGGATATCTATTCAATAGTCATAAAAAAAGTTCCTCACCAAATTTTTCTCATTTAGCTCAATTCTGCTTTGAATTAGATTTAATAAAGGCTATTTGTAAACATCTTGTAAGACAGAAATATTTTTGGTTGGGTGCTCCCTTGAGCACCCATAATGAGTCACTCTAGCAGATACAGCTAAAATTTTGTTGGCCTGCATCCAATTACTCTGAAGTTCATTGGGTTAGCACTTTTTTCTCTGATGAGTGTTTTTAGTTTGGCAGTAAGACAGAAATCAGGGCTTGTTTTTTCATAGCAGGATTGGTTAGACTTTTTGCATGAATGACATCATCTTGTGCTTGGACAAAAAATGCTAAACAACATTCCAAAATGGTTTCTTTCACATCTGATCTTAGTTTAGTTACTTTGCTTACTGGTTTCCTCATCCACAATAATGCCTTTTCCCCTATTTGAACCCCCCTTATCAAGCATAGGTTCCACTCAGGATGAAATTTTATATTTGGATGATGCATTTCAATACTTAATATTTTTTTCTTCAAAAGAGAATAGTAAAACATTTAGTTTTTACAAAAATCTTTTAATATGGGGAAATCATATCATATATAAGGACCATAAATTTTTCAGGCTAATAACACTCACCTATACAAAGAACCAAAGTCTCTGCAACTTGCAGAAACTTTGGTTCTCTCCCAGAAAGATTCTGCCTGGCTGGGAGTGAAAAAAATTATAAAAAAATAAATAAATAAACTCACCTACACAAAAAACCAAAGTTGCTGCAACTAGCAGCCACTTTGGCTCTCACCCAGCCAGGTTCTGCCTGGCTGGGAGCAATCTTATGTAAAATAAAAAAAAAAAATTAAAAATAAAACACTGACCTATACAAAGAACTGAGGTTTCTGCAACTAGAAATGAATTCAGTTCTTTCCCAGGCAGGCTCTTCCTGGCTGAGAGTAATCTTACGTAAAAGAAAAAAAAGAAAAAAACTGAGCTATACAAAGAACCAAAGTTGCAGCAAATAGCAGCAACTTTTGTTCTCTCCCAGCCAGTCACAACCTGGCTGGGAGAAATCTTATTTAAAATTAAAAAAAAAAACACTGACCTATACCAAGAACCAAACTCACTTCAACTAGCAGAAAATTTGGTTCTCTCCCAGCCAGGTTATGCCTGGCAGGGAGCAATCATATGTAAAATAAATAAATAAATAAAAAAAACAAAAAAAAGACCTATACAAGGAACCAAAGTCCCTACAACTAGCAGAGACTTTGGTTCTCTTGCAGCCAGAAAGAAGCTGGCTGTTAGAGAACACAAAAAAAGTAAAAGAAAACGAATTAAAAAAAGAAAAAACAAAAAAAACACACCTATACAAAGAACCAAAGTTGCTGAAACTAGCAGAAATTTTGTTTTTCTCACAGACAGGAAGAAGCTGGCTGCAAGAGAACACAGAAAAAAGTAAAAAAAAAGAATTAAAAAACAGCACCAAAAATTATTAGCACCACCAAAAAATACTGGACTCACCTTTAATAAAAAATTAAATAGCTCCTTTTTGTGGGGGAGGAAAATTTTTCATTTAAACTTACAGCTTTCATATATTTCAATTTTCAGAAATTTGAGAATTAATAATGTAAGCTCTTAAATATTTAAACTAATATAACAGTTGTTCTTCCTTTAGGTCTTTATGGGGTTTTAAGTGGGGTTTATTAGTTGTATACCCCCCACCAACAAGAATTTTTGCTGGAAAATGTCTATGAGGGTTTTAATTGTTTTTTATTTTCAATTTAAAGCAGATTTAGTATGACAAGAATCGGAAATGGGTTCCCAAATAAGAGCTCTTATTTCAGAAGGTAGGGGGAGGCCTGGAACAATGAGGTGGGAACAGATTTTGAAGAGGTTTGGTACCAAAACTATCCATTCCAGGAGGGTGTTACATCTCATGACCCTATCCCTGCATTCTCTGACTCTTACAACACTGGGACATATGGCATAGCTCATTTCTCACCAAAACCTTCAGTAAGTCAGCCTTCTAATTGTGAAATTCATTCATTGATTGTGAATTCCTTTCCAATTGAAGAATTGAAGAGCTTTGGGATTTTGGAAGATTTCAAGAAATTTTGTGAATACCTAAGAATGTTGAGGCATAAAATAGAGACTAATTCTGCTCATAAAAAAGGAGGTGGTGAGGGTAATATGTATTCTGCTTGGGAAAGAGCTGCTACCCCACATATATTTGACATCAGTAAGTAAATTTATTATTTTTTAAACATTTTTAAAATTCATTATACTTATTAAATATCAAGTTCTTTATATAAATTTAATGATAGATGATGAAAAAGTACACAAAGCTTTAGGATTCATCTTTTCTTTTTACACCTTTTTTTAAGCTTCTTTCTGCAAAGTACTATCATAACTCTCTGAAACTGGTGACTGAACTAGATCTTCCTTCTATGATGGTGTTAATTCTTTTGGAGGTAGCTTAAATTAGACTTTTGAGGATTCTCCCATTTCCCACACAAAGATTTGGATGTCAGTGGTATTATCCAGGGTGTTTAGTGGATAACAACTTTAGATGGACTTTTGGATGAAGATTCTTGGAAGGAAGGCACACCTAGACAAAATGGAGGCCAATTTATCTTTCCAGAGCTCAAGTATATAGTGGAGTTTGAGAAGTGTGATGGTTTATGGGTGATTATTTGGCCTGCTAACAAACTATATCATCAAAATACTCCTGTAAAAGAGTTTGGTAACTTTACAAGGCTAGGTTATTAAATTCAAATCAGTAAAAGACTATCAAAATCTATTAGAACATTAAAAATTCTTATACCAGATGTTGTAATTCTGATTATATAAAAATGAATGAAAAAGAAAAGGTAGAGTACTTGCATGATAGCTTTCTTCAAAAATTATTGGATAATAATTGTTGTTTAGAAATTTATAATTATTATTATTATCAAAAGGCATGTATATCACTAGAAAAATACATTTAATTTTATCAGACTGGGAAACTTAAATACATATAGATTGAGGGATACAAGAGGAGAGGAGGAAAAGGATATGAGGGGTGAAAGAAAAAAGAATGAACAATATTAAAAAATTTAAAGGAGTTGTGCTGAGAAATGATGGATTGTGATTGGCATAATGATAGAGCGTATCCCAGTGGAAATTAAGTTTTGTGAATCAAGGGGGGGAGAGCTGGTTCAGGTTCAGGATCTTCTTCTTCATAAAGGTCATACCACTCATCCTTCAAATGAGATAGGATATTATGGTGTATAATGCAAGTCATTATCCAATGATTCGCAGTTTTGATTTCCATTTTTTTTAAAAATTGGATTCTGAGTTCCCAGAGATTAAAAAATCTTCCCTTTAAAATTGAAGTAGCTTGTTCAATTTTTACTCTGAATTGTGCAAGATGATAATTGAGAGTTGTTTTTGGGTCATTTTCTAAAGTTGCACCTTGAAAAGTAGGAATAATTTATTTTCCACTTGCATAAGCTGAGTATGCAAGGAGGTACTGAGATTTGTCAAAGTATTGGTGAAGATTTTGAGAAATCTTCATTCTTTGGAACACAGAAGAGTCATGACATGAGCTGGAGCAGCCACTATGAAAAGCAATAAACATTCTGTTGATATCACACACAAGTTGAAAGGCAATAGAGTATCTAGAAAGAAGATAAAAATTTCATGAAGAGAAATTTAAGAACATTTTGAAGAAACCTTTTTCTGTGACAAAAATAATGGTTGCCATCATGGGAAGGCTTTTGGCTCAACAGTATAGTTTTATTATCAACAAAAACTACACATCAAGAGAAACATTCAGCTTGCATTACTTGAGAGTATTCAAGGTTCTCTTGTGGAGTTGGAAAAGCAAGTGTTTGAGACTTGAGAAAAAGGATAGAAATCATACAGTGCTTGGTGTATAATATGAGGGTACCATATCCTATTGTAAAGAGATTATCAAAACGTCTTACAGAAGCACCATTTCCATTAGAACCAAAGCAAAATAGTGCAACAGAAAGTTGAAAGGTAGGATTACCCTGTTTGTTATTGGAATTATTATGGAAGATAGGATGATTGGAGATGAGTTGAGAAATTTTGAAAAAAGAATCAGGAGAAGTTCGAAAAATTTGTGTGAAGTTTAAATGAGGAATTACAAGAATTGAGGAAAGATTATATCTGGGATCATGATAAAGATATGGCCCTCTTGGCTTGATGTAAGACTTTTTGGAAAGATAAGACATATAAGCTAAAGTGTCTTCCAAACCAGAGTTAGAATCAGAATAAGCAGCTCAATTTAAAGTGATAGAATTCATAGCTAAGTGAAGTTGCTTTCTAGTAGAGAGGTGCTTCATTATCTTTGGTAGAAGGTTTAGGTGATGAATGGGAAGTGGGAATTCACCACCCCATGAGCAGGTGGGGTGTGTAGATAGAAAAAGATGTTTTGTGTTTGCCACCAAAATTAATAAGCATAGAGTGAAGAGAGACTTAAGGATGGAATATGCAATTTTAAGCCATGTGACTTTCTTACAAATTAATCATGGATGTGATGAGTTTGGGATTAAGAATTAGGAATAGAAATTGGGGTATAAGAGGTGGGATAATTCATTGTGGTGCAATCCTTATCCACTGGACCTGGGGCTAGTGGATAAGAATCTTCCACATTTAATAGGGGGTATCAATGTTCAGGGATCCACAATTAAATTAATTGCGGATAAAAATCCTTATACCCCAATTAACTTCCGCAATTATTTTTGCTAATAATTGGGTTATTAGACACTTTACATGTCAATGTTCACCTCTTATACGAAATTTTTCTACTTAATTTTTCATAACCACAACTTGGCCATCTATTATTCCTTATCTTGTCCAGTCTGTTTGCTCATCTGCGCTCACACCAACTCTCAACAGCATTGTACTGGTCAGTTGTATTTTTGGCCGAGTTTCCTGTTTTGTCTTGATTGGTCCCCAATCACTTCCTTCTCTTGCTGTATTTTATAGGCCCATTCTTTATAATAATTCCGCACTGTATCTCCAAAGCATTTACAAATTGTTGACAGCATCTATTTGTTTAGGTTATAATCATCATCATTTTAATTTGGGCTCCTTTCTTGTCTCAGTTAATCAATGTGTTTTTCAAGAACAAAGAAGAAAAACCATGAACAAAAAACAGTTATGACATGAATGATTGATGTAGCCTATAATTGTATAGTTTCATGTGTAAATAACATTAAGATATACTATTTACATAAAATCATGGAAATCAAGCTCTATTTAAAATTTACATGGAAAAATATCTTCACCAAGCTCATAAGAACCATACAATTATGTTTTATATAATCAATTTTTTGTAACTTTTACTTAAATGTACAAACATACATAATTCATTAGTAGTAGATTAATTACAAAATCAGTGGGCTTATTCAATTTTTCAAGTGGTAAAAGTGACTTATGCAAATTTTTAAGTGTTTCAAACAACTTAGACAAATTTACAAGTGGTAAGAGTGAATCAGACAAATGTTTGAATGTTGCGAGTGACTTAGACACATTTCCGAGTGGTGAGAGTGAATCAGACAAATTTTTGAGTTTTGCAAGTGACTTAGACACATTTCCAAGTGGTGAGAGTGAATCAGACAAATTTTTGAGTGTTGCAAGTGACTTAGACACATTTATGAGTGGTGAGGGTGACTCAGACAAATGTTTGAGTGTTGTGAGTGACTTTGACAAATTTACGAGTGGTGAGGGTGACTTGGACCAATCTTTGAGTGAGGTGTGCAGACAAAATTTTTATTTTAGGGCTTAAGAACAGAAATGTAGGTGTGTTATTCTCCAGAATGACATAAGCTCAGGATATGTGATTTGAAACCATGTGAATTGCTCATGGATGTGATGAGTTTGGGATCAGTAATTAGGAATGGAAATTGGGGTATAAGAAGTGGGATAATGCATTATCGTGGATTCCTTATCCACTAGCCCTGGGGCTAGTGGATAAGAATCTTCCGCAATTAATAATGTCTGATCCCGGAAAAAAAAATTCCTGATCCCTAATTGCGGATCCCTGAACATTGATACCCCCTAATAATGTCAGATGTGGAGAAAAAAATTCCTGGTCCCTAATTGCAGACCCCTGAACATTGATACCCTCAATTATGTATTTATGTGACAGGAGAAAATGAACCTGGAGAGGGAAATTATAATATCAGTATTTTATTGGCAGGTAAATACTTTATGGTATAGATCTAAATACATTTTGTGGAATATAAACAGGAATATTTCCTTTGTGTAAGTGATTTGGTGTTTTTTTGGAAGCTGGGTTGTAATTTGTAAGTATGAGGTATACTAAAATTGGGTATTTTATGTTATTTTCTGGATTCCTGAGCTGAAAATTAGAGTTCAGGGGAAGTGGCTATTATCATGAAATAGCCTTGGATTATCTCTATCACTACTCAATATAGGGGGTTGAATTTCTAGCAAGTCCCCAACCTGAACTCAGATGGAACCCTAATGGAACTCAGACTGAACTCTACTTAGACACCCACCTGAAACTGTTCTGCTGAGTGGTGTTCATCCTGGATTTTATGGTTCCTTTGTCTATAGCTCAATGTGTGTTCAATCTGTGGTGAATTTGGGTCCAAGGTTGTGTACTTACTAGCAAGTCTACTCCCCATATTGTGTGGTGTGTATTACATGTCTTGATGATATTTTTCATCTTCTTTGTTTTAAGGGCTCATTTGGGCATATTTCATTTTTCAAAAAACTGTTTAATTTTATTTTGCATTGTTTGGGCTATCCTTAATTTTTATGGTTAATTTTTTAGTACCATTTGATAAAGCTAATTTTTCTCTATGTTTCATGTACTGAATATTTTTTAGCATATTTTTTGGTTTAAGTTGTTTTCTGTTGTTTTCATGGGTTTTAGGGGTTTTTCTGACAGTATTCTGGTTCAGGGAGGTTACCTGCCTCAACTGTAGCAGGCTGGGGAGTGCATTTAGAGGGTTTCTATGTAATTTTAGTGGCAGTATAGTCAATTTTGAAGGTGTAGTTTAGAGTTAAATATGGGTCTGTGTGTACATACTGAAGAAGACACTTTGGGGAAACTCTATTTATTATACAACCATCTGGTAATTAGATCACTGTTTCTCAGTCAGTTTTAACTGTTTTTAAGCCACAATTGGCTGTATTTGTGCAAGTTTAAGTCTTCATTTAATCACAACTCTTGTAAATGGTTTCTATGGTGTAGATTTGTAACCTGCATCAAGTATAATTGCTGTTTTTCTGTGCAACAAGTGCACTGTGTTTTGGTCAATGGTGTAGATTGTTTCTGAATTTCAGGTTTGTTTTATTTTTAGTCATCTGGGCTACTTTCTTGGCTTGTTAATCAGTAAAGAAGGTTATTCGAAGGGGTATTGTAAAGGTCTCTGATTTTCTGCAGCAAATTAATCTCACCTGGTATTTCTCAAATGGACAGGGGTTTTTCTCTCAAGTTTTTCTCCAAATCCCTTTTTTAAAGTCTATAGCTAGTACTATAGGACTTTCTACAATCTGTATTTACATTTATACTCCTTTTTCTAGATCCTCCCCTATTTTTAGTTATTGAACATTTTTTCTACTCAGATAGTCCCAAATTTGTCCATCTGAGGAATTTTCTTGTTGAACTGAGGTCCAGAGAAAGCTAAATGAAATGTGTTATATTCTCTGAATAAAATAATAAACTGAAATTTTCAGTTGAAACTTGTATTTTTTGTTATTATTCTTATTAAAAGTATTGATTATATATCAGTTTTAATACTCAACAGTATTTCATTAACCCTCTCTGAAAAAAATGCCAGAACTTTCAACTTGATGGCTCATTAAGTGACAATGCATGTGAGGCTATTCTTTCATAATTTTTATGATTGATTGTAGTGTTCTTTTAGTTTCTTGATGGTAGGAGGAAAGAGGGGTTGAATTTGACAATGGCATCCCATGTTTTCTTGATGGTAATTTTATATTTTTTCAAATGTTCACAACAGCTTCTGATTTTTTTTCAGGAGTCCTATTGAAATCCTTTTATGTAGAAACAAGAAATTGATTTAGTTTTCAGAATTGGGAAATAAAAAGGCATGAATGTATACAAAAAATTAACCTCATCAACAATAGAAGAAATTATTTCACTAGTTATTCAATTTATATTTATATGTAGAAAGTTTGGTGCTTATTACTTCAATATATAGGTACAATATGATAAAAAAATATTGCAAAGAAAGTTTATCATCAACTTCATTTAACTTCCTGAAATATAATTTTTCTTAAAATTTATTTAGTCTTATTATACCTGAAAGCAGAATTTAATTCAATTAATTTTTTCTTTCATATACTAAAGCTCAGTAAATATGTTATGGTCTATATTGTACGCATATATCAAAAAAGTGTTCTTGAATTTTTTATTGTAATCAAATATTTGACATCAAAAAATGAAGGTATTGAAATTCTAGCCAGGCCCTTTCATATAGTGTTACACAGGGAGATTTCAATATATAATATGAAAAAAGGGACTAGAAAATTCCCCTTTCTTTCCTCCATTACCTATTTATTTATTTTTATTTTTTTCTGTATGTTATTTTTTCACTTGAGTAATGTCTCAGAAATGTAAGTAATATTTATTGGTAAAATGAAAAATGAAGTATTTATATCTTTCTTTATATTTTTCTTTAATTCCTGAAGCAGGTTTAAAAAGCTCAAGGGCACTCAAAAAAATTCTTACTCAGATTGGTATCCCTAATTCTAAGGCTTCTTCAACTGCCTCTTTCATTGACTTCATGAAGCTTGTAATGGTAAAGTTCCAGAAACAAGATACTTTTATCCTTCACCAGCTGACATGGAATTTTTTAACCTTATAATTCCTCCTTCATCTACTCCTCTTTCTCCTCCATCATAATATTGCACAAACTTTGAAAATATAAAATAATCTCCATCTGGTCATCAAAAAACAATTCCTCCAATTTTTTTACACTATCTGCCATCAATATTCTGCTACAGTGCACCTTCCACATTTGTGCTTTTCACAATATAAGGAGGACACTCAATGGAATCAAAATATTATCCAAAATTTGTCAAAACACTACTTCTATTCTTTCAAAAACAGGATATTTTAACATTACATCTTTGATAATTCAAAGTATTCTGAGAATTTTATGCCACTTGTTCTCAAAAGATGGCTCAAAAATCATCTTTAAAAATCCTCATCACCTGATTCCACATCTATCAGAAGGAAGAATATTATGGAGAATAGGAGGAAATTGCGGCCAAAAACTTGATATATTTTTAACTTGATTCAATTATTTATTTTTAGTTGCACAGTTATAGGAAAAAAAACAGCCAATAAAGTTCTTGATGAGGATCTTCTTTTTTACTTTATCATCCCTCTTACCACTCTGATACAGAAGATGATGATGATGAAAATCTTTGGAAATGAAGCTGGCTTGGAACTCTGATGAACTTTATAATTTTTACTCTCAGATAGATCAAATCACTTTTACAATTATGAGAGGATCCAAAAATTCTACTCCTATTTTAAAAATATTGTTTCACTTAGAAAAGAGTCTTCTTTATTCTCAGAAATTAAATCTTGTCCCAGAAATCTTCCCCATGCTTTCTACAGTTTTAAAGCCTTAACTTCTTCACAATTTTTATTGCTACAAAAAAGTCATTCATTTTAAATCCCTTCTCTTTTTCACTTAATTTAGTGCTTAGTTGATGAAAATTATTTAGAGAATTTTTTTAAATATGATTTTTTATACTTTATTATTTATTGAAATCCCAAAAAACTTGGTAATTTGTTTTGATTATATTCCAACCAGTTGTAATGTCCAACAGCAATCTTCCTTTTTATGCTCTAAATTTTCCTTCAGCCTAACAGAATATACTTTTTTATTTCAAAAAGTTAATAGAATACATATATGTTAATTAAAAAAAATTTAAATGTAAGACACCCTTAACCCCTTCAATTTTTTTCTATGATCACTTCACCCATCCAACTTATGTATATCAACATTATCAAATTTCTAGCATATTTTCAATAAGCAAAAGCACCTTATTTACTAAATATCATTTATTTAATTCTTTATTTCATTGATATAATAAATGTAAATATTTTTATTTTTTTTTGTGGCTTTTTATATTTTTATCCTTAAATTTACCATGTTTTTACATTTAGTTAAAGGTTCTGGTGGCTAAATAATTTTAATTTTCATTACCATTTATAGAGTTTAATATATTTTACAGGAGACTTTAAACTATTTTTCCACACAATAAATCACTTAGTATATGTGAGAAAAACAAATACTGATTAAATTTTCAGTTATCTTGTAAAAATTATAAGACATATATCAAGGAAATCTTATAGATATTTTTTTTGGGGGTTAATGTTACTTACAAATATCAAAGTTTGAAAATTAGACATCTCCTCAGCTTCTTTTATCCTTTAGGTGATCTTTATTTAAATTTACTTTCACTTCAAACTAATTATTTCACATGAAACCTAATATTTGCTTTTTAAGTGCATATTTTACATACTGCATAGAAAATCAAAGTACATATGACAATTTAAAATATCTAACATATATTTCCAATCTTTCTTTCTACAACCAATATATAATATTATTTATTTTATATTCACTATTGCTTAAAATATGCCAACAAAATATGTTGTTTGCAAATTTTCTGAAATTGGTTGCAATGAGAAATGATTCACAAATGTGAATGGTGAGATAGAAAGGGGTACTACAATGTTTTTGACAACATTTTAAAAACATCAAGAAAAAATTCAGCTTTTCAACAAGAAGAATAAATCAAAAGCAAATCCAGTTAATACTATCATTTCACCTTTAATTTCATCCTCTTTACAACCTGAACCCCCTTCAGGACTCACTTCCCATAGCAAGAACTTTACAGAAAATTTTTACCCCTACTTCAGAGAGGGTAAGCAATTCAATTCTACTACCAATTTATGACTTTATGTCCCAATAAATTTTAATTTTACTAGCCATCCCTCTAGCATAAGCCACTCAATAAAAACTTTCATGCAGAATCAAATTCTCAAATTATTTAAAAAAATTATTCTTCAAAAAAAAGTCCTTGAATCCAAAGATCACACTGATCAAACCCTCCAAATTTTCTCTTCTATTACCTTCCCATTTATCACCATTACTTTTTTTATCCTTATTAAAATATCTCACAGATTTCTGGTGCAAAAAATAACTGAAAAGAAAATTAAAACACATATTGAAGCAGAATTTTTAAAGATTTATCTAGTCTCTATTATTTTTCCAAACTCCAGAAAATTTATACAAGGTGCAAAAAAATTTGCCTCACAGAATTTTTACAGTTCTTAAGAGGCTTTATCTCCATGCACCTCTAAACACATTAATCTGTTTTCCCAATCGCTTTGATAAATCTCTTAAAGACTACAACTGCAATAAAACCCATTGTGGCCATATTTTAATCAGTGCCATACTCTCCAAGGGTAAGGATTTGTTTAGATGTAGCCACCCCTTGTTTAAGGAGAAAATTTATCATGCTTTATCCTAAGTCCAGTTCAGACATCTACCACTCATTCTATAATATCTTAGCTTGCTTGTATCATTTCACTCACCCACATTGAGAAAAATCTAGACACTTCACTTAGAAGAACAACACATACTTGATGTAGAATGTGTGATGTCTAGGATGGTTCAGTATGGAATGACTTCATATATTTCAGAGGAGATTATTTTACAAGTAAAAGTAGAAATCTTGTTTTCAGTTTTTATATTGATTGGTTTGATTTTTTTGGAAACAAAATTAGTGGTCATAGTCAAGTGTCATTTGGTTCTATTATTCCGATCTCTAAATCTTCTACCTCATTTACAATATTATAGGAATCATGTCTTCCTGGAAGGAATCACACCTGGTCCCCAAGAAGCAAGTTTAGATAAGTTTAATCATGTTATTACCCAAATTTTTAAAGAGCTTCAACTGTTGTGCAAAGGATGCTTTTTTTCAAAGATTTTTTGTCACCCTGAAAGCCAGTTAATACATGCTGAAATATTTCCATTGATTGGTTCCCTTCCTGATTCCCAGAAGTTCTCAGTATTATCCATCTATAGCCCCAATATTCCCCACTCTTTATGTCTCATCTCAAAAGCAGAAATGAAAGCTGAGAATTATTGTTATGAAATTCTATCACAGACTGATTCTCACCACCAAATTCAAGCTTTCAAGTGTAAAGATGCTTCTAGTGCTCAAGATAGGAATAAAATTTTCATAGTGAAAGTGTTTCATACTCTGCACTACTTGAGCTTCCATATTAGAAACCTGTTTCACTTACTGGAATTGAGTTAATGCACTTCTTACTTTTTGGAATGGCCAAAGACTATAGCAAAACATATCATGAGGACAATTTGGCATGTGAATTAATTTTTTTTTAAAAAAAGAAAAACCTTTCAAAAAGGGGTTTTCACTATCTTTAATCTTATTCTTCCCAATCAAGTTTTCTCTCATTTTCTAGCTCCACCAATAATCCTTCTTTCTTTAAAGATTTAAAGAAAAAAATTATCGAAGCCCCCATCATTCACCCCAGATCCTTTATCTCAAGTCTCAAAAATAAGCAATAAAACAAAAAGTTCTGTTCAAGTTATGATTACACCTCTCAATAGAGACCAAAAGCAAAAACCATCACAGAAAAAAAAAAGGTCATGAGAAGCAAAAATTAGACTGTAAAACAACTACATCTCTGAAAATTTACAAAAGTTAGGTTGGCCTATAAGTTCAGCTCAAACCTAAGTGGCTCTCATAATTTTGATTTATCTATAATTAGATAAGAAATTTTCTGAAAAAACTTTTGAAAATAATGCATTTCAAGAATCTTCTTTCTCTTTTAGACATAAAATTAGCTCAAAATAAGCTAAAACTCCATTTGATCTAACTACCAATTTATCTCTTTGACAAATGGAACTGATAATTGCTCAAAAATGTATATAAAATACAATAATTCCTGTTTGGATCACACATATTCCACACAGTTTTGGAAATGCTGGTACAAATATCAAGGCAGAAGAATGGCTTGTGTTGTGAAAAATTTATTGTTTTCTGGCTTTGATCCCAGTTTGGGTTATTGAAAATTTTGAATGCTGAGAATAAAAATTGATAAAGTGTCTTTCTCTTTTGGTATCAATAATAAACCTCTTTACCTCCTTGGAAATAAATGAAGATCAAATTTTATCTTTTCAAGAACAATTGAAATAGTATATGAAATGTCTTAAAGAATTTTGGCCCAATTTTGAAATAAACCAAATTTCCACTTGGTGCAACATTTTCTTGAAGTTCTCAAAAGATTTGAGCCAGAACCATCAATTTCAGCTTGGGAACATTATTGTATAAATGGGGTTTTGGGATCAATTTCAAATAACAAGAAGAAAAATTATGTTTATATATATATATATATATATTTACAATAGTTAAATGCAACTATTTTTTACCATTTTCAGATGAGATGGAAAAACCATAATGAAAAAATTATCTTTAACTGGAAAGCTAAAATCTCTTATGGAGAGGAGTGAAAATTTCTTGGATAAAAAATGAAAAAGGTCTTTGGTTTATAAAAAGGCAAAGAGGCTTCAAAATCATCTCAAATTTGTTGTGAATATTATAGTTTATGGATCAAATATATGAAGAAGATGGATGGAAAAAATAATTCTCCAATTTTTGTGGGAAAGATAAATTACCTAGCTAATCAGAATTTCTGCAAACTGAAAATATTTATATAAAAAACTTGATTCTTTATGGTAAAGATTTCTCATTATACTCTAAGCACAAGGAGAATGGTAATATTGAAATAAATCTTCAACTGGAAAAAAGGCAGGAGTTATCTTAAGTATGTGTCAGTCAACCACATTTCCAGGCCAAAACCTCATTTTAGTTGGTCTATATGACATTGTGGAGGATAAATTTGAAAATATTTTTAAAAATCTGGATTTAGTGTCTTTTGGTGTTATGATAAATATTCAAAACTGTTAGTTATCCCTGATAAAGAAATCAGAGGACATATTTTTAAAAAATATGATTCAAAATGGGTTTGGTAATGTTTTTTTTGAAAACTTTCTGTATGATATCATTAAAAAGTATAGCTGGTGATTATGATTCCAATATTTAATGTTATTTTGGGAATATTATACTCTTTCTGACAGTCAAAAATAAATTATCTGCTGTTAATTCAGCTTACCAGATGAAGTTATTCATAAAGTATCTAGATTGGACTCCCTGAATCATGTTATGACCAAAATTCCTAAAGTAAGCATCACTGGAATTACTACTGTGCTTACTCTGGGGGTAGTATTAGGGACAAAAAATGACTTACCTACTAGTCATATTTTTTTTACTCTTTTCCAGTACTTGTGACTCAAACACCATGGATATTAATTAAGCAAACACACAAAGCACTAGTGATAGAAGAAGGCTCTCTTATGAGGAATATCAGAAGTGTATGAACAAAGCTCCGTGTCTACAATGTGAAAATAGTGATCATTTAGCCAGAGATTGTAGAGGGAAAATAGGAGTTAGTGAAGTGGAAGATGGCACAGGAAAGGCACATGTAAAACACAGTACTTAGGAGTGTAGTTTGTGCCTTCCTTGAGTATATTAGAGGGAAAGGATAAGGTAGAATTATTAGAAGAATTATCAGTTTGTAAGCCACTTGAAGTAAATGATAATTGTATTATACTGAACTTATCTTTATTGAAATTTGATTCCACAACAAATATACAAGCCCTTTTCAACTGTGAGGCCACAGATTGTTCTATTTTAAAAACATTTTTACAGAAAAATAAAAATAAAATGAAATAATTGAAAAATCCCAGAAGTATAATTATGTTTGATGAATCACTAGGTGGGGGAGAAGAAAAAGAAAGTATTTCTTACAGATTCTGGTGCGACAGAAAGGAGACTCAATGCAAGGCATATGGGACAAGAGTGAAATACCAGTTGAAATGGTACTTGGGATGACATGGCTGAACCAATGTAACCCATGCATTGAGTGGATTGAAAAGAGGGCTCAAATGTGAAGGAAAGGAGAAAATGATGCTAAAGTATTGGCCCCCTGGATCCTTCAAGGGTCAAAAGTCTATCCCAGAGATTTATTCATCTGTTGTTTTTTAAACATCAATTAACTTTCCACCAGAACTGATTCTTTCTCTTGATTCTAAGCAGAAGTCTAGGGATGAAAAACTGAAAGAGAGTACCAAAGAGGACCAAAAAGGGGAGGAAGTTCACCAAGAAGAGGAGAAATTGTAACCAAAAAGGGGAAAGGTGGTAGATGGAAGGGTGGATGACACAGATGAAGTATTGAAACCCTGGTCCCTTCAAGGGTCAGGGGCCTCTACCAGAAGGTCTCCGGCTGTTTCACTATCATCAGTAAATGTTTCACAAAAACTGGAACTTTCTCTTGATTCTGAGTTTTAGAACTTGGAGGGGGCACTTGAAGGAGAGGAGGAGCTGGAATGAAAATCAAAAGCATGGAATATATCTTCCAAGATTTTAGCCCAGGTTTATTCCTCAAATCCAGAAAAAAGGTTATTCAAGAACCTTCCATCTCATAAACCATATGAGTTTGCCATTTATTTAATGCCAGCTTAAACTCCTCAATTTAGTCACATAATCCCATTGTTAACCTTGGAGCCAACTGCACTAAAAGTGATTATTGATAAAAATTTAAAGAATGGTTTCATTAGAGAATCAAAATCTCCCTGGATGGCCCCTATATTCATTGCAGGAAAACAGAATGGGTCATTGGGACCTTTCATGAATTTCAGAAGGTTAAATGAGCTGAAAGTAAAGAACATATATTTCCTGAAATTGAATGGTGTGCTTATTGATAGTTTCTAAGGTGAAGATATTCTCACATCCCTAGATCTTAGAGCAGATTACCACAATATATGTGTGAAGGAAAGAGACAAAAAAAACTGAAATTCTGCATGCTTTTTGGTCCATGTAATTTGACTTCCACTTTCCAAAATTTCATCAACAATATCTTCAGAGATAGAAAAGGTATATATGTGGTAGTGTATCTTAAAAACATATTGATTTACTTCAGTTCAGTGGAGGAATACCAATTAAAAGTGAAAGACTTTCTGAAATTCTTGAAAGAGGCAAAAGTATGGTTAAAGCCTAAAAAATGTGTCTTTTGAGTAAATAAAATCCTTTATCTAGGTATTATCATTTAAGAAGACAGGGCTCTAGTAGACCAGGAGAAAAAAAAAGAAGTAAAAAAAGTGGCCAACACCAGCATCAGTAAAAGACCTCCAGTAATTTTTAGGCTTCCAAAAATTTTTACTTTCACTTTATTAAAATTTATTCTCAAATCTGCTGACCACTGAAGGACCTCACAAAATAGTAATCTAAATTTATATGGAAATGTAGCCAACAAGATGCTTTTTATTACCTGAAAAGGTAATTTGTGAAAGCCCCTATTTTTGTGATCACAGAATCACCAAAGCAATTTTTTCTGAAATGTGACTGCTCAGACTTTGCACTAGGCATGGTATTATACAAATACATTATGAAAAATGTCTTACACCCAGTAGAATATTTTCACATACACCATTGGATTCTGAATTGAACTAAAAAATATATGATGAAAATCTACTGGAATTAGTAGAAGCTGAATGCACCTGGCTCCACTACTTGGAAGGAGGACCACACTGTTTGCAAGTTATTATTTATACAGATCCCAAAAACTTGGAAAAATTCCTGACCACAAAAAATGTTGGCCGGTAGTCTAGAAGAAGGTGAAAAAAAGATGGTAGAAGGGGAAATAAAGAGGAACTGAAATAAAGAAATATATAAAAAATTTAAAGACTTTTAATAAAGATGGACAGGGATCAATGTGGTTAATAAAGTAAGTACAGTTTTATTCTCTCCGTTCAATTATCAACTATGAATACTAAAATATTCTTATCACAACCTTTAATATTTTATTTTATTACTTAAATAGGCAGACGCGAAGTTTAAATAGTTGTAAATAAAATGAATTTTATAGTGTAATTAAAAAATATGTTGAGTAGTAAGTGATGAGCATAAATGAAATAACACAAGGCCTTATATAGGCAAAGGGACCAATGAGGCGCTACCACTGAGTATATACAAAATAATAACAGGATGAAACAAAAAGATAAAAGAAAATGATTGAAACATAACAATGGAGAGAAAAAGATGAAACAAGTAATTCAAATCCCAATTAAGAAAACAATTTTCACCCACCATTTCCCAAATCATTTAAGTAATATAGTGAGTAATTAAAAAATCTCTGAGACATGAGAACCATGTGAAAAAGTAATCAAATCAAGTATAACAATATTTTTTATAGATTTTTTAAGTGAAGCAAATGGAATGTTTTGACGAAACAAAATATTGTAATCAATTTTTGTGTTAGTCTGTAGAAAATTAATAAATTGTTTTGACTATGTAATAACTAGTTGAAACAAGTAATTAATTTTTCTACTGAACCAAATTTAGAATTTTAAATTTATTATAATTATTATAATGCATTTAATATTCATCACAAATAAGGGTCAAAAAACAACGTCAATAATAATGGATAATTTTGAATATGAAAAAGGGTTCAATTATATATTTAATTTTAAAAATTAATGTAATTACAATATAAGATAATTTAATAAGATATAATTATATTATCAACATGTAATTAATTAATTATTCATTAAATACACATAACACCTCTTTATATGGAATATAATAATTATTTTAATGTATACTTAATTTATATGATAATAAATTTAGTATAAAATTTACTTTAATTATAAAATAATAATTTAATATAATTTATTATTTAATATAAATTTAATAAATATACATAAGCTGCAATTATTATGTCATTTATTAACTCCAATAAAATTGTATGTTTATTACTTGGCTCCTGGGACAGCCTGGCTGACACTCCCTCACTCCAAAAAAAACAATAAAAAAAATGCTATGATTTTTTCTTTTTATACTTTTTTAATAGAGTAGGAAGGTTTGAAATTTCTTTACCAGGTATCCATGCATCATATTCAGATGACTTATTTTTAAATCTCAATAAATACTCAGTACCTCTTTCAGAAGTGATAATTCTATCATTGATAATTTTTATCAATTTCTGCAGTTTCTGTGACTTCCTGAGGGTTTTTCTTAGGTCTACCCCTTCTTTTTGGAAATAAGTCACTGTTGGAAGTATAAGGTTTTAACAGGGAAATGGGGAAAACAGGATGTTTTCTATCATATGGAGAGTAAAACACAACTTCAAGTGCATTATCTCCAATCATTTTTTTCACAACAAAAGGGCCCACAAAAGGATCTTTTTATTTGTTGTTACCCTGTAAACTGAAGTGGACAGTAGATATCAACACTTCATCACCTTCTTTAAATGTGTGTTCTTTATGGGATTTATCCCATCTTTTCTTCTCATATTCAAATGCTTTATCAATACAAGATTGAGCATGTTTTCTGCACAGTTATTGCATTTGAACAAAAGATTTGACACCAGGGTGTAATTCTAATTTAGGCAATTTACTATTGAGTATTTGAGCAGGAGTATGAGGACATAACCTAGCCAAAGCTCAAAAGGTTTCTTTTGAGTAACAGAGTGAACAGTGCTATTATAAGAAAATTCAAGACCAGGTAATAAGGTGACCCAGTCATGAGTAAATCTGTCATTGTCTTTATATTCTAATCCAAAGGCACAATACCTTCTAATCATATCCTCTAGAGTTTGAATCATTCTTTCAGCTAGACCATCAGTTTGGGGATGGTGAGCAGTAGATAATTTTAATTCACAACCACATATATCCATTAGAGACATCCAGAATTCAGATGTAAATTTTGGATCTCTGTCAGATATAATAGCTCTAGTGAATCCAACTATATTGAACATATTACACCACCATAAGAAAGCCAAGTCTTTGGTGGAGACATCCTTATGGGTGGGGACAAATTTGCACATTTTAGTAAATCTATCCACTATTACCCAACAAGAATTATAATTTTCTTTACCTTCAATAGGAAGACAAGTGAAAAAATCCATATTAATGATTTGCCAGGGAGCATCAGGTGCTTCAATTTGCTGTAATAACCCTGCTCTCTCACCAGTCATTCTTTTAGATTTCTGGCATGAATCACAAGATTCAACATATAATTTTGCATCTTCAGACATATTAGCCCACCAAGCAGTGTTTTTGAGTCTAATCAGTGTCTTCTCAAGATCAAAATGACCAGCTAATATGTCATCATGACAAAGTTTGAGGATAATTTCTTTCATAGAAGGAGAAATTACAATTACATTAGTAAGCTTTCTTCTATAATAAATATATCCATCTTCAATAGAAAACTTTCCCTTAATTAAAGCATTCTGATATTTAGCAGGAAGAGTTTTAATCAATGCCTGAATAGAAGCATTTTTAGGATCATTTAAGATAGTAACTAATTTAATTAAATCAGAATCCTTATCATATGAATTTAGAATTTATTTTAATAACTCTTTTTTTATATCAACTATAAATATACCATGGATATGAACAGTATCATCTTCAGGTACATAGGCAGGATTTGAGTCATTATTTGGCAGAGGCAATCTGGACAGCATATCAACATTGGAGTGAAAATTTCCAGCCCTATGGATAATTGTCATCCGTCCTCTGTATTCTTGAACAGCAAGTTGCCACCTGAACATATGTCTGTTAGGTGTTTTTAGGTTTAAGAGGGACTTCACTGCACTACAGTCAGTTACCAATTCAAACTTTTGGTCATATAGATAGTAATGAAGCTTCTCAAGAGCCCAAACAACTGCTAAGCACTCTAATTGAGTGGCACCATATTTCAATTCACTATTTCTCAAGGTTCTTGAAATATAACAAATTACAACCTCTGAGGATTTATCATTTATAATTTGTTTCTGGTGAAGGGAAGCACCCAGACCAACAAAGCTAGCATCTGTGTATAGGACAAAAGGTTTGTTGAAATCTTGAAGAGCCAATATAGGGGCTGTCATTAAGCAACTTTTTAATGTATCAAAAGCTTTTTGACAGTCATTATTCCAGAGAAAGGCAACATCTTTTCAGGTCAGTTTTGTAAGAGGCAAGGCTATGAACTGATAATTTTTAATATATTGTCTATAATAGCCACACATACCCAAAAAACTTTGGATTTCTCTTACAGAAGTTGGTGCTTTCACATTTTGAATGGCAGCAACTTTGTTTTGGTCTACACAAATTTGTAAGCCTGACACAACATGGCCAAGGACTTTCAAGGATTTAAAACCAAATTTACACTTTTTTAAGGACAAGGTCATATTGATTTCATCCATTTTTTGGAAAACTCTATTTAAGTGAATCATATGTTCATCAAAAGTTTTGGAAAAAATTATAATTTCATCAATATAAACCATGAGCCACCCTTCAATTATTTCTTGATGGAAAGTGTTATCCATGACTTTTTGAAAAACTGAAGGAGAATTTTTAGGGCCAAATGGCATCCTAACATACTTATATATTCCCATATGAGTAGCAATTAGTAAAAAACTTTGTGAATTTTTCTCAACAGGAATTTGATGATAACCTTTATTGCCATCCAGACAACTAATAAATTTTGCACCCTGTAAGGTAGCATGAATTGAATTAATTCTGGGCAAAGGATATATATCATCCACAGTATAAGTGTTTAATGCTCTGTAATCTCCACATAATCTATCCTTATCCTTTTCATAAGAAATAAAGACTGGGGATATGACACAATATTTTTGGGTGACATCCACTTTCTCAATAATATTCATTTTTAATAAGGTAGAAATATTATCCTCAATATCCTTTCTTTTTGTTGGAGAAGCAGGATATGGTTTTTTCTTAAGACTAGGAGGAATATCACTCAAGTTAAAGGATAAAGTAATTTTAATTTCATCCTTAACAACTCGTAGGACATGAGAACCATGAGCAAAAGCCATAGGGAAAGAGGTAATTGAGGCAATCATTTTCTGGGTCCAATTTCACTCCAAACATGGTTAAAATATCATTACCCATTATAAACCAATTGCTTAAATTATCATTTTTCATGACAACAAATTCACAAATAGCTCTGACAAAACCACCTTTATATTTGAAGAATACAGAGGTTTTGTATTTGCCAATAGGAATCAATGTAGAACCATACCCTCTCCATTTTTCAGAAGTTATAGGTAATAATTTACTCAAATAATCCTTATCTACTGAAGCTAAAGCCTTTTCAGAGACTACACTTCTTCAAGCACCAGAGTCAAGAACTATATCAACATTTTTACCATCAATGATAACAGGTGCTTTCAAGGGGGATATGGCTATAGAATTGTTAGTAATATCTTTAATTATTTCAGCATTTTCCACTGAAGATAAATCCAATACACATTCTTCAGATATATTATCTAAATAATGGACATCCTGTTCTAACATTAAAACATCTTTAACAGAGTCATTGCCATAGGAGATATTACTTTCACAATCACTAGAAGAATTATTGATATCAATTTCAGCTTCATCAGTGTCTTCATTTTGTTCAGCAAGATGAATTTTCTTGTCACAAACATGACCCTTTTGCCACGGTTTGTTACATTTATAACAAGTATTTTTTGCATATTTTTTAGGTGCAACTGGGGCAGAGGGTTTACCAGATTTTTCTGGGAGATTTGTAGAAGGTTTATTCTGATCATTATAAGATTTACCAAGGTAATTCTTTGGTTCATATCTATGGTTGAGTAGTACCTCATTACAGATATTAATGAAAGAGGAATTTTCCCTTACATGCTCAGTTCTAGCGACAATCAAATCTCTAAGAGAATTTGGTAATTTATACAAGATTTTATCTCTCCAAATATCATAATCCATCTTTGGATCAATTGCTCTTAGGATTTTTGTTACTTTCATAAGAAAAACAATGGTCTTTTCAACAGAGGATGATACATATCTAGTATTCTCATACAGTCTTTGCTGAGCTAACCTGAATTTTGAACCACCAAACTGATTCTCAATCAAGGATTTCCAATCATTCCAAGTATAATGATTGTTATCTAAAAGGACAGATTCATACCACATCAAGGCTAAATTGGAAAATAAAGAAATTAGCTTAGAAACAATTTCCTCATCAGGTAGTTTATAAGATCTCTTTAACTTATCAATTCTTTGGATAAAGTGTTGCCAATCAGAAGAAGAATCACCATAAAGGTAGGATATTGGTCCAACTTAAGCCAATTTTTCTGACTACTGGGATGGTTCATTTTTTGGTTTGAATTATTCATCATTAATAATTCCTAAAGTTTAGCCAGGTGTTCAGAAATTTCATTATTTACAGAAACAGCTGGTGCATGACCATCACAAGATTTTTTACTAGTAGCAGAAGATTTTACAGACTCATTGTCAGTTTGTTTAATGGTTGAAATATGAGGAAGAAAGGAGGAACTCTGCTCAGGTTCTTTTTCTTTATTTTTATGCAGCTTATGGACAGCATTCCCATTTATACCATTATTGATGGTTAAGGTTGAGAATTTTTCCTGCAGGTCAGACACATAGTTTCTTATCCTTGGAATTTCAGACATCTGGCCATTTACTTTTGCAAGAGATAAAACATTTCTGTCCTCAGAAACTGTGTGTTTGGCACTTAGTGCATGGAAATCATTCTTTAGCTTTTTAAACTCATTTTGTAGAGATTTTATTTCACTTTTTAATGAATAATTTTCTTCAATAAGGGGTTTCAATTCACTCAAGGTTTTATGTAGATTGATATTTTTATCTGAGATACCTCTATGGTCACTCCTTATTTGTTTTTGTTGGCTAAGAACAATATTCAAGGTTTCTTTGATTTTAAAATAAGCTGTATCCTGTACAGAAGAACTTACTTTACATTGCAAGTGCAAATTATTTAATCTATAATTCTCATGGATTAACACATCTCTCAAATGTTTGTCTTTCACAACATTAAAATCAAGGGTATCTTTCAATATTTCTTCAGAAGTTTTCTCAATTAAGGTATAGACTTCAGGGGAAACAGAATCATTCATAATTGCAAGAGAAGGATTAATTAAAGAAGTAGAAGTCAAATGTAAAGTTTCATCAAATGATAATTTGCTAATTACATTAATAGGGCTACTAGTTGCAGGAAGCTGTCTTTTAACAGGTTTAACTGTTCTTTCACCATTCTCAATAATATTACCTGCAGAAGAAGACTTATTAGAAAAAATTCCCAAGTGACTATCAACCAAATTACTTACCATGGCAGAGGAGGAAACTTCCACTGAGATTGAGTTTGGGATTGGGCTTGGGCCTTCTTTCTCCTGCCTTGTTGGTAAGGATGAGGAGGAGGATGGAAATTGGGTGTTCTGGATGGGCCAGGTTGATGATGAGGAGGATTTTGCACATTCTGCTGGTAGTGACTCATTGGATAATCCCATTTCCTTTGCTCTACTTCCAGAGTACTTTGATTTTGGGTGAAGGAGCTGGGGGGCTGCGAAGATTGAGCCTGAAACTGAGGCTGATTGGGAGGCAACTGAGGAGGGGCTGGGCCTGATTTTGGTTCCTGAGTTCCTGAACTTGATCACACAAGGTGTCTACTTTGCCTTGTATTTCATGTTTTCTGTCTTCAGTTCTTTGATGTGAATGGACAGATTGCTGATTTGCTGGGGCAGAATAAGTTTTTTTATTTTGAATCCTTTCGGAAGACCTTCTTGAGGTACTGGAGGTTTTACTTCCTTCTGTTGTGCTGGGGGAAGGGGGTTTGATTTGTTTACTTCTCCTGTCATTTCCACATCCTGAATTATGTGAATTTTTCTTGTTAGCATAAGATTTTTTATGTTAAAATTTAGAAGAACTCACATTATCAGCATCATAATCAATTTCAATTTCATCCACTTGCATGTTATCAATACTCTCAGCGAATTTGTTGGACATAATAGTGGGAAGATTAATTAATTTCTTAAAAAAAAAATTAATAAAATTCAGTTAATAATTTGCTCAAAATATTAAAAAAAAATTTTATTAATTAAATTATATAAAAAAAATTGTTTTTAATATAAAGTAATATTTATAAAAAAAATTAATAATATGGACTGAAAAGGAAAATTGGGAATAAACAATTAAGTTATTTTCAACCAATTAATTAAATTTCCAAAATTAAATATGGCAATATATGGGAATAAGTACAAAGTACTATTTAAGTCAAACAAAATTAAACCAAAATTAATAAAAAAAAATTAATTTAATAATTCAATTTTTATTAATAATAATGTTAATTTCTTCTAGGACTAAGAGGAATTCAACACTCTATAATGGTCAACTAGGAAAAAAAATTATATATAATAAATGAACACTTACACTCAGTGACTCAGCACAAGGCCACAATCACTGTTATTGCAGTAAAAAATCTAGTATAAGAGTTGATAGGAGAAAAGGTTGACTTACAGTAGTGATCGTTAAATCACCCACAAAAATATACAACTTTTAAGAATATATAAACTTAAAAGTTAGATCCCCGGTTCGATTCACGTTCACGGAAAAAGTTCTACTTTTTGCGCAAGGTAGTCCATGCGTTATGACCTTCGTCCAAAAAGTCGTAAAAGTCAATCGTTGATTATTCAGAAGGGTCCCCAATTGTCGGCCGGTCGTCTAGAAGAAGGTGAAAAAAGAAGGTAGAAGGGGAAATAAAGAGGAACTGAAATAAAGAAATATATAAAAAATTTAAAGACTTTTAATAAAGATGGACAGGGATCAATGTGGTTAATAAAGTAAGTACAGTTTTATTCTCTCTGTTCAATTATCAACTATTAATACTAAAATATTCTTATCACAACCTTTAATATTTTATTTTATTACTTAAATAGGCAGACGCGCAGTTTAAATAGTTGTAAATAAAATGAATTTTATAGTGTAATTAAAAAATATGTTGAGTAGTAAGTGATGAGCATAAATGAAATAACACAAGGCCTTTTATAGGCAAAGGGACCAATGAGGTGCTACCACTGAGTATATACAAAATAATAATAGGATGAAACAAAAAGATAAAAGACTATAATTGAAACATAACAATGGAGAGAAAAAGATGAAACAAGTAATTAAAATCCCAATTAAGAAAATAATTTTCACACCACCATTTCCCAAGTCATTTAATTAATATAGTGAGTAATTAAAAAATCTTTGAGACATGAGAACCATGTGAAAAAGTAATCAAATCAAGTATAACAATATTTTTTATAGATTTTTTAAGTGAAGCAAATGGAATGTTTTGACGCAACAAAATATTGTAATCAATTTTTGTGTTAGTCTGTAGAAAATTAATAAATTGTTTTGACTATGTAATAACTAGTTGAAAAAAGTAATTAATTTTTCTACTGAACCAAATTTAGAATTTTAAATTTATTATAATTATTATAATGCATTTAATATTCATCACAAATAAGGGTCAAAAAACAACGTCAATAATAATGGATAATTTTGAATATGAAAAAGGGTTCAATTATATATTTAATTTTAAAAATTAATGTAATTACAATATAAGATAATTTAATAAGATATAATTATATTATCAACATGTAATTAATTAATTATTCATTAAATACACATAACGCCTCTTTATATGGAATATAATAATTATTTTAATGTATACTTAATTTATATGATAATAAATTTAGTATAAAATTTATTTTAATTATAAAATAATATTTTAATATAATTTATTATGTAACATAAATTTAATAAATATACATAATCTGCAATTATTATGTCATTTATTAACTCCAATAAAATTGTATGTTTATTACTTGGCTCCTGGGACAGCCTGGCTGACAAAAAAGCTGACACAAATGCAAGCATGCTGGGAAGAGCTTTTAAGTAGCATCAATTTTTCTGTTCAATTATGACCAGGAAAGAAAATTGGATAAACTGATTCACTAATGAAACACCCTGACTTGCACACAGAAACAAACCAGTTACAAACTGTTGTCATTACTTTGCTGAGGGGGGATCTTTAAGAGGGGCTAATCCTATATGAAGTGGAATTGGTGGAGGAGGATTTGATGGAATGGGTAAGGAGGGGGAAGAAAAAGAATGAGTGAGTGCAGGAGGTAGTGAAGGCATTCTTATCAAAGGGTGTCTTGGTAAGGAAAGGATTTGAGGAGTATCACTTGTAAGGGAAAGTGCTGTACTGAAATGGTAGGATAGTGGTACAAAATTATGAAGAGCTAAAGAGGAAGGTGATTAAATTAAGGCATGACTCTGCAATGGCAGGAAAACAAAGACCACTGAAGAAAGTTAAGCTGTTGAATATTACCTTTTACTGAAAGTCCATAAAGGCATAGTTCCAGTGCTGTTTAGCAGAATTTAACTCTTTTAAGAAGAAAAAATTTAGCCCAAAGGTGGCATCACTAGCCCCATTAAGTATCTCTGAGCAGCAACAATAGGAGCTCTCTTATGATATCATAATGGAGTTACCCAAGTTGAAAGGAAGGAATGCTATCCTCACAGTAGTTGACTGCTGAACCAAGATGATGCACTTTTTCCCCACCACTACCAAAGTCATATCACAGGGTATTGCAGACTTAATGGTTGTACATTTCTGTAAGTTACATGGATCGCCTAACAGAATAGTATCAGATTGTTGAAGTACTTTTTACTCTAAGTTACTTCAAGAAATGTATGAGCAACTAAATATTAATCCCATTGTGTCAAAAGCATGGAATACACAGACTGATGGGAGATCTAAGATAGTGAATAAGCAATTGAAAAATAGTTATGCCATTTCATTAACTGTCAGAAAGAGAATTTTGTGCAGCTGCTACCATTAGATAAGTTCTCATACAATAACCAGACACATTCTTCAACAGTCATTTCATCTTTCTATTCTAACTATGGATGCCATCCAAAATTCTCAATTATTACCTCATAACATTGAAAGTTACAGGAGCTGAAGAAAAGATTTATAAAATACCAATTATATATCAAGATTTAGAAGTAGTGATCATATTATCTCAAAAGTAAATGAAGTGCTATCATGATGAAGGGAAAACCCAGAACTAGGAACTACATGTAGGCTCTGAGGTTTGGCTAAGCTCACCATTCCTTTTTATATTACACCCAAGTGCTAAACTAGATCAAAAGAAGGTGGGCCCATTTAATATCAAGCACAAAATATCTGACTCAGCATATGAATTAGAGCTACCAATTTCAACACCCAGTGTTCAATATTTCATTACTCACAAAGTTCCAAGAAGATATAATACCAGGGCTCCCCAAAGAGCCACCAGCACTACACAGGGTAAAAAAATGACTACTTCTAGGAAATTAGTTTTTGATAAACCTTAGAGTAACCCATGAAGTAATATTTAAGGAACCCTATAGTAGATTCTTGATCTTTTTACATTAATAATTCACCCTAGTATTTTGAATAATCTGAGAAATCAGAGTAGACAAAAACTCAATCAGAGAAAGTGTTTGAATGACAAAAGCTTTTCAATAACCAAAATTTAAAATTTTACTAAACCTCATGGCAATTTCAAATAATTTTTTTACTCAAATTTCATAAATGTAGCTAAATAATTATTTAAATGGCTTAAATTATGAGGAAAAAATCCCTTAATGATACAATTTCCTATTTAAAGTAACCTAGAAGATACTTCAAGTTAATTTATTCTACTTATTATATTTGAATTTAAATAGGTGTTTATTAATATAAATTATAGAAAGAAAAAACATAAGAGATTTTAAGCAACAATTACGCACAAAGTTCTATAAGTAAATTTTCTCAGTAATGTCAAAGTAGAATTTTGGATTTGATTTAAATCTGCAGTGATTATTAAAATTAAGTCCAGCCACATAAAATGCTACAATTACATTGGAAACTTAAATTTATAAAATAAGTATATTTATATATTTTATCATCATAATAAGTCTTTACAAAACCAACAAACAATAATTTAATTTCATAAATTTAATGATATTAGAGCTATCTAAAATGTGCATATAAAAATATTTTGTTATTAATTCATAAGAATTTGAAATATTTCTGACAAGTTAATTAAACAAACCATAATAGGGGGTATCAAAGTTTGAAATTTTCAATTATTCAAAAGTTACTTCATGAAAAAAATTAAACTAAAGATTCAAAAATATATCTCATTAAGAAGGTACTTTCGTGGCACAATATTCCATATAAGAAAAACTAATCATAGTTCATTTGGTGGAAAAAAGATATATTTTAATATGAAAGATTTCTAACTTTTATACCCCCTAATAAGTCTGCTTGTGAGTTATGTTTTCCATAAAAATAAAATAAGGTTATAAAAGCTGAATGTTTAAATAAAAAAAAGTCCCTCATATTAATAATGCAATTTTTATTTTCACAATGGAAGAACAAAGTAAAGTAAAAAAAATTTATTTTTTCATGCACACAAAAAGATTTTTTTATCAATTCATCATTTTTATTGAATTTTCTGTATAATATAACACAATTCACAAGAAAAATAAAATTATTTTACATGCAGGAAAATTTTAGCCCATAACAGGATTTCATACTTCAATAAATAATAGGGACCTTCTAGCAGGTTCCAAATTATTCTTCTGGAAATAAAAACAAGGCTTTACTAATATATCAAAATCATATTAGATCTAAGGGTTGAAATATATATTCATATGCAAAAATTAATTTTCAAGGTAATTGTTCAGGGTAAGATAAATTTTCACCCACAATTAAAGTAGAACAAAGCTCTTCAAGAGGTTCAATTGATGGTGGTACATCATTCAAGCAAAGTAATTAAAAAATTTAAGTCAAAAATATTAACAATAAGCTTTTAGTCTCTCATTAGAGCCCTAGAATAAAAATTTATTAATCTGTTATGAAATCTATTAAGACCATTTTAATTGTAAATATTTTATAAAAATTATTTACCATAATTTCAAGAAAAAAAATTATTATGACTAAAATGAAGAATTTAGCTAAAAGTTTAATGTATATGAAATTATTAATATTTTTCAATATTCAAATTAATTTTGTTCATTTTTTTGATATCTCAGAAATTTTTTTTTTCAATATATCATTTAACCCCATTACAAAGTTCCTTTAAAGAGTTAAAAATCTGTCAAATTTATAAATATTGGCCAGTTGTCTAGATGAGAGAGAAAAAGTAATTAAGAAGAAGAGGAAGGAGAAGAAGAGAAGAAGAGAAAAAGAGAAGAAGAAAGAAAATAGGAAGATGAAAAAGAGAGAAAAAGGACAAAGAAAAATATAGGAATAAAGTTAAACAAGAAATTATATAAAATGGAAAAGGGGCCAACTGCTAATGGAGGATTTGAGGGATTTGTAATGACTTCTGAAGGAAGACTTTCTTTTAACTAATGTAATTAATTTTTTTTCTCACGCTGTGTAAGTATAAACTACTGATTAATAAATACCCTTATAGCAACCTCAATAATATAAAATTTTATCATTAAAAGGAACTATACGCCAAAATAAAAAAGAAATAAAATAAATAATTTTTTGTATTTAAAATATGGATAAGTAATATAAGTGATGAGGATACAGGAAGCCACTGTAGGTCTTTATATGAGAAAAGGGTCCTCTGAAGCATCAAGTTAATTGTAATAAAAACATTAAACAAAGTGTAACATAAAAGCAAACTATTTTAATTAAATGTAAGGGTAAGGGTGACAAAATTGACTAGAATATATGATTAAGAGCTCAAAAATCCACCAATTTAAACACAAAAAATTACAATCAAATTAGTGAGTAATTAAATAAAACTGAGAAAGCTAAAAAATAATTAATTAAGTTTAAAACATGTTTCATAACAATTTAATAAATAGCCAACTTAAGTGAAACATAAAAACATACTATTTTAACACATAAAAATAGTGTAATTAATTATTTTATTATAAAACATGAGTGATTACCTTTTTTAAACTATTATTAATAGTTTAATAGTTAATTTAAGTCAAAAAAGTATTTATTGTAATAAGAAAACAAATTTTTAAAGTAAAAAATTAATACTTTTTAATGAGGTGTTTTGAATTGTTTGATACTTTGATAAAAAATTATGAGTCAAGAAAGCACCCAATAATTATGGATTATAATATATGAATGGTATCATTTAATAGAGAGAATTAAAGTTAGAAATTTGTAAATATTTAAAAGTTATTTTACAACTCAAAACAGAAGCCACAAACTTGACATTAATTTCCTGTAAAAAGGTGTTTTTGGGGCACAGAATGCCATATTTTAAAAAATAATAATGGTTTATTTGGTAGAAAAAAAGGAATTATGAAAATGAAAGATTTATAACTTTGATACCCCCTAATATTTATATATAATTAATTAATTAATTATATTATAAGTTAAATTTATTACTTATCTTATTATAATATAAAACTATAATTAAATAATTAATATTTTATAATTATTAAATACATGTAAGAATGCTAATAGTTTATAGAATATAATGTATTATATGATTATTTGATTGTAAATATAATTTATATAGTAATAAAATCTATATAACTCTTATTTTATATTATATTATCATAGGTTTGTTATATGAATTTATCATTGAATATAATATTAATTTGTATACATAATATAAATAATTTTATGCCCTCTTTTAGGTCAAATAAATTAACATAGCATTGACTACAGTCCTGGTATAGATAGCTGAAAATAAAAGTATTAATTTAAGCAATTTTTATTAAAATATAAAAAAAAAATTCCTTTTAAAAAAATAATTTTTTATTCAAAAAAAAACATAAAAAAAGGATGATTTTCCACTAGATCTAAAAGTACTTATGTTTTTACCCTACTTTCACCCCTGAATAGATTTTCTTATCCCTTTTGTTGCCCCCACTGGGCCCCCAATAGGTCCAACCTGGGGCTGAAAAAAGTCTGACATTCTTTTAACTAAGTTTCCTTAACAATGTTTGACTTTCATAAAAAACATTCAATTCCCTGAGAACAGCTTTCAACTTGTTTATTTACTCACAAAATATAAAATTTCATTATATTTAGGACTTTTTGTTACTTTTTTACTTCACCTGATTCCCCATAATTATATAATTGGTTCATAAAACAATTTTGAAGAAACTACTCAACTGTTATTTAAAAATAATTGTAAAACAATTATTTTGGAGAGACATTTATTATATCTTTTATTTTTTAATAAAAATACATATTTATTCTAAAATTCATTTCCCAAAAAAAAAATTAAATCCTGTGTGACTCCTATCAAAATTAAATAATACTATTACATAATTTTTTTGCTAAAACCTTGTGTAGAAAGACTCTTACAGTAACCTTGCTGTAAGCAGAATCCAAGGGAGTGAGATAAGCCTAAGAAAACCCTTTCACTTTAAAATTAATAAAAAGTTTTCAATAATCTAGGCTAAAATGTCTACTTTATAATAAGATTACTTGTTGACCAATTATATCTGATGGTTTTGAGATGAATAGAATCTGTGTTCTTAAAAAATTTACTGAAATACAACAAAAAATTGCACCAGAGATATGATATTTATATAAAGGAATTTATATATTTTTATGAAGATTTTCTTTAATTAACGGATGTTAAATATGAGTCCCTGGAGTTGAGAGCTTTCTAATGATATCCTATAAGTTTTTTTTATTTAATGTTATGTAAAATATTTGTAGTGCTATGTAGAATTTTTATAATTTTAAGGGTATTACAAATTGTATAATGTTATGTAAAATGAAGGTTTTTATGAATAATAATGTCTGTGTATATCTTTTTATATGGACTAATTTTGATTCTAAAGCCTTTTTATGTATATTCAAGTCACATGTCTCCTTTTTCCTTCAGGAGCTCATCTGGAGTTTGTTTGGAGTTTCATGGAGTTTGTACAGAGTTTTTCCAGTCCTTTGGATTCAATTAGAACTATAAAACTGTAATAAAAGATCTATAAGATTTATACATAAAATAGATACATCTAGAGGAAGTTTCCACCAATTATTTTTGTCTGTGAATCCCTATTCACAAATCTTAAAATCATTAAATTTGAGTAATTTATTATAAATTGAAAAAAATTAAAAATACTTAATAAAATAATTAAAAGTATAAAAAAAATATTAATAACTCCCATAAAATTTCAAATACTTCTTAGGCTTCCTGAATTTTATTTGTATATATTTTCAAGCCCATAAAAATTTTTCTTGACAATGAATTAATTACTTCATCTGATGCATTATTTTGACCAAAAATCTGCCATAAACCAACCATTTTCTTTATGATAAGATTATTCTAATATTAAATAACTTTGTAATTCTTCATAATAAATTTCCAATAAAAGATTTTCAACAATATTTATCTCCATACTAATGCTTAGAATTCCACATCCTCCCTTCAATGAAGAATATTCCCATTCTTAAATTTTGCATATTTGATTGATCAGTTATTCATCTCCTCTTCATCCACGTCAACAATCATCTCCAACTTCTTCAATCACCAAATTTCCCTTTCCGTTAATGAACTTTCAACTTTATCTTTATCATCATTTTTTCAAAGTATTTATGTATTCCCTGAAAATTATTTTCCAAATACAAGGTCCCTTGCCTAATTTCAAATCCTGGCTTCCCTGGAAGAACTTCCTGTGATCTCTGAATGCTAAAAAAAATTAAATTTATCTGTCCTATAATTCCTTACAGAGCCAATGTCTACACAGGCATAGAAGCTTTACCTGATCCTACTATCACCAATAAAAGATTATCCATAATTACAATTATCTTCAGAAAAATCAATTCCAAAAAAGCTTCATCATTCAAAAAACTTAATCCTGATCATGAGCTACCTCACCCTTCTCAAGATTCCAATCCTATTATTCCAGTTCCTCCTATAAGTTTTTTTGAAACTATTTTTCCTGGCTCAAAATGTTTTTCCATCATTTGATATCCATTAACCCTCCATACTGTTTCTTCCATCCCCTTGAATTTAAGCTATTAAAATAACCAATACTAATGATTTTGGCTGGGTACAAAACTGTTGTATTAATCATTATCCAAAGTTTCATATATATCTCTTTTTAGACTTTTGTCATGTATGAAAAAAAAAATTTAAATTATTTTCAAGAAAATCCAGCTAATAATAATTCAGATATTGACAAGAGAATATAACTAATGCAATGTTTTGATGTTGATTGAGAAAATTTAAAAGAGATTATTTGTTTTGATTGTTCTTCTCTATCTTTAAAGTTTTGAATCTTTAGTGCTTTTAAAACATGTTTTCTGCTTGATCGTGTCTTCTTTCAGAACTTTCTTAATAAAACTTAAATAAACCATATTTGTCTACTGATTCTTCCACTACTGAGAACAACATTTGAATCTCTTCAGACTCCCCTCTACTATTCTCTTTATGGCAAAGCATGAGAGAGTAGGCTCTACATCTACTGAGATGAATATATTAATTTAATTCTGACCTTAAGGTCCTCCAAGCTTCATTCAACATAACCCAACATGAGCCACACAACCATTCTAACTACCTAATTCACCTTCAAAAGATTCAGAATCACAACATTCAAAAAAATATAACCCTTTAAACCACTTCAAATAAAATAACTGTCAGAGCTTTTCATATTTATCCAGACTTTTTTATCCACTCTATTTCTATCCTATACATGTGTCTATCTCTCTCACTCTATCATACAATGTGTCAGTGTATCTAGTATATAAGTATGATTTAATAGTATTTATTAATGGTCCTACTACTTATTGATAAATGATTTAGTGATTAAACCTCAGGGGAAGACTAATAAAATAGTTATACTCAAATAAAACTCACAATACTTGGATTTAAATGCGTGCTAGTGGTGGAAAATAGATGAATATAATATAGTTATAGCTTATATAAAGATAATATCAATTTATAAAGGCTTTATAATATATTTCTAAATGATAATGATTGTGTTATAATGTTTATTTGAAGTGTAGTAATTAAGTGATGTCCATTAACCTGACAAATCCTTCCTTACTTATACCAAAATCCACTGGAGTGCACAGACCTTCAATCCAGATGATGTCACTGCTATCCCCAGCAATTACAGCACTGTGAGGGCCCATCACCTCCCCATGGCGTCCACTTCAAGAAGATTCAACACCCAGACCTCCAGTAAGGACCTTCCATCACAATTAATGATAACATAGACCCATACCATAAATAGAAAATCCAGATAAAAGCGGATACCATAAAGAAACAAGTAAAATAACTCATCCAAAGAGAATATAATGAAACACAAAGCATATAAAGGAAAAAAATGAAATTTAAAAGCCCCCAATAACATCCCCAAGTATCCATATTAACCCAGCAATGACCTCCTAACCCATAAATCCGTGAACATTCATCCAAGGAAGCAGATTAAGTTGTCCAAACTGAGTGTATGTGCCTGAAATAGATGTATATGCTTCTTTAGGAACTGTGAGTTCACTGGATACTTCCATATGACCTAAAATAAGCAGAAAAACAAATTTTATAGGCTATTAAGAGGCTGAAACCCACTTATAGACCTAAATATACATAATATACTGCATATTTCACTGAATATGAGATTTATGTATACATATAAGCTTATGTATGTCAATAATTACTTAATATCACTTAAGATAGATATATTATGACTCCATTAACACCTTAATAAGTATTATTAGGCTATGGATAAGCTATTTAAACTACTATAATCTATATAATAGAGTAATAATTATATATATATGTAATATAATCATATATATTATTGCTTTAACCTTATTTTTAAGATATAAGCTTAATGTACTTAATGTTATCTTATTTTAAGTATAAGAAATACTCAGTCATAGGGATATCTAGGCTGAAACAATGCCTCTAAACTCTTCATTAGTGTAGGGAGATCCATATCCATCTTTAAAATCTTCTCCAATAACACTCTGAATCTACTATTTTTCTCATTCCATGAATAAACTTTTGACCACCTTTATAAGAAATCTCCATTTTCTAAAGTTTAGCATAAAAAATTTCCATCAATCATTATAATTTTTGAATTATTAATTATTCAGATTGAGTCCTGATGAACAAGTGATAAATTCAAAGATTGAATTTAAAAAACAAATAGATTAAAATTTCAAGTTTAAATTCAAATAGGACCAAACATATAATTGATTTTCAGTTTAAGCTCTTGGTAGATCAGCCTTCTGTAAATATTTTATTAAATAGTACAAATAATGATTGATTAGTTAGTTTATGTTTATGGTGGACCAAATAATGAGGATTTACCATTTTAAGGTCTTAGTGGATTAAACATTTAATCAATATAACACTGCTACTACAGTCTTGAGCCCAAATTTTTTGACAAGCCCTTTTTTCCAGGTTCCAACCTCTTAACCAGTGTCTCTTCAATCATAACTTCAACTTTTAAACATGTCTAAAACCAACTTTGTTTCCTCCATGATCAAGCTTGCAACTACTGTGCATTCACTCATGGAGACTGTATTTTCGCAATTAACTTGAAGAGACGCACATATAATAAAACCTGCTTTATCTGTTTTGAGAATAAAATGACCTACCATCAAATTTTTGCTCTTTTCCTATACCTAACACCAGCTTTGTTTCTTCCTGCAATACATCTTGACAGCTTTCTACTTCTAAATATAATACAACCAACAATCCTCCTCCTTTTAGCCCCTCAGACTACCTAAAAATTTTCTCTGATTACAAATCTATGGAACCCATCCAACCACCTTCAACTCCAGCTGTTCCATATCTACAATTTAGGCTTGCTTCTTCTCCTTCCAGGACTCCAACTTCTTCTATAGTATTGAAATAAGAATGAATTTTATAATATTAAAGTGAATATATATATTTCTAATTCTCTAACTAACTAAAACTAAGATACAAGAGGGGGGGCTATTTATACAGATGCCCTATCCATTGATGCGTGTGTCCCCCAATCTGTTGTTCATAACATTCCATGATGCAAATTGCCTTTTGTGTACAATGCATTTTATTTGTCTTTGTCTTTCTTCTTTCTATCTTTTGTAGCTTTTTCTCATTCTAAAAAGCCATTTGCTTGTAGCACTTTCTTTTCCTAATGTTGTTCCTTTCTTTTGTAAGTATAATTGATTCTGCTTTTCTTAAACTTTTGGTTTCATTATTATGTTGAATGGAATGAATATTAGATTTACTTTTAGTATCTTTTGAATGTGAAAAGTGGATAAGCGTGAGGTTTGCTTTTCCTAGCTCAACACTCTCCCTTCCACTTGTCATTTCAATAGAGCTTTCTGAAAATAAGCCTAGTAATCTGATAAAGTAGTTATGCTTTACTCTGTCTAAACCTTTAGTAAAAATATCTGCTACCATCTCTTGTGTTGGGACATAGGTAATCATGATTTCTTTATTTTTAATTAAGTCTCGAATGTAGTTGTAATGTACATTAATGTGTTTTGTTCTGGAGTGATATTGACTATTTTTTACCATTTCCATGGCACTCTGGTTATCTGAGAACAATTGAATTGGACCAATAATTTTTAGTCCTAGGTCATTAATAATTTTTCTATACCATTGTGCTTCTTGTGATGCTGATAGATATCCTCTAAATTCGGCCTCTGTAGACAATATTCTAACCGCCCCTAGTTGTTTACTGCACCATGATACACAGAATCCCCAGATTTGGAATACATAACCACTCTAAGATCTTCTTTTTAAGTCTTCGGCATAACTTGAATCCATGTAGCCAATGAGGTTATTGCTTTCATCATTTTTAAACAGTATTCCTAAATCTTGGGTCCCTTTTAAATATCTTAATACTCTTTTAAAGGGTATCCAGTGTGAGTTATTTGATTTTTCAAGAAACTGTGATATAACACTTACTGCAAACAATATGTCAGGTCTTGTACATTGTGCTTGATAGTTTAATGACCCCACAGCTGCTCTATAGTCTAAGTTCTTTTCTTTAAATACTTCATGTTCTTCATCAGTTGCGCTCTCAAGTGTTATATTTGTTTGTATTGGTGTACCAACCATTTTTCCATCTTCTAGTCAATACTTTTCTATCAAACTTTTTGTGTAGTGTTGTTGAGATTAGACAATCTCTCACTTATTTCCATATATGATCTTTATTCCCAAGATATGACTTGCTACTCCCAAGTCCTTGATTTTGAAATTGTTACTTAATTCTTTAATAATTTGGTCAGAATCTTTGCCAATTAATATGAGATTGTCTACCCATGCAAATACTAGTTGTCCATGTTTTGATATAAGCAGACATGGGTCTGCATCACTTATCCAATAACCTTTGCTTATAAACCATTCAGTCATTGTATTGTACCAACCTCTGGCAGCTTGTTTTAATCCGTATAGTGATTTTTTTAATTTTATTAGGTGGTCTTTGGGATTCTTGATTAATTCATTGACTATTTCACTTGATCAGACTTCTTGTTTTGTTTCTTTTATCCAGTCTATGAATCCTTCTGGTATGTTTATATATACTGATTCTGATTCATCTAGTTTTGTAT
Source organism: Hemileia vastatrix (assembly GCA_030280995.1). NCBI lineage: Eukaryota > Fungi > Basidiomycota > Pucciniomycetes > Pucciniales > Zaghouaniaceae > Hemileia > Hemileia vastatrix. The sequence continues at coordinate 7,581,778 of JASXTE010000012.1, forward strand.
TTAAGTATACTGTCACAAAATCTACCTGTCTAGGTTTTAAGCCTCTTTTTACAGAATAATTAAGTATGAATCTTAGCATACTAACTTTTCCAGTTGGAGAAAAGGTTTCATTGTAGTCTATCCCATTTCTTTGTTTATACCCTTTTGCTACACACCTTGCTTTATATCTTTCTAGTTTTCCATCTGAATTGAATTTCTTTGTTAGAACCCATCTTGTATTTATGATATTTTTCTCTTTACTTTTGTCCTTTTTCTTAATGATTTCGAAGACCCCATTTTCAATGATAGAGTCAATCTTGAAAAATATAGCCTTTTTCCACTGATTCCACTCATTTGTCTCTTGTGCCTTTTTAAAACTGTCTGGGATGTATTTGTTTTCCATTATAAATGATTGTAGTGCCATCTTTGATTCTTCATCATCTCCTTCTTGGCTTATTTGTCTTATTTCTTCATTTTTGTTTTGTTCTTTTATTCTTTCACTTCTTCTTAGCTCAATTCTTTCTTTACATGTTTCTTTCTGTTTTCCTTTATCTATTGCATTTTCTGTCTCTTTGATATTTTCTTCTCTTTTTCCATTATTGTTTAAATCACTATTTTTTTCTTCATAAATTATCAATCCTGGGTTTGTTTCTTCTTCTGGTTTTCTTTTAACATCTCTTGACCTGATTATCTTTCCTGTTTGTTTATTCCAGATTCTATATGTATTTAGTCCTTCTTCAAAGCCAACTATTACCCCCTCTAAACATCGTGGATCCAGCTTTCCAAGATGTTTATAATGATGTACGCTATAAAATATTTTGCTCCCAAATGTAAGAATTTTGTCTTTTCTTGGGTCTTTTCCCCAAAACATTTTAAATGAGTTTTTGTTATCAAAATAATTATGTAATGTTCCTGCAAATGTTACTGCTTCTCCCCATAAATATTTTGGTAGTTTTTCACTGATCAACATTGTTCTTGTTTTTTCTATGATTGTCCTATTCATTCTTTCTGCAATCCCATTATTCTGAGGTGTATTAGGAGTTGTAGTAATATTAATTATTCCTTTTTCTTGTAGCCAACTTCATAAATTATTGTTGATAAATTCTTTACCTCCATCACTTATTAGTCTCTTTACACTTACTTGTTTTTGATTCTATATTAAATTAATTACTTCTTTGATCTTTTCGCCTGCATCATTTTTATTGGCTAAGCACCTTATCCAGACAAACCTAGTTTCTGTGTCTGCTACCATTAGAATGTATCTTGACTTTCCTATAGATATTGGTTCAACTGGTCCTATAAGATCTACTGAAATTTCTTCACCTGGAATATTAGTTTTTTCTCTATTGGCTTTAAATGGTTTTCTAGATAATTTTCCTTTGATGCAAGCCTCACATTTTACCCCGTCCCCCATATGTCCTCCTGGACAATGTTCTTCCATACTTAGGTGCGCTGATTTTTCATCTTTATATAGATTTGCAAAGGGAAGTCTAGACTTTACTTCTCCATCAAACACAATTTTATTTTTTAGTAACACTTCAAATCCTTTTTTATAACTAACTACTTGAGCTCCCTTTCTCCACAACAAATTTTGCAATATTAAACAAAAAGGTAAATCTGGTACAAGAAAAAGCATCTTTAAATGTAAGTTTACAATCTTTTGAGAATAATACCACATCTCCTTTTCCTCTAATATCAACGATTCTCCCTACTTCTCCTATCACAAATTTTCCATCCCATTCTGAAAGATTAACAAAATTCCCTTTTTAGTTGAACATATGATCGGAGGACCTGGAGTCAAGCAAAATCTGATGGATGGGTTTGGAGGAGTGATCAGCTACTAATGTACTAATACCTACAAACGTAATATGACTATTAGTACATACATTAAATTTGGGGCTTTTCATATCACTGTCATATGGGTTGTCCTCATAATTAGAAAATGTTTCTTCAGCAAAGATTCTACTCTTGTCATCTTCACTGGTTAGATCAATACATGTTCTTTTCAATCTACTATTTGAACTGCTGTCATCAGGTCTCTCGCTGTTCCCTCTTTTATTTTATGATCTGACCCATGTAGTGAATGCTACATTATTTTCTTCTTTGTCATGATTAGCTGTTGACACATTCTTAGGTGGAGCAAATTTATAGTTTGACCAAATCTTTCTACACTCTCTTGCAGAGTGTCCAAAGTTTCCACAATTGTAGCATTTCATGGTTTTCTTGTTTGTAATTAGTGCTACATTTTCTTCTTTCCTAGTCTTGAATTGGAGTTTGTCTTTTTCTAGATTCTTTAGGATATCCTCTACTTCGGGAAACTCTGCATCGGTGGTCATGATATGAACTAGGGAGTTAAACTCCTTTGGTAGCTTTCTAAAGACAAGAAGAGATACTATTTTATTATTGAATTTGAGTCCAGTGGCTCTTAATCTGAAGATGGCGGCCCTAATGTCTTTGACAAAGTCTGCAGTGTTCTTTTACTCTATGTCTATAAGGTTTCCTAACGCCAAAATCTGATGATGAGAATTATCTCCAGCATATTTTGACTTAAACAAATTCCACAGTTTTATCCCGTCTCCTTCATGATCTAGCATCTCGTTACTGGCAATGGCCAGGTGTTCTTTGTCTAAGTGCCTTATAATTAAGTAGTAGATCTTCCTTTTCTTTTCATTGTCAACTGTTTTGGTTTCTCTTTTAACTTTTCCGAGAAGACCTAGATTATCAAATTTGGCCTTCATCATGGTGGACCAAGAAACATAGTTGTGAGATTTTAATACATATCAGTTACTAATATTACTACTTTGATTATCATTCATTTTTAATGAGCTATTCTAGGGTCAGTTACCAAGGATGGTACTGATAATGTATTGAAATAATAATTAATTTTATAATATTAAAGTGAATATATATATTTCTAATTCTCTAACTAACTAAAACTAAGATACAAGAGGGGGGCTATCTATACAGATGCCTTATCCATTGATGCGTGTGTCCCCCAATCCATCATTCATAACATTCCATGACCCAAATTGCCTTTTGTGTACAATGCCTTTTATTTGTCTTTGTCTTTCTTCTTTCTATCTTTTGTAGCTTTTTCTCATTCTCAAAAGCCATTTTCTCGTAGCACTTTCTTTTCCTAATGTTGTTTCTTTCTTTTGTAAGTATAATTGATTCTTCTTTTTCTTGAACTTTTGGTTTCATTATTATGTTGAATAGAATGAATATTAGATTTACTTTTAGTATCTTTTGAATGTGAAAAGTGGATAAGCGTGAGGTTTGCTTTTCCTAGCTCAACATATAGCTATGATTAATCCTCCTTCAGTTAAAACAGTCCTTATTATCTCTCCATCTCCTTCAATCTATTCTCATTGCTCTACCAGAAGCCTAATTAATAAATGACCTATATACAGAAGCCTTCTACTTTCTTCCCACTCTTCCAAACCATTTAAAAGACCAAAACCCCCCAGTTCCTACTCTCCAACCTCCAAGAGAATATCCACTCCATCCAAAAACATTTCCATCACAAACAAATACCATATGACAAAAATTATCAACTTTTTTTCCTTCTTTCTCAACGAAAAATATTTACCCAGTCAGGTTTTTGATTTTTGTCTGAATAGTGTTGATTCTGGTAGGATCTCTATAGCTAATTTCTATTTATGCTTGATTCTTGATTATTTATTAATGCTGTTATTCAGACTCCTCTGGCCCTTCCTATCCATAACCAGATTATCATCTACCTGATTCAGCTACTAAATTTACACAAGTTCCCCACAATCAGATCAGTAGCAAAATCTTTCCAGCTTTCAAAAAAATTATAGCATGTTATAGAAGTTACCCTCCTAAAGACAGAGAAGAATTCAATATGAGAGAACATGTTTTAAGGGAACCTTTCAAAATATCAAAATAGCTTCAGCACCATTAAGATCACCAAATTAAATCAGCAAAAAAGCCTCCTAGGCCCAAATCTCCAAAGTCTTCAAACAAAGCTTTTTTTTAAAAAGACTAGCTTCCTTGAATTCTTCTTCCTCCTTGTTAGTTTTATGTTCTGGGTTAATTAGAATTTATAATAAGAGCTTTAAAAAAATAATTTTTTTTAAATATATTATTATTATTTTTGTTTATTATTATTTTTTATTCTTCTTCTTTTCTTTCTTTTCTTTCTTTTTTTTCTTTTCTTTCTTTTCTTTCTTTTCTTTCTTTTCTTTCTTTTCTTTCTTTTCTTTCTTTTCTTTCTTTTCTTTCTTTTCTTTCTTTTCTTTCTTTTCTTTCTTTTCTTTCTTTTCTTTCTTTTCTTTCTTTTCTTTCTTTTCTTTCTTTTCTTTCTTTTCTTTCTTTTCTTTCTTTTCTTTCTTTTCTTTCTTTTCTTTCTTTTCTTTCTTTTCTTTCTTTTCTTTCTTTCTTTCCTTCTTTTTTTTTGAGTTTTAATAAAATTTGAAAAAAAAAATAAAATAAAAAATTAGTTTGAAATAAATTTTTATTAAATAAAATTTGAATTTAAAAATAAAATAAAATTTTAAAGATGTCCCCCAGCCATTTGATGAGCCATACCCCCGACACCATACCCACATCCAAGTGCATCTTGATGTGGGATACACCATAAATAAATTTGAAAATTAAACATAAATAAATGTGAAAATATGAATCACATGAAATAAAAAAAATGAGAAATGATCCCTGGCTGGGCTCTCTCCACTTTGTAAAAATGATTGGAGACCATCAGTGGGCCTTAACCCCAAACAAATTAATTATAAATAAAATTTAAAAGTTTGAAACATCATAAAAAATTCAAAACATAAACTTCAAGCATAAAATATTAAAATTAAGAATAAAAAATAAATAGATAAATAAAATATTCTTGAATCCTTCATTTGAATCAGTGTATTTGGTTGAAATTTTAATAGTCCAGTTTATAGTCTTAGAGGATTACCTATATAGCAAAAGCAAAGCCAGGATTCAAATAGAAACAGGGAAACTATGTTAACAAACATTGTGGGGTAATTGTGTATAGAGAAGACAGCCCAACCATAACCCCTAACCTTTCCAATATTTAATTTACAAGGCTCCCCTGTGAACACTTCTGCCAAAATTAATTACACTCAAACAAAAATCTTCACCATAAAAGTTTAAAATTAAATTTTAACCCATTTCTTTTTTCATAATGATAGTAAATATTTTTATCCTCATTTCTAAAATTTTTTTTGCAATAATAGTTGGTAGTTAATTGTCATTTCAGAGTTAGAATTTGGCACTGCTGGTGCCTCTATGATAGAGCTCCTTCACTTGACTGGCTGCTACCCACTTCTTTAACAGTACTCCATCCAACTCTTCTAACACATTCACAGGGGGAAAAAGTGTGAAATAGATATCAAGTTCAGTTTTTTTGGTCTCAGGGCAGGATTCTAGGTCTATTCTATGAAGTAACCCTGTTTCAACAAAATGAGAGTGACCCTTGTCATTCTCACATTTTTTTTTCTGACATTGAGTACCTTCCTTCTGGTGCCTTTTCCCACTCTTCTCTCATCCATTGTGAGTTTTTCTACTTTAGCTCTCTATACTCCCTTCTCTTCTTCCTGACTTCCCTAATATCCTACTTTTACTTCTTCTCTCTCCCCTCACACTGCCTCTGTCTTTCTCCCTGATGCTTCACTACCCTTCATCTATCATACTTCTTTCTTTCATTGTTTTTTTTCTCTACACCATCTTTCTCTTTATCTTAAACAATTATCATCTCTCCTATACACATTCATAAATCCACCTTTGGTAATAAAATAGAAATCAAAAATAATTTGCATCAAAATTAATAGCAATGAATATGCCTAAAAATAATAGACTAACACACCATAAGCTACATGATTATTGGACATGTACAATTGCATGAAGAGTTCTTTTTCATAAGTTTTAAAGATTCCCAAGTAAACTTTATTAAAAAAAATGAAGTGCCAAAAACACTGAGCTATGTCATGCTCAATTTGAAGTCATTCAACATAAAAACACTATTACCTTAGGAGTTTGGAAGACTAAAGGCTGTTATCTATAAAAAAACATTAGATACTAAATGTGTGTAAAGAAACCAATTATTTTCTGCATTTATGATCTACATTTTCAATTAAAAAGTAGGGGAAACTTGCATCAACCAAGCTGCTCACTGAAAAATCATCAACAATTAAATTTTACATCATTTTTGTCCCCCCTTGTAATAGTTAAAAGTCAAAATTTGTCAGGCTGAGGTCAAGTACAGAGACGTGAACTAGCTTGAATGGTCAGTTTTATAGAACATCTTAATGGTCCTATATGAATACTTTAGTACAAATCCAATAAGTATTAAAATATAACTCAATATAAGGGTCTCAGTAATTTTAATCTCACTAATTATATATGGCTTACAATCTTATAGTTGGTAGAAAAAAAGATTTAATAAATTCAGATACCATTAAAAGTCTTATAAGTATAATTGATATGTATTGTAATTGTATTGGTTATATGTTTAATTGTAATGATAAAGAATGTAGAAAACAAGACCAAAAACCCCCTCCTTTTATACACAATAACTTCCCCAAAGAACCCCTTGATTTACCAGCTCTATACATGATTAATCAAGCCTTATTCCAAGTAATAGACATGTTCAACAATATAAATAGTGAACAATAACATAATTAGAAGCATATCACCCACCAAAATCCTGCAGTAATAGGGATAATTCATCAAAAATAAAGAATAAGCAAAAAAGAGAGTATATGCATGTGATACATTTAAAATAAAAGACTAAAAGAGAAAATTAAGATTAATTTTTACTCTATACTAAGGGGGATTAACAGTAGAAATAATGGGGCTAATCATGACATTATACTACGTGAAATCCCCATGAAAAATAACCAAAATTGACTGAGAAACCACTTGAAACCCCAAAAAAGGGTGTGAGATGTGGGGTAGCTACATGCAGTCCTTGGCAGGCACTTTCACGGGTAAATCAATGACTAATTTAGGCAAATTTTAAGCATGGTAGTGAGTTAAAGTGCCAAGATTGAGGTTATTAATGAAATTAGTGCATATAATAAGGGTCAATGCATTTATAATTAAGCTAGGACACTAAATAAGCACCTGTTGCCTATTTTAGTGTGTTTCCCCACAGTGGGAATAGAATTTGGGGGAATTATAGTGTGAAAAAGCTAACTTTACTAAAAATGAAGCTATTCACAAGGGAAAAATGCAGGTAGTATGTGCCCAGTACACAGATTTCTGGCATAAAAAACACCAAATTTGAAAAGTGTTATTTTTATGCATTTGAGTAGCCAAATAAATAACTCCAATTAAGAAAAATTGATCTGTCAAAGACCACTTTTAATATTATTAAATTTATAGCACATATAGTCAACTTTTAAGTGATTTAAAGTGCATTTCTTGTTTTTCATGTAAAATAATGAAAACAACAGCTTTAAGTCTACTTAAAAATTATATAGCCTTATATTTAAGGTTCTTAAGATTATCCTAAAATGTCCCAACTTAATATTAAGTACAAAAGACTTATAAAAGGTGGATATATGCATGTATATAAGGTGTTATAATGGCATATTTTTTATTTTATCATAAATTTACTTAAGTATACTATTTGTGTACTCTAATTTATTGCTCCCATGTATAGTCCATGTGTTTAACATAACTTAAAAGTACTTTTTACTCAGTCCAGGGGATATCCAGGCTGACAAAATTTATGACGGAAAATGTACATTTCTCTAGCCCAACATATCTATTCAATATGCAACATGATATTGAACATCCAACTGTTGCCCTCTAAGTGTATTCAAAAAATGTATCAAATAAAAGAAAACCAATCAATATTAAAAGACAATCATAAAATAAGTGTAAAGAAAATATAACAAAAAATTTATAAAATTCATGAAAATCATTATCTTCATCAAATACATTAAATTAAAAAAAAAAACGTCAAAAATATCATAGAACTCAAAAAAAAATTTAAATTAATAAAAAAACAAACAATCAAAAAAATTTAGTAAAATGTATGAAACCATATAAATTTAAAAAATCATAATGATAACAAAAAAATAAAAAAAATAAATAATAAAAAAAATCAAAATAAAAAATAAAAAATAAAAAAATCAAAAAAAATCATATACATCATATAAATCATAAAAATCATAAAAGAATAAAAATTATTTATATAATTAAAATCATAAAAATAATTTAAATCATTTAATCATAAAAATCATACAAATTAACAAAAATTAAAAAAAATCTTAAGAATCAAAAATTTCAAAAGGGTCATTAAAATTAAACATTTTTAAAAAAAATTAATAAGTTTATAAAATTCATAAAAATAAAGAAATAAAATATTAGTAATTATTGTTATTATAAAAGTTTTTTAAATTAATAAAGTGAATACATCTTATAAATGGTATAAATCTTTAAAACATAAATAGATCTAAAAATTTTAAAAATCATAAAAATCACAAAAATTATAAAATTCAAAAAAATTTCAAGATCATAATATAAACCCTAAAAATAATAAAAATCAAAAACTTCAAAATAAATCATCATAAAATAATAAAAATAAATAAATAAATAAATTTGAATAATCAAAATCTAAAAAATAATTAAAAATTCATTAAAATTATTAAATGAATTTTTTTAAAAAATTAGAATGAATTATCAAAATCATTAAACTATAAAATTCACCTAATTGATTGAAAATTGAAAATTCATAAAATTATTCAAAATTATAAATGTCAAAAAATAAAAAGCCATAACAAAAGCAAAAAAGTAAAAATATAAATTTTTTTTCAAGGATTATTTAGTAAAAAAAATTAGAAAGCTAAATAAATCATAATAGTTTTAAAGTTCAAAGAGAATATTTATATCAAATGAATCTTAAAAGCTATGATAACTATAGAAACTTAAGGAATAAAAAATCACATTTAAAAAAAATTATAGAATGATATACATAAATTAAAAATTATCAAGAAAATAATTTTGTGTGTAACAAATTACTTTCAAAAAAAGTAATAATTTCTTCCAAGTAATTACTAATATTAAAATTGTAGGATAAATAAAACCATAATATTATAATTATCAAAATTAGTTGAGAAAACCAAATTAATAAAAGAAAAACAACAAAATGGAAAAATTATAAAAATATAGAACTTAAAAATTAAAAATATAAATTTCAGAAGGATAAGGTCTAATGAAGGTTTAAATTTTCTTTCATGTCAAATAATAAGTAGTCCCATATGTATTAAATTTTTTCAGTAGATCATTAAAAAAGTGGTATTTATAAGGGTCAAATAAATAATCAATATATTCAGTTTTTAATTTTATTATAATAGCCCAAGCTTACAGGTGATAGAGAAATATCAATCATAAAATTTAAAGTAATTTTCAGCCGGTTATCTAGAAGTTAAAAGAAACTTCAGAAGAAAAAGGAGAAGAAGATGAATATAAGTAAAGTGGAAAAAAAGGATTAAAACAACACCTGAGAAAGAAAGTAAGGGTTTATAAATAACTATTGAGTGTGAGGTTTTATTTAATCAAGTGAGTAATTTTTAACACTCTGCTTATAAAATACCAAAACTAAATGATTGAACTGCTCTTAAAGCAACCTTTTTATATAGATATATTTCAAAATTTTAGTAGTAATTTAAAACACTATAATAAAATTTCTAGAAATATATGTATGAATGTAATAACAATTGTAATTGATAAAATGCAAGGTAGTGTAATTAATGCAGACTAAAAGGGGAGAAACCAAAGCCTTTACATAGGAAAATGAGGCCCTCTGATATATTATTAGATGTGTATACAGAGTAAAAAATATATACCAAATGAAAATTAAGTTTAACAAAGAATATGAGGTTGCCATGTAACAATTTACTAAAACAGAAATAAAAAAACTCAATGTATCAACCTTTTAAACAATGAAAAAATGTAATATATTAAGTAGGATACTATTTTGGTATAAAACAAGAGAATGTAACTATATTAATTTCAAACCAGTTTACACCATTTTTAATTTTATTAAAAAATCAGATTTAGTGAAACATATAAATTATACAATTTGTGACGTACAGAATTTATATACTTAGTTAATTTAGTATAAAACATAATAAATTAAGTAAGTTAAACTAATTTTATTAGTATAATAGTTATTGAAATAAAAAAGTAATTATTTTAATAAAATCACTAAGTATTAAAATAAAATCTTTCACTTGTTCAATTAACTTGAAGACACAATTTTGAATCAAAAAGGCATCCAATAATTATTGGTTGTAAGATATGTTTTTTTAATTTTTAAATATATTTATTTATTTAATTACATTATAAGGTTAATTTATTTCTTATAATAATAATATAAATTTTTAATTAATTAATTATTAATTTATAAAAATTAAATTAACTAAAATGCACAAATGTTTATAGAATAGAATATATATTAGAGGGTATCAAAGTTAGAAATCTTTCATTTCAAAATACCTCTTTTCTCCACCAAATCAACCATGATTATTTTTTAAAATATGCCATATTGTGCCCTAAAAGCCCCTTTTTTCTGAGAATTGATGTTGAGTTTGTGGCTTCCTTTTTTTGTTGTGAAATACCTTTTAAAGAGTTACAAATTTCTAACATTGATACCCCCTATTATGTGTATTTAAAGGTATATACAATTTATATAATAATAAAGTCAATATAAAATTTCTTTTAATTATATTTTTATATAGTTTTATTTTTCAAAATAATGTTAATTTGTATAAATTATTTACCTACATTAGGGGGTACCAGTGTTTTGAGATCTGCAATTAGGGATCAGGAATTTTTTTCCATACACCACACAATAGGGGGTATCAAAGTTAGAAATCTTCCATTTCAAATAACCTCTCTTTTCCACCAAATCAACCATGATTGTTTTTTAAGGTATGCCATCTTGTGCCCACAAAAACATCTTTTTACTGAGAATTAATGTCATGCTTGTGGCTTTATTTTTGTGCTGTGAAATACCTTTTAAATAATTACACATTTCTAACTTTGATACCCCCTAATATAGGGGTGGACTTGCTAGCAAGTCTGCAACCTTGGACCCAAACTCACCACAGATTGAACACACATTGAGCTATTAACAAAGGAGCCATACAATCAGGGATGAATACCACTCATCAGAACATTTTAGGTGGGTGTTCAAGTAGAGTTCAGTATGGGTTTAATATGATTTCAGTCTGAGTTCCATATGAGTTCCATCTGAGTTCAGGTTGGGGACTTGCTAGCAAGTTCACCCCCTATATTGCGTAGTGTGGGATCAGAAATTATTAATTGCAGAAGATTCTTATCCACTAGCCCCAGGGCTAGCAGATAAGGAATCCAAAATAGGGGGTATCAATGTTTACCGATCCGCAATTAAATAATTTGCGGAAAATAATCTGCATACCCCAATTATCTTCCGCAATTATTTTTGCTAATAATTGGGTTATTAGAAACTTTACGTGTCAATGTTCACCTCTTATCCAGAATTTTTTTACTCAATTTTTCATAACCACATCTTGGACAACTTTCTGTCATAACCACATCTTGACCTACTTTCTGCCATAACCACATCAGGGACTAGTCTCTGGATATGGCTTCTGCCTTTCTTCACACTCACATTCTCATCCCATCCTGTCCATTCTATCTGCTCAGAAACCCTCACCATCTCATCTGCTTGTTTCTGCTCCTTTTCATCTTCATTTATATTTTAACATGCCTTGTTGTCCTAGATCTTCTCAAAGGCAGCCATCACCCAGTTGTTCTTCAAATCCCACTACTCCCTCTTTCCCCCACTCAGCGGAGAAATCCAAGACCGTTCAATTAAAAAAAGATTATCATCTCATTCTCATCAACTGGCTTAAAACCAAATCTAACTATGATTTATGTTTTGGTACTGAGTATTCAACTAACGTAGGATGGCCCCCAGAATCAAAAGTTAATGGCTATCTTTTAATGGCAAATGAATTACCGAATAAGACCAAGGGAAGGATTGATCTTTTGCCTAAAAAGATGTCTGAACACTTCAAGCATTACCCAGCCAAATACAAGAAGGCAAAGGCTCTTTCATCTTCCACTGGTTTTGGGGTTACCGACATTGATATAACTAAGGGTATCAAATCCATAGACAATAAACTTGAATCTTTATGTCCTTACTTTAAAGAGATGGATGCAATTTTTAAAGAGCAAGCCAATGTTAATCCTGTAAACATGTTGGATGGAGAAGATCCTATCTCCAAACATGATGTTGAAGCAAATCTTTTCCCATCCTCTTCCTCCACTCAAGCCTCCCCTCATTTAATGAGACAAATCTAGATAGCTTTTCTGTAGATCCTATTGGTGATTTAACCCAACCAAATCTAACTCAGGTCTGTTTCTTTTTTCTTTTTTCTTATCATTTCTATTTTTTATTTACTTATCTTTTTCTTATTTCTTAAAAGGCTGATGAACAAACCCAGGATCCTCAATCAACTGAGTCTGAAGGTAGTAACAATGATGAGGAAGAAAATATGAACTTGAACAAGAAGCGTAGGGCTTCATGTAGCCTAAATTTCCACTCACAAAGAAGAAAAAAAAGTGATACTTCATCACAAACCCGTTTTTTCTCTATGGAAGAATTTTTAGAGAAATTTGATGCTGGTAAGTGATACCATACCTCTTATTACTTCACTCTACTTTTCTTCTACTTTATATTAATTTTTATTACCACTCTAGAACAAGTAGAAATTTCTAAAGAGACTCTAAGCTTTGAAAATAAGAAGTATGAGCTCTCTTTAAGGAGGGATGATAGTCTACAAGATTTGGAAGAGAGGAAGTACAAGCTCTTTTTACGGAAGAATGATTGGGCCCAAGATTTGGAGGAGAGGAAGTACAAGCTCTCTTTACAGAAGGATGGTCAGGCCCAATATTTGGAGGAGAAGAAGTTTGAGTTAACTCTAAGTATTGAAAAATCAAAAAAAGAGGAGAAAACACTAAAACATCAAAACCTATTAGAGCAGATGAAATATAAGTTTGATCATGAAGAAAATTCCAAAAAGAAAGATTTCTTGATAGAATGTGTTAAAGCTAATAAATCTGTTGAGGAAATTGAACGTTTAAAGAAATTGTTGTATGACTAGTTTGTTTTATTTCTCTCACACTTCAACTGTTCATATTTATTTGTACGTAAAATTTACAATAATTTCCTGTATTTCATTACTCTATCAATCATTACTTGAATTTTCATATTTTAATGTTAAATATTCTTTTTTTAAATAAAATTTTCATGTCTCTTTTAAAAATTTGACAATCCCCCACCCCTGGATTTTTTTGAAGTAAGGGGTGGGTATCACCAAAATTCTTTCATGTCATGAATCTTGAAAGTCTTATATGAAACTTTGGCTTTACTACCCCCTACATTTTACCGGTCTCCCCAAAATTCTTACATGTCAAGAATTTCACAAGTCTTATAAGAAATTTTGGCAAAACCCCCCAAGGATTTTATTGAAGTAAGGGACAGGTATCACCAAAAATTTTTCACCAAAATATTTACAAGTCAAATAAATTCTATATCTGTTTTAAAAAATTGGCAATACTCTCCCCTGAATTTTGTTGAAGCAAGGGGTGGGTATCACCAAAATTTTTCTAAGTCATCAATTTCACATGTCAAATTTGAAAATTTGGCAATACCCCCCCTGCATTTTATTGAATTAAGGGGTGGAAGTCATCTAAATTTAATATAATTACATAAATTATCAAAAAATATCTAATATATATCAATTTCCCTAGTTTAAAGTAATGACAATTCCTCAAGCCAAAATGCAGATCAAATCTAGAAACAAAAGTTTGGGACTTTCCACAGGTGTAGGCTAGAGGAACCCCATGAAACAAATAAACGTTATCATGATTACCTGTTATACAACCAATAGTTGTTGGCTCATCACTTTACTTGAGCGAATTGATATATAAAAAATATTTATTAAAAATTTATGAAAAAATATAAATTTTTTGATGACAACTCTAATCCCCATACTTTTTGGATCTAGATAAAGTTTTTTTAAATAGATTAACTTTACCTTCTTTCTTTACCTTGTTGATTCTTTGAATCAACTTATGACTGATTTGAAATGAGCAACCAAAATGTGTTAAATCTTGACAGGATTCCAAACCAGGAGGAGCTTTGGTCGTTTGATGATTATCCTTAGAAGAATTCCAAATAGTTTCGATGATACCATTTCCCAAACCAAAATCAATGATGCACCAGTGGTCTGGAAAATATAAACCATGTCCTTTGATTTTAGCTGGAGATGGTATTGGTTGGCCAGTTATCGGATTGATATATGAGAATATACCAAAAGTAAGAAAATTGGTGTCATTCCTATCAATATGAATCCTATTGTGTAATCCAGAATGAGTGATAATAACTTTAGAAAATAAAAGATATTTGTGGCTCATATCTTCCCATTTGGAGTCACACCAATTCAGTATTCCAACTTTGGTTGCAAGTTCATGATTTTTTTCAAATGCTTTATTACAGAGCTTTTTGAGTCCAAGAGCAAGAAAAGAGTTAAATGAAGGTAGAGTGTCCCATAAGCAAAAATCTTCATCTTTTTGAGCTTTATTGATATTCTTGAGCAATGAATATATGCCTATATAAATGAAATAAGTGAAATGATATTAAGAATGGAAAAAAATTATTAGACATACCAAGAGAATATCCTTTAACAAAACCAGGTCTCCAACCAAATACAATCATGATACCACCCAAAAAATTCGTATTCCTTATACGTAACCAAACCAAAGCCATTTGATAAAGAGTTATGATAAGATTTGATAGTTGATTAAAAGATTCATCTTTTACACCATCAAATGAATGAACTTCTAAAATGATTTGAGCCTTATAAGTATTACTGATAACTGCAAAAACTCAATCATCACCAAATTCGGTTAGATATTTGATATCTTCTGGTAATTTTTTCAGATATTGATTTTTTTTATCTACTTTAGTTTTATGAAAAAAAATGTTTGGGATATGACGAAAATAACTTTCACAGAGAATTTTTTTTTTCAGATATCTTTTCTTCTGATGAGACTGATTATCTTTAATTTTTTTTTTCAGATATCTTAACTTCTGATGAGACTGATTATCTTCAATTTTTTTGGATCATTTAGAAGATGAAACTTTTTTTTTCAGATATCTTTTATTCTGATGAGACTGATTATCATTAATTTTTTTTGATGATTTAGAAGATGATTGTATTGAAGTTGATTTTGAAGAAGATTATAGAGATGGTAAAGATGAAGATGATTAAGAGGATAAAGATGAAGATGATAGAGAAGTAAGGGGTGAATCTGAATAAGAAGACATTTATTTGATCTGAAAAAAATTTAAATGTCAAAAAAAAATTCAACATATATTTTTTAAAAAAAAGTCACGTAATAATATCTTTAAAAATAAAATTTAAAGCAATATTATTTTTAAAAAAAAAAATATTTAAAAGAAAAAAATTTAAAAATTTTCAGTAAAAATTTAAAAAAAAAAATACAAAAGAAAACCTGAAGTTTGATTATAAAAAACCTTCACAGAAAATCCTGTCAAATTAATAAAAAAATAAAAATAAAAATCTGTAAAAGAAGAATCAGAACAAATAAAATTAAAAAAAATAAATTCAGTAAAATTATTTGTAAGAAAATTTAAAAATTAATGTCTAAACCTTTTTTATTTTGTAATTTACAGGGAAAGACCTTAACAGAATGTAATAGTTTTTTTTTCTAAAATTCTGCCAAAAAAAAAAAAAAAAAATACAAAAAACAAATTTTTAGTATGTTTTTTTAGAAAGTAGGTAACCTCTCTTTAACTCCCATAAAATCCCCCTTTCCCCCCTTTATTTCTCTTAAATACCCTATAAAATCCCTCCCTCCTTGCCTCAAAATGCCCCTCAAATCCCCTCCTTTCCTGCCTCAAAATCCCCCTGAAACCCCCTCCTTAATTGCCTCAAAACTCCCCAAACTCCCCCCATTCCACCCCTCCTTATATGCCCCAAACCCCCCCATTTAGGTCCCCTCCCCCCCTTCTTTTTAACGAACAATCACTAGCAATTGTTCATTAAGTAATTGAATTGGTAGCAATTTGTTTACTTAACAAACAATCATTAGCAATAGTTTGTTAGCGATTGTTTGTTAAGAAGGAGGGGGGGTAGAGGTGGCTAAAGGGGAGTGGACCTAAAAGGGGGGAAGGGGGGTTTTGAGATGGGTAAAGAGAGGAGAAGGGGGGAGAGTTAAGGCACCTAAAGAGAGGGGAAGGGGGGGTTCTGAGGCGCCTAAAGAGAGGGGAAGGGGAGGGTCATGAGGCGCCTAAAGAGGGGGGAAAGGGGGGATTTGGGACAGGCAAGGAGGGTGAAATAAGGGGGTCTTGACGAAGGTAAAGAGAGGGGAGAAGGAATGACTTGAGGCAGGTAAAGAGATAGGAAAAGGGGTGAAATGAGGCAGCTAAAGAGGGTGAAGGAGAGAAAAAAAAGAAAAAAAAAGAGAAAAAAAATTTAGTCTAACCTTGAAAATAAAAAAAAGGACTTACAAAAAAAAAAAACCAAAAAAAAAAACCAAAAAAAAACCAAAAAAAAAAAAAAAAACAAACAAAAAAAAAAGCAAAAAAAAAAAAATCATGATTAGCAAATAAAAAACAAGAAAAAAGAAAAAAAAAGACTTACCTGGTGAGTTGAGTTGAGAAAATAAAAGTAACAAAAATATTTGAGTGATGTTTGAGGAGATGATGAAAAGGATATGAGTGATGAATGATAAAAAAAATCACTGACAAAATATGCGATTTCAGAAAATATGTGATTTCATGTAGAGCTGGTAAAAGAAAACCAATAAGCCATCCAAAAAAAAGATCTTCACCATAAATTCCAAAAAAAAAATGAATATGCCACAAACCAAAATACCAAACCAAGTGAATGAAGTACACAAACAGGACATTTGGAGAGTAAAAAAAAAATTTAAAAGGGTGGTGAAGAGAAATGTTGGAGAGTAATAGGCATAATGACAGAGCATATGCTGGTTGAATGAATGTTTTGTGATTCAAGGGAGGGGAGAGCCGGTGCTGGTTCAGGATCCTCTTCTTCATAAAGATCATTTCACTCATCCTTTAAATCAGCTAGGATATTGTGCAGTATAATGCAAGTCATGATCTGATGATTTTCAGTTTTGATCTCCAATTTTTTTTGAAATTGGATTCTGAGCTCCTGAAGACTAGAAATTTGTCCCTTTAATATACCTATAGCATTTTCAATTTGTACTCTTGATTGGGAAAGGTGATAATTAAAGGCAATTTTGGGGTCATTTTCTAAGGTTGCACCACGGAAAGAAGGTATAATGTACTTCCCACTTGCATATGCTGAGTCTGCAAGGAGGTACTGAGATTCATCAAAGTATGAGTCAGGGGTTTGAGAAATCCTCATTCTTTGGAAGACGGAAGAGTCATGACATGAGCCAGGGCAGCACACTATGAAAAGCAATAAGTTTTTTATTGACATCTCATACAAGTTGAACGGCAATAGAGTATCTAGAAAGAAGATAAAAAGTTAGTTTATGAAGGATGAGAAATTGGAGAAGATTTTGAAGAAACCTTTTTTTGCAATCAAAATAATGGTTGCCATCATGAGAAGGCTTTTGACTCAAAGGTATAGTTGTGCCATAAACAAATCCTACACAGCCAGGGAAACCTTCAGCTTGCATTACTTGAGAGGATTCAAGTTGCTGTTCTGGAGTTGGCCAAGAAAGTGTTTGAGACTTGAGGGAAAGGATAGCAATCATACAGCTCTTGGTGTATAATATCAAGGTACCATATCCTATGTTAAAGAGATTATCCAAACGTCTTACAGCAGCACTGTTTCCATTTTAGCCAAAGCGACATAGCGCAACAGCAAGTTGGATGGCAGGATTACGCTGTTTGTAATGGAAATTTTATGAAAGATAGGATGATCGGAGATGAGTTGATAAAGTTTGAAGAAAGAATAGGGAGAAGTTCTAAAAGGTGGGTGAAGTTTAAATGAGGAATTTTGAGAATGGAGGCCAGATCATATTGGGGATCATGATAAAGATTTGGCCCCCTGGTGATGATGTAACACTTTTTGGAAAGAAAACACATATAAACTAAAGCATCTTCTAAATCAGAGTCAGATTTATAGTAAAGAACTAAAAGAAAAGTAATAGCATTCATTGTTGAGTGAAGTAGCTTCCTAGTAGAGAGGTGTTTCATTGTTGCCGGTGGAAGAGTTATGTGATGAGGGAAGTGGGAATTCACTGCCAAATGTGCAGTTGGGGTGTGTAGATAGAAAAAAACTTAAGTGTTCCCCAAAAAAATTAAGTAGCATAGAGTGAGGAAAGACTTAAGGATGACATCAGCAATTATGAGTCATGTGACTTTCTTGCAAATCCATCATGGATGAGATGAGTTTGGGATCAGGAAATAGGAATGGAAATTGGGGTATAAGAGGCCGGATATTGCATTATTGTGGATTCCTTATCCACTAGCCCCGGGGCTAGTGGATAAGAATCTTCCAAAATTAATAATGTCTGATCCCGGAAAAAAAAATTCCTGATCCCTAATTGCAGATCTCTGAACATTGATACCCCCTAATAATGCATTATCTCATCTGTTATACCTCAATTTCAGTTCCTAATTCCTGATCCCAAACTCATCACATCCATGATTGAATTGTAAGCAAGACACATGACATAAAATTGCAGATACCATCCTTATGTATCTCATCACTCTGTTATACTTGATTTTGGTGGAAAATATATAAATAATTTTCTCATATTTATGTGTCTCTCAACTCTATGATACTTAATTTTTGTGGAAAACACATAACATTTTTTTCTGTCTACACACCCCATCTACTCATTCGGTGGAAAATTAACACTTCCCATTCATCACCTAAACCTTCTTTTAACAAATTTTTCTACCAAAAATAATGAAGCACCTCTCTACTAGGAAGCAACTTCACAAAGCTATGAATACTAACACTTTAGTTTTATCCACTGACTCTGACTCTGACTCTGTGTTGGAGACAATTTATCTTATATGTCTTTTCCATGATCTTTATGGAGAAGAGGATCCCAGAACTGCACCAGCTCTCTCCTCCCTTGAATCAAAAAACATTCTTTCCACCAGCATATGCTCTTTAATTATGTCAACCACCCTCCAACATTTTGAAACACAACTACTCTAATTTTTTTCATACTCTCCAAATGTTCAACATCTGTGCTTTATTTACTTGGTTTGGTATTTTTGTTTTTTTAATATTCATTTTTTATTTTGAATTTATGCTGAATGTCTCTTTTTTGGATGTCTCATTTGTTTTCATTCACCAGCTCAACATGAAATCACATATTTTTTGCGATTGCATAATTTTTCACTGTTTCTTTTTTTCATTCATCCCTCATATCCTTTTCACCTTCTCCTCCAAAATCCCTTAAATAATTTGGGTTCATTTATTTTCTCATCTCAACTCTCCAGGTAAGTCATTTTATTCTTTTTTTAATTTTTTAATTGCTAATTTTAATTTTTTTTGTTTTTTTTCTATTTTTTTATTTTTTGTATCTAAATATTTTTGTAAGTGTTTATTTTTGATTTAAATTTTAAAATAAAATTTTTTTTTCTCTCCCTCTTTAATTTCTTTTTTAGCTCCATCAACCAACTCTTTATCCCTCCTTGGCATGGTCATCATCCCCCGTTTCTTCTATTTCACTTTTTTTTGGCTCCATGTCATTAAAACACTTACATTGCAGATTATTTATGCATTTCATTTACTTGATATTCAATCTCTCCCAAATTCCAACATCAATCTTTCTCACTCTAATTTTCCTACTTTTCAATCAAGGTAAGTTTCATCTCCTTTTTTCATACCTATATGATATCTCATTCCTTCTATAAAAACTTTATACTTAAATATATGTATGACTCTTATCTGGATAACAGTGAACTTATTAAACTCCTCTTGTTGTCATCTCCATTTACACCTTTTTCAGTTTTTGTAAAATTTTAAAAATAAGAATTGGAATTAGGGTTAGGTTCATTTAAATCTAATTTCCTTTTAAATTAAATTTTGCTGAAGGCTCCTTTTCATTTCCCACAAACATATTTTAATTTGGTTCAGTGGTTGCTGAGATATTGACTGTTAAAGTTGAGCCTTTCTTTCCCAATTTAATTTTTTTTTCATGTTTTTATGTAACAAATTAGAGTTATGTGTATTAAAATCATATTTAATTTAACTGAAGATTCTTCTGAAGCCTATATTTAATCTCCCATAACCAGATTTTAATTAGGTTCATTGGTTGCCCAGATATTTACTTTTAAAGTTGAGCCTTTTTTTCCAAATATCACATAATTTATTTTGTGTTTTTATATTTCACACAATTAGAGAATAAGGCTTCTAAAACTCTTATCTGATAATCATCTAGGATTTTTTCTCCCAAATCTTAGGATCACTCAATAATTTCTTGGACAATTTCTTGAAAGAATTGCATTCTGGTTTTTATAACAAGATTTATACTGATAATAATGAAACCAATTATCTTAATTTGGGGAATTTCTCTTACATTGGTCCTATTACTTGACAACCTATTCCTTCCCCAGCTAAAATAAAAGTTCATGGGTTATATTTTCTGGGCCACAGCTGTATAATAAAATTTGTATTGGGAACTGGAATCATCAAAACTATTTGGAACTCTTCTCAGGATAATCACCAAATGACCAAAGCTCCACCTGGCTTGGAATCTTGTCAAGAGTTCACAAATTTCGGATGTTCTTTTCAAATCAGTCAAAACTTAATCCACCAAATAAACAAGGTAAAAAAATTAAGTAAATTTAACAGATATAAAAAAACTTTATTTAGTTCAAAAAAGTATGGGGATGAGTATAGTCATCAAATATTTTTAAATTTTTTCATAAATTTTTTATAAATAGCTCTTATAATTTAAATTCCTAAAATAAAGTAATGGTCCAATGACCCTGTGTTGTATAAATGGGAATCATGACAACATTTATTTGTTTCATGAGGTTCATCAGCCTACACTTGTGGAAAGTCCCAAACATTTACTTCTAGATGTATCCACATTTTGGCTAGAGGAGTTTTCATTACTTTATACTAGGGAAATTGATATATATTAGTTGTTTATATATTAATTTATGTAATTATATTAAATTTCGGTGATTTTCACCCCTACTTCAATAAAATGCAGGGGAGGGTATTGTCAAAGTTTCATATCTGACATGTGAAATTGATGACTTAAAAAAATTTTGGTGATACCCTCCTCTTGCTTCAATAAAATTCCAGGGAGGGTATTGCCAATTTTTTAAAACAGATATAGAGTTTTTTTTGACTTAGCTGTATGTAGAGAATAAATTTAATGATTTGGATGTAAAGATGAAAAAATTTATGAGTTTTTCAAATTTTTGCAAAAAAAATCATCTAGAGTCAAGGCCTTTAAAAAGATAACACATGAAATTATCACCAAAAAGAAATAAAACAAAATTTATTTAACCAAACAAATAAATAATCTAAAATTTTGCGATAAAATTTTTCACATCTCAGTGAGGAGTGTGTGCTAAGGATTTATTATTAGCTTTAATGAATTCTATCATGAAAGCTTTCTAAACAAAATAAAAAACTATTTATCAAACATTTTCATTAAGTGTTCAATTTCCTCAATAGATTTATTAGCTTTAACACATTCTCTCAATAAATCTTTACTTTTTGAACCATCTTCAAGTAGACAATTGAGTTTTATTTGATAAAATAGGAAATAGTACTTAAGAGCCTTCTCCTCTTTCTTTATCTCAAATTTCTTCTCCTCTGATTTATGTGCCCTCTCATCCCTCTTTAAAAAAGCTCTAATTTCTTCTCCTACATGTCTTGTACCCTTTCATCCCTCTTTAAAGAAAGCTCATATTTATTCTCCTCCAAGTCTTGTGCCTTATCATCTCTTTGTAAAGAGAACTCATATTTTTTCTTTGAAAGTTGAGAGTATTTCTTGAAACTTCAACTTAACCTAGAGTGAAAAGGAGTATTAGCAAAAGAGAAGAAAGCCTCACTTAATTACTAAGAGGTATGCTGTCATTTACCAGATTCACGTTTCTCCAGAAAATCATCAATGGAAGAAAAAGGGGCTTGGGATAAACTATCTCTGTTTTTCTTTCTTTGACTGTTGAAATTCAAAGTAGTGGATGGTCTTTAATTTTTTTGAAGGTAATATTTTCCTCTTTATCATTGATGCTAGCTTTAGACTCACTTCCTTGTAGATCCTGGGTTTTTTATTAGCCTTTTTAGAAATAAAAAAATAAAACCAATATACAAGAAATAAAAACTTATTGTAGTGGTATCATGTTGGATTATATCACCATTAGGATCTATTAGAAAGCTATCTAGATTTTTTAAATTTAGAACAGGGGAGGCTTGAGTGAAGGAAGAGTATGGTAAGAAGTTTGTTTGGACATCATGTTTGGAGATAGCATCTTCACCATCCAACATTTTGGCAGGATTAACATCAGCTTGCTCTTGAAAAATAGCATCCATCTCTTAAAAGTATGGACATAGAGAATAAAGTTTATCATCTATGTATTTTATGACCTTACTGATATAGATGTTGGTAATACCAAAACCAGTAGAAAATGAAAGATTCTTTTCCTTCTTGTATTTGGCTTGGTAATACTTTAATTGTCTGAGGGATCTGTTTAGAAAAAATCAATCCTTCCCTTTGTCTTATTTCATAATTCATTGGCCAATAGAAGATAGCCATTGAATTTTGATGCAGGGGGCCATCCTACTTTAGTTGAATTCTCAGCACCAAAACAAGAATCACAATTAGTTTTTTTTCATACAGTTAATAAGTATGAGATGATCATCTTTTTTTAATTGAACATTATTTGATTTCTCAGCTGAGAGGGGGAAAGAGGGAGTAATAGGATTTGAAGAAAAACTGGGGGAAGGCTTTGTTTCAGAAGATCTATGATGACAGGGCATGTTGAGATATTTGAATATAAAAAGGAGAAGAAAAAAACAGATGAGATGGGGAGGGGTTTTGAACAGAAATGAATATACAGAATGGGAGTGTGCAGCAAGGTAGCGAGGCTTGCGCATCCAGAAAGTAGGTCAAGATGTGGTTATGAAAAATTGAAGATAAAAATGTTGGATAGAGGTGAACATTCACACTTAAAAGGTCTAATAACGCAATTTTTAGCAAAAGATAATTTCAGAATATAATTGGGGTATAATTATTTTTATCTGCAATCAATTTAATTTCAGATTGGTCAACATTGATACCCCCTATTAAATCTCTCATTTATGTCCAAAAAATTTTACGTAAGATTTAGTGTACTCCTGGAATAGCCTGGTTGACACTCCCTAGCTCTAAAAAACAATAAATAAATTTCTAAGATTTTTCTTTTTATACTTTTTAAAAGGAGTAGAAATGTTAGAAATTTCTTTTCCAGATTTCCATGCATCATGCTCAGATTATTTATTTTTTTATCTCATAGAATATTCAGTATCTTTTTCAGAAGTGATAATTCCATCATTGAGAATTTTATCAATTTCTGAAGTTTCTGTGATTTGCTGAGGATTTTTCTTAGGTCTTCCTTTTCTTTTAGGAAATAAGTCATTGTTGGAAGTACAAGTTTTAAGCAGAGAAGTAAGGAAAAGAGGATGTTTTCTATCATATGAAGAATACAATACAACTTCTAATGCATTATAACCAACCAATCTTTTAACAACAAATGTTCCTACAAAAGGATCTTTAAATTTTTAATTCCCTTTAAATTGAAGTGGACTGTAGATATCACTACTTTATCACCATTTTTAAATCTGTATTCTTTTTGAGATTTATCCCATCTTTTCTTCTCATATTCAAATGCCTTACCAATACAACTTTGAGCATTTTTTCTGCACAGTTTTCGTGTTTGCATAAAAGATTTCAAAACAGGATAGATTTTCAATATTTTGAATTTACTTTTGAGAATTTGAGAAGATGTTCTTGGGAAATAACCTAGCCAGAGCTCAAAAGGATTTCTTTTAATGACAGAGTGTACATAGCTATTATAAGCAAATTCAAGACCTGGGAATAGAGTAACCCACTCATGTGTAAATATTTCATTGTCTTTATATTCTAATCCAAAGGCAAAGTGCCTTCTAATCATATCTTCTAGAGTTTTAATCACTCTTTCAGCTATAATATCAGTTTGGGAAAGGTGAGCTGTAGATAATTTCAGCTCACAGCCACATATATCCATTAAAGACATCCAAAATTCATGTGAAAATATTTGGTCTCTGTCAGAGATAATGGATTTAGAAAATCCAACAATATTAAACATGTATGACCACCATATGAAAGCTAAATCTTTTTTGATTAAAACTGTTTGGGTGGGAATAAATTTGCACATTTCAGTAAATCTATCCACTATTACGCAACAATAATTATAACTGTCTTTACATGCTACAAGAAGAACAGTGACAAATTTCATATTAATGATTTGCCATGGAGCATCAGGTGCTTAAATATGTTTCAATAATCCTGCTCTTTAACCTGATAATTTTTTAGATTTTTGGAAAAAATCACAAGATTCAGCATACAGTTTAGTGTCTTCAGACATGTCAGCCCATCATGCAGTTTTTTATATTCTGACCATGGGTTTTTCCAGATCAAAATGAGCTGCCAATATATCATCATGAAAAAGTTTTAAGATGGTTTCTTTCATGAAACGAAAAATTAAAATGAAATTAGTAAGTTTTATCCTGTAATAAATATAACCATCATCAATTGAAAACTTTCCTTTACTCAAAGAATTTTGGTACTTTGGAGGGAAAGTTTCTATTAATGCTTGAAATGAAGCATTCTTTAGATCATTTAAGATTTTAACTAATTTATTTAAATCAGAATCTTTTACATATGAATCCAGAATTAATTGTAATAAGTACTCTTCCATATCAACATTATATATACCATGTATATGAATTGTATCATCATGAGGTGCATAAGCTGGATTTGAGCCATCATTAGGAAATGGTAATCTAGACAGAATATCAACATTGAAATTAACATTTCCAGCACTGTGAATATTTTTCAATCTACCCCTGTATACCTTGAGAGCTAGTTTCCACCTCAACATATGTATTTTTGGTGTTTTTAGAGTTAGGAGAGATTAAAATGCACTAAAATCAGTAACCAATTCAAATTTTTTTTCATCTAAGTAATATTGAAGCTTCTCCAAAGCTAATAAAACATCTAAACACTTTAATTGAGTGGCACTATATTTCAATTCACTATTCCTTAAGGTCCTTGATATATAAAAAGGTACTACTTCCAAATTTTTATCATTAGTAATTTGTTTCTGGTGAAAAGCAGCTCTTAATCCAAAAAAACTTGCATCTGTATATAATACAAAAGTTTTATTTAAATATTGGAGAGCCAGGATTGTGGCAGAAATTAAACATTTTTTAATGTATTAAAGGCTCTATGTGTGTCATAATTTCAGATGAAAGCCACATCTTTTCTGCTTAATTTAGTAAGAGGTAAGGCTATGACTTGATTATTTTCTATATACTGTCTATAATAGCCACATGTCCACAAAAAACTTTAGATTTCTCTCACAGAAGTTGATGCTTTCACATTTTGAATCAAAGCAACTTAATTTTGATCTACACAGATTTGTAAACCTGAAACCACATGACCCAGGACATTCAAGGATTCAAAACCAAATTTACAATTTTTCAAGGATAAGTTCATGTTAAAGTCATCCATCATTTAAAAGACTCAATTTAAGTGATTGATGATCTCATCAAATGTTTTAGAAAAATCTATGATGTCATAAATATAAACCATTATCCATCCTTCAATTATTTCTTGATGAAAAGTATTATCCATCACTTTTTGAAAGACTTAAGGGGATTTTTATGGCCAAATGACATTCTAAAATACTTATATATCCCCATGTGAATAGTAATAAGCAAGAAATTTTGGGAGTTCTTTCAACAGGCACTTGATGATAGCCTTTATTACCATCTAGAGAGCTAATAAGTTTTTCACCTTGTAAGGTAGCATGTATTGAGGTTATTCTGGGTAAAGGATAAATATCATCTACTGTATAAGTTTTCAATGCTCTATAATCCCCACATAATCTAGCTTTATCTTTTTCATAAGAGATTAAGACTGGAGAGATTACAAAGTATTTTGTGGTAACATCAACCTTCTCAATTATGCTCATTTTCAAGAGGCTGGTAATATCATCCTTAACATCTTTTCTCTTTGTGGGAAAAGAAAGATATGGCTTTTTCTTAAGGCTAGAAATAATATCACCCAAATCACAGGATAAAGAAATTTTCATTTCATGCATAGCAACTCCTAATTAATGAGATCCATGAGTAAAATCCATAGGAGAAGATGTAATCAAGGCAATTATACAATTTTTCTGTTCACCAGTTAAAAAATAATCAAATGAAGCAGTATTTATTTAAGACAATAAATTATTCATTTAATCTGTTGATCTACCCTTACATTGAATAACTTAATTACAAGATTTTAACAGGTGTGAAGAATTTTTTTTAGAGGAAGAAAATTTAAATTTCCTTTTTCCATTCATGCCCAATGTGAAACAATTTTTTGCTAAATCCAATTTGATACCAAAAATTTTTAAAATGTCACTTCACATAGGAAACCCATTGCATAAGCTATCATTTTTTATCACAAATAATTCACAAACAGCACTGAAAAAGCCACCATTATATTTAAAGAATACAGTGGTTTTGTACTTGCCAACAGGACATAAAACAGAACCATAACCTCTACATTTTTCAGATGTCATAAGTAAAAATTTACTATGATAATCTTTATCAACCAAAGACAGTGCTTTTTTAGACACTAAAACTTCTTCAGAACCAGAGTTAAGAGCAACCTCAAAATTTTTAAAATTTATAATAACTGGTGCTCTCAAGGGGGATATTAATATGAAAATTTCATTAATATCTTTTATGATCTCAGAATTTTCTACTGAAGATAAATCCAAGTTACAAACTTCAGATAAATTATCTAAATAATGGAAATCTTGCTCCAACATTAGAACTTTATTTAAACAATCATTGTCATAAGAGATATTAATATCACATTTACTAGAGGAATCATTAAGGTCAACTGAAGTATGTTTAGCTTCCTCAGTTTTTTCATTAAGATGAATTTTCTTGTCACAAAAATGTCCTTTGTTCAATTTTTTGTTACATTTGAAACAAGTATTTGTTGCATATTTCTTTGGTGCAAATGGGGTAATGGTTTTACTACGTTTTTTTGGGATATATGATGAATTTTTTTGTTAATCATGGTAAGATTTTAAGGGATAATTCTTTGGTTCATATCTATGGCTGAGTAGTGCCTCATTAAAGATATCAATGAAAGAAGTATGTTCACTTAAATGCTCAGTTCTAGCTACAATAAAATCTCTGAGAGAATTTAGTAATTTATATAGAATTTTGTCTCTCCAAATATCATAATCCATTTTTGGATCCATATCTCTAAGAATTATGGTTATTTTCATAAGGGAAACAATAGATTTTTCAGAAGATTAGGATTCATATTTAGAATTCTCATATAATCTCTGTTGTGCCAACCTGAATTTTGAACCACCAAATTGATTCTCAATTAATTGTTTCCACTCATTCCATGTTTAGTGATTGATGTCTAATAAAACAGATTCATACCACATCAAGGCTACATTGGAAAATAAAGAAATTAACTTAGAAACAAAATCTTCATCTTGAAATTTATAAGAAATCTTTAAATTATCAATTCTTTGAATAAAATTCTGCCAGTCAGATGAAGAATAACCATCAAAGGTATAGTATTGATCAAGTTTAGCCAAACTCTTATTCCTTCTAGGCTGGTTAACTTTAAGGTTGGAATAATTCATTCTAATAAATTCTTGAAGCTTGGAACAGTGTTCAGAAATTTCATTATTCACAGAAACAGCTGGTTTATTTTTAGTATTAAAATATTTTTTTTGGTAAAAAATATTTCATAGACTCATTGTCAGATTGCTTAATGGCTAGACAACAAGGAAGAGAAGAGCTCTCTTTTTCAGGCTGTTTAACTTTATTTCTAATAAAAGTTTGAGTAGTATTTTTCACCACATCATAATTTTCATCAGAAATAACTGGTAAGGTAGAGAATCTTTCCTGAAGATTAGATAAATTTCTTCTTGACTTAGGAATATAAGAAATTTGATCATTAATATTTGCAAGAGATACAAAATCTTTGTCTTCCTCCACTGAGAATTTATTACTCAAAGCTTGGAAATCAATTTTCAATTTCCTCAATTAATTGTGTAAGGTCTAATTATCATTTTTAATGCAGTATTTTCTTCTATAATAGCTTCAATTCAATAATAACTTTGTGCAGATATTGATTTTTATCTGAAAAATCTCTGAAATCACTTTTAGAAATTTTTTGTTGAGAAAGTGCATGGTTCAAGGTGTCCTTTAATTTTAAATAAGCTGTATCTTGTACAGAATAACTGACTTTAAAATATAAAATTTAACTATTTAACCTGTCATTTTCATGCTTTAATAAATATTTTAAGACTTTTTCTTTTATTACACTGAAATAATGAGAATCTTTAAAAAGTTCTTCAGAAGTTTTTTCCAGAAAAATATAAATTTCAGGGGAAACAGAATCATTTTTAATTGCAAGAGAGGGATTTACCAAAGAAGTTGAAGCTAAATGTAAAGGCTCATCAAATGACAATTTACTAATTACATCATTGGGGCTACTAATATCAGAAATTTGTTTTTTAACAGGTTTATAAATTCTTTCACTACTTTTAAAAATATCACCTGCAGAAGAAGACTTAGTATTGTACACACTAAAATCCTTATCAAAATAATTTCTCACAATGAAATAGAAGGAAACTTTCCTTTGGCCCTATACTTTTTTTCCTGCCTCCCTGGTAAGGATGGGCAGGTTGAGGATGGTAATTGGGTGTCCTGGACAGAAAAGGTGGATGATCTAGAAGATATTTCACATTCTCATGGTGATGGCTCATAAGATAATCCCTTTTCTATTGCTCTACCTCCATGGTCTTTGGCCTCTGTCACGTCTGATGTAGATTTAGCTGCATAGTTTGATGTAGAATTTGGCTGTGTTTTAAAAGCACTTGAATCTGGTTGCATAGAGTATCCATTCTGGAATTTTATTTCATATTTTCTTTTTTCAGTTCTTTTATATGATTTGACAGGTTTTTTACCTGCTGGGCCAGAAGGATTTTCTTTAATTAATATTTTTAAAGGATTTTCCAGACTTAATTGAGGTTTGACTTCTCACTGAGTTTTTGGCAGAGGGAGGTTTACCACTTCTCCTGAAAATTCTATGAACTGAAGAATTCGATGATTTTTTGTCAGCTGAAAATTTTTTGTAAGTTAAGTTTGAAGAACCTACATATTCAACATCAAAATGTACCTCAATTTCATCTACATGAAGATTATCTATGCTATCAGTCAAATTGTTAGACATAAACTCTGTCAAACAAAAAATCAAGGTCAATAAACAGTAATTTTCCTTAAAATTGTGTTATAAAATAAAAATTACTACTTAGTATTTTAAATCAAACAATGAGTTAAAAACAATTATATTTAATATGGATATTATTTATATTATAAAATAATAATCAAAATAATTTTTTTTTAATTTATCAATTTGATTTTATTTATAAAACCAAATAATAACCACTAAATTTGAATTGGGACAAAATAAAAAGAGTATTAATGTCAACCAAAATAATAATAATACCAAATATTGGAAGTAATTGGGACTAAAAACTATGTGTCATAATTGTCAACCAATATTATCAATTATTAATGATAATTAATTTAAATTTTTTTCAAAAATAATGAATTTCTAGGACTAATAGGAACACTCTATTATTGTCAACTAGCAATAAAAATAATTTTTTTGATTACTTACATGCAGTGACTCAGAAAAAATAGCCAATGACACTGTTATTGCAATAAAAGCTCAATATTAAAATTTTCAGGTGCAAAGGTTAGCTTACTATAGTGATTGAAAAATCACGCTGAAATATAAAATTTTTAAGTATATATGAGGCATTAATCTAAAACTC
Organism: Hemileia vastatrix; assembly: GCA_030280995.1. NCBI lineage: Eukaryota > Fungi > Basidiomycota > Pucciniomycetes > Pucciniales > Zaghouaniaceae > Hemileia > Hemileia vastatrix. Next base: position 7,611,914 of record JASXTE010000012.1, read on the forward strand.
TGGCTTGAATCACGACTGCCAAAAATTTACTGATTCTGGCGCAAGGGTGGTTTTTCATCCAAAAAAGTCTAAATTGTAATTATTAGGAAAGATCCCCAATTGTCTTCCATTTATCTAGAAGATAAAAGAAAACTTCAAACAAAAAAGGAGAAGAATAAATAGAAAGCATAAAAAATAAAAGGATAACAACAACAACTGAGAAGGAAAGTAAGGGTTTATAAACAATTATTGGATGTAAGGGTTTTAGTTAATAAAGTAAGTAATTTTTAGCTCTCTGCTTATAAAAAAACAGAATTTAAGAATTGAAATTCTCTTAAAGAAACATTTTTAAATAGATATATTTCAAAATTTTAGTAGCGTTTTAAAACACTATAGTAAAATTTCTAGAAAAATATGTATGAATGTAACAAAAATTTTTATTGATAGAATGTAAGGTAGTATAAGTAATTCAGACTAAAAGGGGAAAAACCAAAGACTTTATATAGGCAAATTAGTACCTCTGAGATTTTACTAGATGTAGATACATAGTAAAAAATATAAACTAAATGAAAATTAAGTGTACAAAGAATATTAGGTTGCCATTTAACAATTTACTAAAACAGAAATAAAAAAACACAATGTATCCACTTTTTAAGCCCTGAAACAATGTAATAGATTAAGTGAGATAAGATTTTGGTATAAATCAGGAGAATTTAACTTTAGTAATTTCAAAACAGGTTACACTATTATTAATTTTATTTAAAAATCAGATTTAGTGAAACATAGAAATTATACTATTTTTGATGTACAGAATTTATATATCTAGTTAATTTAGTATAAAACATAATTAATTAAGTAAGTTAAACTAATTCTATTAGTATAATAGTTATTTAAATTAAAAAAGTAATTATTTTAATAAAATCACTAAGTATTAAAATAAAATATTTTTACTTTATTAAATAAAACGTTTCACTTGTTTAATTTCTTTGACGACACAATTGTGAGTTAAAAAGGTGTCTAACAATTTTTTGTTGTAAGATATGATTTTAATTTTTTAACATATATATTTAATTAATTAATTACAGTATAAGGTTAATTTATTACTTATAATTATAATATAGAGTTTTAATTAATTAATTATTATTTTATGAACATTATATTCATAAAAATGCGCCAATTTTTATAGAATAGAATATATTTTGTGTGTATTTAAATATATATACCATTTATATAATAATAAAATTAATATAACATTTATTTTAATTATATTGTTATATAATATTAATTTGTATATATTATTTACCTACATTTTGTCTCTTGTTTTTGTCCAAGTAATTTAACTTTAGATTTACTGGATTCTTGGAATAGCCTGGCTGACAGTAATCATCTTATCTATTTATTTTTAATAAAATCTCTAATAAATTAAATAACTAAATAATTATTCTATGAATAATTTTATACGTTTGAAGAGGCCAGATTAAAGTGCAACAAATCTTCTCATTACATACATCTAAACACACTGCTAAATAACTTAAATAACTAGCAATATAAAATACCAAAATAAGAAAAAAATGACAAAAGAATAAGAAAAGTTCCCTCACTACTCTAAAAATGGATAAAACCTGAATTAAAAGATATAATAATCTAAAAAATAAAATTCTAAAGGAACCAACTAAAATAACTCAATAATGGAATAAAATGGTTAATCAAGGAATAAGATATATTAAAAGAAAAAGAGCTCTTAGGGGATTATCAGAGAATTAATGTAATAAAAAGGGGACAATTTTCCAGTCATCTTAAAAATTAAAGGTTTAGGGAAAGAATTTCTAGAAATTCCCTTTAAATTTACAGAGTTGTTTGTAGTATTACATAAGTTTGTGAAAATATATGCTGAGATCCACTGAGTCTCACTCTAGTTGGGCAACAGAACTTTTGTCTTGAAGTACATATACAGTGTGCAGCTAGTCAGAACCTTTAATGATCTCACATAAGTTGAGTTACAGACTTAAAATTATGCTTGGAAGGTTAAGTAAGTATCACCATTACTTTTTTTCATAGCACATTTTCAAAATTTGAAAATTTGTAACATGCTATATATTAATAATAAAAGTAATATTATGTGAAAATATATGCATTAGTACTTTAAGAATAAAATAATCTTAAGCTTTTGCGGTATATATAACACTCTAATTACAACTTTAAGTGACCAATGATCTAGCATAAAATTGAATGAATGTGTGAAACATTGAAAAAGGTGGACATACAAGTGGTTGAAAAGGTCCTTGCTGATTATTATGCAAAAGCCTTCCTCAAACTACCAATTTTTCTTTATCTCACATATTGATCAACATTTTAAACAACAAAAAATCTTGGATTTTAATTTTTTTTACTCCATTAATTATTTGGTAAATTTTTATCTTTGCCTGTGTGAATTTTTTTTTGATCTAGAACTTAAAAAAATTTGCTTATCTTTCCACATTATTGCATGGATTTTAATAGGTGGTGCAAGCCCACTTAATTTCAAGATCAATGAAACTATAATTTTTGATTTTCTCCTTCTCCTGATGATGAAAAAGAAAGTCTTTTATGGTGATAAATTTTCCTATTTCCAAATAGTTAATTGCTTTACCAAGTTGAACTGATTATGTTCCAAACCCTACCTCAATTTTAATAATAGGGGGTATCAAAGTTAAAATTTGTAATTATTTATAAGGTATTTAACAACACAAAAATAAAGTTACAGAGCTGACATTATTTCTCAGTAAAAAGGTGTTTTTGGAGCACAATATGCCATATATGAAACACTAATAATTGTTGATTTGGTGGAAAAAAGAGGGATTTTAAAATGGAAGATTTCTAACTTTGATACCCCCTAATAAATGGATTTAAATTAGAAAACATCAAATTGTGATTGATTTCACAAGAGCTATCATCTATGGTATTTTCACTACCATCTAAAGCTCATTATTAGTATTCCATCCTTCAAAGCTCTTCATTTCCTGTTTGTGGCCCTCAAAGAAATATTTTTTCCCTATTTTTTTATTTTGAAAGTTTATGGCTTCTTATAATCATTATTTTAGTTTAACTTTCCCAATTTATAGCTCTCATCCTTGAGAGATGTCTTGCCTTAGATTTTTTATGTGATTTTTTAAAACTAAAAATTACAAACAAAAAAGTTGAAGTAATCATCACATAATATTAGGGGAATCCTTTAATGAAGCCTGAGATTGTAAATCAGATAAAAACCATACTGAAATCTTTAAATACTTCTGAGTTAGACCCTATTTAATCCTTAATGACTTTAATCCAGAAGGTTTATGAGGTAATAATGATAAGTTAGTGTGAATTGGATCAGAAATGACTGAAAATTGTGTCAACACTCACTTAAAATTGTCTCAGCTATGACTGAAAATTGGATAAGCACCAAAAGATAATTGGATCAGCTATGACTGAGAATTGAATCACAAACAACTAATTATTAAATAAGAAATGAATGAGAATTGTGTCAACTATTAATGAGAATCTTCTTATCTAGGAATTAAAATTGAAACAGATATTACTAATGATTGCCTAAAAATGACTTAGTATTTGTTAATAAGTGACTGAGAATTATCTCATAATTAATGAGCATTTTCTCAGCCATGAATGAGAGTTGGATAAGCTATGACTGATAAGTGGCTGTGAATTGAAATATTATTGGTTCAGAAATGACTGAAAACTTTCTCAGAAATTAATGAGAATTGTCTCTGAAATTACCTGGAATTGTCTTGGAAATTACTAAGAAATTTCCAAGCAATCACTGAACATTTTCTCATAAATGATTGAGAATTAGCTCATATATTACTGAGAATTGGCATAGATCTAACTGGCCAGTGTCTCATAAATGACTAAGGAAAGACTTAAAATTGAAATATATTTAGCTTTAATTGAGTCTTAATTTTTCTTAAGTAATTTTCAGTAAGTTTTCAACCTTATAATTATTTATTTTTTTAATACCTCAGCTTGTGTTTCACTTGTGGGTTACTTAGTGTTAAAGGTTGCGTAATTTCTAGCAATTTCACCTTCCATATTTTGTGGTGAATGCAACTTGTGACATCATGAAACAAATCTACAGGCTTGGACACAGATTTTCAGTTATATCATTTTAAAGATTTTAATTGTGTGTTTTTTATATGGGAAAATAAAATTTCCAGTACTATTTTCTACCCACTGTATGCATTACCCATATCTATAAAATGCACATATAGCAGTATTAATTAGATACACTCATTTTATGTTTAACTATTATCATATCACCAGAAAAAAATGTGAGCACCTGATAGCAGGTTCCAATATGTATCTTTGATTTATTCTACTTTCAGATCAGCTGTAATTCTTCTTAGAGGACTGCACACTGAACAATGAAAATTCCAACTCACATGGCATTTAATATGAGTAATTCTTGAATCAAAAATGAATTACAGAAATATTATCTGCTAGCAGGCTCCAGATTTTTTCTATAGTGTATGTCTCATGCATATTTTTCACGTAATCATGGTGCATAATCACTAAGTTGTGGAAAACCCTAGGCTGATAATAAAATTTAATAAAAAAACCCAGAAAAAAATGTGACTCACAAAACAATCCCAAAAATAAAGCTTGAATACTAAAAAAAAATATGAAAAAAACTCATGAAATAAAAATAATACATAAATTCAAAAGCTGAGTGGGATTAAAAACCTTCCTTACACCACTGGGGATACACCCTTATTCCTGCCCAGGTCTGAATATATTAGCGGAAGAAGCTTCATATCTACTAGATCCTGGGCTAGTGGGTAAAAAATAATAATAATTTATTTAATTATAATACTCTGATTTTAAGTAATAAAGGAAGATCCCAAAAAAATAAAAGTCTGATTAAACTCAAACTATAAAATTTCCTAAACAAAAGAACCCATTTATTGTCAAAAAATGATGGAAAAAAGGGGTGTATTTTTACTATTATCATCCAATAATTAAATTGTGGATTGCATTAATTTGATAAACCCTACTTACTCTACTTGAAAAAATGGAAAAATGTGAATTGAAGAAAAAAATCAAATAATCCATAAATAAACTAATGTTACAAATTAAATGAAATTAAAATTTAAAAAAATCCAAATAAATAAACCTATATCTCAATAGATACATTTAAAAGAAATAAAAAAATAAAAAAATACACTAAATATACTTAGAGAACTAAATCCAAAACATATGCCAGTCTTCAAGGGTAAAAAATTGCTTTCATGAATAAATGTTTTCACCAAGTAAAAATCATAAAATTTTCAATCTTTCACAGGATTATCAAGGCTGCATGAATTAGAACTACTTAAAACATTTTAAAAAGATTTTTTTAAGGGTTTATCATAATTTCAGTTTTTGATATTTAAAAAATTTTAGTCACTTGATATTCCAAATATTCTTTCAACAAAAATTAAGTTAAGTCCACATCCAAATCTTATTTGATAGCTATAGACATAGATAATTGAGTTTCATACTAAGAAAAATGGCATGTAAAAATTTCTTCTGAAAATCTAATAAATAGGAATGTACTTGTCCATCAGACCTTAATAAATACTTAAAAACACTATTAACAATCATTGTGCATCATACTTACACATAATAGTAAAAAAGTGTCTGATATATTCTGAGTAAAGCTATATAATTAACTTTAGTAAAAATAAAAGCTCCTCAAAACAAATGAGCATGTAAACTGTCAGCCAGACAATACTAAGAGTCTAGTAAAATCATAGGTTAAATTAAATAAACTTAAACAAGAGACAAATTTTATTTAAAATATATACATATTAAATATTATATTAAAATAGAATTTTATAAAAATATTTTTTAATAAAATATTATATTAATTTTATTATTATATAAATTTTATATACATTTAAATAAACACAAAAATATTATCTTCTAAGACTATCACATTTTTATGAACTTAATAGTTATAAATTAATAATTGATTGATTACAAGTCACAGAATAATTATAAGTAATAACATGAATTTATAATGTAATTAATTAACTAATTAATTTTATATATTAAAGCATAAAAAGTATTTCCTTACAATAAGTAGTGATTGAACACTCCTTTTCCTCACAAATGGACCAAAAAATAGGGGGTATCAAAGTTATAAATCTTCCATATTAAAATACCTTGTTTTTCAACCAAATCAATCATGATTGGTTTTTCATATATGGCAGATTTTTCCCCAAAAACACCTTTTTTGTCAGCCAGGCTATACCAGGAGCCCAGTAAATTTTATGTTAATTTACTGTAACTAAAAGAGGGCATAAAAATTTGCTTATTATGTATATAAATTAATCTTATATTGCATAATGAAATGATATAATTTTTTTATTAAATATATATAAATATTATATTAATTTTATTATTATATAAATTGTTTATACATTTAAATTAAGCATGATATATATTCTATAAATTATGGTGCATTTTTTATGTATTTAATATATAAAAATTTATAATTAATTAATTATAAACATATATTATAAATATAAGTGTAAAAATTGACTTATAATGTAATTAAATTAATTAATTAAATATATATATTAAATAAAAACTTTTCATATATTTTTAAACAATAATATTGGGCGCTTTTTTGACCCTTAATTGTGTCATTAAAATTATTAAATAAATTATAAAACTTATTCAATAATATGGTATTAAAATACTCACTTTAAATTAGAAATATCATTAAATTGATTACATAGTGAAAACAATTAATTAAAATTGCTTGATACTGGATTGAATTGATTACATGGATGTTTGTGTGAAAATAATTTTAATTGTTTTAATTAAACCCTTTAGATCCTACTGTAATTTCTGTTTTGAATTCTTTTCTAACAGTTCTTTTGTTTCAAGCTTACTTAGTTACTACTATTTTAATTAACTGGCTTGGGAACTTATGGTGGAAAAATTAGTTACTCATTCTTGGGTTTAGCTAATTGTTTCATGTTTTTCTCTTAATATCTATGCTTCATTTCTATTATTTTATATTCATGTTTTAGCTTATTACTATTTTGTAGATACTGATTTGTGGCGCTTCAGAGGCTCCCTGGTCTATAAAAGGGCCTTGGGTAATCCCCTTTAGCCTATCACTTATTACACTCAACTTTTTTATCATATTTTTAAAATATAACACGTTTACTTTATTTTTATTAGTATTATAATTCTAATTTAAAGATAAATAGTTATTCTAAGGTTGCAATAAGTTTATTAATAATAGTAATTGTTTGTTGGGCATTGAAGATAGTACTTACTTAAATAAATATATTATAAATAAATAAAACCTTACCATTGTGTCAATCTTAAGAAATTGTCGTTGCAACTCTTTTAATTAACTCAATTATTATATTAATTTCATTTCCCTAAACCTTTTCCCATTTTTCTCTTCCTCCTCTATATTTTCTCCACCTTCTCCTTCTTCTAGATGACTGGCTTACACTTGGAGGCCTTTCCAAACGACGATGACAATATGCCAACTTGCAACGAACAACATTGTGCACGGACCACCAAAGCCAAAATGGAAATTTTTTGCTGTGACCGTGTTTCAAACTAGGGTTCAACCTTTTAGGTTTATATTAGATTAAATAATATATAATTTTGAAATAATTTCTTGATCACTATAGTAAGTTAAGCTTTGCACCTCTCACTTATACTATTAAATTTTTATTGCAATAACAGTGACTGTGGCTTAATTGCTGATTCACTAGGTGTAAGTGTTCCATTTTTTTAAAAATTTTTTTATTCCTAATTGAACATAATAGAGTAATACTCTTAGTCCTAGAGGATCATTAATTTTTAATAAATTATTAAATTAATTTTATTAAAATATTTTTGATTTATTAGTTGACCATAATAGTACTCGGTACTCAGTCCCAATTTGCCAATTTATTATTTTTGGTATTATTATTTTGGTTGACTTATAGAGCCTTTGTTGGTTGGTCCCATTATAATTATTGTTATTGCTTAATAAACAATTATATTTACATATATTTGTATTACATTTTTTGTAAAATAATTAATTTTGAATAAAAATTTAAAGTTTTTGCTTTGTTAAAAATTCAATTATTTATCTTTTATTTTGAAAATAACAATTTGAATCATTAAATTAATTTTGATTCTTTGTTCACAGTTTCAATGTCCAGTAGTTTGGCTATCAGCATGGATAACTTACATGTGGATGAGATTGAAGTGGATGGTGACACTGAATCTGTAGGTTCTTCTAAATTAACTTACAAAAAGTATTCAGCTGACAAAAAACCTTCAGGACGTGGAAATGGCAGGAGAAGTGTCAAACCCCCCTCACTAAACACCTCTGAAAGAAGTAAAACCTCTAATAAATCAGGAAAATCAACTCAAAGGTATAAAAACAAAAAAGATACCACTGACTCAACAAGTAAACAACCTGTCCAGTCACATCAAAGAACTGAGAGCAGAAAGTATGAATTACAAGGCAAGAATATGAACACTCTGGCAGCAGATGCAGGAGTTATTAAATCCCAAACAGGCTCAAATTCCTCATTTCCCAACCTCCCAGCCTCAGCCTCAACCTCAGCCCAATTAGGTACCCAGCTCCTTCACGCAAAATCAAAGCACTCTGCAGGTGGAGCAGTGGAAATGGGATTACTTGATGAGCCATTACCAACAGAATGTTCACCAACCAACAGCTAAACACCCTGGCCCATCCAGGACACCAACCTACCATCCATCTCCTCAGCCACATCCTTATCAGGGAGGCAGAAGAAAGAAAGCACAGGGGAAGTTTACCCCCTGGCCATGGTGAGTAATTTGTTTGATAAACATGTTGGTATGTATAATAACAAATCTTCTTCAGGTAATATTGTGGATCCTGGTGAAAGAACAGTTAAACCCTTAAAAAGACAAATTCCTTTAATGAGTAGCTCCAATGATGTAATTAGCAAATTATCATTTGATGAACCTTTACATTTGACTTCTACTTCTTAAATTAATCCTTTTCTTGCAATTAAGAATGATTCTGTTTCCCCTGAAGTCTATACTTTAATTGAAATAAATTCTGAAGAAATATTGAAAGATACCCTTGATTTTAATGTTGTAAAAGACAAAAATTTGAGAAGTGTGTTAATACATGAGAGTGATAGATTAAATAATTTGCACTTGCATTGTAAAGAAAGTTCTTCTGTACAAGATACAGCTTATTTTAAAATTAAAGAAACCTTGAATATTGTTCTTAGCCAACAAAAACAAATAAGGAGTGACCATAGATCTATCTCAGATAGGAATATCAATCTACATAAAACCTTGTGTGAATTGAAATCCCTTATTGAGGAAAATTATTCATTTAAAAGTGAAATTAAATCTCGACAAAATGAGTTTAAAAAGCTAAAAAATTATTTCCATGCACTGAGTGCCAAACACACAGTTTCTGAGGACAGAAATATTTTATCTCTTGCAAAAGTAAATGACCAGATGTCTGAAATTCTAAGGATAAGAAACTATGTGGCTGACCTGCAGGAAAAATTTTCAACCTTTACCATCAATAATTATGGCATAAATGAGAATGCTGCCCATAAGCTGGATAAAAATAAAAGAAAAGAACCTGAAAAGAGTTCCTCTTTTCTTCCTCATATTTCAGCCATTAAACAAACTAACAATGAGTCTTTAAAATCTTTTGCTACTAGCAAAAAATATTGTGATGGTCATGTACCAGCTGTTTCTGTAAATAATGAAATTTCTGAACACCTGGCAGAACTTCAGGAATTAATAATGAAAAATAATTCAAACCAAAGGATGGACCATCCCAGTAGTCAGAAAATCGGCCTAAATTGGACCAATATCCTACCTTTTGATGGTAATTCTTCATCTGATTGGCAACACTTTATCCAAAGAATTGATAATTTAAAGGGATCTTACAAACTACCTGATGAGGAAATTGTTTCTAAGCTAATTTTTTTATTTTCCAATTTAGCTTTGATGTGGTATGAATCTGTTCTTTTAGATAACAATCATTATACATGGAATGATCAGAAATCCTTGATTGAGAATCAGTTTGGTGGTTCAAAATTCAGGTTGGCTCAGCAAAGACTCTATGAGAATACTAGATATGTATCCTCCTCTGTTGAAAAACCCATTGTTTTTCTTATGAAAAAAACAAAAATCTTGAGAGCAATTGATCCAAAGATAGATTTTGATATTTGGAGATATAAAATCTTGTATAAATTACCAAATTCTCTTAGAGATTTAATTGTAGCTAGAACTGAGCATGTAAGGGAAAATTCTTCTTTCATTAATATATGTAATGAAGTACTTCTCAACCATAGATATGAACCAAAGAATTACCCTGAAAGATCTTATCATGATCAAAATAAACCCTCTACAAAGCCTTCAGAAAAACCTGGTAAACCCTCTGTCCCAGTTGCGCCTAAAAAATATGTAAAAAATACTTGTCATAAATATAACAAATCATGGCAAAAGGGTCATGTTTGTGACAAGATAATTCATCTTGTTGAACAAAATGAAGACACTGATGATGCTGAAATTGATATCAATAATTCTTCTAGTGACTGTGAAAGTAATATCTCCTATGACAATGAATCTGTTAAAGATGTTTTAATGTTGGAACAGGATGTCCATAATTTAGCTAATATATCTGAAGAATGTGTAATGGATTTATCTTCAGTGGAAAATGCTGAAATAATTAAAGATATTGCTAACAATTCTATAGCCATATCTCCTTTGAAGGCACCTGTTATTATTAATGGTAGAAATGTCGATGTAGTTCTTGACTCTGGTGCTGGAGGAAGTGTAGTGTATGAAAGAGCCTTAGCTTCAGTAGATAAGGATTATTTGGTTAAATTGTTACCTATGACTTCTGAAAAATGGAGAGGGTATGGTTCTACCTTGTGTCCCATTGGAAAATACAAAACCTCTGTATTCTTCAAATATAACGGTGGTTTTTTCAGAGCTATTTGTGAATTTGTTGTCATGAAAAATGATGATTTAAGCAATTGGTTTATTATGGGTAATGATATTTTAACCATGTGTGGTGTGAAATTGGACCCAGAAAGTATTTACTTCACCTTGGGATTGAATGGCAAAAGAAAATTCAAAATTTCCTCCCTAGAAAACCTTCTGGGCATCTGTTAAAGTCTTGTAACTCACTGATCCAGTTTAAAGGAAGATCAATGATTGAAATGGATGATTTATTAAATGAAATAAATACTGCTTCTTTTGGTGATCAGTTAACTAGTTAAAAAAATGATTCTATAATTGCCTCAATTACCTCCTTCCCTATGGCTTTTGCTCATGGTTCTCATGTCTTAAGAAGTGTTCAGGAAGAAATGAAAATTACCTTATCCTGTAACTTGAGTGATATTCCTCCTAGTCTTAAGAAAAAACCATATCCTGCTTCTCCAACAAAAATAAAGATATTGAAGATAATATTGCCACATTATTGAAAATGAATATCATTGAGAAAGTGGATGTCACCTCCAAATATTGTGTCATCTCCCCAGTCTTGATTTATTATGAAAAAGATAAGGCTAGATTATGTGGAGATTACAGAGAGTTAAAAACTTATACTGTTGATGATATTTATCCTTTACCCAGAATTAATTCAATACATGCTACCTTGAAAGGTGCAAAATTTATTAGTTGTCTGGATGGTAATAAAGGGTATCATCAAGTTCCAGTTGAGCAAAATTCTCAAAATTTTTTGCTTATTGCTACTCATATGGGAATATATAAGTATGTTAAAATGCCATTTGGCCCTAAAAATTCCCCTTCAGTTTTTCAAAAGTGATGGATAACACTTTCCATCAGTAAATAATTGAGGGATAGCTCATGGTGTATATTGATGATATTATAGTTTTTTCTATAACTTTTGATGAACTTATGATTCACTTAAATAGAGTTTTTATAAAAATGGATGAAATCAATATGAACTTGTCCTTAAAAAAGTGTAAATTTGGCTTTCAATCTTTAAAAGTCCTTGGCCATCTTGTGTCAGGCCTACAAATTTGTGTAGACCACAACAAAGTTTCTGCAATTAAAAATGTAAAGGCATTAACTTCTGTAAGAGAAATCCCAAATTTTTTTGGTATGTGTGGCTATTATAGACAGTATATTAAAAATTATCAGGTCATAGCTTTGCCTCTTACCAAACTAACTAGGAAAGATGTTGCATTCATCTGGAATATTGACTGTCAAAAAGCTTTGAGGCATTAAAATGTTGTTTAATGACAGCTCCTATCTTAGCTCTTCCAGATTTCAACAAACCATTTGTCCTGTATACAGATGCTAGCTTTGTTGGTCTGGGTGCTGCCCTTCACCAGAAACAAATTATTAATGATAAATCTTCAGAGGTTGTAATTTTTTATATTTCAAGAACCTTGAGAAATAGTGGATTGAAATATGGTGCCACTCAATTAGAGTGCTTAGCAGTTGTTTGAGCCCTTGAGAAGCTTCATTACTACCTATATGACCAAAATTTTGAATTAGTAACTGACTGTAGTGCTGTGAAGTCCCTCTTAAACCTAAAATTACCTAATAGACATATGTTCAGGTGGAAACTTGCTGTTCAAAAATACAGAGGAAGAATGACAATTATCCATAGGGCTGGAAATTTTCACTCCAATGTTGATATGCTGTCAAGATTGCCTCTGCCAAATAATGACTCCAATCCTGCTGATGTACCTGAAGATGATACTGTTCATATCCATGGTATATTTATAGTTGATATAAAAAAAGAGTTATTACAATTAATTCTAAATTCATATGATAAATATTCTGATTTAAATAAATTAGTTACTATCTTTAGTGATCCTTAGAATGCTTCAATTCAAGCATTGATTAAAACTCTTCCTGCAAAGTATCAAAATGCTTTGCTTAAAGAAAAGTTTTCTATTGAAGATGGTTATATATATTATAGAAGAAAGCTTACTAATGTAATTGTAGTTCCTCCTTCTATGAAAGAAACTATCCTAAAGCTTTGTCATGATGACATATTAGCTGGTCATTTTGATCTTGAAAAGACATTAATTAGGATCAAAAACACTACTTGGTGGGCTAATATGTCTGAAGATACAAAATTATAAGTTGAATCTTGTGATTCCTGCCAGAAATCTAAAAGGTTGACAGGTAAAAGAGCAGGGTTATTACAACATATAGAAGCACCTTATTCTCCTTGGCAAATCATTAACATTGATTTTGTCACTGGTCTTCCTGTAGCATGTAAAGACAGTTATAACTCTTGTTGGGTAATAGTGTATAGATTCACTAAAATGTGCAAGTTTATTCCCACCCACAAAGGGATTGGCTTTCTTATGGTGGACTTACATGTTAAATATTATTGGATTTCCAAAATCCATTATCTCTGATAGAAATCCAAAATTTACTTCTGAGTTTTGGACCTCTTTGGTGGATATTTGTGGCTGTGAGTTAAAGTTGTCTACAGCTCACCACCCTCAGACTGATGGTCTAGCTGAAAGAATGATTCAAACTCTGGAAGATATGATTAGAAGGTATTGTGCATTTGGATTAGAATATAAAGAAAATGACATATTTACTCATGACTGGGTCACTCTATTGCCTGGTCTTGAATTTGCATATAATAGCACTGTTCATTCTGTCACTGAGAAAAAGTGTTTTCAGCTTTGGTTAGGTTAAGTCCCAAATACTCCTGCTCAAATTCTAAATAATAAATTATTTAAGTTGGAACTACAACCTGGTGTAAAATCTTTTGTGCAAATACAACAGCTATGCAGAAAACATGCTCAAATCTGTAATGATAAAGCATTTGAATATGAAAATAATAGATGCAGTAAATCCCATAAAGAATACACATTTAAAATGGGTGATGAAGTGTTGATATCTACTGTCCATTTCAATCTACAAGGTAAAAACAAATTAAAATATCCTTTTGTAGGACCATTTGTTGTTAAAAGAATAGTTGAAGATAATGCAGTAGAAGTTATATAGTATTTTCCATATGATAGGAAACATCCTGTTTTTACCATTTCTTTGCTTAGACCTTATACTTCCAACAGTGACTTATTTCCCAAAAGAAGGGGAAGACCTAAGAAAAACCCTCAGGAAGTCACAGAAACTGCAGAAATTGATAAAATTCTCAATGATAGAATTATCACTTCTGAAAGAGGTACTGAATATTTATTGAGATATAAGAACAAATCATCTGAACATGATGCATGGATACCTGGCAAGGAAATTTTAAATCTTCTTGCTTTGTTAAAGAAGTAAAAAAAGAAAAAATCTTAGGATTTTTTAATTGTTTTTTTAGAGTGAGGGAGTGTCAGCCAGGCTATACTAGGAGCCCAGTAAATTTTATGCTAACTTACTGTAACTAAAAGAGGGCGTAATAATTTTATTATTATGTATAAAATTTAATCTTATATTGCATAATGAAATGATATAATTATTTTATTAAATATATATAAATATTATATTAATTCTATTATTATATAGATTATTTACACATTTAAATTAAGCATGATATATATTCTATAAATTATGGTGCATTTTTTATGTATTTAATATATAAAAATTTATAATTAATTAATTATAAACATATATTATAAATATAAGTGTAAAAATTGACTTATAATGTAATTAAATTAATTAATTAAATTTATATATTAAACAAACCTTTTCATACATTTTTAAGCAATAATATTGGGTACTTTTTTGACCCTTAATTGGGTCATTAAAATTATTAAATAAATTATATAACTTATTTAATAATATGGTATTAAACTTCTCAATTTAAATTAGAAATATAATTAAGATAATTACATAGTTAAAACAATTAATTAAAATTGCTTTATACTGGATTGAATTGATTACATGGATGTTTGCTTAAAAATAATTCTTATTGTTTTAATTAAACCCTTTACATCCTAATGTAATGTCTGTTTTGGATTCCTTTTCTCACAGTTCTTATGTTTCAAGATTACTTTGCTACTACTGTTTTAATTTACTGGTTTGGGAACTTATGGTGGGAAAATTAGTTACTCATTCTTGGGTTTAGTAAATTCTCTCATGTTTTTCTCTTAATATCTATGTTTCATTTCTATTCTTTTAAATTCATGTTTTAGCTTATTAATATTTTGTAGATAAGGATTTGGGCGCTTCAGAGGTTCTCTGGTCTATAAAAGGGCCTTGGGTAATCCTCTTTAGCCTATCACTTATTACAATCAACTTTTTTAACATATTTTTAAAATATAACATGTTGTAGACAATCATATAGTACTAGCTATAGGCCTTGACCAAGGGAGTTGGAGAAAAACCAGAGAGAGAATCCCCTGTCCCTTTAGAAAAACAAGTGAGATTTACCTGTTGCAGCAAATTGGAGATCTGTTTGCTAGAGCCTCTAATTAAACACTCTTGACCTCTTTAAAATTGAAGATAATAGTTCCAGACAGACTGCCAGAAAGAGTTGAAATGAACAGTAATATATTCCAACAAAAAACCAGCCAATGAGACAGTGAGGAACAGAGAGGCTATGAGTAAAGAGATAAGATGATTCCCTAAAAATCTTCCCACACACGCATCATACAGCCAGCGCACAGACCACCCTGACCAATTCCCTGCCCAAAATCCAGCTTTCCCAGCCTTTTTCATGCATAAAAGTGCATTTTAGCGCTTCCCCAGCACCCAGGCGGCCAGGCCGCTTGAAGGAGGCTCCGCTTAGGGGCATTCAGGCCGCTTGGGGGCAGGCGGGCCGCTTCTAGGCCCTAAAACACCCATACAACCCATAAAAAACCCTAAAAACCCTAAAAACCCATAACTTCACTAATAAAAAGGATAAACACACATAAGACATACCAAAATGAAAAGAAAATAAAGGACAATAAGCTGAGACATAATAAGTGACCCTAGCTTAACCATACATAAGCACCACTAAGCAATAAACATCCGATAAATACCAATAATAACACCATAACTATCCTATAAAACAAGGTAACCACCCATAAGGGATACCAAAATGAAAAGAAAATGAAGGACAATAAGCTGAGACATAATAAGTGACCCTAGCTTAAGTCTCCATAAACACTACTAACTACCACCTAAAGATGAAAAAATCCACTAATAACACCATAACCCCAATAACACCCTACATACCAAATACCCCTAAAAATGCACTCCAAAGGCCTACCCAGGTTTGGATCACCACATCCTCCCTCCAATCAAGAATTTCCCCATTCTTCCTTTGCCAGCAGCCATGTTTGAACACCTCTCCAGAATCCTTACAAACAGCCCATTTCTCTCTTCCACCAGATCCTATTCCATCCTAAGTGAACTTCTGAACCAGCAATCCAAGCTTCTTCTTTAAAACTTCTCTTGCACCATGCCTTTAAATTAAATCTATCTCTGTGAAAAGAATCTCTTTCTTCTGTTCCTGAATTCCAAATCTGGCTGTACCAGCTTCCAACAATGAAAAGTGATATCCAGTTGACAAGTCTTCCTGACTATAACCTTCTACCAGCATAAAAATTTCCTCATTTTATAGTCTTGGGGGACTCACAACCCTCAGTTTAAAGTCTTGGGGGACTAAAAGCCCTCAGTTTAAAGTCTTGGGGGACTAATAGCCCTCATTTTATTGTCTTGGGGGACTCCAAAAATCCTCAGTTTATAGTCTTGGGGTACTGAAAAAACCTGAATCACAGAACCCAGAACCAGAGATCAACCAGAAAAAGATTTAGAGAAGTAACTAACTTTCTGGGGTAACTGTATATAGAGCTGCCAGCCCATCAGTCACCCCAAAACTTGCCTTTACAAAATTCAGAAGTTCCCCCTTGGATCCTTCTACCTTTAAACTTCTACCTCACACTGCTTCCCATTCCTCAGTTTATAGTCTTGTCCACCACCAATCCAAAATTGCCAAAAGACATCCAAGGCAATCCAGTTTAAAGTCATAGAGGACTAAAAACTTAAATCACAAAAAACAACACAAGAATTCAACTAGAAAAAAACCAAAGGCTTGAAACAGACATTCTGGGGTAACTGTTCTACAGAGCAGCCAGCCCATCAGTTACCCTCACACTTGCCAAAATAAAATCTAGAAGCCCCCCCTGGGTACCTTCTAACAAAAACACAACATCCAACAAAATTAAACAAAACCAATAAACATGAGGGTTCCAGAACTTGAAGACCAAAAGAATTTTCAGTTTAAAGTCATGGTGGACTAAAAACAATCTGGGGTAACTTTTGATAGAGCAGCCAGCCCATCAGTCACCCCCACACATGCCAAAATAAAATCTAGAAGCCCCACCCCTGGGTACCTTCTAACAAAAAAAATTTTCCAACACAAATCTTCTCCCATAAAAAACCAATACCATTAAAATTCTTTAAAGCCAAAAAAATCCAATTTAGAAATAAAATTTTGCAGTTTAACCTCATGCTGGAGGTGAAATAAAACCAATAATCTTCATTTTTATCTTCATTTTCTTTTAAATAAAATACCCATCTTCACTTGAATTTTTCTTTTCTTCCATCTTCATTATACTAAGATTTTTTTTTTCATTACGGGCGGGCCTCCCGATGTCGGAGGTGCCGCCTGAAGCGGCCTGGCCTACCTTTTTTATATAGAGACTTGAACTAGAGAGACTGAAAAGAATTGGACAAAACAAAACAAAAAAAAATACTGACCAAATACATAGAGGCCAAATTAAGCAAACCCAAAACAAATTAAGTAGTTTATCCTCATTTCAGAGGAATCAGATTCTTGAAATCCCAAGGTTTAAACCAATAAGTTTGCCCCTAGGGCTTGAACCCACTAAGCTCCTCTTCCAATTCTGATATCCCAACATCAGACCTCCAAACAAATCTTCCATACTCCTCCATACACTGAGTCTACCATAGTTCACATTACCAGAATCCATAAATTCTCCACCCTGTGAAACATCTGGATCCTCCACCACATCTTTAAAATCAACCTCCATACCAGTGACATCCAAAACATCACAATTTTCCTCTTCCCTATAGGAATCTTGCTTATAATCTTCAAAATCCTCCAGAATAACATCCATAAAATAAAAATAAAAATCCTTCTCCAAGCAGAGACCTTCTGATCTTGAGGGAACCACTTGAAAACAATCTTTCTCTATGAGAAAAAGATCCGAGACAGAATCTTTCTGTCCATACAAAAATTCAACCGATACATCCTCTTCCAATAAGCCATTATCTGAACTTGAGAAAGAAAAATAATCATCCCTCAACAACCATTCATCCACCACAGATTCCTTCTTAATATCCCAAAATCCTTCTTCATGACCAGACAAGTCCTCCTTCCCACATATTTCACCCAACCTTGAGGAAATACACTGATCCTCTAGTGTGTACATTTCCAAAACATCCAGTGAAGCACATTCTTGAGATCCTATGGAATCCTTTAAAAAAGAAAAATCAGTTTCACAAACATCATTAGAGTCCCCATCTTCCAAAATTGATGGCTCCAACACCTTTCCAGAAACTGAATTTACAACCACAGTCTCCTGAACCTCTCCATCCAACAGGATTTCCTCTCCAGATTCCACATCCCTATCCATCATACCATTTAAATATCCCAAAATAACCTCCTTCAGAATAGCCATACCAGGAATCCTATTTTCCCCATTTGGAAGAGTCTTCATCAAGTCAGCCTTGAAAAGAATCTCCAAAACCTCCACCTTTACATTCCTACCCATGGCACTCCAAAATACATACTTGGCCCCATCTTCATGTGGTAATATATCATTATATACCAGATAATCCAGAGCCTCCCCAAACTCCTCCATAAATTCCCCATACTGAGAAAGAGAAGTTACACCACCTTTCAATTCCCACTTCCTAGTAATACCATGAAGATCCACCATTGAGAAAGTATTAGGCCACTTTTTAATCATTTCAATCTTCAACTTCCCCCAGTCCTGACTCTTATATCCTACCATACCAGAAACTTCCTTCTTCACCTCCCTATTACCAATGAAAAAGATTACTTGCCTGACCATGTCCAACAGTGAGGCCCCATAAATCTCAGCAGCAACTTCATACCTAGCCAAAAACCCCTTTGCTTCCTCTCCCAAAAACCTTGAACCATCCCAAGATTGAATCCTAACCATCCTAGGAATTCCAAGCTACAGCCTCCAATATCCACCAAAGATAGCCAAAGTCCCCCCCAAGAGCCTTAGAGACCTAGGAGGGACCAAATCCAACAGAAAAGAAGACCCCTAGACCAACCACAAAGAGATATAGAACCAAATCCAAAATCAACCAAAGGAGATCCACCAAAGAGAGAAGCCTAGATCAACAGAGATTCCAAAAAGCCAACAGATATGTACCCCACATTGGGCGCCAGAAATGTAGACAATCCTATAGTACTAGCTATAGGCCTTGACCAAGGGAGTTGGATAAAAACCAGAGAGAGAATCCCCTTTCCCTTTAGAAAAACAAGTGAGATTTACCTGTTGCAGCAAATTGGAGATCTGTTTTCTAGACCCTTTAATTAAACACTCTTGACCTCTTTAAAAGTGAAGATAATAGTTCCAGACAGACTGCCAGAAAGAGTTGAAATGAACAGTAATATATTCCAACAAAAAACCAGCCAATGAGACAGTGAGGAACAGAGAGGCTATGATTAAAGAGATAAGATGATTCCCTAAAAATCTTCCCACACACGCATCATACAGCCAGCGCACAGACCACCCTGACCGATTCCCTGCCCAAAATCAAGCTTTCCCAGCCTTTTTCATGCATAAAAGTGCATTTTAGCGCTTCTCCAGCGCCCAGGCAGCCAGGCCGCTTGGAGGCGGCTCCGCTTAGGGGCAGGCAGGCCTCTTGGGGGCGGTCGGGCCGCTTCTAGGCCCTAAAACACCGATACAACCCATAAAAAACCCTAAAAACCCTAAAAACCCATAACTTCACTAATAAACAAGATAAACACACATAAGACATACCAAAATGAAAAGAAAATAAAGGACAGTAAGCTGAGACATAATAAGTGACCCTAGCTTAAGCATACGTAAGCACCACTAAGCAATAAACATCGGATAAATACCAATAATAACACCATAACTACCCTATAAAACAAGGTAACCACCCATAAGGAATACCAAAATGAAAAGAAAATGAAGGACAATAAGCTGAGACATAATAAGTGAACCTAGCTTAAGCCTCCATAAACACTACTAACTACCACCTAAAGATGAAAAAATCCACTAATAACACCATAACCCCAATAACACCCTACATACCAAATACCCCTAAAAATGCACTCCAAAGGCCTACCCAGGTTTGGATTGCCACAACGTTTACTTTATTTTTATTAGTATTATAATTTTAATTTAAAGATAAATAATTATTCTAAGGTTGCAATAAGCTTATTGATAATAGTAATTGTCTGTTGGGCATTGAAGATAGTACTTACTTAAATAAATATATTATAAATAAATAAAACCTTACTGTTGTGTCAATCTTAAGAAATTGTTGTTGAAACTCTTTTAATTAACTCAATTATTATATTAATTTCATTTCCCTAAACCTTTTCCCATTTTTCTCTTCCTCCTCACTATTTTCTCCACCTTCTTCTCCTTCATCTAGATGACTGGCTTACATTTTTACTGAGAAATCATGTTGACTCTGTAACTTTTTTTTGTATTGTTAGATACTTTTTAAATAATTACAAATTTCTAACTTTGATACCCCCTAATAAATAAACTAAACAAGTAAAATTATTATTCAAAATATAAATATTTTATTTTAATAAAATGACTTTATTAAAATACTAACTTGTTTAATTACCAGAAATATTATACTAGCACAATTTTTTTAACTTACCTAATAAATAGTTTTTTAAACTATATTAACTAAGTATATAAAAATTTGTTAATCACACAAACTATAACTTTTTATGTTTCACAAAGTATTGGATTTTTAATAAAATAATAAATGTTGTAATGTGTTTAGTATCACTATAGTTACAAAACTCCCTGTTATATATCACTGAAGTATCATCTATAGCTAAATTATACTATTTGTCGGTGAGTTGTCTAGAAGAAGGAAAAAAAGGAGAAGAAACTGGAGAGAGAAAGCAGGAAATATGAATAGGGATTAAAAAGTAGTAGTAGTAAAATTTATATTTATAGATTTAAGAAAAATGGTAATAAAAATAGAGAAAATGCAAAGGCAATTTAATGAGGAAAGACACAACAAAAAGGTTTATTTTATTTATAAAATATTTATTTAAGTTAGTCAAATGGTCTGTACGTTTAACAAATATTATTACTAATAGACTCATAGCGACCTTAATTAATTATTTAATATTTTAAATTAGAATTATAATACTAATAAAATAACAAATAGTATGTATTTATATATTTTAAAATATGTTAGAGTATGAGTAATAAGTGATGTGGCTACAGGGGATTATCCAAAGCCTTTTTATATGCAAGGGATCCTCTGAAGCTCCACAAATTAGTAATTACAAAACAGTAATCAGGTAAAACAAGAATATAAAAGAATATAACTAAAACATAGATATTGAGAGAAAAACATGAAACAATAAACTAAACCCGTGAGTAAGTAACTAATTTTCCCACCATAAGTTCCCAAAATAATTAAATAAAATAATCAGTAACTAAGTAAGTCTGAAACATAAGAACTGTGAGTAAAATTATCCAAAACAGGTTTTACAGTGAGATGTAAAGGGTTTAATTAAAACAAATAAAATTATTTTCACACAAAAATTCATGTAATCAATTTAATCCATTATAAATTAAAATTAATTAATTGTTTTAACTATGTTATTAATTCAATAACTAGCTTAAATGAAGAAAATAATTAATTTGATGATATTTCTAATATAAAGTGAGAATTTGAATACCATCTTATTAAATAAGTGTTTTAATTTATTTAATAATTTTAATGACTTAATTAAGGGTCAAAAAAGCGCCCAATATTATTTTTTAATAAGATATGTCAGGCTTTATTTAATATATAAATTTAATTAATTAATTTAATTACATTATAAGTTAATTTTACACTTAAAATTATAATATATGTTTATAATTAATTAATTATTAATTTATATTTATTAAATACATAAAAATTCGCCATAATTTATAGAATATAAAATATATCATGCTTAATTTAAATGTATAAATAATTTATATAATAATAAAATTAATATAATACTTATTTTACTTATATTCAATAAGATACTTATATATTTTTAATATTCAATAAAATATAAATTTATATACATAAAATGCATATTTGTCTGCCCTCTTTCAGGTCCAATAAATTAACATAACATTTACTGGGCTCCTGGTACAGCCTGGCTGAAAATCCCTCACTCTAAAAAAAACAATAAAAAAATGCTAAGATTTTTTTCTTTTTATACTTTTTTCACAGAGTAGGAAGATTTAAAATATCTTTTCCAGGTATTCATGCATCATTTTCAGATGATTTTTTCTTATATCTAAATAAATATTGAATACCTCTTTCAGAAGTGATAATTCTATCATTCAGAATCTTATCAATTTCTGCAGTTTCTGTGACTTCCTGAGGGTTTTTCTTAGGTTTTCCCCTTCTTTTGGGAAATAAGTCACAGTTGGAAGTATAAGGTTCAAGCAAAGAAATGGGAAAAACAGGATGTTTCCTATCATATTGTGAATACAATTCAACTTCTACTGCATTATCTCAAACCATTCTTTTAACAACAAATGGTCCCACAAAATGAGCTTTTACTTTGTTGTTTCCTTGTAGAATGAAATGGACAGTAGATATCAACACTTCATCACCCTTGTTAAATGTGTATTCTTTATGGGATTTATACCATCTTTTCTTTTCATATTTAAATGCCTTATCAATACAGCTTTGAGCATGTTTTCTGCATAGCTGGTATGTCACGCCCCACATGACACTCGAGGCAAAAGCAGCTCATTAAATCAATAATACAGAGGTCTAAATCCATACTCGAAGAACAGAAAACAACTCTACATAGAAACTGCGACTTTCCTTTGTGTACTCACTGTTTAAGCGCGCTAGTCTAAACTTTAAATCTAAATTAGTCAATCTCTCAATAGTGTGTTTAGTCTTTTCTTCGATAAGCAACACACAGCGCAATAGTCAATTTAATATTCTGCTAAAAGGTTTATTAAGTATCTGTGGGTTATTAAAAGGGGTAGTGAGCATGGACGGGAAGGTTAATGGATGTTAGTGAGGAGGGTCCGGGTGTAATGGGTGTATTTTTTGTAGGTCTGTGGAGTGTGGAATGATGGATGGGTATGAGGTCAATGTGAGGAGGGGTAATGGATATAAAAGGGGTTGGATTGCAGTTTGATACTTCTTTAGAATTAAATTATAAAACTTATATATAGTTAATAGTGGTGAAAGCTTCAGGTTAAATCATTATTATTGTACATTTCCTTATTTTTCTCTGTAATCATTTCTAAAACTTAAATCTTTGATTATTGAGTTTCCAACCCTTTGTGAGATCTTAAGAATATTAATATTACCTTTAAAATATATTAGAATTCTTATCAAACATATCTCAAAGCAGTAGCTCTTCCTTTGAGTTATCTTCAAATCACTTCCTCTAACATTTCCTCTGTGCTTTGAAGAAGTTTCTAAACTCTTTCCTCCATCTCACTTTCCAGGAACACCCTCAACCTTGTGCGTAGGTCGTCCGGTGACATGTTGCATTTCATAAAAGATCTTACACCAGGACGTAGTTCCAACTTAGATAATTTATTATTGAGAATTTGAGCAGGAGTATTTGGGACTTAACCTAACCAAAGCTGAAAACACTTTTTCTCAGTGACAGAATGAACAGTGCTATTATATGCAAATTCAAGACCAGGCAATAGAGTGACCCAGTAATGAGTAAATCTTTCATTTTCTTTATACTCTAATCCAAAGGCACAATACCTTCTATTCATATCTTCCAAGGTTTGAATCATGCTTTCAGCTAGACCATCAGTCTGAGGATGGTCACTTGTAGACAATTTTAACTCACAGCCACAAATATCCATCAAAGAAGTCCAAAATTCAGATGTAAATTTTGGGTCTCTATCAGAGATAATGGCTTTTGGAAATCCAATGATATTAAATATGTAAGACCACCATAAGAAAGCTAATTCTTTTGTGGACACATCTTTGTGGGTTGGAATATATTTGCACATTTTGGTGAATCTATCCACTATTACCTAACAAGATTTATAACTGTCTTTACCTGCTACAGGAAGACCAGTGACAAAATCCATGTTAATGATTCTCCAATGAGCATTAGGTTCTCAATATTTTGCAACAATCCTGCTCTTTTACCTGTCAATCTTTTAGATTTTTTACAAGAATCACAAGATTAAACATATAATTTAGTGTCTTCAGACATATCAGCCCACCAAGCAGTGTTTATAATTCTGATAATGGTTTTCTCAAGATCAAAATGTCCTGCTAATATGTCATCATGACAAAGTTTTTAGATGGTTTCTTTCATGGAAGGAGGAATAAAAATGATATTGGTCAGTTTTCTCCTGTAATAAATATAACCATCTTCAATGGAAACTTTTCTTTACTCAAAGAACTCTGTTAAATTGGAGTAAGAGTTTTTTATAAATTCTTGAATAGAAGTATTCTTTGGATCATTCAACATTGTAACCAATTTATTTAAATTAGAATCTTTATCATATGAATCCAGAATTAATTGTAACAGTTTTTCTTCCATATCAACTATATATATACCATGTATATGAACAGTATAACCTTCAGGCACATAGGCAGGATTGGAGTCATTATTTGGCAGAGGCAACCTTGAAAGCATATCAACATTGGAGTGAAAATTTCCAGCTCTATGGATAATTGTCATTCTTCCTTTTTACTCCTGAACAGCCAGTTTCCACCTAGACATAAGTCTTTCTGGTGTCTCTAGGTTCAAGAGGGATTTTACAGCACTACAGTCAGTTACCAATTCAAATATTTAGTCATCTAGGTAATAGTGAAGCTTCTCAAGAGCCCAAACAACTGCTAAACACCCTAATTGAGTGGCACAATAATTCAATTTACTAATTCTCAAGGTTCTTGAAATATAATATATTAAAACTTCTGAGGATTTATCATTAATAATTTGTTTTTGGTGAAGGGCAGCACCCAGTCCAACAAAGCTAGCATCTGTATAAATGACAAAAAGTTTTTTGAACTCTGGAAGAGCCAGGATAGGGACTGTCATTAAAATTTTTTTCAATGTATCAAAAGCTTTTTGACAGTCATTATTCCAGATAAAGACATCATCTTTTCTGGTCAGTTTGGTAAGAGGTAAGGCTATGAACTGATAATTTTTAATATATTGTCTATAATAGCCATACATACCCAATAGAATTTTGATTTCTCTCACAGAAGTTGGTGCTTTTACATTTTTTATAGCAGCAACTTTATTCTGGTCTACACAAATTTGTAGGCCTGAAATAACATGGCCAAGGACTTTCAAGGATTGTAAACCAAACTTAAACTTTTTCAAGGACAAGGTCATATAAATTATATCCATTTTTTGGAAAACTATATTTTAGTGAATCATATGTTCATCAAAAGTTTTAGAAAAAACTAAAATGTCATCAATATATACCATGAGCCATCCTTCAATTATCTCCTGATGGAAAGTGTTATCCAATACTTTCTAAAAAACTAAAGGTGCATTTTTAGGACCAAATGGCATCCTAACATACTTATATATTCCCAGATGAGCAGAAATAAGTAAGAAGTTTTGTGAATTTTTCTCAACAGGTATTTGATGATAACATTTATTACCATCCAGACAACTAATAAATTTTGCACCTTACAAGGTAGCATTTATTGAATTAATTCTGGGTAAAGGATAAATATCATCAACATTATAAGTGTTTAATGCCCTATAATCCCCACATAATCTAGCCTTATCTATTTCATAAGAAATCAAAACTGGGGAGATGACACAATGTTTTGGGGTGACATCCACCTTTTCAATGATATTCATTTTTAATAAGGTGGAAATATTATCTTCAATATCCTTTCTCTTTGTAGGAGAAGCAGGATATGGTTTTTTCTTAAGACTAGGAGGAATATCATTCAAATTACAGGATAAAGTAATTTTAATTTCATCCTTAACAATTCCTAAGACATGAGAACCATGAGCAAAAGCCATGGGGAAAAATGTAATTAAGGCTATTATTGAATCTTTCTTATCAACTGTTAATTGATCACCAAATGAAGATATTTTAATTTCAGACAATAATTCATCCATTTCCTCTGTTTTTCTGACTTTACATTGGATCAAAGAGTGACAAGATTTTAATAGGGGGGTAGAATGCTTCTTACAAGATGAAATTTTAAATTTTCTTTTCCCATTCAAGCCCAAGGTAAAAAAATTGCTTGCAGGATCAAACTTAATGCAAAACATGGTTAAAATTTCATTTCCCATGATAAACCAATTGCTTAAATTGTCATTTTTCATCACAAAAAATTCACATTTAGCTCTCAAAAAACCACCATTATATTTAAAGAATACAGTGGTTTTGTATTTGCCAATGGGACATAAAACAGAAGCTTAAACTTTCCATTTTTCAGATGTTATAGGTAATAATTTGCATTGATAATCCTTATCTACAGAAGAAAGTGCTTTCTCAGACACAAAATTTCCCCCAGCACCAGAGTCAAGAATAACCTCAACATTTTTACCATTTATGATAACTGGAGATCTCAAAGGTGATATTAATATGGATCTGTCAGTAATATCTCTAATTACTTCAGCATTTTCTACAAAAGATAAGTCAATATCACAATTATTAGACCAATCATCTAAATAATGGATATCCTTTTCTAAAACTAGAACTTCCTGAGATGACTCATGGTCATAAGAGATATTTCTTGTCAGCCAGGCTGTTCCAGGAGCCCAGTAAATAAACATACAATTTTATTGAAATTAAAAGAGGACATAATAATTTCAGCCTATGTATTTACATTAAATTTATATTACTTAATATATTATTTAAATATTTTATTTTATAAGTAAAATTAATTTCATATTAATTTTATTATCATATAAATTAAGTATACATAAATTTAATTATCATATTTCATATAAAGGGACACATTTTTTATGTATTTAATAAATAATTAATTAATTACATTTTTATAATATAATTGCATCTTATTAATTATCTTATATTGTAATTACATTAATTATTTAAATAAAATATGTAATTGAACTTTTCATATAAAATATTATCCATAATTATTGGCACTTTTTTGACCATTAATTTTGTCTGTAAATTATTAAATAAATTAAAACACTTATTTAATAAAATAGTATTCAAGTTATCACTTTAAATTAGTAATATAATTAAATTAATTATTTGTTTCATTTAAACTAGTTATTGATTTAATATTATAATTAAAACAATTAATCAATTTTGCTTTATACTAGGTTAACTTTCTTACATAAGAATTTGCGTCAAAATAATTTTTTGTTTCAATTAAAACACTTTCATCCTACTGTAATGTCTGCTTTGGATTCTTTTTCTCACAGTTCTTTTTTCTCAGACTTACTTAGTTACCCACTATTTTAATTAACTGGTTTGGGAAATTATGGTGGGAAAACTAGTTACTTATTCATGAGTTTAGTTAATCATTTCATGTTTTTCTCTTACACTACGCAATATAGGGGGTGGACTTGCTAGCAAGTCCTCAACCTGAACTCAGATGGAACTCAGATGGAACTCAGACTGAACTCATACTGAACCCATACTGAACTCTACTTGAACACCCACCTAAAACTGTTCTTCTGAGTGGTGTTCATTCCTGATTGTATGGCTCCTTTATCAATAGCTCAATGTTTGTTCAATCTATAGTGAGTTTGGGTCCAAGGTTGCGGACTTGCTAGCAAGTCCGCCCCCCATATTGTGTGGTGTTAATATCTATATTTTATTTCTATTTTTTATATTCTTTTTTTAGCTTATTACTATTTTGTATATACTGATTTGTGGCGCTTCAGAGGTCCCTTTGTCTATAAAAAGGCCTTGGGTAATCTCTTTTAGCCAATCACTTACTACTCATCATATTTTAAAATACATTATATCCTATTTTATTTACATTTTTAGTTGCACTTCAGCCTTCTTAAATATTAAAATAAAATCTAGAGGTTGTTTTAAGAATATTCAAATATTTTGTTGTTGATAATTGAGCAGAGAGAAAATAAAAGTACTTACTATATTAACCACACTGTCCCTTGTCCAGTTTCTCTATTAGACCCATTATTTCATTGTCCAATTCCTTTTACTCCCCTCTCTTCCCTTCTATTTTACTCCTATCATTTTAATCTCCCTTTTCCACCTTCCTTTTCACCTTCTTCTAGAGGAGCCGGCTGACAATTGGAGGCTTTTCCATATGACAATGATTGACTTGGCAAAATTTTGGACAAATGACAAAATGCAGGGACCACCTCGTGGGAAAAGTACACTTTTTCTACGACCATGAATTGAACCGAGGATCTAAATTTTAGGTTTATAAATTTTTAAAAGTTATATACTTTTTGGGTGATTTAACAATCACTACTGTAAGTCAACCTTTGCTTCTATCAACTCTTATTTTAGATTTTTTATTGCAATAACAGTGATTGTGGCCTGGTGCTGAGTCACTGAGTGTAAGCATTCAATATTATTTTAAAATTTTTTATTCCTAGTTGACCATAATAGAGTTATACTCATAGTCTTAGAAGATTATTAAATTTTTAATAAATTATTAAATTAATTTTATTAAAATATTTTTTGATTTATTGGTTGACCATAATAGTACTTGGTGCTTAGTCCCAATATTGCCAATATATTTTTTGGTATTAATTATTTTGGTTGACTTATAAATCCTTTGTTGGTTAGTCCCATTATAATTATTGGTATTTCTTAATAAAAATTTGTAATTACATATATTTGTATTACATTTTTTGTTAATTAATTGATTTTTGAATAAAAACTTAATTTTTTTTTGTTTTGTTTAAAAATCAATTAATTATATTTTATTTTGAAAATAAAAATTTTAATCATTAAAATAGTTTTAATTCTTTTTTCACAGTTTGATTGTCCAGTAGTTTGGCTAACAGTATGGATAACTTACATGTTGATGAGATTGAAGTGGATTTTGACACTGGATCTGTAGGTTCTTCTAAATTAACTTACAAAACTTATTCAGCTGACAAAAAACCTTCAGGAGGTGGAAATGGCAGGAGAAGTGGCAAACCCCCCTCACCAAACACCTCTGATAAATTAGGAAAATCCACTAAACGGTATAAAAATAAAAAAGATACCACTGACTCAACAAGTAAACAACCTTTCCAGTCAAATAAAAGAACTGAAGGCAGAAAGTATGAAGTACAAGGCAAGAGTAGACACACTCTGGAAACAGATGCAGGAGTTATTAAATCCCAAACAGGCTCAACCTTCTTCTTTCCCAGCCTCTCAGCCCCATCAGGCACCCAGCTCCATCACTCAAAACTAAAACACTCTGCAGGTGGAGCAGTGGGAATGGGACTACTTGATGAACCATTACCAACAGAATGTTCACCAACCAACAGCTAAACACCCTGGCCCATCCAGGACACCAACCTACCATCCATCTCCTCAACCCAATCCTTATCAGGGAGGCAGAAGAAAGAAGGCACAGGGGAGGTTTCCTCCCTCGCCATGGTAAGTAATTTGTTTGATAAACATGTTGGTATGTATAATAACAAATCTTCTTCAGGTAATATTGTGGAGTCTGGTGAAAGAACATTTAAACCCTTAAAAAGACAACTTCCTTTAATGAGTAACCCCAATGATGTAATTAGCAAATTATCATTTGATGAACCTTAATATTTGACTTCTACTTCTTTAATTAATCCTTCTCTTGCAATTTAGAATGATTCTGTTTCCCCTGAAGTCTATACTTTAATTGAGAAAACTTCTGAAGAAATATTGAAAGATACCCTTGATTTTAATGTTGTAAAAGACAAACATTTGAGAAGTGTGTTAATACATGAGATTGATATATTAAATAATTTGTGCTTACATTGTAAAGTAAGTTCTTCTGTACAGGATACAGCTTATTTCAAAATCAAAGAAACCTTGAATATTGTTCTTAGTCAACAAAAACAAATAAGGAGTGACCATAGAGCTATCTCAGATAAAAATATCAGTCTGCATAAAATCTTGAGTGAATTGAAACCCCTTTTTGAGGAAAATTAATATTAAAAGGTTAAATTAAATCCCTAAAAAATGAGTTGAAAAAGCTAAAAAATGATTTCTGTGCACTAAGTACCAAAAACACAGTTTTTGAGGACAGAAATGTTTTATCCCTTGAAGAAATAAATGAACAGATGTCTGAAATTCCAAGGATAAGAAACTATCTGTCTGACCTTCAAGAAAAATCTTCAGCCTTAACCACCAATAATTATAGTATAGATGAGAATGCTGCCCATAAGCTGCATAAAAATAAGGGAAAGGAACCTGAACAGAGCAACTCTTTTCTTCCCAATAATTCAGCCATTAACAAACTGAAAATGAGTCTGTAAAATCTTTTGCAACCAGAAAAAAATCTTGTAATGGTCATGTACCAGATGTTTCTGTAAGTAATGAAATTTCTGAAAACCTGGCTAAACTTCAGGAATTATTAATGATAAATAATTCAAACCAAAGGATGGAACATCCCAGTAGCTAGAAAAACTGACCCAAACTGGATCAATATCCCACTTTTGATGGTGACTCTTCATCTGACTGACAACACTTTTATCAGAGAATTGATAATCTGAAAAACTCTTATTAATTGCCAGATGAATAAATTGCCTATAAATTAATTTCTTTATTTTCCAATGTAGATTTAATGTGGTATTAATTGGTTTTACTGTAAAATCAACATTATACTTGGGAAGAGTGGAAAACATTTATTGAAAATTAATTTGGTGGTTCCAAATTCAGGCTTTCCCAGCAGAGATTATATGAGAATGCTAAATATGCATCCTCCTCTCCTGAAAAATCTATTGTTTTCCTTATGAAAATTAAAAAAATTCTTAGAGCCATAGATCCTAAAATGGATTATGATATTTGGAGAGATAAAATTCTCTATAAATTACTAAATTCTCTGAGAGATTTTATTGTGGTAAGGACTGAGCATGTGAGAGAGAATTCTTCCTTTATTAATATCTGTAATGAAGTCCTAGTAAATCATCGATATAAACCAAGGAATTATCCTGTAAAATCTTATCATGACCAACAAAAGCTCTCCACAAAATTTTCAGAAAAAACTGGTAGACCCTCTGCCCAGTTGCTCCAAAGAAATATTCAACTAACACTTGTTTTAAATGTAACAAATCATGGCAAAAATGACATATTTGTGACAATAAAATTCATCTTGTAGAACAAAATGAGGAATCTGAGAATACTCGAGGTGATCTTGATGATTCCACCAGTGACTGTAATAGCAATATATCTTATGACAATGAGTCTTCTCAAGAAGTTTTGGTTTTAGAAAAAGATATCCAATATTTAGATAATTGGTCTAATAATTGTGATATTGATTTATCTTCTGTAGAAAATGCTGAAGTAATTAGAGATATTACTGACAGTTCCATATTAATATCATTTTTGAGGGCACCAGTTATCATTAATGGTAAAAATGTTGAGGTTATTCTTGACTCTGGTGCTGGGGGAAATTTTGTGTCTGAGAAAGCACTTTCTTCTGTAGATAAGGATTATCAATGCAAATTATTACCTATAACATCTGAAAAATGGAAAGTTTAAGCTTCTGTTTTATGTCCCATTGGAAAATACAAAACCACTGTATTCTTTAAATATAATGGTGGTTTTTTCAGAGCTAAATGTGAATTTTTTGTGATGAAAAATGACAATTTAAGCAATTCATTTATCATGAGAAATGATATTTTAACCATGTTTAGCATTAAATTGGATCCTGAAAATAATTATTTTACCTTGGGAAATAATGGAAAAAGAAAATTTAAAATTTCTTCTTCTAAAAAGCATTCTGCACCCTTGTTAAAATCTTGTCATTCTTTGATCCAACTTTAAGTTAGACAAACAGAGGAAATGAATGTATTATTTTCTGAAATCGAAACAGCTTCATTTGGTGATCAATTAACTGATGACCAAAAAGATTCAATAGTAGCCTTAATTACATCTTTCCCAATGGCTTTTGCTCATGGATCCCATGTGTTAGGCTTGGTTAAAGATGAAATGAAAATTTCTCTATCTTGCAATTTGGATGAAATACCTCCTAGGTTAAAGAGAAAAACTTACCCTTCTTCCTCACAAAAAGAAAGGATATAGTAAATAATATCTCCACTTTATTGAGTATGAATATTATTGAAAAAGTAGATGTTAAACCAAAATATTTTGTCATCTCTCCAGTTTTAATCTCTTATGAAAAAGATAAAGCTAGATTATGTGGAGATTACAGAGCATTAAACATTTATACTGTTGATGATATTTATCCTCTACCCAGAATTAATTCAATACATGCTACCCTGCAAGGTGTAAAAATTATTAGTTTTCTGGATGGTAATAAAGGGTATCATCAAGTTCCAGTTTAAAAAATTCTAAAAAAAATTTACTTATTGCTACTCATATGGGAATATATAGGTATGTTAGAATGCCATTTGGCCCTAAAAATGCCCCTTCAGTTTTTCAAAAAGTCATGGATAACACTTTCCATCAGTAAATAATTGAGGGATGGCTCATGGTGTATATTGATGATATTATAGTTTTTTCTATAACTTTTGATGAACATATGATTCACTTAAATAGAGTTTTTAAAAAAATGGATGAAATTAATATGAACTTGTCCTTAAAAAAGTGTAAATTTGGCTTTCAATCTTTAAAAGTCCTTGGCCATGTTGTGTCAGGCCTACAAATTTGTGTAGACCACAACAAAGTTTCTGCAATTAAAAATGTAAAGGCATTAACTTCTGTAAGAGAAATCCCAAATTTTTTTGGTATGTGTGGCTATTATAGACAGTATATTAAAAATTATCAGGTCATAGCTTTGCCTCTTACCAAACTAACTAGGAAAGATGTTGCATTCATCTGGAATATTGACTGTCAAAAAGCTTCTGATGCATTAAAATGTTGTTTAATGACAGCCCCTATCTTGGCTCTTCCAGATTTCAACAAACCTTTTGTCCTGTACACAGATGCTAGATTTTTCAGTCTCGGTGCTGCCCTTCACCAGAAACAAATTATTAATTATAAATCCACAGATGTTGTAATTTGTTATATTTCAAGAACCTTGAGAAATAAGGAATTGAAATATGGTGCCACTCAAATAGACTGCTTAGCAGTTGTTTGGGCTCTTGAGAAGCTTCAATACCACCTGGAGGACAAAAAGTTTGAATTAGTAACTGACTGTAGTGCTGTGAAGTCCCTCTTAAACCTAAAAACACCTATTAGACATATGTTTAGGTGGAAACTTGCTGTTCAAAAAATAAATAATTAATTATTACATTTTTATAATATAATTAAATCTTATTAATTATCTTATATTTTAATTACATTAATAATTTAAATTAAATATGTAATTAACCTTTTCATATAAAATATTATCCATAATTATTGGCACTTTTTTGGCCCTTAATCTTGTCTGTAAATTATTAAATAAATTGAAACACTTATTTAATAAAATAGTATTCAATTTCTCACTTTAAATTAGTAATATCATTAAATTAATTATTTGTTTCATTTAAACTAGTTATAGATTTAATAACATAGTTAAAACAATTAATTAATTTTGCTTTATACTAGGTTAACTTGCTTACATAAAATTTTGCATCAAAATAATTTTTTGTTTCAAATAAAAAACACTTTCATCCTAATGTAATGTCTGTTTTGGATTCCTTTTCTCACAGTTTGTATGTTTCAGACTTATTTAGTTACTCACTATTTTAATTAACTGGTTTGGGAAGTTATGGTGGGAAAAACTAGTTACTTATTCATGGGTTTAGTTAATTGTTTCAATTTTTTATTTCTATTCTTTTTTATTCTTGTTTTAGTTTATTACTATTTTGTATATACTGATTTGTGGCGCTTCAGAGGTCCCCTTGTCTATAAAAAGGCCTTTGGTAATCTCCTTTAGCCCATCACTTACTACTAATCATATTTTAAAATACATTATATCATATTTTATTTACATTTTTAGTTGCACTTCAGCCTTCTTAAATATTAAAATAAAGTCTGGAGGTTGTTTTAATAATATTCAAATATCTAGTTGTTGATAATTGAACAGAGAGAAAATAAAAGTACTTACTATATTAACCACACTGTCCCTCATCCACTTTGTCTATTAGACCCATTATTTCATCGTCCAATTCCTTTTACTCCCCTCTCTTCCCTTCTATTTTACTCCTATCATTTTAATATCACTTTTCCACCTTCCTTTTCACCTTCTTCTATACAAGCAGGCCGACATTGCTATTATAGTCACTGGAGGAATCTTCTAGATCAGCTTGAGTAATTTCATATTCCTCAGATTTCTCAACAATATGAAGTTTCTTGTCACAAATATGTGCTTTCTGCCATGGTTTTTTACATTTAAAACAAGTGTTAGTTGCTTATTTCTTTGGTGCAACTGGGGCAGAAGGTCTAACAGTTCTGTCTGGAAGTTTTGTTGAAGGCTATTGTTGGTCATGATAAGATTTAACAGGATAATTCCT
Organism: Hemileia vastatrix; assembly: GCA_030280995.1. Lineage (NCBI taxonomy): Eukaryota > Fungi > Basidiomycota > Pucciniomycetes > Pucciniales > Zaghouaniaceae > Hemileia > Hemileia vastatrix. The sequence goes on from JASXTE010000012.1 coordinate 7,646,634, forward strand.
TGCTTCATATCTATGATTTAGTAGGACTTTGTTACGGATATTAATAAAGGAAGAATTCTCTCTCACATTCTTAGTTCTTGCCACAATCAAATCTCTCAGAGAATTTTATAATTTGTAGAGAACTTTATCTCTCCAAATATCATAATCTATTTTAGGATTCTTGGCTCTAAGAGTTTCTGTAATTTTCATAAGGAAAACAATAGGTTATTCAGTGGAGGAGGATGCATATTTAGCATTCTCATATTGTCAGCCAGGCTACTAGACTTACCCAGTGAAATAATTAATTATTTACTGGATGAAGCCGCACCTTATCATTTTAATTATTTAATTATAAATTAGTTACATTAAAATTACTTATAATAAATTAACTAATTACAGAATGATAAAATTAAATGAATAATTAAAGTTAAATATAAAATTGTCCCCTATATTTTTTCTCTAACACTGTGCTCATTTGACAGGTTGGAAGAAATAAAGATTTATATTAAAAAATAGATTTTAATATTCAAATAATATTAAATATATAAAAAAACTCAAATTTCTTATTTAGAATTGACTTCTACAGTAAATATTAAATAAATTGATGTATTTCTGACATACACTGTAAATACATCTTTTTTATGCCTTCTTTTTAGAACAACTTTATTATTTGAAAATACTCCTTCTGGAATATTCTTTTTCTCTCTCTCTCATACTACTGTTTTCAGAATTTGATTGCCGTGCTTTGTCCCTCCTTTGCCTATATAAGGCCTCTCTTTTTTTTGTTTTTTATTCATTCCTTTACCAACTTACTTTATTATTACTATTTACAACACAATACTTATTTTTATATCTTATCTCATTAGTAGTTACAAGAGCGTAATTCTAATCAATAACTTATAACAATATTTAAACCCTACCTCTTATATTTGAGTAACAAATCACTTAGATTAAGAAATATGTACCAAATTTTTGAGAGTTTATTTAAAATCCTTAAAATCCTCATAGAAACTTCATACCAAATCTTCTAGACCAAAAGTGTACCTTGACACATATAATCTCTGCTGGGCAAGCCTGAAGTTGGAACCACCAAATTGATTTTCAATAAACATTTTCCACTCTTTACAAGTATAATGTTGATTGTCCAGTAAGACAGATTCATACCACATTAAAGCTACATTGGAAAATAAAGAAATTAATTTAGAGACAATTTCTTCATCTGGTAATTTATAAGAGTTTTTCAGATTATTAATTCTCTGATACAAGTGTTGCCAGTCAAATGAAGAATCATCATCAAAAGTGGGATATTGATCTAGTTTAGGAAAATTTTTCTGGCTACTTGGATAGTCCATCTTTTGATTTGAATTATTTAACATTAATAATTCTTGAAGTTTAGCCAGGTGTTAAGAAATTTCATTACTTACAGAAACAGCTGGTTCATTACCATTAAGAGATTTTATGCTAGTAGCAAAAGATTTATCAGACTCATTGGTAGTTTGTTTCATGGCTGAAATATGGGGAAGAAAAAAGCTGCTATGTTCAGGATCTTTACCTTTATTTTTATGCAGCTTATGTGAAACATTTTCATCCACACCATAATGATTGATGGTTATGGCTGAAAATTTTTCCTGTATGTCAGACAAATAATTTCTTATCCTTGGAATTTCAGACAGCTGGTCATTTATTGTTTCAAGGGATAAAACATTTCTGTCCTCAAAAACTGTGTGTTTGGTAGTCAGAGCTTGGAAATCATTTTTCAGCATTTTCAACTCATTGTGTAGAGGCTTAATTTCACTTTTCAATGAATAATTCTCCTCAATAAGGGGTTTTAATTCACTCAAGGTTTTATGCAGATGAATATTTTTATCTGAGATAGCTCTGTGATCACTTCTCATTTGTTTTTGTTGGCTAAGAATAATATTCAAAGTTTCTTTGATTTTAAAATAAGCTGTATCTTGTACAGAAGAACTCACATTACAATGTAAATGAAAATTATTCAATCTATCACTTTCATTTGCTAATACATCTCTCAAATTTTTGTCTATTACAACATTAAAATCAAGGGTATCTTTTAATATATCCTCAGAAGTTTTCTCAAGCAAGGTACAGACTTCAGGGGAAACAGAATCATTTTTAATTGCAAGAGAAGGATTAATTAATGAAGTAGAAGGCAAATGTAAAGTTTCATCAAATATTAATTTACTAATTACATCATTAGGGCTACTCATCAAAGGAAGTAGTCTCTTTATGGGTTAATTGTTCTTTTGCCATGATCCACAATATTACCTGTGGAAGAGGATTTGTTATTATACATACCAACATGTTTATCAAACAAATTACTTACCATGGAAATGGAGGAAATTTCCCCTGTGTGTTCTTTCTTCTGCCTCCCTGATAAGGATGAGCCTGAGGAGATGGATGGTAGGTTGGTGTCCTGGATGGGCCATTGTTTTGAGCTTCTGGCTGCTGAACATTCTGTTGGTATTGGTTCATCAGGTATTTTCATTTCCACTGTTCCACTTGCAGAGTGCTTTTATTTTGAGTGAAAGAGCTTGGTGCCTGATGGGGCTGAGGTTGAGACTGAGACTGAGACTGAGAGGCTGGGAAGGAAAGAGGTTGAGCCTGCTTGTGATTTACTAGCTCCTGCATTTTTTTCCAGAGTGTGTCTACTCTTGTCTTGTATTTCATACTTTATGCCTTCAGTTATTTTATGTGGGTGGACAGGTTGTTTATTTGTCATGTCAAAGGGATCTTCTTTATTCTTATACCCTTCAGAGGATTTTCCTGATTTATCTGGTGTTTTAATTCTTTCAGAGTAGTTTGGTGAGGGGGGTTTGCCGCTTCTCCTGACATTTCTATGTTCTGAAGGATATGAAGGCTGTTTTTCAGCTGAAGAATTCTTTTAAGTTGATTTTGAAGAACCTACAGATTCATTATCAACATCCACTTCAATTTCATCCACATGCAGATTATCCATGCTGTTTTCCAAACTACTGGACATTAAAACTGTGAAAAAAAAATTAAAATGATTTTAATGATTCAAATTAGTATTTTCAAAATAAAAAAGTAATCAAATTTTTTTTTTAAAAAAATAAAAATTTTAAATATTATTTAAAATCAATTAATTAGCAAAAAATGTATTACAAAAAATATGTAATTACAAATTATTTTTTTAAGAAATAAAAATAATTATTATGGGACCAACCATAAAATATATTGGTAATATTGGGACTAAGCACTGAGTACTATTATGGTCAACCAATAAATCAAAAAAAAATTCTAAAAAATTAAGTTAATAATTTATTAAAAAAATTTAATTATCCTCTAGGACTAAGAGTATAAATCTATTATGGTAAACTAGGAAAAAATTAAAAAAAAGATCACTTACACTTAGTGATTCATCAATTAAGCCAAAATCACTGTAATTTCAATAAAAATTAAATAATATAATTGAGAGGTGCAATGGTTTAATTACTATAGTGATCAAGAAATCACTTTAAAATATATAAAATCTAATCTAATATAAACCAAAAAGGTCAAAACCAAGTTCAAAACAAGGTTGTAAAAAAATTGTCTTTTTTGCCTTAGGTGTTCTGTGTGTTATGTTGTTTTTCCAAAGTTGTTGTATTGTTTGGAAGGGCCTCCAATTGTTGGCGGGTCCTCTAGAAGAAGGAGAAGAAGGAGAAGAAACTGGAGAGGAAAAGCAGGAATTATGAATAGGGATTAAAAAGTTAGTAGTAATAAAATTTAGATTTATAGATTTAGGAAAAATGGTAATAAAAATAGAGAAAATGCAACAGCACTTTAATGAGGAAAGACACAACAAAAAGGTTTTTTTTATTTATAAAATATTTATTTAAGTAAGTCAAGTTTTCTGTGAGGTTAACAATTATTATTACTAATAGACTTAAAGGGACCTTGATTAATTATTTAATATTTTAAATTAGAATTATAATACTAATAAAATAACAAATAATATGTATATATATATTTTAAAATATGTTAGAGTATGAGTTATAAGTGATGCAGCTAAAGGGGATTATCCAAAGCCTTTTTATAGGCAAGGGATCCTCTGAAGTGCCACAAATGAGTAATTACAAAATAGTAATAAGGTAAAACAAGAATATAAAAGAATACAACTAAAACATAGATATTGAGAGAAAAACATGAAACAATAAACTAAACCCATGAGTAAGTAACCAATTTTCCCACCATAGGTTCCCAAAATAATTAATTAAAATAATAAGTAACTAAGTAAGTCTGAAACATAAGAACTGTGAGTAAAATAATCCAAAACAAGTGTTACAGTGAGATTTAAAGGGTTTAATTAAAACAAATAAAATTATTTTCACACAACAATTCATGTAATCAATTTAATCCATTATAAAGAAAAATTAATTAATTTTTTTAACTATGTTATTAATTCAATAACTAGCTTAAATGAAGCAAATAATTAATTTAATGATATTTCTAATTTAAAGTGAGAATTTGAATACCATCTCATTAAATAAGTGTTTTAATTTATTTAATAATTTTACTGACACAATTATGGGTAAAAAAAAGCGCCCAATATTATTATTTAATAAGATATGTAAGTCTTTATTTAATATATAAACTTAATTAATTAATTTAATTACATTATAAGTTAATTTTACACTTATAATTATAATATATGTTTATAATTAATTAATTATTAATTTTTATTTATCAAATACATAAAAATGTGCCATAATTCATAGAATATAAAATATATCAAGCTTAATTTAAGGGACAATATTAGGACACACCGGCACACTCAACCAAAAGTGTTAGGTGCATGCCGGTGATGCTATTTTTGTCTGTTTTCAATTCAAATTTTTTTGATGTCTCATACTATGTAACAAAATCCCTTAGATATATACATAATTCTTACGCTTGGTGTGCAAGTGTGATATTATTACCAAATAGGGAAAAAAACACCCACTACTACAAATACATATGGTGTGCAAGCTAGATACTACTGCATTATGGTGCAAAAAAAATATGTTGCCGGGCACTGTACAATCCTTTGTTAAATATGCAAGTATTACTTCAGTACAGGCTCACTTTGTGGAAACTGAAATAATATATACATATTTAAGGGAATGATTGTAAAGTGCACATTAATATAAGATTTCAGTGATTGTGCAAGGTTTAGAGTCACAAAATTATTTGCTCGTTATCATCATTTGACTCATATTGATTGCCATTACCACACTTATAAGTTACTGGTGATAAAAACTAAATTAAATATGTATATATTAGTTCAGTGTTCACAAACTGAGCCTGTGCTGAAGTAATACTTGTATATTTAACAAAGGATTGTACAGTGCCCAGCAACATATTTTTGTTGCCCCATAATGCAGTAGTTTCTAACTTGCACACCATATGTATTTGTAGTAGTGGGTGTTTTTTTCCCTATTTGGTAATAATATCACACTTGCACACCAAGCGTAAGAATTATGTATATATCTAAGGGATGTTGTTACATAGTATGAGACATCGAAAAAATTTGAATTGAAAACAGACAAAAATAGCATCACCGGCATGCACCTAACACTTTTGGTTGAGTGTGCCGGTGTGTCCTAATATCGTCCCTAATTTAAATTTATAAAAAATTTATATAATAATAAAATTAATATAATACTTATTTTACTTATATTCAATAAGATACTTATATAATTTTATTATGCAATAAAATATTAATTTATATACATAACATGCATATTTTTATGCCCTCTTTCAGGTCCAATAAATTAACATAACATTTACTGGGCTCCTGGTTTAGCCTGGCTTACACTATTACAGGGTTCATGGGGTTGATACAACAGGTCTTTTATTTCTGCTTTTTTAATTAGTAGCATAGCAACCTGACTTTATTTTTTTCACTTAATAGGGGGTATCAAATTTATAAATCCTCCATTTTAAAATACCTCTTCTTTGCACCAAATCAATCATGATTATTTTTTAAAATATGCCAAATTGTACCCCTAAAATACCTTTTTACTGTGAATTAATGTCAAGTTTGTGGCTTTCTTTTTGTGTTGTAAAATAAATAATAATAATAATTTTAAATTTCTATCTTTGATACCCCCTAATATTAAATTTTTTTCTTTCTTTTATTTTGTATAAACACTTAGTAGCGGCTCAGGGGGCCTTGTATGCCTATATAAAGGCTTTGGTTTCTCACCTTGTAGTCTGCATTACTTACATTACCTTCAATTTGTAAATAACATCTTTTTTACCATTACTAGTAGTGTTTCTATCAATTTTATTACTACATTGAAATTACATAAATTGAGAAATTAAACTATGTACAAGGTTGCTTTAAGAACAGTTTAATGTTTTATTTTATTTATATATGGTAGAGATAAATATGAGTACTTACTTGGTTCAAATAAACTTGCTATGTCCAATAGTTTTTTTTGAAAGGTCTTATCTTCTTTTTTAGTTATTTTTATTTTTAATTTCTTTTTATTATTTTATAGCTTCTTCTTCTTCTTCTGTTTCAGTTGTTCTTTTTTTCCTTTTTCTAGACAAACTGCTGACATTAGCTGTGTCAGCCTGGGTATCCCAAGGACTGAGTAAAAAGTACTTATAAATTATGTCAAACACATGGACTATATATGGGGACAATAAATAAAAGTACACAAGTTGTATAAATAAGAAAAAATTATGATAAAATACAATATATGCCATTATAACACCTTATATACACACAATTATCCAAATTTTAGAAATCTTATGTACCTAAAATTAAGTTCGAATATGTTAGCTTGATCTTAAGAGCCTTAAATATAAGGCTAAATAATTTTTAAGGAGACTTAAAGCTGTTGTTTTCATTTTTTAATGTGAAAAACAAAAAATGGGCTATAAATCACTTCAAAGTTGACTATATGCGCTATAAATTTAATAATATTAAAAATGTGCTTTGACAGATCAATTTTTCTTAATTAGATCTATTTAATTGGCTACTCAAATGCATAAAAATAACACTTTTTAAATTTGGTGTTTTTTATGCTATAAATGGCTTCTGTGTACTGGCCACATACTGCCTGCATTTTCCTGTGTGAATATCTTCATTTTTAGAAAATTTAGCTTTTTCACACTATAATTACCCTCAAATTCTATGCCCACTGTGGGGAAACATGCTAAAATATATGACAGGTGCTTATTTAGTGTCCTAATTTAGTTATAAGTGCATTGACCTTATTATATGCACTAATTTCATCAATAACCTCAAGCTTGGTGCCTTTAATTCACTACCACAATTAAATTCACCTGAATAAGTCAAGGATTTACCCATGAAAGTACCTTCCAAGGACTGCATGTAGTTACCCCACATCTCACATCCTTTTTTGGGTTTTTAAGTGGTTTCTCAGTCAATATTGGTTATTTTTGAATGGGGGTTTCACAAGGTTTATTTTCATGATTAGTTCCATCATTTCTACTTTTAATCCCCCTTAATATTGAGTAATATTTAGTCTTATTATTTCCCTTTTTGTCTTTTTTTTAAGTATTACATGCATACACTCTCTTTTTTGCTTATTCTTTGTTTTTGATGAATTTTCCCTACTATTATAGGACTTTGGTAGGTGATATCATTCTAATTATGTTATTGGTGACTCTTAATGATTTTGGACAGGTGTATTATCTGGAATGAGGTGTCATTAGCCGTGTATATAGCTGGTATATCAAGGGGCTCATTGGAGGAATTATTGGGTATAAAAGGAGGGGGTTTTTGGTCTTGTTTTCTACATTATTTATCATTACAACCAAATATTTAACCAATAAAATTTCAATAAATATCAGTAGTACTTATAAAGTCTTTGAATAGTATCTGAATTATTACATCTATTTTTCTACCAACTATAATATTGTAAGCCATATATAATTAGTGAGATTTAAAATACTGAGACCCTTATATTGAGTTATATTTTAATACTTCTTGTATTTTTACTGCAGCATTCATATAGGACCTTTAAAATCTTCTAGACAAATGACTATTCAAGCTACTTTATGTCTCTGTATGTGATCTCAGCCTGACAAACCGTCTTTATAATGGATTATAGAAAAATAAGAAAATGTACAGAATATTCAAATAGAAACTTGAAAACTCTTCTTTTGCATGAATATCAACTGAAAAAATTTTAGACAACACAAAAAATCATGGTTAATGATTGTTAAATTTTTACCACCTTACACTTTGCTTTAACACAAAACTATATAGATTTAGGTAGCTATAAAAATTTCAAAATTTTAAGAATTTATATGATTTTCTTGATTTTTAAGAACTGTCACTACACAATATAAGGGGTGGACTTGCTAGCAAGTCCTCAACCTGAAATGAGATGGAACTCAGATGGAACTCATACTGAACTCATAATGAACCCAGACTGAACTCTACTTGAACACCCACCTAAAACTGTTCTGCTTAGTGGTTTTCATTCCTGATTGTATGGTTCCTTTATCAATAGCTCAATGTGTGTTCAATCTGTGGTGAGTTTGGGTCCAAGGTTATGGACTTGCTAGCAAGTCCACCCCCCATATTGTGTGGAGTGTATCATTCATTTATTTTTTTAATTTTTTAATTTTAATATTTCTATACTTTTTTTGAATTTCTTTATTTTTATGATTTTTATGATTTTTAATTTTCTTAATTTTTTTATTATTATTGTTTTTTTATTTTTATGTATTTTTAAATTTTGATAATCTTTATGATATTTTTGTTTTATAAGATTTGTTTGATATTTATGTTTTTTTTAATTTTTTAATTTTTTTAATTTTTTTACAAATTATATTAATTTTTTAATTTTTTATTAATTTTTTATTATTTTAATTTTTTTTGAATGTTTTGATTTTATTTCTTTTTATGACTTTTAAAAATTATTATGATTTTTTTGATTTTCATGATTTTTATGATTTTTTTTTAAATTTAAAAAAAATTGATTTTTATGATTTTTTTTCCATTTATATGATTTTCATAATTTTTTAAAACATTTTTGAAATTTTTGATTTTTATTAATTTTAAATTTTTTTGAATTTAATGATTTTTGACCTTTTTGATTTTTTTGATTTTCATGAATTTTTTGAATTTGATGATTTTTTATTCAATTTTCTTTCTACTTCTATAGCAATTGTTTTTTGATATTGTTTAGTTTTTTTGAGTAGATACATTATTTGAATACACTTGGAGGGCTATGGTTGGATATTCAATATTATGTTGCATATTGTACCATTTCTCCATCATTATTTACATTTATACAAGCAGCCAGTTTAACCTCATGGGGGAGGTAAGGGAAATATTCAGCACCTTTTGTGCTGGCTTTGGTATCAGGTATATCTTGATCAAATTCTCCTGAGTCAGAATTCTCTTCAGTGGGTGGTCTTCTTTAAAATCTATTTGGAATAGTCAAATTTTTACAGGATTTTGAAATAAATCTAATGAAAAATGTTGAATAAATGCTACTCATCTGGTAATGGGCACATTTGGTAAACTTGGTGTATTTCTCATTTGAATTAAAAAATTTACATCCACTTGAAGTTCAAAGTGTTTTCCCCAAAATAAACTTTAAAGTTTCTTCATGATTTTTTCCATGTCACATAGCTCCATTTCGGTTGAGAATATATTGATTCCTCCTCATTAAATACTACATATTCATACCTAAATGGTCTAATATAACCAGATTTATCCATTTGAGAGAAGACTTCCCTGGAAGCAACTTGAATTGAATCAACAGTCAAATAAATTCTACCTGCTCCTTCACCATAATTCAAATTATGGTGAATAATATTCTCTCCAACAATCTTCTTTAACTTCACAAACCCTCATTACACTCTTCATCTTCTCTAGTTAACCTTTTAAATGGATCTTCCAATGAAGAGAAGCCCTTGGTGAGCATTATACAGTAAACTCATACCCCTAAAAATCTTTTGAGTTCAGTAGTATTTCTGGCTCTTTTCCAGGAATGAATTTTGTCAACCTTCTTCTTTGACATAATCCTACCTTCTCTACATACCATATGACAGAGAATACACAAATCTGGAACACAAAAAAAATATTTTAAACAGAAATAGTTAGACCAGCTTCTTCAATCCTAAGAAAAAGCTCTCTCTAAAACAACAGCATACTACCAGATAAAATTTTGTATCCCTGTATTCTCCTCCAACACTTTATTAACATAATTGATTGAAGTAACTTTAATTGCACTATCATCAATAAATATACTAGCATATTTAGGAACTTTATCTTGATGAATCTAAGCTATCAGTGCCTGATAAACAGCAGCCAAGCTTGTTGCACTTTGAAATAATCTTTTTAATTGTAATTATCCAAGTGGAGTATTGAAATTAGAGAAAGGACTAGAATCAGGATGTATCTCTCTCATCATATACCCCATAATATCAACTAAGCCAAAACAACTGTACCAGAAAACACTTCTACAAACCCCTCTGCACTAGGTTGTATACCAGCTTCTTTAATTGTCACCCTATTTAGTGCTCTATATTCATGAACTACCCTGAGCTTTCCTTTTGGTTACTTGATACAAAATACTGGAATTAAATAGTTTGATGAGGATTGTAAATATAGTTTAGTACAAATCTGTTCTCTGATAACTTCAATATAATCATCTTTCAAAGCTTCAGGAATTTGAATTGGCTTTTTCTGCCATGTTTTGTTACACACTACAGGAATCTTGTATGGTTACTCATAAGAATCCTTTAACACACTTCTCACTTCCTTTACAAATGAAATGGCCTTCTTGATTTTTACCATCACATCCAACAACAACTTCTTCTCTTCACCTAATAGCCAATCTAAAGAACCAAATTCAATAACAGCCAGTCTCTCAAAAGTAATTCTTGAAATTTCAGAAAATTCAAGCAAATGCTTGAGTAAAGGACTTTTATGAAACTCTTGATAAATTTTTCCTCTTCAAAGGTGGTTTTATTTAGCTGGTAGTGTTTCATTAATTGGCCTGAAATTAATTGTTACCTTCTTATATTTTTCTGCATTGACATCCACTTTGACTTGAGGAATATGATGTCTTCAAGATCCACCATTAGATAAATCATAATCTTAACTTTCTTCATTATCAGAATCAGAAGCAAAACACTGCAAAAAATCATATGGTATCTGCTAGCAGGTGCCTATCCCTATATTAAATTTTAATTTAAGAATAAATTTGATTTGATTTTGCACAAGCTAGTGTGCTAATTGTTCAGTGTGCAGCCTTTCCAGAAGAATTAGAGCTGAGCTGTAATTGATTTAAGTCAAAGATAGGGATTGGAACCTGCTATCAGTTGCTCATCTTTTTTCTGATGAATTATGTTGAAACATATTTTTATCATAACTTTTAGAATTCTTATCATTTTATACACCAAATTTTTAATCACCATAAAATCCCAGTAATTAATACTGGCAGTTTAACCTCTTTCTGGAGGACAAAAACAGAGTCTTCACAAATATTTTTTCTGGGAATTCATTATACTAGGAATTTTTTTATAATTTTGGTGAGGTAATTGCAGTTTATCCTCACTCTGGAGGCTAGAAAACATAACCCCAGAGACAAAATCACTACCACAGGGGGAAAAAGCGTGAACTAGACATTGAGTTTAGTTTTGGGACTTTATTCCATTCATGGGTGCATTTTTGTGACAAAAAATGAAATTACCCTGTTTGAGCTTTTTTTTAAAAAAAACAGACATTGGTTTCCCCTTTCAGACCCCATCTCCCCCTTTCTCACCCCACCTCACCCCCTCTCACCCCATGTTCTAGTTGCACACTCACCTACTAGACATTAAAATCCTATACAAGTGCCTCTTTCACCTTTCTTTTTTTTATTTGTGCTTCTTTTTCTATATATGTGACCTATTTTCCCTTTCTTTCCATCCCATCTCCATCCCTCTCCATTCTCTCACTCTCACTTTCTCCCCTCCATTTGCTCTTCCTCCCTCTCCCTATTTCTTCCCTCTCTCTTCCTATTGCTTCCCTCCCTCTCCACTTACTCCCCTCACCTTCCTCTCCCTTCCTCATCCTCTTCCTCCCTCTCCTTCCCTCTCCTTCCCTCTCCTTCCCTCTCCTTCCCTCTCCTTCCCTCTCCTTCCCTCTCCTTCCCTCTCCTTCCCTCTCCTTCCCTCTCCCTCCCTCTCCTTCCCTCTCCTTCCCTCTCCCTCCCTCTCCCTCCCTCTCCCTCCCTCTCCCTCCCTCTCCCTCTCTCTCCCTCCCTCTCCTTCCCTCTCCCTCCCTCTCCCTCCTTCTCTCACTTTCTCCCCTCCCCTTCATCTCTCTCTCTCTGTTTCTCCCCTTACTCTTCCACTTTCCACCTCCTCTCCTTCTCCTTCTCTCTCTCTCTCCCTTATTCACTTGCTTCCCTACTCACACTCACACACTCACACTCTCTATCTTTTTCTTCCTCTTTCTATTTTTCCTTCTCTCCTTCTCACCTCTCCCTAATAACATAACAAGCAGATAGATTCATTCAAAGCTAAAAAAATAACTAATTAACTAATAAGATATGCATCTTAACTTAATAGAAAAAGTAAATTTTTCACATAGGTGGAGAAGAAAAACATAAACAGCCTGCTAAAAATGAAAAAACTAACCAATTAACTATAAAGATAAAAAACTATTTAAGTAATAAAAAAAGCATGAAACTATCTAGCAAATTTAAAAAATAGTTAAATTACTAAAAAAAAAAAAAAAAAAAAAATCCCAATTTATAACAAACTAAGATACTCACCAAAAAACCAACTGGAATAAAATAAAATTAACTTATCAACCAACAAGATATACAAAAAAAGTTTAGAGAGAACTAAATCATCTAAAAATAATAAAAGGCTGACTTATAAAGCAATCAGGCTAATAAGCTGATTAACTCACTAATATAAAAAAGATGAAAATTTATATCTGACTAAATTACTGTATGATTCTGTCCCATGAATTTCAGTATACCATTTTTCATCTTTTTTCATCCTAAAATTATTTTTTCCTTTCTTCAACTTTATGTAATCAGTTCTTTTTGATATTTATTTTATTTAATTAGTGAATTCATTGATATATATTGTGAGCAATAATTATTTATGTTATTTTTTTCATTAAATATTGTCTTAAAAATTCTTTTAAGAATTATTATGAGTTTCAAATTTTGGGAATCATATAATTTTTTTTGTTTCTAAGATGCAATACTGGGTTGGTGTTGATGGTTCTCTTGGTATAGAAGATTCATCAGGAGGTTGTACAAGGACTTTTAGTGGGTTATTGGACTTTCAAAGGCAATGTATGTATTTCTTTATCCTTTTGATTATTTTACTCACATAAAAGAGGTAAGAATATAAAATTATTATTATAATTAATGATTTAGAAGTATGTGAAAGTAAATACTAAAACAATAATAAATAGTAATAAATATTTAAGTATAGTAAATGTTTTGGTAATATAAGTAAGTAATGGAATGAATCAAAAACAACCAGAAAGGAAGGCCTTATATAGGCAAAGGAGAGACAAAGCACAGTGTTAAAATCCTAAATACAGTAGTATGAGAGAAGAAAGGAATATTCCAGAAAAACATTTCCAATTAATAAGGTTGTTCCAAAAAGAAGGTGTCAGAAAAGTGTATTTACTTTATATGACAGAAATAAATTAATGTATTTAAAATTTACGGTAAATGTCAATTTTAAATAAGTAATTTGAATTTTTTGTAGGTAGTTAATTTTATTTAAATTTTTATTGTAATTTATTTTAATATTAATTTCTATTTCTTTTAACCTGTCATTGAGCACAGTGTTAGAAAACAGAAATATAAGGGACATTTTAATATTAATTTTAATTATTCACTAACTTTACCATTTTGTAATTATTTAATTTGTTATAGGTAAATTTAATGTAAATAAATTATAATTAATAAAATTAAAATAATAAGGTGTGGCTTCATCCAGTAAATAATTAATTATTTTACTGGTTAAGTCTAGCAGCCTGGCTGACAGTTAGTTTTATTTAAGAGTTAAACTTGAATTTTCTTAGATTCTAACTTATAATTCATACTTAGTGTCTTTGAAAGAATCAGAAGGTGTACACATTGATTTTTGATGTAAAAAGAGATTATGCTGAAAAAATTATGATTACTGAAAATTAGAGTAGGGATGTGTTTTGACTGGGTAGGAAGTAAGATTCTTTTGAGCTTAGTTGAAGTCTTTCACTTTATAATTTTCTTAATCTTTTTTTAATTGCACTTGATGTTTTTTTATTGATCATTTTTACTCATGGGGTTAAAAAATTTCAAATAGACACTGTGGAAGTCTAAAGTTTAGTAGGCCATTGAGTATCTCAAGGATATTTCTATGAGATGGGAATATAAAGGTGGTGTAACTTCTCTGGGTCAGTATCATCAGTTTATGGTTGAATTTCAGGTGGTTTTTGGATTATTTGTTGGATTATAAAATTTTATATCATGAAAAAAATTCAAAGTATGTTTATTGGGACTATATGGGGTAAAATTTTAAGAAAGATGTTTTGATGGTGCTTATTGGTGCTAATTAGATGAAGAATCTCCCAGATTGAGAAACTATGATTCCTGGAATGGAGGTGCTAAAGAAGGTTATTTTGGAACATCTGGATATTCATAATACTGTTGAAGTAGACTCTGGAAAAGAATCTTTTTTTACTCAAGAGGTAGCTTGTGTGGAAATTTCGGACTCAGCTATTCTTGATTATTTTGGTAAACCTGAAGATAAAGCTGTGGGGATGAACTTGTTTGGGAATTAGTGGTTACTGAAGATAATAATGTTATTATCAATGATGAAGAATATTTGTATTTTATGGAAAATTTTGGGATGGTTAATTTGAAGTTAGATACTGAGGATTATTTCCCTCAGGTTTTTACTTTAGAAGCAGATACAGTATTCAATGAAAAGCTGAATATGGCTAATGGATCTGGAATAGTGAAAGCTGTAGGTGATGGAGCTAGGTTTATGGTATATGAAGATTTTATAATGGGGGGTGAAGAGGGAAATGTGGATCCTCAAAAGGTGCCCAGGGCCATGATGTTAAACATAAAGTTCAATATGAAAGGCAAGTAGAGGCTGTTCAAGAGGATGTGATGAATAATGTTTTTCCTGTATTAATGAAGGGCGCAGAGGCATTTAAAGATGGAGGGATTAACTTGAATTCACATAAAATTTTGAAAAAGTTGATTAATTTTTTGTGTCCTTTGGTAGGATGAATTCTGGTGGTTTGTTTTTCTGGGTTATGGAATAGGTGGATATGCCCTTGGGGAAAATTTATGGATTTCAACCAAGGGACCTCAAGAATTTAATTCCTCAGAAATGAGGATAAAATAACTTTAAATTGGCTGAAACTCTCTTTATCTTTTATTTGGATTATTTTGGATTATTTTATTCCCTTCAAGAATTTATGAGACCCTAATTTTTTGGGGTGCTAAGGGCTCATCATGCTAATTTTGCAATCTCTCCTCAATAAGAGATCCTGAATTGTAATATGTCAGCTCACTTGGAGATAATTCAAGTTAATTCTCAATTATTTTCTGTTTATATTTCATTATAATGACATTATGTTTTGGATTTTTTATATGTTTATTATCTTTATCAAATTCTTCTATAAATTTTAAAAATGGTCCAAAGGGAAAAATGGGATGTATTATGTTAAATAAAAGTTGGAAATGGAATCTGGTTAATTATGATGATATTATTGTTGGATTATTTTATGGCCTCCAGCAAGAGGATAAACTGAAATTATTATATCAAAATCAACAAAAAATCTTATTATAATTAAATCAAAAAATATAATATTTGTGATGACTCTATTTCTTTCCTTAAGCAAGAGGTTAAACTTCCAACTTTATTTACTGTTGATTTTATGGTAGAAAATGAAGAGGAAAAATGTGTTGGAAGATTATATGATAAATAGGACAATGGAAAAAGGGGTGGTAATGAAAATATTGAAAATAAAATTCACATTTCTACTTACTCTATTTCTGATTCTGGTTCTGAAGCTGAAGAAAATTTTTATGAGAAATTATATAATGGTGAAACTATAATGGATTGAGTATCTCAATTAAAAGTGGATGTTGACGTGGCAAAATATAAAAAGGTAGCAAATAAAGTTAAACCAATAAATGAACATCTGCCGGCTGAATTAAATCTGCCTTTGAGAAGACCAAATTTATCAATAGATACATATGACTTTCCTTTAGTCAAGAACCTGCCTGAATTTTCTAAAACTTCTAGGATCACTTTCCAGAGATTAGAGGTTGTTAATTTTGGACCTGAAGGATGGCTATCAGGTGAAAAAAAAGGTTGTTGGTGGATGTAATGGCTATAAGGGAGAAGGCTATTTCATTTTTAGAAGAGGAGAGCGGTGTGTTAAATAATTTTTAAGGGGAGCTCTTCAAGATTCCAGTTGTTTTCCATGAACTATGGAAACAGAAGCATATTCAAATACCTGCCAATTTACAAGGAATATTATATCAAAGTCATTAGAGAAAGAATTCAAACTAGATTATATGAGCAATAATCATGAAGTTATTCAAGTACAGCATTCTGTATTAAAAAAACTAATGGCAATCTTAGGGTAGTCCATGATTTAAGAGATCTAAATAGGGTTATGATAAAAGATGCAGGAATACCACCTAGCATGGAGGAGTTTGTAAAAATGTTTTCAGGGAGAGTGTGTTATGGTTTGGGTGATATAATGGGGGGATATGAGAAAAGAGAGTTTCATCTGGAGTCTAGACCTCTCACTACTTTTGATATGCCACTTGTGTGATTAAAGCTAATAAGATTACCTCAAGGAGAAACAAATTAAGTTTCCATTTATCAAGCTCAGATGGCATGAAATTCTACAAGACAAAATTCCACAATAAGCTGGTATATTTATTGATGATAGTGGAATAAAAGGACCTTCAACAGATTATGTTAATGAAGTATTGAAGGAGAATCCAGGGATACAAAAATTTATCTGGTAATATGGTGTTATTTTAGAAAGGAATTTTTTTTACATTTAAGAGGAAGGTTTAACTATTTCAGGTTCCAAATTTTCTTGTTGTGTGCCAGCTTTGGAGATCTTAGGTAATGTGGTATTTTGAGAGGGTAGGATTATGTCAAAGGAGAAGTTAAATAAGATTAAGTCCTGGCCAAGACCCAAGAACACAGCCAAATTCAGAGGGTTTTTAGGCATGTGTGTTTATTTCAGAATGTTTTTCAATGACTTTACTTCATTTGCTGCTCCTTTGAGACAGTTGACTAGGAAGGATGCTTATTGGGAGTGGGATGGAGAGTGTGAATGGGAGTGGGATGGAGAGTGTGAAGAGGCTTTTGATAGGTTGAAGAATGTAGTTGGAGAAAATTTAATCCTGCAAAAGCTATATTATGGGAATGATGAAGGCCAGATTTATTTAGCAGCAGATTCAAGTCAGATTGCTGCTAGGGAGGTTCTGTCTCAAATGGATAAAGCTGGTTATATAAGACCATTCAGGTATAAATCTGTGGTTTTTACCAAGGTGGATTCAAGATATTCTCAACCTAAATTTGAAATTTTTGGTGTGGAAAAATTCTTAAATAAACTTCAAAATATTTTATGGCCACAACACTTCAAATTACAAGTCATTTCTAAATCTTTAATTCAAATGATCAACTCCCATAGTTTACTAAATTCTCCCATTACTAGAGGGGTATCTTTTATTCAGAATTTTTTTTTTTGACTTATCTCACAATCCCGGTTAGACATTTACTATGACAGATGGCTTATCAAGAAGACCACCTACTGAAGATGATTCCGACTCAGAGGAGTTTGATGAAGATATACCTTCAATTAAGGCTAGTAAAAAAGGTGCTGAAGACTTTCCTTACCTCCCATATGTGTTTAAACTGGTGGTATTAATATCTGTGGATATAGATAATAACTACCTCCCTCATGGGTTTAAACTGGCAGAATTAATATGGGTAGATAAGGAAGAGGACAATTACCTGCACGATGAGTATAAACTGGAAAATAATAAAAATATGATAAATAATTTACTTGGGGATTTTGATGAAGGTGTAGATAAATTTTGTAAAAAAAGAAATTGGAGAAGTTGTATATATGGATGAGGATGGTGAAATTGTGTGGGATAGTGACAATTTGGTGAATGGTGTATGTGTTGGAGTTTTAGAAAATCTTGTTAAAGAGAGGTTGGGTGTTTATAAAAATTTAGTAAAAAGGAGGTTGGATGAAGATGATGATGATGATGCTGAAAAGGGTAAAAAGTGAAAGAAGAAAATGTGGTTGATAAAATTTTAAAAGATTCATAGATGGAAAATTCAAAATCTTTAATGATAAAAAGGCAAATTCTAGGATTAAAATTATTGGCTCATTCATGTGCAGGTGATCTAGGAGATAGGGACGTGCCAGTAGATATAATAATAATGTATTTTCAAGATGATTTCTGGAGACAGGCAAGTTTTTATTATAAAATGGTAAAATACTTATTAATGTTAGAAAGGCCAGACAAAAGTGATAATGATGAATGGGTGGCTATCAAAAGTAAGTCACTGGTATTTTATCTCTGCAGAAGAAGAGTAATGAGGAGGAGGTATCCAAATCTTCAAGTAGTTATAACTCAAAAGAAAGGGCAAGAATTGGTTATGAAATCACTTCATGAAGATCTTGGGCATAGAGGAGTGGGTGAAACTTATAGACAAATTTCTGATAGATTTTGGTGGCCAGGAATGAAGCTGAATTTTAAAAAATGGGTTTGGTCATGTGAAGAATGTCAAAGGAGTATTTATTTAAGGTAAAGGAACCTGGACATGCAACCAGTGAAAACATGATTTTTGGTAGGGTTAGTTTGGATGCTGCTTATATTAAGGAGGGGAGATATAAATATTTGATTGTAGCCAGAGATGATTTATCTGGATAGGTAGAGGCAGTGCCTCTTATTAATTTGAGTTCCAGTAATGTGGAACATTTTTTACAGAAAAATTGGGTATATAGGTATAGAATGATGAAGGTCCTAAATTTGGGTTAGAGTTTAGAGAGGCTATATCAAAAGTTGGATCAAAGGTTAGGGTAGCAACCCCATATTATTCTGAAGCTGAAGGAATGGTAGAGAGAGAACATCAAGTTATAAATGATTCTTTAGTTAAAATTTGTGGAGCAAGTGCTGAAATGTGGAGCAGTATTTACCATTAGTTTTATTTGCAGCCACAATCACTGTCAAAAGGACAACTGGATATTCACCATACAAACTAGTTTTTGGAAAGAAAGCAGTTTTACCAGTTGATTTAGAGGCTGAATCATATCTTGGAGTAGATTGGGACATGGTCAAAACTGCTGAATAAATATTATGTGCAAGAATGGTTCAGTTAGAAAAGAAAGAAGAAGCTCTAGAAAAGGCATATTCAAAAATGATGAATATTATGAATTAGTTGTTAGATATTGGGATAAGAGGCTGGCTCATAGGTTAAGGAAACCTTTGAAAATTGGAGACATGGCCTTAGTTTATAATAGGAGTTTGCAAAGTCAGTGGGGAAGAATATTTGTGGATAGGTCTAATGGACCATACAGAGTTAGAGAACAAGTATCTGGTGGTTCATATCTATTAGAGGAGTTGGATGGAGTTGTATTGAAGAATAGGGTAGCTTCTGATTAGATCAAGCGGTTTTATCCTAGGGGTGCTAGTTGTGCCATAGTCTAACTCCAATATGAGAATCAACTACCTGCCATTGTTTAAATAAGATTTCATCTGATATGAGGATAAACTAATTTATTATTGTTTAAAGAAGATTTAATCTTTAAGAGAGTATAAAATAAAAACTATCATCAAAATTAATGATCATTAAATTCAAATGTCTCAAATTTTATAGTGAATAATTGTGTTGGAATGTAATCATTTTTGGTAGAAGTGCTCAAAAGGGAACCTTTTAAATTTAAAATTGGCAAGTTTGGGGGTAATAGATAGACTGCCTGCTCTACACACAAATACCGCACAATTTTTGTTACCACATTGTCCCTGTTTAAATTTGAATACTTGCTTTATTTTTTCATATAGAAATTCTACTAAGACTATTAACTCGATAAACACAACATCAATTGATTACACTCATTTGAAGCTGGATTCAAGGATTTTTTTAACTTTTTTTTCTTTTACAATTTTTTTATGTTAGAATTTTACTTAATTCTCATTCTAAACTTATTAAAAAATTAAATTGCTCAGAGATAATGATCACTGTTTCTCTATAATCATTTCTACAAATTAGAGGGAGCCCACCCAGGGATCATTTTCTATTTTTTTGTTATATTTTTAAAAAAATTTTAAAAACCATTTATGTTTATTTTTAATTTCTTTCTTGTGTATCCCACATCAAGGTGCACTTGGATGTGGGCATGATGTCAGTGGTACACCTCATCCAATGGCTGGGGGGCATCTTTTATATATTTATTTTTAATTTCACAATTTCAAAACATCTTTAAAAAAATAAAAATAAAAATAAAAATAAAAATAAAAATAAAAATAAAAATAAAAATAAAAATAAAAATAAAAATAAAAATAAAAATAAAAATAAAAATAAAAATAAAAATAAAAATAAAAATAAAAATAAAAATAAAAATAAAAATAAAAATAAAAATAAAAATAAAAATAAAAATAAAAATAAAAATAAAAATAAAAATAAAAATAAAAATAAAAATAAAAATAAAAATAAAAATAAAAATAAAAATAAAAATAAAAATAAAAATAAAAATAAAAATAAAAATAAAAATAAAAATAAAAATAAAAATAAAAATAAAAATAAAAATAAAAATAAAAATAAAA
Source organism: Hemileia vastatrix (assembly GCA_030280995.1). NCBI lineage: Eukaryota > Fungi > Basidiomycota > Pucciniomycetes > Pucciniales > Zaghouaniaceae > Hemileia > Hemileia vastatrix. Next base: position 7,667,438 of record JASXTE010000012.1, read on the forward strand.
ATAAAAATAAAAATAAAAATAAAAATAAAAATAAAAATAAAAATAAAAATAAAAATAAAAATAAAAATAAAAATAAAAATAAAAATAAAAATAAAAATAAAAATAAAAATAAAAATAAAAATAAAAATAAAAATAAAAATAAAAATAAAAATAAAAATAAAAATAAAAATAAAAATAAAAATAAAAATAAAAATAAAAATAAAAATAAAAATAAAAATAAAAATAAAAATAAAAATAAAAATAAAAATAAAAATAAAAATAAAAATAAAAATAAAAATAAAAATAAAAATAAAAATAAAAATAAAAATAAAAATAAAAATAAAAATAAAAATAAAAATAAAAATAAATATAAAAATAAAAATAAAAACAAAAATTAAAATTAAAATTAAAATCAAAATCAAAATTAAAACTAAAATTAAAATTAAAATTAAAACTAAAATTAAAATTAAAATTAAAACTAAAATTATAATTATAATTATAATTAAAATTAAAGTAAAAATAAATAAATAAAAAAATAAATAAAAAAATATTAAAAATAAAAAATAATAATATTAACTTTTGACTTTAAATTTACTTTATAATTTTAGTCTATTTCTTTTATATTCTTTATTTCTATTTTTTATATGGAAAGGAGTCTAATGGAGTATGGTATCTGTTGGATGCTATCTTAAGATATGCTGGTAGTTCTCCAAGACTTTAAACTAGCTAATTTTCAAGAATATTTCAAGACATTTTATTTATTATTTTTTTGAATCTGTTAGTCCTTCAAGACTTTAAACTGAATACTTATGAAGATTTTGGAACTCTATGGGTTCTGTTAATCCATGAAGACTTTAAACTGAATATTAAAGACAAAAAGTTCAAGAATACACAATCAATTCACTCTTTGGTCCACTATGACCTAAAACTGGAAAGGAACTATAGGAATTTGGTCCTCTATGACCTTAAACTGGAATCCTATTGCAAAATGTCAATCATTGGTCCTCTATGACCTTAAACTGGTAAATTATTTTCACTTTTTTCCACCAAGACTTTAAACTGGAAATTGATTAAGATTATGGATTTCAAGGATATTAGTAGGGAATGTTAATTAAGTGGAATTTTCAATACAGTCATCTTTAATTTATCACTGGTTCATCAGTACTCAAAACTGGTACTCACTCATTTGTACAACTCAGTCATGAATGAAATCAGTGCAACTAACTTTAGGCAATTGAGATGTTATTAAATTGATTTATTTAGAATTATAGACATATGGAGATATTAAAGTTTATTGATGGAGATTGTTAAAAGTTAAAAATAAAGGTGTCAAGAATTTCTGGAAAATTATAATTTATGATTAAATTTAGTGGTGATTTTAAAGGGTTGGAAACTTATTTGAATTTTTTGATGCTGAATCATAGAAGAAGGATATGATTTGGATTTAGTGGGACACATTGGTAGACTAGTTTAGGTGAAGCTTGTTGGATCTAATGGCAAGAATGGAATCATATTATTTAGCTCAGGGGAAATCTCAATGGGAATGGAATCAAAAGTATTTGACTCATTAGGGAGTCCCACTCTTTTACTCTGCAAGAATGATGGAGGCTGGTAGAGGAAATTATGAAGGGATTCAAACCTTGCTCTCAGTAGTGGAATCATCACAAGGAAAAATATAGTATATTAAAAGTTTATTTCAAGTTTTGACAATTATATGACATTTACAAAGAAATAAAATCAACCAGACAATAAAAGTTATCAGCACCGAAATAAATTAAAGAATTAAAATTTTAAAATTTTAATACAGAGAATAAAATCTGTCAGCCTAGATATCCCTAGGACTGATTATTTCTGATACTTAAAGTAAGATAAACTCAAGTACATTAAGCTTATATCTTAAAAATAAGGTTAAAACAATAATATATATGATTATATTACATAAATATATAATTATTACTCTATTATATAAATTATAGTAGTTTAAATAGCTTATACATAGCCTAATAATACTTATTAAGGTGTTAATGGAGTCATAATATACCTATATTAAGTGATATTAAGTAATTATTGAAATACATAAGCTAATATGTATACATAAATCTCATATTCAGTGAAATATGCAGTATATTATGTATATTTAGGTCTATAAGTGGGTTTTAGCCTCTAAGTAGCCTATAACCTTGGTTTTTCTGCTTATTTTAGGTCATATGGACGTATTTAGTGGATTCACAACTCCTCCAGATGCATAAACATTTATTTCAGGCGCATAAACTCAGTTTGGACAACTTAATATGCTTCCTTGGATGGATATTCACGGATTTATGGGTTGAGAGGTCATTGCTGTGTTAATATGGATTCTTGGGGATGTTATTGGGGGCTTGGAAATTTCATTTGTTTCATTTATATGCTTTGGGTCTCATTATATTCTCGTTGGATGAGTTATTTTACATGTTTCTTTATGGTATCCGCTTTTATCTGGATTTTCTATTTATGGTATGGCTCTGTGTTATCATTAATTGTGATGGAGGGTCCTTACTGGAGGTCTGGGTGTTGAATCTTCTTGAATTGGAAGCCATGGGGAGGTGATGGGCCCTCACAGTGCTGTAATTTCTGGGGATAGCAGTGACATCATCTGGATTGAAGGTCTGTGCACTCCAGTGGATTTTGGTTTAAGTAAGGGAGTATTTTGGCAGTTATTAGACATCAATTACTTACTAAAATTCAAATAAACATTATAACTCAATTTTTATCATTTAGAAATATATCATAAAGCCTTTATAAACTGATATTATCTTTATATAAGCTATAACTATATTATTTTCATCTATTTTCCACCACTAGCATGCATTCAAATCCAAGTATTGTGAGTTTTATTTGAGTATAACTATTTTATTAGTCTTCCACTGAGGTTTAATCACTAAATCATTTATAAATAAGTAGTAGGACCATTAATAAATACTATGAAATCATACTTATATACTAGATACACTGACACAATCAGTATAAATAATCTCTTTTGAATCCTTCAACATCATTATCCAAAATTTGCATTAATATTCTTCTCTTCATCAAATCTTCACTATTATTAGCAAGAGTTTCCTGAAAATAAGTTAAAAATTTATGCTTCATATCATCACAAAAACAAAGAAAGAGATATCTATCAAATTTAGGATAATGTTTAATTTAATCATTCTGCACCTGGCCAAAGTCATCTGTATTGGTAATCTTGATAGCTTAGGAGTTGAAAGAGATAGTAGTTGGATTTGGAATCAGTAGGAGGATTATTAAATCAAAGTAAGAGACTAAATTTTTGAGCCATGAAATAATGATTCTGAAAAACTGAAAAGAGAAACTGGTATAATAGGATTAGGATCTTAAGATGGAGGAGGAAGCTCAGGATTGGGATTTTTAGAAGAAGAAGCTGTTTTGGCCTTTATATTACAAAAGAAGGTGGGAATTTTTGATAATCTCTTTTTGGGAATAGTTGTATCAGGAAGTGTGGCTGGTCCAGTATTGTTGCTAGTTCTGGAAGGTATAATTGGACAATTGCACTTGATGTTTTAAACCTGCAAAGATCACAGGCAGTTCTTCCAGGAAGACCAGGGTTAGAAATCAGATAAGGAACCTGGTGTTTGGTGTAAAGCTCACATGGGAGAGAAAGTTCATTTGATGACATACGGATGATATTATTTATTTAATAATAATGTGAAAATATTCAAGACTAGTTAAGGTATTTGTTTGAAGAGGATGAAGGGAGGATGTGGAAGTCTAAAGTTTAGTAGGGCACTTAAGTTTATTAAAAGTGTATTTTTGGGAGATGTTTATTGAGATTTTAAAAGCCAATCTAATTGTAAAACGGTTGTATTTAAGAAAATAAGTATATAAAAGGGTTTATAAAAGGATAATTTTACAAGTCAAGATTAAACAAGTAATTAAACGTCAGGTAATGCAAGTATAGGTCTTGACAAGCATGGAGACTAAATTCAGGAGTCTCAAGAACCTTTGGGAATTTTTGTGAAATTTTTACTATTTTTCTACTATTTTTAATAATTTCATAAAGTATTTTTGGTTATTTTTGATTTTTGAAAATTTACTTAACTTTGATAATTTTTTACTAGTTGATTAGGCCTCTTAATACTACAAAAATTAGAGCTGATTATAAAGGAGAAGTAGCCATATCATTTATAACTTTTCTAGATTTTTTATTGGTACTTTAATGTTCAAATTGAGTCTGGAAGTCTGGACAAGCTCCAGGATGCATTGGAAGAGCTCTGTAAAAACTCTGGTGATTTCTGGATGAGCTCAGGAATGCTCTGGTTATTGAAAGTAGGGCATGTGAAATACTATGCATATAAAGCCTGTAGACTCAAAATTAGACAGCATAACAGAATCTAATAGCTTAATCATCAACCAAATTAATGCATATTATCAACAATTATTATTATTTTACATAACAAATTATAAAATTGTGATACCCTAATATATATAACACTTTTACATAACATTTTATTAATTTCACTCATCATCACATATATTAACTTATAGGGTACCATTTTAAAGGTCTCATAATCAGGGATACAAATTTAATAACTAAATCATATAAAAATAAAACCTTCATAAAAATATAATATTCAATCATTTAAATAACTTTTATAAATACAGCTTCACTATTGTTTTTCTCACCCTCATTATTAAAAACACTGATTCTACATCTCAAAAATGTTAATAAAAATGGTTTATTGTTTATTTCATAACAACTAGAGATTATAGCTTAGTTAATTGTGAACTCTATTTACTTAAAGGGGTAGGTTTTTCATTGGTTTATCCAACTCCTCTAGATTCTGCTTACATAAAGGCAACTTTAAGAGTCTTTCTAAAACTTCAGATTTATTCCACATACCAAATTTATTCAATCCAGTATTTCAACCAAACTCAATGTCTGTTTCACATTCCCCCCCCCCTGTATTGTGTTCTGGTCACAATTTTAGAAATAATTTATATTAGTAATTTCTTCTGAAATTATTGAATAAAAATTTAAAAATTGGTGACTTATTCAGGTGCTTGTATTCATCTACAGAGTATGAATAAAATATTAGACTCAAATCTCAAAAGGTTCAAGGAATTAAAATTGTGTAAAATGTATAAGGCTCTATCAATTTCAAAAATATACTCAATATGCAAATTCCTTCTAAATAATCACCCCATGTTACCAAATTAAACTGATTTATGGGTTTTTGGACAAAAAATATTTTGAATTTCATAGGCACTCATTAAATTGCATGAATTTTAAGTAAATCAGAACATATATCCCTAAAGTATATGTTTTTATTTATAGTACAGATATTTGAGTATTTTAGTTTTGAGCTGGGAAAATTTAAAAAACTCAACCACAGTTCAATGAATTTCTTTTTACAAGTTTTTTACTAAAATTATTTTATAACTATTTTTGTTAATATTACTGAAAATATACATTAAAAAAATTATATTTCAAAAATTACAACCTATCAGTTTGATTAATTTGAATCTACAAATAGAAAAATATTTTTCAGAAAAATGTATAAAACATGAGCTCTAAAAAAATAGATAATGTTTCTCTTCAAGAAAAAAAATTTTTTTAGTAGGTTAATTGAAATCAAAAAAAAAATATCTAGAAAATTGAAATTATTTTTTATATTTTTTTTTAGCTTTATTTTAAGCCTTGAGAAAAAAAATTGTATTTTCATTTTGAAACTTTAGTGATTTTTTCACTTTCAAGTAAAATTTTTGCTAAAATTTCCCCACTTTTTTCATTTTGACTTTTTAAAACCAAAAGATCTGTCAGCCTGTATATCTCCAGGACTGAGTAAAAAGTAATTATAAGTTATGTTAAACACATGAACTATACATGGGAATAATAAATAAGAGTACACAAATAGTATACATAAGTAAAATTATGATAATACACAAAAAATGCCATTATAACACCTTATATACACGCATATATCCACCTTTTATGGGTCTTATGTACTTAATATTAAGTTGGAATATGTTAGGGTAATCTTAAGAACCTTAAGTATAAGGCTACATAATTTTTAAGTACACTTAAAGCTGTTATATTCATTGTTTTATGCAAAAAACAAGAAATGCGCTTTATTTCACTTAAAAGTTGACTATATGCACTATAAAATTTAGAATATCAAAATTGCGCTTTGACAGATCAATTGGGCTCATTTAGAACTATTGATTTGGCTATTTAAATGCATAAAAATAACACTTTTCAAATTTGGTGTTTTTTATGCCAGAAATGGCTTCTGTGTACTGGCCACATACTGCCTGCTTTTTTCCCGTGTGAATAGCTTCATTTTTAGCAAAGTTAGCTTTTTCACACTATAATTACCCCACATTCTACGCCCACTGTGGGGAAACACACTAAAATAGGCGACAGGCGCTTATTTAGTGTCCTAGCTTAATTAATAATGCATTGACCTTGTTTATATGCACTAATTTCATTAATAACCTCACTCTTGGCACTTTATTTCATCACCACGCTTAAATTCGCCTAATTTTAGTCAAGGATTTACCCGTGCAAGCGCCTGCCAAGAACTGCATGTAGTTACCCCACATCTCACGCTCTTTTTTAAGTTTTTGGGTGGTTTCTCAGTCAATTTTGGTTATTTTTGAATGGGAATTTCACGTAGTATAATGTCAGGATTAGCCCCATTATTTCTACAGTCAATCCCCCTTATTATTAAGCTATTATTAACCTTAAAAAGTCTCCTTTAGTCTTTAATATTATTGTTTTATACGCATATACTCTCTTTTTGTCTTTTTCTTTAATTTTGATGGATTTCCCTTATTATTACAGGATTTTGGCAGTTGTTACTCTTCTAATTATGTCATGGGTTACTGCGAATGTTGATGGGCATGTCTATTAGTTGTTTAGAGGCGTCATTAACTGTGTATTGGGTGGTACATCAAGGGAATCATTGGGGAACTCAGTGTGTATAAAAGGAGGAGGTTTTTGGGTTGTATTTCTTCATTCTTTATCATTACAATTTAACCAATATAACCAAATCAATTACAATACATATCAATTAGTACTTTTTATAAGACTTTTGAATAGTATCTGAATTTATATAATCTATTTTTCTACCAACTATAAAGATTGTAAGCCATATATAAGAAAAGTGAGAATTATATTACTGAGACCTTTATATTTGATTATATTTTACAACTTAGTGGATTAAAACTACAGTATTCATATAGGACCATTAAAATCTTCTAGACGACTGACTATTCAAGCTAGTTCACGTCCTTGTACTTGACCTTAGCCTGACAATTGGGGACCTTTCCTCAAGAATTCTGTTATAATCCAGTAAGTGACATTTTCAAAGAAGGTACACGTAAATAATATCCCTATAGAAATATTTGGATAATTACAACAGGTTGGGGTCACTTATATAGTGATTTCAGAAAAAGAAGCCCTGTTATATAATAAAATTGTGATATTGAATCATCAATTTTACCACTAATTTAACATATAATTGTTCTTAGTGGGAGTCTGTCAATAGACCAATTAAATTTGTGATCTTTGCAGATAATAACCAATTAAACTGATTAATTGTTTTCTTTTTACAGGACTCTTAATCCCTTTTTATTGTTTTGTAAAATTCATTTAATATTTAGAAAGAATCTTACTAACAAATTTTCTTTTTTTAAATATAAATACACGGCTACATATTGTAGACCAGTTAAATCAAGTGACCACATAAAAAGCATATTTGACTTTTGGCACTTAAAGATTCACTTAATACCAATAAGTAAGCAATAAAATTGTCTTCAGTGGTATTAATAAATACTGATTAAACTCCTTTTTGAAGTTTTTCAAATCTAAACTTTCAATTCTCTAAAATTCCACGGAAAAATGTGTGACAACAATGACATTGTAAGTGATAAGGCAAAACCTTATAACTTCAGAACTAGAGCTGAAAGACCTGTTGCAGGACATCCAAATGGAGGGTCAAGAATCACCAGTAACAATAAACAACACCCCACCAATGTCCATGGAGGAAAAGGAAAAACTCTTAAAACAAATGTCAATAAAGAAGTCCAAAAACACCTTACAAGAGCAAATTCACTCCCTCTCAACCCTACTGAATACACTAACAATAAGAGTTAACAATATGTTAGACCAGATCAACAATCTGGAGAAAAGGGCGGCACAGGGCTTTATAGAAGTCAACCAGGCTCTAGTGGATATAAGGTCTCATCAACAACCAGTGGCACCAAATACCACAGCAACACCTCCAGTCCCAGAAGAGGACCAAAAGATAACTGTAAGCAAATGGAAGTGGGATTGGTATGCCCAAAACTACAACAGTCCTCCTCAACAGGGATCCAGCAGTCACCCTTACAGGGGAAAGCCAAGGAGAGGCAGGGGAAATGGAATAAGACCGTGGTAAGTCATCCATCTCAAGATCAATTATATAATCCTAACAATGAATTACTTATAGGTAATGAAATTGATAGAGAGTTATTGGATATAATTGATAAGGATTTAAAAAATTATTCATTTGAAAATAACATGTTAGACTTGTCATTACATGAGGACAATGTACATAGTTTTATTGATCACCAGGAAAATACTATTAATATAAAAATGGAATCAAATGAAGTAAAAATTGACCCTGATGATGAATCTTCTGAATTGGAAACAGACAAAATTGAATATTTTCTGAAAGAAAATCCAATGGAATCAAAAATAATTAGTAAATTATTATTAAGAATTGAAAAATTGGAAGAATTCTCTAGAGAGTCCAACAATAATACAGAAAGTGTATTATTAAACATCACACAATCATTGAGTAAAACAGCCAATAAGTTAAAAGTTATTGAGAATTCAAATAATGAATTGATCAATGAAAACAAAAGATTAAATTCTGAGATTAAAAATTTAGAAATTAAATTAGAACATTCTCAAAATATTATGGCCACCATAGAGGGACGTGTAAAATTGTCTTTTTCAAATGTAAATGATACTTTAACTCATGTACCTGTAATAAAAGATAGGTTACAAAGAGTAGAAATTGAAGTAGCTAACATTTTGAAAAATACTGAAACAATAAAGGATAATACCTCTTATGTAGAAAGAGTACCAGTTTTTATGAAACACTCTGATGATAAACCAATGATGGAACATGAACATAGTGTCATGGGCTCTGAGAATATAAAATCAGTAAAAGATGAAATTAATGATCATCTTTCTAAAGTGAGTGAATTACTCAATATTCCTCAGGTTAGGGAAGCTAAAACTAGCCAAAAGAACTGGCCTAAGTTAGATCAGTACCCTTCTTTTGACGGGGATTCAAAATCTGATTGGCAACAATTCATACAAAGAATTGATAACTTAAAATTTTCATATAAATTACCTGATGAAGAAATTACTTCAAAGTTAATATCTTTATTTACAGATGTGGCCTTATTATGGTTTGAATCTGTATTGAGTGAGGGAATTAATTACTCCTGGAATGAATGGAAGGCACTAATTGAAAGGCAATTTGGTGGCCCAAAATTTAGAATCACTCAACAAAGACTGTATGAAAGGGCCAGATATAATCCAAATGCTGGAGATAAACCCATGGTCTTCTTAATGAATTTAATAAAAATCATGAAAGCTATGGATCCAAAAATGGATTATGAAGAGTGGAAAGAAAAAATAATATACAAATTGCCTATATCAGTTAGAGACATTATTGTAGCTAGAACTGAAACTGTCAGAGACACCTCTGGATTCATTAATATATGCAATGGGATATTATTAAACCACAAGTATGAAACCAAGTATAGTAATTACAGACAAAGTGTTGACGTGGTAAAACCTACTACAAGTAAGTTACAAGTGGAAAAGAAAAAACCTTCAGCTCCCCTTGTCCCTAAGAGACAAGAAAATAACACTTGTTACAAATGTAATGAACCTTGGGTTAAAGGTCACACGTGTAAGAAAAGAATAAATGTTATTGAAACCTCACAGAATTCTGAACCTAGTAATCATGAAGATGAGAATGTGGAATCCAGTGAGGATTGAAAAAGTAACATATCTTACAGTGATGATGAAAATGAGATATTTGTATTAGAACAGGATATAATGTTCCTGAATGATGCTATACCTCATACAGACACATCTTTAACTTCCATAGAGGAAGCTGAAATAATCAAAGATGTATCTCATGACACTTACAAAATAGCACCTATCAGAGCACCTATTATCATATGTGGAAAAGAAATGAATGCCATTCTTGACACTGGGGCTGCAGGTAGTGTAGTTTCACTTAATGCATTAATGAAACTTGATAGTAAGTACCAGGAAAAACTAGAACCTGTTCAGACAAAGAACTGGAGGGGTTTTGGTTCAGTATTAAATCCAATTGGCAAATACAAAACTGCTGTATTCTTTAAATATAATAATGGATATGTTAGAGCAGTTTGTGAATTTGTAGTAATGGATAATAATAATTGTAGTGATTGGTTTATTATTGGCAATGATTTATTGACAAAATTTGGCATTAAACTAGATCCTGCAAACAGTTGTTTCACCATAGGGGTGAATGGTAAAAGAAAATTCAAAATATGTTCTGAAAATTCAGTATATGCCATTTCTCCTAGAGAAGAACAACTGCAAGGTGGAAGAACCACCAATGAAGTGGGTGAATTGGAAAATGAAATCCAAAAGGCCTCTTTCAGTCCTCAACTCTCAAAAATTGAACAAGAAGACATTTTGAGATTGATTAAATCATATCCTATGGCATTTGCTCATGGATCAAATGAACTAGGATTGGTCAAAGACCATGAGATGAAAATCTCTCTAAGCTGTGATCTGGATAATATTCCTGGAAGCTTAAAAAAGAAACCTTACCCAGCATCTCCTGCAAAAAGGAAAGATATTGAAGACAATATAAAATTGTTGTTGGAAATGGGTATTGTTGAAAAATTGGACACAACACCTAAGTATTGTGTCATTTAACCAGTATTAATCTCTTATGAAAAAGATAAGGCAAGATTATGCGGTGATTATAGAGCTCTGAATACATATACAGTAGATGATATTTACCCTCTACCAAGGATAGCTTCTATCCATGCTACCTTACAAGGAGCAAAATATATTTCCTGTCTGGATGGGAACAAGGGTTACCACCAGATTCCTGTGGAAAGAAATTCTCAAAATTACTTATTGATAACCACACATATGGGTATATATAAGTATGTGAGAATGCCATTTGGCCCAAAGAATGCCCCTTCAGTCTTCCAAAAATTGATGGATAGTGTTTTTCATCAGGAAATGGTTGAAGGATGGCTACTGGTCTATATTGATGACATCATAGTGTTTTCAAAGACATATGATGAACATTTAAATCACCTGAAAAGAGTCTTTCAAAAAATGGATGAAATTAATATGACTATTGCATTAAAGAAATGTAAGTTTGGATTTCAATCCTTGAAAGTACTTGGACATGTTGTATCTGGATTAAAAATTTGTGTTGACCAGAATAAAGTGGCAGCAATTAAAAACATTGGGATACCTAAAAATGTAAAAGAGGTTCAAAGTTTTTTGGGTATGTGTGGATATTATAGACAATATATTAAAAATTACCAATCCATTGCAGCCCCTTTAACAACATTAATCAGGAAGAATGAAGCTTTCATTTGGAATAATGAAAGACAACATGCCTTTAATAAATTAAACGAATGTTTAATGTCAGCTCCAATATTGGGACTGCCAGATTTCACCCTACCTTTTATCTTGTACACTGATGCAAGTTTCATAGGTTTGGGTGCTGCTTTACAGCAGAAACAGATAATAAATGGAAAATTATCTGAAGTAGTTATCTGTTATATATCCAGAACCTTAAGAAAAACAGAATTAAGGTATGGTGCCACACAGCTAGAATGTTTAGCCGTGGTGTGGGCTTTGGAGAAACTTCATTACTATCTGGAAGACCAGAAGTTTGAACTTATAACATATTGCAGTGCAGTAAAATCATTACTAAACATGAAAACACCTAATAGGCACATGTTTAGATGGCAACTAGCTGTACAAGAGTACAGAGGAAGAATGACAATCACTCACAGAGCAGGAACATTGCATTCAAATGTGGATTTATTATCCAGAAGTCCTTTGCCAAATGATGCTGACAACCCAGCTTATGTACCTGAAAATGAGGTTATACATATATTTGGGATTTATATAGTGGATTTAGAAGAAGAGTTTATGAAAACTATATTGGAAAATTATTCATCTGATAAAGATTTGTCTAAACTATCTACCATTCTTAATGATCCAACAAATGCCTCCATGAGTGCATTAATTAAAACCTTGCCTCCAAAGTATAAAAATGCGTTGGAAAAAGGTAAACTATCAATTGAAGATGGATATATATATTACAGGAAAAAGTTAAGCAATGTAATAGTAATACCACCTTCTATGAAAGAGTTAATGTTGAGTACTTGTCATGATGACATCTTAGCTGGTCATTTTGACTTTAACAAAACATTAACCAGAGTTAAAAATACAGCCTGGTGGATAAACATGAAAGAGGATGTACAAAAATACATTGAAACATGTGACTCTTGTCAGAAATCTAAAAGATTAACTGGGAAGAGAGCTGGGTTGTTACAACAAATAGAGCAGCCAAAAGCTCCATGGGAAATTATAAACATGGATTTTGTAACTGGCTTGCCATTAGCAGGAAAAGAAAGTTTCAATTCTTGCTGGATAATAGTGGATAGATTAACAAAAATGTGTAAGTTTATCCCTACCCATAAAGAGGTATCTGCTAAAGACTTGGCTTTACTATGGTGGACTCAGATGATAAATACTGCTGGGTTCCCCAAAGCCATAATCTCTGACAGAGATCCTAAATTTACTTCAGAGTTCTGGACATCTTTGATGGAAGTATCAGGTTGTCAATTAAAATTGTCTACAGCACACCATCCACAAACTGATGGGCTGGCTGAGAGGATGATACAAACTCTAGAAGATATGATCAGAAGATATTGTGCCTTTGGATTAGAATACAAAGACAATGAGAAATTCACACATGACTGGGTGACATTAATTCCTGGACTTGAATTTGCTTATAACAGCACAACTCATTCTGTAACAGAGAAGAAACCATTTGAACTCTGGCTGGGATATGTACCAAATACCCCAGTAAATCATTTAAATAAACTACCAAGGTTGGATATACACCCTGGCACTAAATCCTTTATTCATATGCAACAAATGTGTAGAAAGCATGCAGAAGAATGCATCCAAAAAGCATTTGAATATGAAAAGAAAAGGTGGGAAAAATCTCATAAAGAATTTGAATTTAAAAAGGGAGATGAAGTCCTCATATCAACACTACATTTTAACTTACAAGGTAATGTTAAATTAAAGGATCCCTTTGTAGGACCTTTTGTAGTAAATAAAATGGTTGGAAATAATGCAGTGGAATTCATATTATATGCTCCATATGATAGGAAACATCCAGTTTTCCCTATCTCATTATTGAAACCTTACCATGCAAATTATCCTGACTTATTTCCAAAAAGAAGGGGAAGGCCTAAAAAGCAACCTGAAGAAATTGTGGAAAAGGCAGAGATTGAAAAAATACTCAAGAAAAGAATCCTTACTAAAGAAAAAGGAACTGAGTATTTACTAAGATTTAAAGGGAAATCAAATGAATTTGATAAATGGATACCTGAGAAAGAAATTTCTAATTTATCCACCCTTCTTAAAAAATTTAAACAGAAATAAATTTCTGTTCAACCAGCTGAGGGGTTAAAAAACCAGTACTCATAATATTTTATTATGTTTTATTTCTTTAAAGTTGAATCTTTAATGCTACAGATTTATTCTGAATACCTGAAAATTACAAATTGATAAAATAAAATGTATAACTTATCATTTTTTTTATTATTTTTTTGGGTGGGCGAGTGTCAGCCTGTATATCTCCAGGACTGAGTAAAAAGTAATTATAAGTTATGTTAAACACATGAACTATACATGGGAATAATAAATAAGAGTACACAAATAGTATACATAAGTAAAATTATGATAATACACAAAAAATGCCATTATAACACCTTATATACACGCATATATCCACCTTTTATGGGTCTTATGTACTTAATATTAAGTTGGAATATGTTAGGGTAATCTTAAGAGCCTTAAGTATAAGGCTACATAATTTTTAAGTACACTTAAAGCTGTTATATTCATTGTTTTATGCAAAAAACAAGAAATGCGCTTTATTTCACTTAAAAGTTGACTATATGCGCTATAAAATTGAGAATATCAAAATTGCTCTTTGACAGATCAATTGGGCTCATTTAGAACTATTGATTTGGCTATTTAAATGCATAAAAATAACACTTTTCAAATTTGGTGTTTTTTATGCCAGAAATGGCTTCTGTGTACTGGCCACATACTGCCTGCTTTTTTCCCGTGTGAATAGCTTCATTTTTAGCAAAGTTAGCTTTTTCACACTATAATTACCCCACATTCTAGGCCCACTGTGGGGAAACACACTAAAATAGGCGACAGGCGCTTATTTAGTGTCCTAGCTTAATTAATAATGCATTGACCTTGTTTATATGCACTAATTTCATTAATAACCTCACTCTTGGCACTTTATTTCATCACCACGCTTAAATTCGCCTAATTTTAGTCAAGGATTTACCCGTGCAAGCGCCTGCCAAGAACTGCATGTAGTTACCCCACATCTCACGCTCTTTTTTAAGTTTTTGGGTGGTTTCTCAGTCAATTTTGGTTATTTTTGAATGGGAATTTCACGTAGTATAATGTCAGGATTAGCCCCATTATTTCTACAGTCAATCCCCCTTATTATTAAGCTATTATTAACCTTAAAAAGTCTCCTTTAGTCTTTAATATTATTTTTTTATACGCATATACTCTCTTTTTGTCTTTTTCTTTAATTTTGATGGATTTCCCTTATTATTACAGGATTTTGGCAGTTGTTACTCTTCTAATTATGTCATGGGTTACTGGGAATGTTGATGGGCATGTCTATTAGTTGTTTAGAGGCGTCATTAACTGTGTATTGGGTGGTACATCAAGGGAATCATTGGGGAACTCAGTGTGTATAAAAGGAGGAGGTTTTTGGGTTGTATTTCTTCATTCTTTATCATTACAATTTAACCAATATAACCAAATCAATTACAATACATATCAATTAGTACTTTTTATAAGACTTTTGAATAGTATCTGAATTTATATAATCTATTTTTCTACCAACTATAAAGATTGTAAGCCATATATAAGAAAAGTGAGAATTATATTACTGAGACCTTTATATTTGATTATCTTTTACAACTTAGTGAATTAAAACTACAGTATTCATATAGGACCATTAAAATCTTCTAGACAACTGACTATTCAAGCTAGTTCACGTCCTTGTACTTGACCTTAGCCTGACAAGATCTTTGATTGTCAAATCCTCACTTTTTTGTGCTTTGAATTTCTTATGAATACTTTAAATAAGGCTGTTAATTAATAATATTTTTATGCAACACAAAAAGATTTCAAAATTCTTTCTTTTTTTTTAATGACTCTTCATGAAATGTGAAGTTTTCCTGCTTTGAAAGTGATCAGTTGAATTCTCTGTGATCTCAAAAAAAATTATTTAATGTAAGATAAAGTCTTAAACATTTTTTAATTTAAAGCTTAAAGCTGTATTAAATATTATTATTCAAAAATATTTTTTCTATCTTTTGTTTAATTTTCTTAATTTCATTTTTTTACTTGTTAACTATCTATCCTATAGTGATCCTTTTTTTGCATACTGGTGTATGAAGTGAGAAACTTCTGTTGAATATAGAAGGGGAATGTTTATGGTTTATTTTGTATCATATTTTGGACACAATCAGAGTTTTAAATCCCTAACTATGTTGATTTATTCAATTTTAGGAGTTAATCAACCAATTATATTCAATTTCTAATTATTTTTAAAAAAAATAAAAAGATAGCTCTGTGAATTGGAAAAAATTAAAAATAAATTTTTTCTTATAATTAAAACCTTCTCTTTTATTTGATTCAACTACTTTTCAATTTTTAACAATTCACTCTGGGAAAACCCATTTCATGTTTTCATTTTAGTTTTAAATTTCTCACAATTAAATGTGACAAATTTCAAGAGCCCATGTTATGCATAAGTTAGGTGGCATGAAATCACACAAATTTCTTGAATTAAATACATCACACACACAACACACAACTTAATTAAGCCCCCCCAGAAACATGTGCAACATAATGCATGGCCTTTGCATGAAATGTGTAATATCAATTTCTCCATTATATTAAAAGACTTCATTGCTCATTTTTTGTGAATAAAATTTCCAACCTAAATACAAAAATTATCAGTTTTTCCTACTGCAATTGTCTGGGTATGTTCTCATTAACTTTAAAAAACCCTTGATACTGGTATTGATATCATGTTTAATGTCCCTGAGGATTTTTTAGGTGTTAATAAATAGGAGAAATGATAATTCTGAGAGTCGTAATTTTCACTTAAAGTCAAAATATTCTGCTTTGTATCATTTTTTCACTTGAAATTATCTTTTAATTATTCCTAAAGACCTTCCTATTTAACATACAAATGTTCTGATACCTAATATGCTCTTCACAGGCCATTTAACTCCACATGGCTATGTAAGATCTACTTTTTGAGTTTATTTTATTGAATTATAGATTCCTTAATTTTTTTTGTTGCTCTTCTGATGAAACGTCATATAAATGTAAAAGTTAAAAAACTTTTGAAGTAAAATGGAGGCCTTTGGATAGCTTACCCATTGTGGCCTTTGTTGGTGTTTTATGCATCTCCATCATTGTAGTGATGAAACTTTTTTATGAAAAATATATACAATATAGTAGGAAGTTTCAAGAATTTTAAATCCACCATTAGAAAATCTCATTTTTTCAATTAAAAAATAGCTTATAATATTTCAAATATATTTATATTTCCCTTAAATACCCTTCTTTAGATGTCCTAATAAAGATGATATTCCTGTTTTTTGTGATTATAAATGAATATAATGTTTTTCCACATTTTCCATTTTTGACATCCCTTATTATCTATCTTAATTGTGATATATTATTATTGCAGTATTATTTGAATATGCATAATTTAATATTGATAATCTTCACTAGAAATACATTTTTTAGCTAAGGATCTCCTCAGTTAGATAGTAGAATGAGAACTTGGGAATTTTTCTCTGGCTAATGCTGAAGAAGAGGTAAGACAAAAATCTACAAATTAGGGATTCAAAATCATATTCAAGAAAGTCAGGAGCTTGGATTTTATTTCAGCTTGTTGGGTTTTTACTTAGAGGGGTATTTCTTATTTTTTAATATTCACTTATACCTAAATTTATGCATTTTTACTGTTAAAATTTTATTTTGATGATACTTCATCTAATATAAATGTCAATTTAAAAAACTTTGAGGAGTGCAACCACTTTTTACTATTGCACAATCATTTATTCCTATTGTATTTATGCCTTAAGAAGGAAAAAAAGAGGTTGAGCTTTTTCCAAAAAACATTATGGGTGAAAAATTATTAGCAAGTCATCAACTATAGCATAAATAAAACTTAAACCGAACTGAGGTTCTAAAGAGTAACTTAACTTTAAATGAAAGTGAATGAACAATTACTGAACAGTTACTGAGAAGTGACTGAGAAGTGACTGAGAAGTGACTGAACAGTTACTGAGAAGTGACTGAGAAGTGACTGAGAAGTGACTGAACAGTTACTGAGAAGTGACTGAGAAGTGACTGAGAAGTGACTGAACAGTTACTGAGAAGTGACTGAGAAAGGACTGAGAAGTGACTGAGAAGTGACTGAGAAGTGACTGAGAAGTGACTGAGAAGTGACTGAGAAGTGACTGAGAAGTGACTGAGAAGTGACTGAGAAGTGACTGAGAAGTGACTGAGAAGTGACTGAGAAGTGACTGAGAAGTGACTGAGAAGTGACTGAGAAGTGACTGAGAAGTGACTGAGAAGTGACTGAGAAGTGACTGAGAAGTGACTGAGAAGTGACTGAGAAGTGACTGAGAAGTGACTGAGAAGTGACTGAGAAGTGACTGAGAAGTGACTGAGAAGTGACTGAAAAGTGACTGAGAAGTGACTGGACAGTTACTGAGAAGTGACTGAGAAGTGACTGAAAAGTGACTGAGAAGTGACTGAGAAGTGACTGGACAGTTACTGAGAAGTGACTGAAAAGTTACTGAGAAGTGACTGAAAAGTGACTGAGAAGTGACTGAGAAGTGACTGGACAGTTACTGAGAAGTGACTGAAAAGTTACTGAGAAGTGACTGAACAGTTACTGAAAATTGACTGAACAATTACTGAAAAGTGACTGAACAGTTACTGAAAAGTGACTGAACAGTTACTGAAAAGTGACTGAACAGTTACTGAAAATTGACTGAACAGTTACTGAAAATTGACTGAACAATTACTGAAAAGTGACTGAACAGTTACTGAAAAGTGACTGAACAGTTACTGAAAAGTGACTGAACAGTTACTGAAAAGTGACTGAACAGTTACTGAAAAGTGACTGAACAGTTACTGAAAAGTGACTGAACAGTTACTGAAAAGTGACTGAACAGTTACTGAAAAGTGACTGAACAGTTACTGAAAAGTGACTGAACAGTTACTGAAAAGTGACTGAACAGTTACTGAAAAGTGACTGAACAGTTACTGAAAAGTGACTGAACAGTTACTGAAAAGTGACTGAACAGTTACTGAAAAGTGACTGAACAGTTACTGAAAAGTGACTGAACAGTTACTGAAAAGTGACTGAACAGTTACTGAAAAGTGACTGAACAGTTACTGAAAAGTGACTGAACAGTTACTGAAAAGTGACTGAACAGTTACTGAAAAGTGACTGAACAGTTACTGAAAAGTGACTGAACAGTTACTGAAAAGTGACTGAACAGTTACTGAAAAGTGACTGAACAGTTACTGAAAAGTGACTGAACAGTTACTGAAAAGTGACTGAACAGTTACTGAAAAGTGACTGAACAGTTACTGAAAAGTGACTGAACAGTTACTGAAAAGTGACTGAACAGTTACTGAAAAGTGACTGAACAGTTACTGAAAAGTGACTGAACAGTTACTGAAAAGTGACTGAACAGTTACTGAAAAGTGACTGAACAGTTACTGAAAAGTGACTGAACAGTTACTGAAAAGTGACTGAACAGTTACTGAAAAGTGACTGAACAGTTACTGAAAAGTGACTGAACAGTTACTGAAAAGTGACTGAACAGTTACTGAAAAGTGACTGAACAGTTACTGAAAAGTGACTGAACAGTTACTGAAAAGTGACTGAACAGTTACTGAAAAGTGACTGAACAGTTACTGAAAAGTGACTGAACAGTTATTGAAAAGTGACTGAACAGTTACTGAAAAGTGACTGAACAGTTACTGAAAAGTGACTGAACAGTTACTGAAAAGTGACTGAACAGTTACTGAAAAGTGACTGAACAGTTACTGAAAAGTGACTGAACAGTTACTGAAAAGTGACTGAACAGTTACTGAAAAGTGACTGAACAGTTACTGAAAAGTGACTGAACAGTTACTGAAAAGTGACTGAACAGTTACTGAAAAGTGACTGAACAGTTACTGAAAAGTGACTGAACAGTTACTGAAAAGTGACTGAACAGTTACTGAAAAGTGACTGAACAGTTACTGAAAAGTGACTGAACAGTTACTGAAAAGTGACTGAACAGTTACTGAAAAGTGACTGAACAGTTACTGAAAAGTGACTGAACAGTTACTGAAAAGTGACTGAACAGTTACTGAAAAGTGACTGAACAGTTACTGAAAAGTGACTGAACAGTTACTGAAAAGTGACTGAACAGTTACTGAAAAGTGACTGAACAGTTACTGAAAAGTGACTGAACAGTTACTGAAAAGTGACTGAACAGTTACTGAAAAGTGACTGAACAGTTACTGAAAAGTGACTGAACAATTACTGAAAAGTGACTGAACAGTTAATGAAAAGTGACTGAAAATTTACTGAAAAGTGACTGAACAGATAATGAACAGTTACTAAAACATGAGTGAACAGTTGTGGAAAAGTGACTGAAAAGTTACTGGAAAGTGATTTATCAGTTACTGATAATTTACTGAAAATGTTCTGAACTGTAACTGAGAAATGACTTGGAAGCAGCTAAGAGCCAATTAAGAAGTGTCTGAACACTGAGTAATTTTTTAATTCATTTCACTGAGCACGCAGTAGAAATTGTTACCAGCTTAGCTTCAAGTTAATTCTAGTAAACTTTTAATTTTACCTTTCTATTTCTTCATACCAACATTAAAAATTTTATAACTTTTAATAGGTTGGAAACTTAGCTTTCAGACTTGTAGATATTTGAATTCCCATATTTTATGATATATACAAGTATAATTTACATTTAATGAAGTTCTCTCAAACATATTTCTAAAGATTATGATTCTATTTTATATTTTACCAGTGTAATTAAGTTTCAGTTGAAATTAAATTTTACTCTAAAATCCTTTAAAAAGTCTTAAACTATATTTTTATATGTTAAAGTGATTACCATCTTGTCTAATATCAAAATTCCTTATTATCTTTGGTAAATATTTTTATACTTTAGTTTTCAGTTTATATTTTTATAAAATAATCAATAATATTTATAAAACAGAGTATTTCACAAGCTATACTTATTGCAATTCACAAAAATTATTGGATTAAGACTGATATATACCAACAATTAAAAATATATTACCCAATGCTTTTTGGAATTGACACCATAGCCCCAAACAACCACAAACATATTTTCTCCTTATAATTTTTCAGGTATTTTTCAATAATCCCAAAAAAATGAAGATATTATTTTTCATCTCAATATAAAGCTAAAATCACCTGTTTTTCAAGTTTCTTTTTTACTAATCCCTAGAGAAGATTGGCCACTGATTACTTTTTAGACCAGTTTTTGATCTGCTTATTGAACCCAGTTTGGGTGTTCTTGTGCAAAAAGGCACAAAAAGGCAAAAATAATTTTAAAAAAGCCTTCAAACCTTGTCAAACCTTTCATTAAAAAAGTTTAAACAGGGGGACTTTCTAGGTTTTCCTCACATATTCCTTCTGGTAAATAATAATTGAAGTTTTTAATTTTTCTAATTTGATGTTGGATTTATTTTATCTTTCTACTCTATTTATGAAATTATTCTGTATTCAGCTAGGGATATATTTATACTTCATTTGTAAAAAGAATACATCATATATATTTATACCTTAGATTTACCAATTTCTTCTTTTATTTAATATTTTGCTTCAATTTCTCAGTAAATTCATTTTATTTTATTTTTGTTAAATTTTTATTGTTTTTTAACTTTTTAATAGTTGAATTTTTTAATTGAACATACTTTTTTAAAATTAGTGTGATTATTTAATGATTTATTTAATCAATTTATATATATATATATATATTCAGCTTTCCTTTGTTAAATTTTGGGCTTCTTGAAAAATTTTTAACAAAATTATATTTTTGATATCTCTAAAGAAAAATTGGATTGTTCCAATAATTTTTTCTTATTTCTTGTCAGCCAGGCTATTCCAGGAGTCCAGTAAATGATATATAAATTATAAAACCCTAAAAAGTGGGTAAGACTTGTATTTAATGAATATAACTTAATATTTTATTGCATAATGAAATTATATAAGGATTTTATTATATACAAGTGTTACATTAAATTTATTGGTTATATATATTTTTATATACAATTAAATTGAGCATAATATAATAACTTCTACAAATAATGGCGCATTTTTATGTATTTAATAATTATAAATTTATATTTAATTAATTAAAAAACATATATTATAATTACAAGTGTAAATTTGATTTATAATATATTTAAATTAATTACTTAATTTTATATATTAAATAATACCTCTCATATGATACTAAACAATAATTAAGGACGCTTCTTTTGACCCTTAATTGTGTTAGAAAAAACAAATAAATTAATTTGGACTAAATTGAGATTAATTGCTTGTTTTGTTGCGTCAAATTATTTTTTTGTTTCACTTAAAATGTCCTCTAATCAGAATGTACCATCTGTTGGGAATTATATTTCTCATAGTTCCTATGTTTCCAATCTTGTTTAGTTATTCACTATTGTCACTTACTGATTTGGGAATTAATGGCGGGGAAATTGGATTCTTAATTGGGCTTTTAATTATTTGTTTCATGTTTTTCTCTATATTGTTATGTTTCATTTACTCTTTTGATATGTTTGTTTTATTCCATTCTAATCATTGTATTTACAAATATAGTAGCGCTTCAGAGGACCCATTGCCTATAAAAGGGCCTTGGATAATCCCCTGTAGCCGGATCACTTATTATACACTCAACAAATTAAAAACTATTTTACTACGTTTATATTTTTTTTATTAGTAATACAATTCTAATTAAAAGTCTATATAACAAATTAAAGGTTGCCTTAAGTCTGATAGTAACTATATTGTTTGCCGCGCAGAACTCTTACTTAAATAATAATAATATTTATAAAACCAATTTGTTGTCTCTTCTCAGATCACTCATCGTTGCCTCCTCTCAAATAAATTAAATAATTTTAATTGTTTTTATTTCTTTATTTCTAAAACTATTATTTCCTTCTTGTCCTCCTCTCTTTTCTTCCCTCTTCTCTTATATCTTCTAGACGACTGACCGACAACTGAGGGCCTTTCCAAACGACAACGACGATCGAGCCTGGCGACGAACGACAAAACGCACGGACCACCTAGCAAAACGAAACTTTTGCCGCGACTGTGTTTCGAACTTGGGTTCGACATCTTAGGTTTATATAATATTAATTTTTATATTATTTTGAAGTGATTTTTCGATCACTATAGTAAGTTCACCTTTGCGCCTCTCACTCATATTACTATATTTTTATTGCAATAACAGTGATTGTGGCTTAATTGCTGATTCACTGAGTGTAAGTGTTCAATTTTTAAAAAAAATTTTTTTTTTCCTAGTTGACCATTATAGAGTGTTAAATCCTCTTAGTCCTAGAAGAATTGACATTATTATTAATACAAATTGAATTATTAATTTAATTTTTTTTTTATTATTAATTATTGTTAATTTTGGTTGACATAAAAGTACTTTGTGCTTGGTCCCAAATATATTGCCATATTTAATATTGGTAATTAATTGGTTGAATTAACTTACTTGTTATTCCCAATTTAACCTTGCAATCCATTTTTTTAAAAAAATTAATTTTTTAATTATTACTTTATATTGAAAATTATTTTTTTCTATAATTTAATTAATTAAATATTTTTTTTATTATTTGGAGCAATTATTGACTAACTTTTATTATTTTTTTTATAAAGTAAAAAGTAAATTATAAATCTTCCCACTAGTATGTCCAACAATTTGGCAGAAAAAATGGATAACATGCAAGTGGATGAGATAGAAATTGACTATGATGCTGACACTGTAAGTTCTTCTAAAGTTGGTCATAAAAAATCTTATGCTAACACAAAGAATTCACATACTGCAGGATGTGGAAATGACAGGAAATGCAAACAAACCAAACCCCCTTCCCCCAGTACCACAGAAGGAAGTAAAGCCTCTAGTGCCTCAAGAAGGTCTTCCAAAAGGCTTCAAAATAAAAAAGCTTCCTCTGCCACAACAAATCAGCAACCTATCCAGTCATATAAAAGAGTTGAAGACAGAAAATATGACGTACAAAGCAAAGGTAGACACATTGTGGGATCAGGTCCAAGAACTCAGGAACCAGATTCAGGCCCAGGCCCCTCCTCAATTGCCTCCCAATCAGCTTCAATTTCAGGCTCAACCTTCACAGCCACCCAGCTCAACCATCCAAAATCCAAATACTATGGAAGTAGAGCAATGGAAATGGGATTATCTAATGAGTCACTACCAACAGAATGTGCAACACCCTCCTCATCATCAGCCTGGCCCATCCAGAACACCCAATTTCCATCCACCTCCTCATCCCTACCAACAAAGCAGGAGAAAGAAGGCCCAAGCACAATCCCAAACCCACTCCGAGGGGAAGTTTCCTCCTCTGCCATGGTAAGTAATTTGGTTGATAGTCACTTGGGTATGTTTTCTAATAAATCTTCTTCTGCAGGTAATATTATTGAACATGGTGAAAGAACAGTTAAACCTGTTAAAAGACAGCTTCCTGTAACTAGTAGCCCTATTGATGTAATTAGCAAATTGTCATTTGATGAACCTTTACATTTAACTTCTACATCTTTAATTAATCCTTCTCTTGCAATTAAAAATGATTCTGTTCCCCCTGAAATCTATACCTTAATTGAAAAAACTTCTGAGGAAATATTGAAAGATACCCTTGATTTTAATATTGTGAAAGACAAACATGTGAGAGATGTGTTAATCCATGAAAATGATAGATTAAATAATTTACACTTGCAATGTAAAGTGAGTTCTTCTGTACAAGATACAGCTTATTTAAAAATCAAAGAAACCTTGAATATTGTTCTTAGTCAACAAAAACAAATAAGAAGTGACCATAGAGCTATCTCAGATAGAAATATCAGTCTACATAAGACCTTGAGTGAATTGAAACCCCTTATTGAGGAAAATTATTCATTCAAAAATGAAATAAAATCTCTGCAAAATGAGTTTAAGAAGCTAAAAAATGATTTCCATGCACTAAGTACCAAGCACTCAGTTTCTGAGGACAGAAATGTTCTATCTCTTGCAAAAGTAAATGACCAGATGTCTGAAATTCCAAGAATAAGAAACTATGTGTCTGACCTACAGGAAAAGTTCTCAACCTTAACCATCAATAATGAATTAAATGAGATTTCTGCAAATAAGCTGCATAAAAATAAAGGGAAAAAACCTGAACAAAGTTCATCCTTTCTTCCTCATATTTCAACCATTAAACAAACTGACAATGAGTCTGTAAAATCTTTTGCTACTAGCAAAAAATCTTGTGATGGTCATGCACCAGCTGTTTCTGTAAATAATGAAATTTCTGAACACCTGGCTAAACTTCAGGAATTATTACTAATGAATAATTCAAACCAAAAAGTGGACCATCCCAGTAGTCAGAAAAATTGGCCTAAGTTCCTACCTTTGATGGTGATTCTTCCTCTGATTGGCAACACTTTATCCAGAGAATTGATAATTTAAAGAGATCTTATAAACTACCTGATGAGGAAATTGTTTCTAGGCTAATTTCTTTATTTTCCAATGTAGCCTTGATGTGGTATGAATCTGTCCTCTTAGATAACAATCATTATACATGGAATGATTGGAAATCCTTGATTGAGAATCAGTTTGGTGGTTCAAAATTCAGGTTAGCTCAGCAAAGACTGTATGAGAATACTAGATATGTATCCTCCTCTGTTGAAAAGCCCATTGTTTTTCTGATGAAAATAACTAAAATCCTTAGAGCAATTGATCCAAAGATGGATTATGATATTTGGAGAGATAAAATCTTGTATAAATTACCAAATTCTCTTAGGGATTTGATTGTTGCTAGAACTGAGCATGTAAGGGAAAATTCTTCTTTCATTAATATCTGTAATGAAGTACTACTCAACCATAGATATGAACCAAAGAATTACCTTAGTAAATCTTATAATGATCAGAATAAACCTTCTATAAAGCTCCCAGAAAAATCTGGTAAACCCTCTGCCCCAGTTGCACCTAAAAAATATGCAACAAATACTTGTTATAAATGTAACAAACCGTGGCAGAAGGGTCATGTTTGTGACAAGAAAATTCATCTTGTTGAACAAAATGAAGACACTGATGAAGTTGAACTTGATGTCAATAATTCTTCCAGTGACTGTGAAAGTAATATCTCCTATGACAATGAATCTGTTAAAGATGTTTTAATGTTGGAACATGATGTCCATTATTTAAATAATATATCTGAAGATTGTGTATTGAATCTATCTTCAGTAGAAAATGCTGAGATAATTAAAGATATTACTACCAATTCTATTCCCATATCCCCTTTAAAGGCACCTGTTATCATTAATGGTAAAAATGTTGATGTAGTTCTTGATTCTGGTGCTGGAGGAAGTGTAGTATCTGAAAAAGCTTTGGCTTCAGTGGATAAGGAATATTTAAGTAAATTATTGCCTATAACTTCTGAAAAATGGAGAGGGTATGGTTCTACCTTATTTCCTATTGGCAAATACAAAACCTCTGTATTCTTCAAATATAACGGTGGTTTTGTCAGAGCTATTTGTGAGTTTGTTGTCATGAAAAATGATAATTTGAGCAATTGTTTTATTATGGGAAATGATATTTTAACCATGTTTGGTGTGAAACTGAACCCAGCAAATAATTGCTTTACCTTAGGAATGAATGGGAAAAGAAAATTCAAAATTTCTTCTCCTAGACCTTCTGGGCATTTGTTGAAATCTTGTAACTCACTGACCCAATGTAAAGGTAGAACAACAACTGAAATGGATGATTTATTACATGAAATAAATACCGCTTCTTTTGGAGATCAGTTGACTAGCAAACAAAAGGATTCTATTGTTACCTCTATTACCTCTTTCCCTATGGCTTTTGCTCATGGTTCTCATGTCTTGGGAATTGTTCAGGAAGAGATGAAAATTACCTTATCCTGTAATTTGAGTGATATTCCTCCTTCCCTTAAGAAAAAACCATATCCTGCTTCTCCATCAAAAAGAAAAGATATTGAAGATAATATTGAAACATTATTGAAAATGAATATCATTGAGAAAGTGGATGTCACCCCCAAATATTGTGTCATCTCCCCAGTCTTGATTTCATATGAAAAAGATAAAGCTAGATTATGTGGAGATTACAGAGCTTTAAATACTTATACTGTTGATGATATTTATCCTTTACCCAGAATTAATTCAATACATGCTACCTTGCAAGGTGCAAAATTTATTAGTTGTCTGGATGGTAATAAAGGTTATCATCAAGTTCCAGTTGAGAAAAATTCTCAAAATTTTTTGCTTATTGCTACTCATATGGGAATATATAAGTATGTTAGGATGCCATTTGGCCCTAAAAATGCTCCTTCAGTTTTCCAGAAAGTCATGGATAACACTTTCCATCAAGAAATTATTGAAGGTTGGCTCATGGTTTATATTGATGATATTATTGTTTTTTCTAAAACTTTTGATGAACATATGATTCACTTAAATAGAGTTTTCCAAAAAATGGATGAAATCAATATGACCTTATCTTTAAAAAAGTGTAAATTTGGTTTTCAATCTTTGAAAGTCCTTGGCCATGTTGTGTCAGGCTTACAAGTTTGTGTAGACCATAATAAAGTTGCTGCCATTCAAAATGTGAAAGCACCAACTTCTGTAAGAGAAATCCAAAGTTTTTTAGGTATGTGTGGCTATTATAGACAATATATTAAAAATTATCAGGTCATAGCCTTGCCTCTTACAAAACTAACCAGAAAAGATGTTGCTTTTCTCTGGAATGATGACTGTCAGAAAGCTTTTAATACATTGAAAAATTGCTTAATGACAGCCCCTATATTGGCTCTCCCAGATTTTAACAAGCCATTTGTACTTTATACAGATGCTAGCTTTATTGGTCTGGGTGCTGCCCTTCACCAAAAGCAAATTATTAATGATAAATCCTCAGAGGTTGTAATTTGTTATATTTCAAGAACCTTAAGGAATAGTGAATTGAAATATGGTGCCACTCAATTGGAGTGCTTAGCAGTTGTTTGGGCTCTTGAGAAACTTCATTATTACTTGGATGACCAAAAATTTGAGTTGGTAACTGACTGTAGTGCTGTGAAATCTCTCTTAAACCTCAAAACACCTAACAGACATATGTTCAGATGGCAACTTGCTGTTCAGGAATACAGAGGAAGGATGACTATTATCCACAGAGCTGGAAATTTTCACTCTAATGTTGATATGCTCTCCAGATTGCCTCTGCCAAATAATGACTCCAATCCTGCTTATGTACCTGAGGATGACACTGTTCATATACATGGTATATTTATAGTTGATATGGAAGAAGAGTTATTACAGTTAATACTGGATTCATATGATAAAGATTCTGACTTAAATAAATTAGTTACTATTTTGAATGATCCTAAGAATGCTTCAATTCAAGCATTAATAAAAACTCTTCCTGCAAAATACCAAAATGCTTTAAATAAAGGAAAGTTTTCTATTGAAGATGGTTATATTTATTATAGAAGGAAGCTTACCAATGTAATTGTTATTCCTCCTTCAATGAAAGAAACTATCCTCAAACTTTGTCATGATGACATATTAGCTGGTCATTTTGATCTTGAAAAAACATTGATTAGAATCAAAAACACTGCATGGTGGGCTAATATGTCTGAAGACACAAAATTATATGTTGAATCTTGTGATTCCTGCCAAAAATCTAAAAAGTTAACAGGTAAGAGGGCAGGGTTATTACAACATATTGAAGCACCTAGTGCTCCCTGGCAAATCATTAATATGGATTTTGTCACTGGTCTTCCTGTTGCAGGTAAAGACAGCTTTAACTCTTGTTGGGTAATAGTTGATAGATTCACAAAAATGTGCAAATTTATTCCAACCCACAAAGATGTATCCACCAAAGAATTAGCTTTCTTATGGTGGTCTTACATGTTTAATATTATTGGTTTTCCAAAAGCCATTATCTCTGATAGGGATCCAAAATTCACTTCTGAGTTTTGGACCTCTTTGATGGATATTTGTGGCTGTGAGTTGAAATTGTCTACAGCTCACCATCCTCAGACTGATGGTCTAGCTGAAAGAATGATTCAAACTCTGGAAGATATGATTAGAAGGTATTGTGCCTTTGGTTTAGAATATAAAGATAATGACAGATTTACTCATGATTGGGTGACTCTTTTGCCTGGTCTTGAATTTGCATATAATAGCACTGTTCATTCTGTCACTGAGAAAAAGCCTTTTGAGCTTTGGTTAGGTTATGTCCCAAACACTCCTGCTCAGATTCTCAATAATAAATTACCTAAGTTGGAACTACACCCTGGTGTAAAATCTTTTATGCAAATGCAACAGCTATGCAGAAAACATGCTCAGAGTTGTATTGATAAAGCATTTGAATATGAAAAGAAAAGATGGGATAAATCCCATAAAGAATACACATTTAACAAGGGTGATGAAGTGTTGATCTCTACTGTCCATTTCAATTTACAAGGTAACCACAAATTAAAAGATCCTTTTGTAGGACCATTTGTTGTTAAAAGAATGGTTGGTGATAATGCAGTAGAAGTTGTATTGTATTCTCCATATGATAGGAAACATCCTGTTTTTCCCATTTCTTTACTTAAACCTTATACTTCCAACAGTGACTTATTTCCAAAAAGAAGAGGAAGACCTAAGAAGAACCCTCAGGAAGTCACAGAAACAGCAGAAATTGATAAAATTCTCAATGATAGAATTATCACTTCTGAAAGAGGTACTGAATATTTATTGAGATATAAGAACAAATCATCTGAACATGATGCATGGATACCTGGCAAGGAAATTTCAAATCTGCCTGCTCTGTTGAAAAAATACAAAAAGAAAAAATCTTAGCATTTTTTTTATTGTTTTTTTTAGAGTGAGGGAGTGTCAGCCAGGCTATTCCAGGAGTCCAGTAAATGATATATAAATTATAAAACCCTAAAAAGTGGGTAAGACTTGTATTTAATGAATATAACTTAATATTTTATTGCATAATGAAATTATATAAGGATTTTATTATATACAAGTGTTACATTAAATTTATTGGTTATATATATTTTTATATACAATTAAATTGAGCATAATATAATAACTTCTACAAATAATGGCGCATTTTTATGTATTTAATAATTATAAATTTATATTTAATTAATTAAAAAACATATATTATAATTACAAGTGTAAATTTGATTTATAATATATTTAAATTAATTACTTAAATTTATATATTAAATAATACCTCTCATATGATACTAAACAATAATTAAGGACGCTTCTTTTGACCCTTAATTGTGTTAGAAAAAACAAATAAATTAATTTGGACTAAATTGAGATTAATTGCTTGTTTTGTTGCGTCAAATTATTTTTTTGTTTCACTTAAAATGTCCTCTAATCAGAATGTACCATCTGTTGGGAATTATATTTCTCATAGCTCCTATGTTTCCAATCTTGTTTAGTTATTCACTATTGTCACTTACTGATTTGGGAATTAATGGCGGGGAAATTGGATTCTTAATTGGGCTTTTAATTATTTGTTTCATGTTTTTCTCTATATTGTTATGTTTCATTTACTCTTTTGATATGTTTGTTTTATTCCATTCTAATCATTGTATTTACAAATATAGTAGCGCTTCAGAGGACCCATTGCCTATAAAAGGGCCTTGGATAATCCCCTGTAGCCGGATCACTTATTATACACTCAACAAATTAAAAACTATTTTACTACGTTTATATTTTTTTTATTAGTAATACAATTCTAATTAAAAGTCTATATAACAAATTAAAGGTTGCCTTAAGTCTTATAGTAACTATATTGTTTGCCGCGCAGAACTCTTACTTAAATAATAATAATATTTATAAAACCAATTTGTTGTCTCTTCTCAGATCACTCATCGTTGCCTCCTCTCAAATAAATTAAATAATTTTAATTGTTTTTATTTCTTTATTTATAAAACTATTATTTCCTTCTTGTCCTCCTCTCTTTTCTTCCCTCTTCTCTTATATCTTCTAGACGACTGACCGACATTTCTTTACTTATTTTTTTCCATTGTTTCTTTTGTTTTTGTAAATCAAGATAGTTTTCCATTGATAAATCAATATATCTTTCCATGACACTTTATTTCATTTTTAATATATATTAAGATGTTTACTCTTAAGTTTGGTATGTTTTTAAGTAATATTTTATTTTCAAATGAGTTTTTGTATTTAGATTTTTATTTTTAAAAGATTTCCTTGTTTGATTGTTTTTTATTGTAAAATTGATTTTAATCAATTTTATTCTTAAAATTATTGAGAATTTTTTCTTCCTAAATTAAATGAAAGAGATCTTTTTTAAATTGATACTTATCTTCTAATATCATGGGGACCTTATTTGATTTTAATATTTTTCATTAAATGAGTCCTTTTCTTAAAAAATTTTTTTTCAATTTAAAAAAATTGGACTTGCTAGCTGGAAGGATCACTTTTTACCCAGTTTTAAAGCTGTTTTCTAAAATATGGAAGATATTAGATTTGTTTGTTATCTTTTTTCTCCTTTTCACACAACTCAACTTAAACTTGGTAATATGAGTGGATTTATAAGAAGTCTATAAAGCTGTTTATTACCTTGTATTTCCATGTAAAAAAAAGTTTCATATGTCCTTTTGGTTTGAAATTGTTCCAAACTGAAACATGTTGAGGTGCAGAATTTTCTGTCACATTTTTAATGTTTTAATAAAACATAAATTGTTTCATAATTTACTTTTTTGTCTTATTTTGGGAAATCATGTAATATATTTACATGTAAGAAAATGAAAGCCAAAATGGCAACATGACTAAAATTCATCCCCATTGAATTTTCTAATGAGGGTAGGAATAAAGTATTTCAGCTAATATAACATGAGTTTACACTCTTGAATGATGGAATTTCAGATGACTATTTATTAGCAATAATATAATAATTCAGTCTCTAATAAAAATAGAAATATTAAAAATCACAGGTGAATAAAAATATTGAAAAAAGAATAGTAAATTTTGATGAAAAAAAATCAAAATATTATATTTTAATTCATGGAGAAAATAGAAATGTATTTTATCTCATTGAAAAAAATTATTTTTTCATTATTCAATTGAGTTAACTAGCTTACTTAGATCATTAGTAAGTGTGGTTGCTTTCTAGATTTTTTTATTTTGTTGGTAAGTTATTTCTTTATTTGTATTTCATTTGGGTAGCTTTTGGGTTATTTAATTTTATTTAAGTTTTTTCATTTCTAGGATGGTTAGTGATCAATTTGGAAAGTATATTATTTTATATCCTTTTTTGGTCAGTTATTTGATAAACTTTTTTCTAGTGGATTACTTTTAAGTTAGTTTCTTTGAGATTATTATAGCTACTTGGTTAATTTTTAACTTTTTACATGGTTTTGTATTGCTTTTTAACCTAATTGCTAACATTTCATTTTTCTTATTAGTCATTTTTTCCTTTTCAATTTAGTAGGGGGTATCAAAGTCAGACATTTGTTAATATTTAAAAGTTATTTTACATCTCAAATCAGAAGCCAAAAACTTGAAATTAATTTTTTGTAAAAAGTTTTTTTTAGGGTACAGTATGCCATATTTTAAAAAATAATCATGGCTTATTTAGTGGAAAAAAGATGAATTATGAAATGAATCATTTGTAACTTTCATACCCCCTAATAAGTTTGTTTTTGTTCATTTTTCTTCTAGTTAATTTTCTTCTTCTGCCTAGTTTCTTTGATTTCACTTTTTATATAATCTTATTTGAATGATTATTTCATATATTGTTGTCAGGCAGTTGTTGAAATTTTAAATTGTATCACATTTCACATTTATTGATTGTAGAAATAGAATTTTTCACTGCATGAAAATTACACTATGCACCAAGATATCTCTAAAAAAATCATTCATGTGCAAGTTGGGGATATACTATGGAGGAACATAAGGATAGAAAAAAATTTTAAGGAAAATTAAATTGCAAAAACAAGCATGATGAAAATAAGTGCATGAAAATTATTTTCCTACATAGGAAGTATTTGTTTTATTTTTTATTTTTCTTAAAAAAACAATCTTTCCTTTTTGATTTACATTATTTTTGATTTTTTACAATTTTTTATTTAAAAAAGAAAAATAAAATTACTGAAAAATATTTTTTTTGAAGTTTTTTTTCTAAATATATGCCTCTCCCAATAATATCCCTAACTTTTGCATAAATTTTCACATTGGGAATATCTTACTAGGTTCATAGTGATAAAAGTAAGATTGGTATTGTTGCAACTACCTAGCTAAATGAGAAATTTCAACAATATATCTCAATAAATTCAATAATAAAAAAATATGAATATCAAAAATAACTGATTACATAAAGTTGAAGAAAGTAAAATGCAACTCTAGGATGAAAAAATATGAAAAGTTATATACTAAAATTCATGGGGCAGTATCATATAGTAATTTAGTCAGTTAGAAATTTTTATCTTTGATATATTAGTGAGTAAATAAACTGACTTAGCTTGATTTCTTGATAAGTCAGATTTTATTATTTTTACTATTTTTTGATGATTTAGTTTTCTCTTAATTTTTTGTATATCTCCTTGGTTGTTAATTTTATTTTATTTTATTTCAGATGTTTTGTTTGGTGATTTTGCTAGTTTGCTATAAATTGGGATATTTTATTATTTTTTGAGTCATTTAACTTTTTTTAAAATTTTCTAGAAAGGTTCATGCGTTTTTTATTATTCAGATAGTCTTTTATCTTTATAGTTGATTGTTTAGTTTCTTCATTTTTAGAAGGCTGTTTATGTTTTGGTTCTCCATCTATGTGAAGAACTTACTTTTTTCTATTAAATTAAGCTGCATATCTTTTTAGTTAACTAGTTATTTATTTATCTTTTATTTTATATGAATCTATTTGCTTATTATTTTATTAGGGAGAGGTAAGAGGGAGAGCAAGATAGAGAGTGTGAGAGTGTGAATGTGGGTAGGAAAGCAAGTGAATAAGGGAGAGAGAGAGAGAGAGAGAGAGAGAGAGAGAGAAAGGGAGAGAAAGGGAGAGAAAGGGAGAGAAAGGGAGAGAAAGGGAGAGAAAGGGAGAGAAAGGGAGAGAAAGGGAGAGAAAGGGAGAGAAAGGGAGAGAAAGGGAGAGAAAGGGAGAGAGAGGGAGAGAAAGGGAGAGAAAGGGAGAGAAAGGGAGAGAAAGGGAGAGAAAGGGAGAGAAAGGGAGAGAAAGGGAGAGAAAGGGAGAGAAAGGGAGAGAAAGGGAGAGAAAGGGAGAGAAAGGGAGAGAAAGGGAGAGAAAGGGAGAGAAAGGGAGAGAAAGGGAGAGAAAGGGAGAGAAAGGGAGAGAAAGGGAGAGAAAGGGAGAGAAAGGGAGAGAAAGGGAGAGAAAGGGAGAGAAAGGGAGAGAAAGGGAGAGAAAGGGAGAGAAAGGGAGAGAAAGGGAGAGAAAGGGAGAGAAAGGGAGAGAAAGGGAGAGAAAGGGAGAGAAAGGGAGAGAAAGGGAGAGAAAGGGAGAGAAAGGGAGAGAAAGGGAGAGAAAGGGAGAGAAAGGGAGAGAAAGGGAGAGAAAGGGAGAGAAAGGGAGAGAAAGGGAGAGAAAGGGAGAGAAAGGGAGAGAAAGGGAGAGAAAGGGAGAGAAAGGGAGAGAAAGGGAGAGAAAGGGAGAGAAAGGGAGAGAAAGGGAGAGAAAGGGAGAGAAAGGGAGAGAAAGGGAGAGAAAGGGAGAGAAAGGGAGAGAAAGGGAGAGAAAGGGAGAGAAAGGGAGAGAAAGGGAGAGAAAGGGAGAGAAAGGGAGAGAAAGGGAGAGAAAGGGAGAGAAAGGGAGAGAAAGGGAGAGAAAGGGAGAGAAAGGGAGAGAAAGGGAGAGAAAGGGAGAGAAAGGGAGAGAAAGGGAGAGAAAGGGAGAGAAAGGGAGAGAAAGGGAGAGAAAGGGAGAGAAAGGGAGAGAAAGGGAGAGAAAGGGAGAGAAAGGGAGAGAAAGGGAGAGAAAGGGAGAGAAAGGGAGAGAAAGGGAGAGAAAGGGAGAGAAAGGGAGAGAAAGGGAGAGAAAGGGAGAGAAAGGGAGAGAAAGGGAGAGAAAGGGAGAGAAAGGGAGAGAAAGGGAGAGAAAGGGAGAGAAAGGGAGAGAAAGGGAGAGAAAGGGAGAGAAAGGGAGAGAAAGGGAGAGAAAGGGAGAGAAAGGGAGAGAAAGGGAGAGAAAGGGAGAGAAAGGGAGAGAAAGGGAGAGAAAGGGAGAGAAAGGGAGAGAAAGGGAGAGAAAGGGAGAGAAAGGGAGAGAAAGGGAGAGAAAGGGAGAGAAAGGGAGAGAAAGGGAGAGAAAGGGAGAGAAAGGGAGAGAAAGGGAGAGAAAGGGAGAGAAAGGGAGAGAAAGGGAGAGAAAGGGAGAGAAAGGGAGAGAAAGGGAGAGAAAGGGAGAGAAAGGGAGAGAAAGGGAGAGAAAGGGAGAGAAAGGGAGAGAAAGGGAGAGAAAGGGAGAGAAAGGGAGAGAAAGGGAGAGAAAGGGAGAGAAAGGGAGAGAAAGGGAGAGAAAGGGAGAGAAAGGGAGAGAAAGGGAGAGAAAGGGAGAGAAAGGGAGAGAAAGGGAGAGAAAGGGAGAGAAAGGGAGAGAAAGGGAGAGAAAGGGAGAGAAAGGGAGAGAAAGGGAGAGAAAGGGAGAGAAAGGGAGAGAAAGGGAGAGAAAGGGAGAGAAAGGGAGAGAAAGGGAGAGAAAGGGAGAGAAAGGGAGAGAAAGGGAGAGAAAGGGAGAGAAAGGGAGAGAAAGGGAGAGAAAGGGAGAGAAAGGGAGAGAAAGGGAGAGAAAGGGAGAGAAAGGGAGAGAAAGGGAGAGAAAGGGAGAGAAAGGGAGAGAAAGGGAGAGAAAGGGAGAGAAAGGGAGAGAAAGGGAGAGAAAGGGAGAGAAAGGGAGAGAAAGGGAGAGAAAGGGAGAGAAAGGGAGAGAAAGGGAGAGAAAGGGAGAGAAAGGGAGAGAAAGGGAGAGAAAGGGAGAGAAAGGGAGAGAAAGGGAGAGAAAGGGAGAGAAAGGGAGAGAAAGGGAGAGAAAGGGAGAGAAAGGGAGAGAAAGGGAGAGAAAGGGAGAGAAAGGGAGAGAAAGGGAGAGAAAGGGAGAGAAAGGGAGAGAAAGGGAGAGAAAGGGAGAGAAAGGGAGAGAAAGGGAGAGAAAGGGAGAGAAAGGGAGAGAAAGGGAGAGAAAGGGAGAGAAAGGGAGAGAAAGGGAGAGAAAGGGAGAGAAAGGGAGAGAAAGGGAGAGAAAGGGAGAGAAAGGGAGAGAAAGGGAGAGAAAGGGAGAGAAAGGGAGAGAAAGGGAGAGAAAGGGAGAGAAAGGGAGAGAAAGGGAGAGAAAGGGAGAGAAAGAGGAAGAGGAAGAGGAAGAGGAAGAGGAAGAGGAAGAGGAAGAGGAAGAGGAAGAGGAAGAGGAAGAGGAAGAGGAAGAGGAAGAGGAAGAGGAAGAGGAAGAGGAAGAGGAAGAGGAAGAGGAAGAGGAAGAGGAAGAGGAAGAGGAAGAGGAAGTGATAGTGATAGTGAGTGAGTGAGTGGAGGGGGAGGGAAGGAAAGGGAAAATAAGTCACATAAATAGAAAATGACCCAAAAATGAAAAAAGGAAAGCTGAAGGAGGCACTTTTATAGGATTATTATGACTATTGGATGAGTGCACAACTTGAAAATGGGGTGAGAGGGGGTGAGATGGGGTGAACAAGGGTGAGTTGGTGTCTGAAAGTGGAATACCAATGTCTGTTTTTAAAAAACATAAAATAGCTCAAACAGGGTCGCTCTTTAAGTCAGACCCAGAAGTTAACCCTGTGACCAAAAACTGAACTCCATGTCTAGTCCTTGAGGTTTTTCCTCCTGAGCTACTATCCATCATTTTAACCAAATTCTTATTGTAATCTTTATCCTAAATAATGCAACCCAATTTTCCACCTGAAACATTGATAAAAGAAATTGAAAAACTTGTCAAAGTAGTGAGACAAGTTGAAAAAGCCATAACATATATGAATACCAAATATATATCAACAGAAATCAATTGAGAATTCATTTTAATTATCTGTAAGTGAGCTGACCTATTTTAATCCAGGATCTCTTTTGAGGAGAGATTACAACATTAGGGGGTATCAATATTGACCAATCCACAAATAAATTAATTGCAGATAAAAATCATTATACCCCAAGTATCTCCCCCAATTATTTTTGCTAATAATAGGCTTATTTGACCTTTTACATGTAAATTTTCACCTCTATCTGAAATTTTTTTCATCAATTTTTCATAGCCACATCTTTGACAACTTTCTGGATGTTTCAGCCTCCCTAGCTTTCTACACACTCCCATTGTATCTATTTACTCTATCCATTCAGAACCCCTTTCTATCTCATCTTTTTGTTTCTTTTCCTTTTTATCTTCAAATATTTTAACATGCCTTGTCATCATAGATCTTTTAAAAGGCAGCCTTTTCCCAGTTGTTCTTCAAATCTCATTACTTCCTCTTTCACCTGCTCAGCTGAGAAATCAATGACCATTCAGCTAAAAAAAGATGATCATCTCATACTTATCAACTGGCTTAAAATTAAAAATAATTATGATTCTTTTTTGGTACTGAGAATGCAACTTAAGTAGGATGGCCCCCTGTATCAAAATTCAATGGATATCTTCTAATGGTAAATGAATTACAAAATAAGACAAAGGGAAGGATTGACCTTTTTTAAAAACATATGTCTGAACACTTCAAGAATTATAAAGCCAAATACAAGAAGGCTAAGTCTCTTTCATCTTCCACTGGTTTTCATATGAAATTAAATGCTTAATGAAAATGTTTCATGACTAGTTTTTTTTATTTCATACATATTTCATTCCAAACTTTTTTAGAAAGTTTTCCTGATAGAATACATTAAATCTAATAAGTCTGTTGAGGAACTTGACCACTTAATGAAAGTTTTTGATAACTTTTTTTTTATTTTTTAGTTCATAATTCATTCCAAATTTGTTCAACCCAAAAACTTTACACAACTTATTTGAAAATTTGGCAAGACTCCCCCTCTGTAATTTACTCTGGGAGGGGGTAAGGATTACCAAATTTTCATTCTATTTCATAAATAATTAAGGTAATCAACTAAAAAAGATAATAAACCAAGTAAAGGAATCCCAAATACTATCTGCCATTGATTTCATGAGGAAATTCAAAGAAAACATATGAAAAGTATGGTTTTATGAACTCATTCATAGAATATAATTGAATGAAAACCTTTGTACAGCACACAGGCTTGATGATACAATACTTAAATTGATTGATTATCTTTAATAACTAATAAATTAAAAATTTAAGAAAATAAAAAAAATGGGAAATACTTTAATTACTGTATTTAGAACCCCTCCCTAATGTTTTAGTAACCATTGACCCTTCACCCCTTACTTTATTTACCTGGTTTATCAAAATTTGATTGATTTGAAAAGAACATCCAAAATGAGTAAGCTTTTTGCAAAATTAAAATCCAGGAGGTTCCTTATTTATTTGTGAATTATATCTTGAAGAATTACAAATTGCTTCCATAATCCTGTTTTCTAAACTAAATTGCATGATACATTTATGATCAGGAAAGTATAGTCCATGGCCTTTTATTTTAGCACGTGAAGGGATTGGTCTTCTAGTAATAGGATTAATATAACATAAAAGCCAAAATTTAAGCATATTTGAATCAGTTTTATCAACCTGGCTCTGTCTATGAAATCCTTTATAGTTAATGATAAAATTATGATAAAAGATATAATCATTATTGAGTTCAACCCATTCCATATCTGTCCCATTGGGAGGGCCAGATTTCTTGGCCAGTTTATGATTAGATTGAAATTCACAAACTTATAATTTTTTCAAGAAATTGGCCAAGAAATAATTGAGTGATCCTGAGTTTTGGGAGATAAAAGCCTATATATTAATCAGATAAGTGTTTCAGAAGCCTTATTCTATAATTATGCAATATAAAAGCATGAAATAAATTAAGTAAAATTTGGAATAAAAGGATCAACTTTTAAGGTTAATATCTCAGAAACCACTGAACCAAATTCAAATCCATTTATGTAAAATAAAATATAGGCTTCAGAAGAATTTTCAGTAAAAGGATATTTGATTTAAATAAACCTAAACCTAATTTGTTACATAAAAACATGAAATAAAAAAATTTAAATTGCAAAAAAAAGGCTCAACTTTAACAGTCAATATCTCACCAACCACTGATCCAAATTCAAATCTGTTTATGAGAAATGAAAGATAGCCTTCAGAAAAATCTTTTGTAAAAAGGCCATTAGATTTGAATAAACCTAACCCTAATTCTAAGTCTGATTTTTAAAATTTTATAAAAACTTGAAAAGTGGTAATGAATATGAGAAAAAGAGGAGTTTAATAAGTTCACTGTTATCCAGATAAGAGTCATACATATATTTAAGTATGAGATTTTCATAGAAGGAATGGGATATCATATTGGCATGAAAAAAAGGAGATTAAACTTACCTTGATTGAAAAGTAGGAAAAATAGAGTGAGAAAAACTGATTTTGGGATTTGTGTGGAATTGAATATGGAGTAAGTGAAACGCATAAAGAATGTGCAATGTATGTGTTTTAATGACATGGAACCAAAATTTAGTGAAATAGGGGAAAGGGGGGATAATGACCATACCAAAGAAGGATGAAGAGTAGGGTGATGGAGCTAAAAAAGAAAGTAAAGAGGGAGAGAATAAAAGGTTAATTTTACCATTAAAGTCAAAAATAACCACTTACTGAAAAAATTTAGATACAAAAATAAAGAAAAAACAGAAAAAAAAACAAAAAAAAAATATAATTAGCAAATAAAATATAAAAAAATGAATAAAATGACTTAACTAAAGAAATGAGATGAAAAAATAAATGAAACCAAA
Source organism: Hemileia vastatrix (assembly GCA_030280995.1). Classification (NCBI taxonomy): domain Eukaryota; kingdom Fungi; phylum Basidiomycota; class Pucciniomycetes; order Pucciniales; family Zaghouaniaceae; genus Hemileia; species Hemileia vastatrix. The sequence goes on from JASXTE010000012.1 coordinate 7,707,047, forward strand.
TTTTTTGAGGGATATTGGGGAAGAAGAGGAAAAGGATATGAGGGATGAATGAAAAATAGAAACAGTAAAAAATTATGCGATTGCAGAAAATATTTGATTTCATGTTGAGCTGGTTATTGAAACCAAATGAGAAATCCAAAAAAGAGACCTTTAGCCTAAATTCAAAATAAAAATGAATATGCAAAAAACAAAAACACCAAACCAAGTGAATAAAGCACAGAAGTTGAACATTTGGAGAGTATGAAAAAAAAATTAAAAGGGTTGTGTTTCAAAATGTTGGAGGGTGATTGGCATAATGACAGAGCATATGCTGGTAGAAAGAATGTTTTGTGATTCAAGGGAAGGGAGAGCCGGTGCAGGTCTGAGACCCTCTTCCTCATAAAGATCATTGAAAGGACATGTAGGCTTAAGTTTCTTCCAAATCCAAGTCAGAGTCAGAGTTAGAAGCTAAATTTAAAGTGATAGAATTCATAGCTGAGTTTTCAAAATCTTCAGAATTAATAACTCTAAACTTTTCACCAACAGCTTTAACCAATCCAGATCCATCACTGGTCCTCCTCACTCCCTCAATTGGAGTTGGACCACTAAAACTTGGTCTGGGAAGAGATGCTAAAGGTACATCCTCCTCAGAATCGGAATCTTCTTCCACAGGCATAGGTTCCTCATTTAAATCCAACATACAAAAACTAGAAGGCCCTATTTTAGCCCTTCCCTTCTGCATCCTATAAATTTCATCTTTTGAAAAAAAAAATTTCAACACTTTTTTTAGTCCCACCTTTCCTACTTTAGACTTTAATTGGCTCTGAATGCTACTCTTCGCTCTAGTAGCAGCTTCCCATCTAGAATTATTCACATCATATTCCCCTGCCATACAATTTCTATCTACTCTAGCAACCAAACAAAACTCTAAACCACCAAATAAAGTTGAAAGTTTGGCCTTACTTACCTCCTTCTCTTTACGTTTATCATTCCCACCTTTACAATTACCATCATTAACTTTACGTTTTCCACCATTATCATCATTATCACCAAGTAAATCCTCAAAGCTGGCCTTCTTTTCACCCAAAATATTCCTCCTAACTAAATCAGAGGGAGCCTGACTTTCACTAGGCTTGATGAAAGATCCATCAAGAAACTTGTAAAACTTTTCATCAAATTTGACTATACCAGAATTCAGGTTCCTATTCAAATAAAAAAAAATAACCAGCTCTGTGCCACCTCCTGGTACAATAAGAGCACACCCTAGGCTCACCATAACCACCTATATAATGATTAGCACCATTATATCCATTTCCAAAACTTCCAGAAAATCAGTTATTGTTTCGATTATATACATAATTCTTCCTCTCATAACATCTAGATTGTTAAGAAAATGATGATGATGAAACAAATGGGGCCTTATTGACCTTCTGTGTCTCTTAAACAAAAATTATAAGCTGCTTTGTTAAGTCAGCCAACTGATCCACCATCTGATTATCAAAATTTTCTTAAATTTAGCAACTGTTGGTCCCATCTGATCCTTCTTGGGCCCTTGAGCTTTTAAAATTCTTTCATTATTTTCAGCCAGTACTTCACTGATCTTTCTAACATACTGAGTGCAAGACTCTTGATATCTTTCCAGAGCCATGAGTTTGAGTTACTCCTCTAAATTTTCCTTGATAATTGCTAGATCAGGAAGTTTCTGTTCCCCATTAGGTGAATTCTTCATCAGAATTTTACTAGATAACTCATTCAGCACATCCATCCCAATACTCCTACTAAAAGCAGACCAAAATAGATACTTAGCCTGATTTTCATGAATAATTTGATCCAGCAATACCAGATACTCCACCACCTCATTAAAATGCTCAAGGTGTTTCTTATAATCCACCAATGAAGCAACACCACCTTTTTCCTGCCATACACTGACAATCTTGTTCAATTCAACCATAGAATACCTAACACCCCATCTGTCCACAATCTCTTTTGATAACTTTTTATAGCCATCCATAGCAATGACCTCTTTTTCAACCTCTCTGTCCACAAGAAAAAACCTTATTTTCTTCACCATGTCCACAGAGAAGCCTCATCAACAGAAGCAGCAGCAGCTTCACACCGGTTCAAAAACTATATAGCCTCCTTACCATTAAAATTGGGCTTATCCCAAGTTTGAATCCTAACTCAAGCCATAAACACCACACAGTATGGGTGGTGGACTTGCTAGCAAGTCTGAAACCTTGGACCCAAACTCACCACAGATTGAACACACATTGAGCTATTGATAAAGGAACCATACAATCAGGGATGAACACTACTCAGAAGAACAGTTTTAGGTGGGTGTTCAAGTAGAGTTCAGTATGGGTTAAGTATGAGTTAAGTCTGAGTTCTTTCTGAGTTACATCTGAGTTCAGGTTGAGGACTTTCTAGCAAGTCCACCCCCTATATTGCATAGTGAAAAGGAGTACCAGTACCAACAACACCAGATTCAGAAGTAGAAAACATCCCAAAAGTAAAAGATAAACCATTAAACCATGTTCTAATAAGTGAACCTCTTTCAGGCTAATATATTCCAAGTATCAATTAAGCTTGCTTAAAAGGCAGAAAATTTCAACCCCATTTTAATTGCCAACAATTTAGAAAGACGCTTGCAGTCACCTTGCTGTAAGCAGAATCCAAGGGAGTTGGATAAACCTAAGCAAACCCTGTCCCTTTTAAATTAATATTTTACTTGATAAGAACATGACTGGTTTACCAGTTATATATAATGGTTTTGAGATAAATAGAATCTGTGTTCTAAGAAAATTTACTAAAATAATACAAAAAGTTGAACCAGAGAAATAATATTTAAATGAATGAATTTATATGTTTTTAAAAGCTTTTATTTTTATGAAAAGCTGTTTAATTTGAGTCCCTGGAGTTGATAAATTTCTAATTATACTGTATAAGTGATCATTTATTTAATGTTATGTAAAATATTTGTAGTGTTATGTAGACTTGTTATAATTATAAGGGTATTAAAAATTAGAAAATTTTATTTAAAATGATTTTTTATGTGTAATAAAGTCTGTATATGTCTTTTGATATGGTCTGATATTTAGTATCCAGCTATATATGCATACCCCTGTAAGGTGCCTCCTTTATTCTTCTGGAGCTTTTCTGGAGTTCATACAGAGTTTTTTCAGACTTTTCTGGAGTTTGTATAGACCTCTGGACTCAATTAGAGCTTGAAAACTGTAATGAAAAAGCATATACAAATTAGAGATGATAGAACTACATCTGGAGAAAATTTCTACCAATTTTTATAGTCTGGGAAGCCCTGTTCATAAAGTTAAAATTCATTAAAGTTGAGTAATTTATCATATATCAAATATATTTAAAAATACTTAATAAAATAATAAAAAATATTTAAAAAAAAGTAAAAACTATCAAAGCACATTAGTTGTTAGGGAGATGTGTTATTCAAACTTCTACATTTGCTTTACATATTGATTGATGTAATCTGTATCAGCTTAGAATGTGATTAGAAAATCACAGTGTTTTGTGATATTATGGGATTATATATAGTAGATACTGCTCTCCTAGTATCTCTATCCAATCTCATTTTTTTATTATTGAAAACAGATTTATTTTTTTTAATAATTTTCTTATCCTTTAATTTATTATATCAAAATTTGTGTTAATTGCTAAATAACTGTTTTACTTGAAAACAACTGGGTACAGGTCTTTATGTTATACTACTACCATGTTTACTGTGACTAACACTAGTATATTTCTTAGGTGATTGAATATCTATTTAAAAAGTTAATGGGGCTATTATACTAACAAGTCTCTGATAATAACCTAAAGGTATTGTGTTATTATAGTCTTATTATTTAAAACTCATCAATCCAATCTCATATTTTTATTATCAAAAACTGATTGATTGTTTTCAATATTTTTCTTATCTTTTAATTTATTATATCAAAATTTGTGTTAATTACTAAATAACTGTTTTACTTGACAATCACTGGGGACAGGTGATTGAATATCTATTAAAACAGTTAACGGGGCTATTATACTAACAAGTCTCTCATAGATTAAAATTCTGAAGTTCTTTTATGAGTTGGCCAAGTAAAGGTACATCTTCTGCTGCTTCCAATACTTCCTCATCAAATTCAACTTTTTGGCCAGCTTCTGAAGCAAGTACTTCTTTGAATCCTAAATGCACCTATATCTATTTGACTATGTCAGATCAGTAATATGACAAACTCTTAAGAGTACTCATACTCACCTTGGGAAATGTGGCTCTCTGGAAATCAATTATTGAATTTTATTTTGATTCTCATGATTTGACTCATCACATCAATTTTTCTGCCAAACCTAATTATTCTAATCCCAATGACTGGCATAAAGGCAAAGCCAAATCCTAGCTAATTCTGATTAACACTGTTGGCTCAATGGATTCACTGTTGATTTCAAAGGCCAAGTCCACCTATTTAGCCTATCAAAAACTTCTTTCTGACTATGTTGAGGGGAATGCATCTATGGTTTCTGAACTCTTAGATCAACTAGTTTATTTCAAGTGGGATGTTTCTTTGTCCTTGAGGGAACACCTGGGTAAATTTGAGGAGTTGGAAGATCTGTTGGTCAAAAGTGCTTCAAGTGACCCTGATCTTTCTATTCCTACAAAACTTGCTGCAATGACTCTTATCAAAAAATTTTAATATGAATCTATGTTAGGAATTACCCAGAATCTTTTTCATAACTTAAAAAATTTGACACTGTAGCAAGTATGCAATAGTCTAAAATTAGAAGCAAATTTCAGGTTATGAGATGAAAACTCAAATGATAATTCTAATGCTCTGAAGACTCAATCAAAAAATATAAAAACTACCCCACACCCTAATTCTTCCAATAGAAAAGATAAAAAGAATTTCAAGTGTAAATTGTGTCATATAGGTCATACTGACAAGAACTGTATTATCCAATTACATGAAAAGTTAAAGAAACTCAAGATCTCATCAGACTCAAAAAACAAAAAAGCTAAACTGGCCAAAGAAGTTAATTAATCTACTTTTCTTGTAGTTGAACATGAGTATAAATAGTATTCCTATCTTTCTGGTACAAACAGTTTGAATACTTGCTTTGTTCTTGACTCTGGTGCCACATCTCACATGGTCCAGGATAAAGGCATTTTTACTAATGTTAAACCACTGTTCCCTCTGGAAAAGATTGATACTTCTGGTACCAAAGTTTTAACTTAAAATTATTCTGGAAGCTTAATCATAAATTGACAACTTACTTTGCACAATGTATTAGTTGTAAAAGAAATTTTGGAAAATTTTATTTCTGTTAATAAATTGAATTTTTTTAGGTTTTAGCATTGTATTTTATCCAGTAGAAACAAAAATTATTGATTCAGATGGTCAACTTATCGCTAAACTAATTCACAAAGGACAGAAGCAGAACTTGTGGTAAATTAACAATTAAGCCCTCTTATCTCATGACTCAAATCTAACTTTATAAGAATGGCATCAACTTTTAGGACATCTTAACACTAAATCAACCAAAAAACCTTCTCTAGATAAGGATATTGACTTTGTTGATGGAGGATATGAATGTGCCACATGTTTAAAGGGTAAAATGGTTAAACTTCCTTTTTTATTAATCTTTACAAGAGCAACTGCAACACTATTTTTTTTCACTCAGATTTTATTGGACCTAATGTACCACCTTCTGTTGGGGGTCATAAATATATAGTTACATTCATAGATGAACTCTCAAAATATGCTACTATCTTTCTTATGAAATGCAAATCAGAAGTTTTCTCCAAGATCCTTATTTATAAAGCTGACATTAAAAACAAACTGGAATGAAAAATTGAGTATTAAAAGTGCAACAGGGGAGGAGAGTATGGAGCAGGAAAATTTGTTGACCATCTGAACAAATTTGGTTTTACTTGTGAGTAGGCACAAGCTAGGACTCCTCAACACAACTCAGTGGCTCAGAGATTCAATAAAGCTCTCATTGACAGAGTCTTTACATTAATGATATATTCTGCCAGTCCAGCAGAGCTTTGGGAGGAATTTGCTATGAGCTGTTTTCATTTGCATAATCTACTTCCACACTCAAAGCGTAAGTCTAATAGACCCCAAGATGTTCTTAACAGATTTATTCCATGAAAAGGAGATCATTCAGTCAATTACTCATTCTTTAGGAAGTTTAGCTCACTTTCCATTCAACATAATGCAAAAGAAGACCAAGCTAATAAATTTCAGCCTAGGGGAACAGAGTGTGCTATTGTTGCATATGAACCCAATTCCAAAAGCTATTTACTTTATGATAATGTTGCTAAGAAAATTATTGTCTCGTGGAATGTTAAAATTTTGGAGTCAAAAAATTATTTTAATGATAAAGATACTTCCATTCAAGTACCTGACTATTCATTCTCATCTACCTCTTCCATTCTTACTGATTTGTCACAAAAATTTGATTCAAAAGATGCACAAACTGCACTCCTACCAATTTCATTTCCTGATACTTCAACACAGACCTCTGTCCCAGGTGATGTTTTAGAAGTATTGGATAATGAAAATGTAGAGGATACACAAAAAAATGGTCAACAAATTAAATTTATTTTTCAAAGACAAACTCCAGAACCTTCTCTGGATAAGGATACTCAAGTACCAGCTGAGGCAGAGATTTCTGATGATAATGAGTCATCCACTCCAGAAAATCTTTCAAGTCACAGGAGGCCATTTAGACAACAAAACCCTCCAAACTATCTTGGCTATCTTACCACCTATTCATTGGATAACCCAGCATATAAACAAGCTTTGAACATTTCTGAAGCAGAATTATGGCATGAGGCTATGGATAATGAATATAACTCATTATTTGAGCATCATGTGGGAGAGCTTGTTAATAAAACTAAGTACATGAAATTAATTGGTGGTAATTGGGTCTTTTCAAAGAAAAAAGATGAAACCAGTAGGGTAATAAAATATAAGGCATGCTGGGTAGCTTTGGGTAGCCTTTAGAAGGAGGGTGTTGATTATGGGGATACATATTCTTCTGTTGGACTTACTGAAACTTTCAGGCTTCTGTTTTCATTTTCTGCAGCTAGAAATTGGTCCATTCCTCAACTTGATGTCTCCACTGCGTTTCTCCATGGAATAATGAAGGATGATGTCTTTGTGACTCAAGTGAAAGGGTATGAAGTTGGGGGCAAACATAAAGTGTGGAAATTTAAAAAATCACTTTACAGGACTTGTCAAGAACCTTGAAAGTTGAAAGAGAAATTTTTGATATCATGTAAAAATTAAAATTTATTTAAGCTGAAGGGGATGGGTCACTTTTTTTTTCAGGAGAATCAAATGTTTCTTTTTGTTCACCTTCATGTAGATGATGGTTTAGTTTTCTCAAAATTTAATAAATCTTTAAAAAAAATTCATAATGACATACAGGCACATTTCAAAGGCAAATGGACCAATAATCCCACTCATCATTTAGGTATTAGAATTTTGTATCAAATAAATTTCATCACTTTGTCTCAAGAAGACTATGTTGATGAATTGGAAAGACGATTCAATTTAACTGATTTTAAAAAACTGCCTATTCCCCCTCCATTTGGCTTTCATCTTGTTGATCCCTTTCAAGATGAGACAGAAGCAGATAAAGAAGATCCCTATCAGGCACTTATTATTTCTCTGAATTATCTTGCAGTCTCAAAAAGGCCTGATATCAGTCAGGTACAGAATGCTCTTTCTAAATTCAACTCTAATCATTCTCCTTATCATTTGAAACTGGTTTTGAAGCTTTTACAATATATCATGACAAATCAAACAGTTGGTATCAAATATTGATGAAATAGTAGTGATGTTTCTTTTAAATCTTAAAGTGATTCTGACTATGCTAACTGCAAGGATACTAGGTGTTCTATCACTGGATTTTTCATTTTTCTCAATGATAGTCCTATTTCTTGGCAGAGAAGATGGAAAAAGGTTGTTACACTCTCAGTCACTGAAGCTGAATATATTGCTATGTGCAAATGTGAAAAGTCATTGGTTTGTATCTCAAAACTTTTTTTCTCTCTCAATATTCATACATCAACCCCTCAAATTCTTAGTCATATCAATGAGCCTGATTTGCTTTGTGATAATAGTGGCACAATTTTCTTGTCCAAGGATCTCAAATTAATGAACAATCAAAACACATTGATGTGTGTTATCATTGGCTACCACAAAATTTAGATGCAAAAAAATTCTAATTGTTTATTTTCCTACACCAATATGTTGGCAGATATGTTTACTAAACAACAGCTTTGAATTTGTTATGAAAAAGATAAGAAATGTCTAAATCTAATCATGTCTGAAGTAGGGGGGGTATTTAAGGGCACTGGTTGTAAGGGAGATGTGTTCTCCAGACTTCTAAATGGGATTAACACATTGATTGCTGTACACTGAGTATCAACTTAGAATGTGATTATACAATCAGGGTGTATTGTGATATTATGGGATTATATATAGTAAATACTTTTCTCCTAGTCTTTCTATCCAATCTCATATTTTTAATTATTGATAACTGATTAATTTTTTTCAATATTTTTCTTATCCTTTAATTTATTATATCAAAATTTGTGTTAATTACTAAATAACTGTTTTACTTTGACATTCACTGGGGACAGGTATTTATGCTATACTACTACTATGTTTACTGGGACTAACATTAGTATATTTGTTAGATGATTTAATATCTATTGAAAAATTTAATGGGGCTATTATACTAACAAGTCTCTGATAATAACCTAAAGGTATTGTGTTATTATAGTCTTATTATTTAAAACTCATCAATCCAATCTCATATTTTTCATAATCAAAAACTGATTGATTGTTTTCAATATTTTTCTTATCCTTTAGTTCATTATATTCACATTTGTGTTAATTACTAAATAACTGTTTTACTTTAAAATTACTGGTGACAGGCAATTGAATATCTATTAAAACAGTTAATGGGTCTATTATAATAACAAGTCTCTGATAATAACTTAAAGGTAATTGAATATCTATTAAAACAGTTATCAAGGCTATTATACTAACAATTCTCTAATATATACTGCCATAAAATTCCTAAAGCCTCTTGAGCCTCCTGAAATTTATTTCCATGAATTTTTAAGCCCATAATATATTTTTCTGACTTTGAATTAATTATTTCTTTTGACACATTATTTTGACAAAAAATCTGCCATAAACCAACCATTTTCTTTATAATAAAATTATTCCAATATTAAATTACCCTTTAATGCTTCACAATAAATGGCCCATAATATATTTCCCACAACATTTAGTGCCATAATATACTTTAGACTGCCACACTGGTGGTGCTTTTTCTCTAGTAGAAGGAGTAAAGTTAACTAGTGATGGGTCAGGTAACTTACCGGTTGTATGTAAAAATTTTCGTAGAGGTATTTTTTCACAGCCACAAGATTCTTCATGGGATACAGTAGTCAATAATGAATTTTTTGGAATTTTTAGAATTTAATATTTTTTTGGCTTTTTTTTGATTTTTTTTATTGTTTTTACCCTTGAAATCATGTTCTGAAAAGATACAGCATCTTTTCTATTGTATGACCTTATTTCACTTTCTTCAGTAATCATAAAATATGGAACACAGGAAAAATTTATTTTGTTTCAACTAAGTAATAAAAATTTAAAACTATAGACCCATCACATTTTTTCAATTATTTTACATAAATCATTTTTGATGCATTAGAATCTCAGATGAATCACAAGCTAGCATAGGGGGAAAAAATTGGCAACCAGATGTTGAGTTCAGTTCAGGTACTGAATTTATTCAATTCAGTATGTGAACTGAACCCAACATCTGGTTGCCATTTTTTTCCCTTGTGTAACATTTTTAATGGTTAGTCAAAAATTATAAACCTTTAATTTATTGTTTTAAAAGAACAGGTCATGTGCAGAAAATATGCAGCCTCATTTCTTTTAAATTGACTTTATTTTGTTGAACTAGTAAAAGTAGTCCAATTGACCACAAGCTTTAACAAAAATTCTTGTGGTCCAGTGGACAAGTTGAACTAGAGCAACTGAAATGTATTCATATAAAGAAAAGATGCTGTGTCTTTTCAGAACATGACTTCAATTACAATTCATCCATATAACCCATCAACAACAATTTGAAAATTGCAGAAAGGACTAATATTTTGTAAAATATTCAATGAAAACCAAAAAAAACTAAAAAAAGTACAAGAAAATCTAAAACAAATCTAAAAAAAATTCAAAATTTCAAAAAAAAACTCAAAAAAATTTAAAAATTCAAAATTTTTTTACTAAAATTCAAAAAATTAAAATAAAAAATTCTATAAAAAATTCATTAAAATTCAATAAAAATTTTAAGAAAATTCTAAAAACTCAAAAAATTCAAAAAACATATCAAATTTTCATTTTTTTTCCATCTTGAATTTACATTGAAGTGACTAATTGAGTATGCATTATTTATCTATGTTAAATATTTATTATTCATGGATATTAAATATGTATCATGCATGCATGCATGCAAAATTTTTGAGTATTTCACATTTAATATTGCATATTGAGTATTGAATTTGCACAATTCATATACATAATGAAAGTTGATTATCCATAATGAATATTTAGTATGCATATGCATCTACTCAAACTGGGTTCAACTGTTGGTCAACTGATGCTCAAACTCTGATAAAGTTTGAATCAAGTAAGGACAAACCTGTGTCTAATCACTAACAAAATACAGTTTTGACTGGTGTAAATTTGGTTTCCCAACAGCTTCCTAATTTTTTCTCAAATATTTTAAATCAAAGGTATTACTAGAAATACCTCCCTTTATTTCCAGTGGTGGATGTGATATTTTTTTACCCTAATGTATATTGATTGATGAATAAATTTTTAGGTTCAACCCCATGATCATTGCATTTTAGGTAAGCTCTTTTTGCTATTTATATTGGGTGAAAATGGGGGAAGATTACCAGACCCCTTACCCACACCATCACATGGTTTAACCCTTATTTAAAAATCCAGAAGATTTTGAAATATTTGGAGTTTTTAGGAAAAGAAAACCACAGTATTTAAAATAAATGGTCAATCCTTTTTAGCCTCTGGTTTGGTAAGAACCCACTGTTTACATGCTGTGTTAATTTTTGAATGGTCTCTCTTTCTGGATGAAAATATGATTTGTAAAATAAATGGGAAAATAATTAGTAACAAATCTAGTTTAATGGTTTCTTAAATTATTTTTAATGGTGTTACTATCTTTTGTGTTTGGTAACTAGTGGTGCATGTGGTGTCTACACTTGATATTTTGAGGAATAGCAAGATTAATGAGAATATTTTTCAAAAAACTCAATATGAAGCTTACAAAATCTACACCATTGATTATATTTTTGATATTACATTTTCACATAAAGTTTGTTCTTGGTCTAGTGCAGTTATAGGTCACAAAATTATAAAGTATTTTATAGCTTGAAAGACTCTTGAGCTTAAAATTGTAGGCTTTGTATTCTTCTTACAGAGGTTAAATGTCAAAATAATTGGCCAAATAAACTATGAAAGATTTTTAAAATTTTGTAATATAAGTGTTTAAATAATACTTTGGTCTATAAAAATTATAAGGTTGATTTTATGGCTGTTACATATAATTTTATTAGTAAGTCTTTGTCATAGATATACTTCAATACAGATCACCTACAACAATTATACAGCTACATCTGTATTTTTTTAGGTAAAAACGAAAACTTTGGAAAATTATTTTTAGAGGTCAATAGTTGAGCTGCATAAGATTTTTGACAACTTCAGGTCAGTTTAGCAGTAAGTGCTTTCCTTTTTGCTTTTTTATCATTTTCTCACAATTTCTAAGCTCATATTTACTTTTTTTTCTCAGCAGGTTTTTCATTGTAGCAAAAGCAAGAAAATCAAAAAGACCTCCTATCTCTTCAACCCCAATGATTCAACCTCCCTCCATAGCCCCACCAGCTCAACCTTCCTCCTTTATCTTACCCAATCCACCTTCCTCCGTGATCCTAACCATTCTACTGGTAAATTTTTTTAATGTTCTTTCATTTTTAACTGCTGTAATTTTTTCACGCTCATTACTGCCACTTCCTTCCTCTTCAACCCCACCAATTCCACTTTCATTCTCAATCCTGTTGTGGAAGTCTAAATTTTAGTAAAGCACTTCAATTTACTGTATATTTATTATGAGACATTTATTAAGAAGAATTAAAGGGTTGGTTAATTTTAGAATATTTTAATTATAAAGAAAATGGTTGGTTTTATGCTGAAAATTGGTCAAATAACCCATCAAAAGAAAAGAATTATTTCACAGTTAAGAAACACTATTATGAGCTTAAAATTCATGTAAATGAAGTTTATGACACTCAAGAGCCTCTAAAAAATTTTATGGGGATTTTTACTATTTTACTTACATCTTTAATTATTTTATTAAGTATATTTAAAATTTTTGCTTTATTGTAAAATTACTCAACTTTAATGATTTTTAGCTTGACAAATAGGGTTTTTCTGGCTGCAAGAACTAGTGGAAATTTTTTCCAGATGTAGCTCTATCTTCCCTATTATTTACAGATTTTTTATTGATGATTTAAGGTTTAAATTAAGTCTGGAGGTCCATACAAACTCCATACAGACTCTGGAAATCTCTGGAACAACTCCAGACAAGCTCTGAAAGAAAAAAGAGGCACATGACTGGGGTATGCATATATAGCTGTAAACTCAAAGCTAGACCATATAGACAATACATAAAACACCTAATACAGACATTATTACCCATAAAAACCATAATTTTACATAACATTTTACAATTGTAATACCCTTAAATTTATAACATTATTTCATAACACTTCAAATATTTCACATAGAATCAAATATAGATATAATTATAGGGTGTCATTGGAAAATTTTCAACTCTAACAAATTGCTTTTAACATCTTCTCATAAAAATAAAAACTTCATAAAATCATATAAATACCTTCATTAAAATATCTTTTCTCTGGTACAACTTTTTGTTGTATTTCTGTCAGCCTGGATATCCCCAGGACTACGTAAAAAGTACTTATGAGTTAATTTAAACACCTGGACTATACATGGGAACAATAAATAAAGGTACACAAGTTGTATACATAAGTGAAAATTATGATAAAATACAATATATGCCATTATAACACCTTAAATAAACACATATATCCACTTTTTATAAGTCTTATTTACTTAATATTGAGTTGGAATATGCTAAGGTAACCTTAAGAACCTTAAAAAAAGGCTACATAATTTTTAAGTAGACTTAAAGCTGTTGTTTTCATTGTTTTATGTGAAAAACAAGAAATGCACTTTAAATCACTTTAAAGTTGAAAATATGTGCTATAAACTTAATAATATCATAAATACACCTTAAAAGATCAATTTATCTTAATTAGGATTATTGATTTGGGTACTCAAATGCATAAAAATAACACTTTCAAATTTGGTGTTTTTTATGCCAGAAATGGCTTTTGTGTACTGGCCACATACTCTCTGCATTTTTTTCATGTGAATAGCTTCATTTTTAGCAAAGTTAGATTTTTCACACTATAATTACCCCACATTCTACCCTCACTGTGGGTTAACACACTAAAACAGGCAACAGGTGCCTATTTAGTGTCCTAATTTAATTATAGGTGCATTGACCTTATTATATGCACTAATTTCATTAATAACCTCAAACTTGGTGCATTCAATTCACTACCATGATTTAATTTTTCTAAATTAGTCAAGGATTTACCTGTGCAAGTGCCTGCCAAGGACTGTTTGTAGTTACCCCACATCTCACACCTTTTTTGGCTTTTCTGGTGGTTTCTTAGTCAATATTGGTTATTTTTTGATGAGGATTTCACATAGTCTATTGTTATAATTAGCCCCATCATTTCTACTGTTGATCCCCCTCAATATTGTGTAATATTTAGTGTTATTCTTTCTTTTTTTAGTCTTTTATTTTAAGATATTACATGCATATACTCTCTTTTTTGCTTATTCTTTATTTTTGATGGATTATCCCTATTACTACAGGATTTTGGTGGGTGATATCATTCTAATTAGGGGGTATCAAAGTACTCACTTCCACCATTATGGATTCACCTTTTTTTTTCCCGGATCTGACATTATTAATGGTGGAAGATTCTCATCCACTAGCTCCCAGGCTAGTGGATAAGAAAATCGAAATAACCCATTTATTTCATTCTAATACCCCAATTTTCAGTCATAATGGCAGATCCCAATAAATGTCTGATTAAAGTCAAACCTTGATACATTTCACATCAAATAACCCATAATGACAGAAAATAATTGGGGTATTTAATCTTTTATCTGCCATTAATTTAATGGCGGATTGGAGTACTTTGATACCCCCTAATCAATGAACTTAGGCATATAAAATTGTATTGTAATCAAATGATCAAAGAAATTATGGGACAGGATTGAAAAAAGGAATGAAAACGTGAAATCTTGTGAAAGAGCGGACAGATAATGAAGAAAAACAAAAGTCCTAAGTAAATGAAAAAAATGTGGAGCCAAAAAAATGGTTGCACATAATTGTAAAAGAAAAATTGTATCTTGAGGATGATTATGATGAAAAATACAAAACACAAATTATAAGTATGAACACTAGGAAAAAATCATGATTAAAATGAATGACAAATCACACTAATCATCCTTCTCTTCAATTTTACTTTGTAGTTTAAATATGCAGGCATTGAATATTTTTTATAACTTTTACATAAACCAAAACTTTAGCCATCTAAAGGTAGCTTTTCTGGAGCAAACTCAAACTCGTAAGGTAGAACAAGACCGCGCTGGCCGTCCCGAAAAAGACGGATGTATTTGACTACGTCTTTGACGTAAGCTTCCAGACTAAAATTGTTCAAAATCCAATCTTGGGCCTGCTTAGCCTTTTGCACACGTTCTTGCTCGTGTTCTAACCACCATTGAAGGGTTTTAATTATGTGCTGATCAGAATCAGCGTTGGACATGGGCACAATGACCTTGCGGAAGTCGGAAGCACGATCTAAAGGCACATTTCCAGCAATGAGACACCCAGCAGCAGCAGCCTCCACATATTTTTGAACGGAATAGCCCCAGCGTGAGTCTGTAACAAGGCATATTTTGGCTCTTCCAAAGTCCGTTCCGAAATCACGCAGTTGCTGTTCCTGAATCTCTGCAGTTACAACCCGAGTGCGATCTTTGGGAAGCTTGATGTCCTCATATCCAGGATGACCACGGATCCAGCCAGGCAGCGAGTGATTACGGATCATGTCTGCTAGGCGTGCACGAAACGGATAAAACGCCCCAAGGTCGCCCGCGATAATGATGTCTTGAGGTTTTGCGTCTTCGACTGGATGATAAAATGTCTCTTTTGAGATAAAGTGAGGCTGATGAGTCAACAAAGCTTGTTTGCCAAATTTAGCACGATATTCAAACAATTCGTGTGCATAGGGTGCCAAAACCAGCGTCACATTGGCCTCTACAATGTGATGCATTTTGTTAGCTAGTTCCTGGTCTTGTGGCACCGGTTGACAGTTCAAAATATATAGGAAAGCCTACCAGCGTAAAACTCTTCCTTCCGCATGTCGCGCATCTCGTGAGGACGATCAATAATAATGACCCCACGACCTTGCCGGCTAAGCTCTGCAACTTGTTGAAACCATGGCAAAGGGTCAATATGGAGAAACTTAGTCTGGTCATTGTTGAAGTAAACAAGAGCGGCGTCAAAGTAGTCTGGTTTGCCATAGTGGGCCTTGATATTTTCAGTAAGCGAGCGGTTCTGGTGCCACTTTGGAAATCCAGGACCCCACATCTCTGCGTGCGAGACCAAGTCAGACTGTCGGACAAATGCGTCTTATAGCACAAAAAGAAGGATGTGAGGAATTTACAATAGCCAAAAAACATGATGGAGATATGTGACGATATATAAACACATACAGTGGGAGTGAATATACCAACGGTCCATCAAGACCTCAGACGTATCCTTATCGATTAGATGGAGAATCCTTAGTTTAGGTTTTGATTCCCATAAACATGAGCCTCGACAGCGGAGAAATGAGACTGAGGAGGGAGAAAAGCTAGAGACAGCAAGTAAGGAGATGAGAGAAAGACATCCAGCAATTAGTGCAAGCAACTTGACGGTTCCAATTCTGGAGTGCGGAATACGGGAATAGGTAGGAGGATGGAATAAGTAGGCGGCATGTTGTGGAGGTTGATAATGAGGAGAGTTGGAGGGAGAGAGTTCATCGGTTTCGGTAGACAAAGGCAAATATTCAACACCCATTGTAAGCCAGAACCCTCAGGAGGACGTGTCCTACTGCAAGAATCAAAGGATGAAGGGGCAAAAGAGTGGAATCGATGTGGGAAATTGTGGCTGCAGATTAATGTCTGTTGTTTATATGTAGAGCTGTTCTTTTTGGGAAAATCCGAGCTACGATCAAAAGACTTAATTAAATAATTATTGCTTGCACCTTGATTCGCTTCTATGATTCTCCCACTAAACGACGGATGTAAATTTCCTGTCGCTTTTAAAATTGGCCGCCTTAAAACCAGATAGACACAAAGTAAGGCAAACATGTAATGAAAACGTTAATGTAATGAGCGTGAAAATGTTCATCAGAAGTGAAATTACCATTATAATTTATTTTTCTTTTTACACCTTTCGATTGCGCCACATTAAAGCAATTCAATAAATATCTATCTGAATTGGGCACCAGCAATTACTATGTTTCAGAGTTATTCTTATCGTGGAATAATTCTTAGGTTTGAAATAAAACTTTTTTCTACAAAGAGACCTTTTTTCATTGTGTAAACTTTAAGTTTCAAGGAAGAACTGGAGAAAACACTTATCTTCAATGACCGCGGTACAACAGCTGAAAATAACCGCTCAAGTACTACTATTGTAATTTCGGTCAAGTGTTTTTATTTGAGTTCACACTTTGGGTTGGACATTTGTTTATATTTGACTTTTCGCCTTCGAACTTCCTTTCTTGAAAATTTGATCATGCTATTCCATCAAATCACGTTGTAAAAAAAGATAAAGAGGCCGAAATCTACTTGAAAGCCATACTAAGGCCAAGAACCTGGTATCTCTAGGAACAAGGTGTACAACTAACAATGGCTCCGCTTGAGCATTGACCGAAATCACGGAATGCAAAAATGGATCTCCAATAACTTTTTGCGCTTGTTCTTGTAACTCATTCAATTTTAGAGATTGTTAACTGGTTGATGATACTTGAGGTGGCAATATGAGAAGAATCATCTACATTCTTCTTCATGTTTTGATCCCTTGATGGGAGAGGTGGGGGCACTGAAGTAACTCTAATGAAGAAGATGGTGTAAACTATTTATTAAAACTACCGTGAAACGGTCATCGGGCAAGTCTGGCTTTTATTATTGCGTTGTAAAATCACCGATTTGTGGTGATTTTTTATTTGATGCTAGTCATTGTTATTTTATATTCAGGTTTTATGTGACTTCTTTTTTTTATTGTAAATAAAAGATCTAACCCACAAGTTGGAGAAGCTCCAATGATACTAGCGAATATATTAGCTACCTGACATTTAAATTAAAATGATCATGACGCAATAAAATAATTTGATGGGGCAATGTGATTTTGGACTGAAAAATGTCACGCCGAATGCAAAAATGAAACTAGAATACTGTAAAGACCAAAAGTACAAAAATACAACTACTCACACCACGTGCAAACAGCCGACGAAATCACACCCACGTCGCTACGACGTTGACCCGACGTGGGGGAAGGGTGCTGCGTCGGCTAAAATTTAGGTGGCCATCAAGTCGGCTGAAGCCAGGTTCATGGAACTATGTGGGATAACTTCATGTCACCATACCTTGCAATCAATAGGGGGTGTCAAACATGACAAATGTGGAAACACATTAAATTCATTTCTAGTCAAAAAAAATAGGACTCCCATCTATACTACGTCATCAAAAGAAGGATATTTAACAGTAAAAATCAATATAATCAAAAGTTTATAAGAGCATCCACCCTGTTGAGAGTGTGCATCTCTGTGCATCTTCGACTTACATGCACTTTACACATGAGTTACACTACTGAAATCGTGTATTCATTCCTCATGTACAAAAATTTTCACTAACTGCAAGTTACACACAAAAGGGGGTATCAAACTTTGAAAATTTGTAATTATTTAAAAGGTATTTCACAACACAAAAAATAGCAACAAAATTGACATTAATTCTCAGTAAAAAGGTGTTTTTGGGGCACAATATGTCATATTTTAAAAAATAATCATGGTGTTTTGGTGGAAAAAAGAGGTATTTTGAAATGGAAGATTTATAACTTTGAAACCCCCCAATATTCACTCCTGGTGGCAAACCCATTTCCTCACCAATATTCTACTTTCTTTTTTTCACTCAATTGCATTTCCACAACACTCAACACAAAACTTACTAATGCCAACATACAACATTCTCAATGAATTTGTTCCTCTTCAAGTGGGGACCAGTTTGGGGACCTCTTTTCCTTAGTTTCATTGATCTTAGGGCTGGATAAAGGTGTTTTCATTGTTGTTTACATCTAGTAGTTGAAATTTTTTTGATTTGGGTGGTTAAATGGGTGTGTAGAGTGAGAAAAGTGAAAATTGGTAAGACTTTAGTGTTACTGAAATGTGAGAAGGGAGAGGATGAAAAATGGACGGGCAAAATGAATTGGTGAAAAACTCGCGCGTGTGCAAACGACTTAGTTTAAGGTTCGTGCACTTTGTTGTAACTATGCACACTTTGCAGAAAAAATTAGCAATGTCACAGGTCACTCAGGGGTCACATTGCCATCAGGAATGAAGATTTTTGACAATTTTCAGTAATTTATGCATACACGGACTTGCACATCTAATCAGGGTGGATGCTCTAAGCTATTTTTTTGATTGAAAAAAATGAGATTTGCTGAAGGCTGATTTGCAATGTTTGACACCCCCTAATTTATTGGCTGAATAAATAAAAAAGAAAGGCCTTAAAGGCATCATTCTTTTCAAGTTGCAACAGAGACCACCTTTTTATTTTTATTATTTCATCCCCATTAAGTTAGTAGTACTTCTTGCTTGCCGCTGCCCTATGCTGATGATAGTTGTCAAGGGAACTTTTATGTCTAAAAGGTTTTTAATGGAGGTCCAACGGTTGTGATAGGGGAATTTTGGGATTTCAAAGTTTAGGTATGTATGTTTATCCTTTATTTGCTTTACTCAAGTTAAAGAGGTAAAAAATTTAATAAATATTATAATTAATGATTTAGAATTTCTGTAAATAAATACTAAAAACAATAAATAGTAATAAATATGTTGATTGTAATAAGTTGGTTTAATAAAATAATAAGTAAGTAAGGAATCTTCAAAAACAACCAGAAAGGAAGGCCTTATATAGGCAAAGGAGAGACAAAGCATGGTGTTAAAATTCTACATACAGTAGTCTGAGAGAAGAAAGGAATATTCCAGAAAAATATTTCCAATTAATAAGGTTGTTCCAAAAAGAAGGTGTCAGAAAGGTGTATTTACTGTATATGACAGAAATAAATTAATATATTTAAAATTTACTGTAAATGTCAATTTTAAATAAGTAATTTGAGTTTTTTGTAGGTATTTAATTTTATTTAAATTTTTATTGTAATTTATTTTAATATTAATTTCTATTTCTTTTAACCTGTCATTGAGCACGGTGTTAGAAAATAGAAATATAAGGGACATTTTAATATTAATTTTAATTATTCACTAACTTTACCATTTTGTAATTAGTTAATTTGTTATAGGTAAATTTAATGTAAATAAATTATAATTAATAAATTAAAATAATAAGGCGTGGCTTCATCCTGTAAATAATTAATTATTTTACTGGGTAAGTCTAGCAGCCTGGCTGACAATAGTGTTGGATTGCCCTAGCACTTTCCTGCTTTAAAGGTTCTCTATCACTATTGCACTCCATAGACCTTAGTGTGTACAGCCATTCATTTAATTGCAATTAATATGCAGTTTAAAGTGAGAACAATAGCTGGGTTTAAATCCAATTTTTATCATGATGAAAACTTAACAATCCTGCTAAAAAGTCAAATAACAATCAAAATCACTAAAAATATGGCTGTGGCAGGCTGAAAAATTCTAAAATGTCCATATTTTTACAATTTCCTTGGTTACCATACCAATGCAAAAACTTTCTCAAACTACTGTCATTTGTAAATTACCCAGCTTTCAAATAAACAACAGGTCAACACATGTTAAGACATGAAGTCAAGGGATAATTGAACTGGTTTAACATAATTTGGAGCATACTACCTAGATATGTGCATTTCCACAAACATACAAGGAAGTTCTTCATTATTCTTTTGTATATTTAAGAATTTTGTTGCTCCTGATCACAAAAAGATTTTTATTATAGTTAGATATGTATATGTCTGGGTGAAATTTGTGTTTTTATGAGAAAAAATATGTATTAGGGGGTGTTAGTTCTGGAAAATCCACACTTAACTTAAGTGTGGATTTCAAAGCAAATCAGCACTTCAATTTTGCAAAATAGTCACTTTTTTCAAAAATGGGTGTCAGTTATGACCTTGAATCAAAAAAATTTCCCAATTTTTTTTCACAACTACATGTTGGCCACAACATCCCTTCCTTTCCAGCCCCATCCCTGCCACATGTGATGGACTGGCCTCCCTCTCCTCATCTGACTTCATTTGTTTCCCCTCCTTACATAATTTCAAATTAGGGGGAGTCAGTTCTGGCAAATCCACATTTAACTTAAGCGCAGTTTTCAAAGAAAATCAGCACTTAAATTTTTCAAAAAAGTCACATATTTCAAAAATGGGTGTCAGTTATGACCTCAAATCAGCACCTTTTTCCCAATTTTTTTTATCAAAACCGCATGTTGGACACATCATCCCTTCTTTGCCCACCTGGTCCCTGTCACATATGATACCCTGACCTTCATCCCCTCATCAATCCTTGGCACACACCCCTCACTGAGATTTGAAACATTTTGTTGCAACATTTAACCAGGAATGTTTTTCCCCTTGTTTTTTTATGTTTTCAACCTCTTAATCTCTTTTCTTGTAACATACCAGTTTCATAATGCCTCCCAGAAAATCCAACACTAAAAAGGCAACTAAAAAAAATGCTTCATTACAAAGGTCTTCCCATAATGCAAGCCCCTCAGCTGAGAAACCAAAGTCTGGACAGCTAAAAAAAGAAGATTATCTCATCATCATCAACTTCCTCAAAATTAAGTCAAATTATGATTCATGTTCTTGATGTGAGAAGTCCACCCAAAATAGACATCCACCTTCATCAAAGGTCAATGGCTTCTTGTTGATGGAAAATTTAGTGAAAAAGAAAACAAAAGGAAGAGAAGGAGAGGTTCAAAAGTTATCAATCAAAATATAAAAAGGCTAATTTTGATTCAACTTCCACTGGCTTTGTTATTGATGATGATGATTTTCAGAATAGAATTACAACTGTTTCCAAAAAGATTAATGTAACACTATGCAATATAGGGGGTGGACTTGCTAGCAGGTCCCCAACCTGAACTCAGACAGAAATCAGATGGAACTCAGACTGAACTCAGACTGAACCCATAATGAACTCTTATTGAACACCCACCTAAAACTGTTCTGTTTAGTGGTGTTCATCCCTGATTGTATGGTTCCTTTGTCAATAGCTTAATGTGTGTTCAATCTATGGTGAATTTGAGTCCAAGGTTGCGGACTTACAAACAAGTCTGCCCCCCATATTGCGCAGTGTAATGTGTCCTTTCTATGAGGTAATGGATATTATTTTTGGTTTCTAAGTTGATTCCAACCTTTTGTTTCTGCACAATACCACCAAGGATATGCCCTCTTGCTCTCAACCATCTATTAATCCTCCCAACACACCTTTACTTCAAAGACATCAATCCCCTCCAGCTTCTAACCATAGTTCACCTGAAGACAATCCCAACTATCCAGAAGGACAATTATTTCAGAGCAGAGCCAAGTCCTCAGAGCCCCAATTCTTCAAAGTATGTTTACCTTTTATATTTACATAAATTATTTTCTAAATTACTCATTCTTTCTTTTCTATTCTCCTCCTACTCAAACTTAAATTTCAAAAAAGAATAACATTTCTGGTAATGAGAATCCTGCTTTGGAAGCTGCTTTAGATGAACTTCCTGAACCCTCTAGCTCAAACTCCAAACTAAAGTTTCAAGCCTAAACTTCAATGAACTTGAACCAACTTTTAAAAAGTGGTAATACTTTAACCAGCTTATTTTCCTCCATTGAAAATTATTTTGAGAAAAAAGATATAAGTAAGATTTGGTCACTATATATCTTCTTCAATAACATATTTTTCTACTCAATTTTTTCAGCAAAATCCTCTATTGCAAAAAATTCCCTCAGATTTGAGAAGATGAAGTTTTATCATATGCTAATGAAAGATAAATGGGCCTTAGATTTGCAGAATTTTTTTTTTTACTTAAAACAAATTTTGAAAAGGCCAGATATGATGCAAAGGAAATAAAAAGAGTTAATCTTTGCTTAGAGAAAATAAAAGAACATGATTTTCAAAGAGAAATGGCAAGTTGTTTTTTTGGAAAAGAATGAAAATTAAAAAAAAGAATTTATTATGGAATGTGTAAAAAATGTCCAATCTTATGAGGACATCAAAAATTACTTGACTTTTTTAATTGATTAATTGTTTTTTTGGTTAATGGTTGGGGAATGACTTTAATAGTTACTTTTAGTCTTATAAAAACAGTTATATTATGAGTTTCAGATAACACCATTTGTCTTTACTGGACTCTAAAATAATTCACTTTTGGAATTTTAGATGTTGAAATAATACTGAAACCTGTGCAAAAATCCTCACCACCAACTTACTTTTATCACCTCACCACCAATTTGCATTTATAAATAGAGCTAATTCAACAAAATTCTATATCTTATTGGAAAATTTGTCAATACCCTCCCCTGAATTTTTTTGAGGTAAGGGGTGGGTATCACCAAATTCTTTCTAAGTCATCAATTTTGCGTGTCAGATTTGAAAATTTGGCAATACCCTCCCCTGAATTTTATTGAATTAAGGGGTGCAAGTCACCAAAATTTAATGTAATTACATAAATTAATATATAAATAAATAAGATAAGTCAAATTTACTAGTATTAAAGTAATGACAACTCTTAATTCCTAAATGCAGATCATGTCTAGAAACTAAGTTTGGGAATTTTCACAGGTATATACCAAAGGATCCTCATTATAAAATTTAATTTTGTCATGATTACCATTTATACAACACAAGGTCATTGGCCCATTACTTTAGTTTATAAAATTGAAATATCAGATTTATTTATTAAAAATTTATAAAATAATAAAAAATTATTTGGTGACTCTAAAATCCCCATACTTTTTTTATCTACCTAAAGTTTTATTAAAGTTTTTACCTTTTCCTTCTTTTTTTTAACCTTGTTTATCCTTTGTGGTAGATTTTGACTTATTTGAAAGGAGCAGCCAAAATGAGTAAAGTCGAGACAAGATTCCAAACCTGGAGGAGCTTTTGTTGTTTGGTGATTATCATGAGAAGATTTCCAAACAGATTTGACAATTACATTTCCTAAACCACAATAGATTATACACTTATGATTTGGAAGGTATAACCCATTACCTTTTACTTAAGCTGGTAAAGGAATGGTTTGTCCAGTAATTAGATTGATATAAGAGAATATACCCAAATTAAGATAATTGGAATCATTAAAATTGATTAGAATCTTATTGTGAAAACCAGAATGAGTAATTACAACATTTGAGAATAATAGATATTCACTGATAATCTCTTCCCATTCAAAGTCACACAAATTTGGTATTACAACTCTGGTTGCAGGTTCATGATTTTTTAAAGAGATTTTTTGCAGAGTTTTTTAAGTCAATGAGTGAAAAAAGAATTTGTTGAAGCTAAAGAGTCCCATTTTTAAAATCATTATCTATTTCCTCTTTGGATAAATTTTTGGGAAAAGAAAAGATGCCTATAGAGTTAAAATGAGTGAACTATATTAAGAATGAAACAAAAATTATTAGCCTTACAAAGAGAATGACCTTTACCAAATCCTGGTCTCCATCCAAATTCTGATTCCTTATTGGTAAGTGAACCAAATACCTTTGATATAGTGTAGAGTTGATATTGGATAATTAATTAAAGATTAATCTTTTACATCATTAAACAAAAGGTTTTTGTAAGTAAATTGAGGTTCAAAAGTATAAATGATTACTTCCTTAACTTCATTGCCACCTAATATGGTTAGATATTTTAATATTGCCAGGTAACTTCTAGGGATATTTATTTTCATTGAATATTTTAGTTTTATAATACTTTTTATTTGAAATGTGGCCAAATAAAATTTTCAAGTGTTTTTCATTTTCAAATTTCTATTATTTTGATAAGATTGATCATCTGTTTTATGTTTGAAGTTATTTATGAAGAATGAAATGAAGTAGATATTGAAGAAGATTATAAAGAAGAAAAAGATCAAGATAGAGGTATAAAAACAGGGGAAAAAAGTGTGAAATGGATGTCAATTTCAGTTTTGTGACCCTATTCCATTCATGGGTACATTTTTGTGACAAAACATGGAATGTTGTTTTTTGGGCCAAGGGCATGACTCTAGAAGTAACCATTTCAGAGCCTTTTATTCTTTTTTTTATCTGAAATTAATATCTCTCTTGATTACTACTTTTTCTGATCATTCATTTGTCCTCCTTTACCTCAATCTTCATGAGTGATTTGTTAATTTTTTTTGGCTTTTATCATGATTTCTTGTTTTCAGCCTCTTCATTAGATGCTGTTCTCATCTTTGTGAAATCATCAACTCCCCTATGTCAAATGTATAATTTTGTGTAGTTTTTATTATTTCTACATCATGAACCTCTACTATAGTTTTTCAACACTCCCTTCTCCTCTTCCTGACTTCCCTAATATCCTAGTCTCACTCCTTCTCTCTCCCCTAATATTGCCTCTGTCTTTCTCCCTCTTTCTTCACCACCCATCATCCATCATACCTCCTTCTGTCACTGATTTTTTGCCCTACACCATCCTTATCTTTATTTTTAACAATTTGCATCATTCCTCTACACAATCCTAAATCCACCTTTGGTAAGAAAATAAAAATCAAAAAAAATTTCATCAAAAATAACAGCAAGGAATATGCCTAAAAAAATAAACTAACACACCATAATCTACATGATATTGGACATGTAAAATTGCACAAATTGTTCTGGTTCATAAGACTTGAAGATTCCAAAGTATACTTTGTTAAACAAATGGGGTGTGGCAAAAACTGAACTATGTCATGCTCACTTCAAAATTTTTCAACAAAAAACTCTATTCCCTTAGGTTTTTGGTAAAAGAAAGGCTTTTTTCTATAACAAAACATGAAATAATAAATGTATCTTAAGAAATCAATTGTTTTCAGCATTTATGATTTACATGTTCAATGACAGATAGGGGCAAGTCACATCAAACAAGCTTCTCACTAAAAAATCATCAATGATTAAATGTTACATCACTTTGTCCCCCCATTTAATAGTGAAAAGTTAAAATTTATGAGGGCAAATGTACATTTCTCTTGTCAAACATATCTATGAAATATGCAACAAGATATTGAATATCCAACTGTAGCCCTCTAAGTGTATTCAAAAAAATGTATCAACTCAAAGAAAACCAATCAATATTAAAGAACAATAGTTAAAAAAGTATAATGAAAATTAAATAAAAAATTATAAAATTCTGAAATCATTATCTTCATCAAATACTTCAAATTCAAAAAAATCATAAAGATCAAAAAATTCAAAAAAAAAATCACAGAATTCAAAAAGGCCAAAAAATTGAAAAAATCTAAAAAAATCTAAAAAGTGAAAAAAATCAATTAAAATCAATAAAATTACAAAAAATTAAAAAAACTAAAAAAAAAAAATGAAAATGAAAATCATAAAAATCATAAAAAGCAATAAAATCAAAACAATTAAAATAATTAAAATATCCAAAAAATATCTAAAATAAAAAAAAATATGAAAAATTAATAAAAGAATTAAGAAGATCATATAAATCATAAAAATAAAACAAATCTTATAAAACAAAAATATCATAAAGATTATCAAAATTTAAAAAATCATAAAAGTCATAAAAATAAAAAACTTCAAGAAAATCAAGAAAATCAAAATATGATAATAATCAAAAAATTCAAAAAAATCAAAAAATCATTAAATTCATTTAAATCAAATATTTAAAAAAATATAAAAATAAAAAAATAAAAAGTTTCAATTTTTTTTAAAAAATCATAAATTTCCAGAAAATTATGAAAATACTAAAATAAAAAAATAAAAGACTATATGAATAATACAGTTCTTAAAATTAATGAAAATCAAATAAATTGTAAAAATCTTGAAAGCTATATAGCTAACACAACTTATTTTGTTTTGTGTTGAAGCAATGTATATGGTGGTAAAAATTTCAGAATCTTTAACCTTGATTTTTGGTGTTGTCTGAAATTATGTCAGTTGATATTCATATAAAAGAAGAGTTTACAAGTTTATCTTTGAATGTTTTGTACCTTCTCTTATTTTTCCATAATCCATTATAAAGACAGTTTACATGCTCATTTATTTTGAGGAGCCTGTGCTATTAATAAAGGTCATTATATGGCTTTTGTTGGTGGTACTCTTGGTCTAGAGGATAAAACTCGAGGTCCTACAAGGGTTTGGATGATTTTAATGGGTTCTCAACAAATTGGTACATATTTCTTATAATCTTTGATTGTTTTTACTCAATTAATAAGAGGTGTTTTTAAGATATTATTATAATTTATAGTTTAGAATTACGTTGTTGTAAATACTAATATGATAAAATATAGTAATAAAGGATTTAAATAATATATAATAAGATATGTTTGGTAAGTAAGAAATGGTTTGAAAAATACAAAAAGAGAGGGCCTTTAATAGGCAAAAATGTAAGAAATAAAGACACAGAGTTAGCACCACCTAATACAAGGGTGTGAGAGAAAAAGAAACCAAATAAAGAGAGTATATGAAATAATAAAAGATATACTAAATGGTGCATAAATAAAGGTATCATTTTTATTTGAAATAAAACTTAAGATTCCTTGGACCATCACATTTAGTACAAAACATTTGATTTAAAATGTTGATTCAACAAAATCTAAATTTCTTAATAAAGGAATTTGAAAATCTTCTTCTTTTTATATTTTTTTTATATATTTTAATACTATTTTTATTCCCTCTCATCTGTATTATTGAGCACAGTGTTAGGGAGTAAAAATGTGTGTGACAATTACTTATTTTTATTAATTATTTACATTACTTAGTGTACTTAGCTAGTTAGTTGTAAGTAATACATAAGTAGGTAGTAAATAATTAATTATTAATAAGGATTTAAAAGACATGGCTTCATATCAGTAAGATAATTAATTATTTTACCGGGTAAGTCTAGTAGCCTAGCTGACACTCCCTCACTCTAAAAAAACAATAAAAAAAATGCTATGATTTTTTCTTTTTATATTTCTTTAGCAGAGTAGAAAGATTAGATATTTCCTTCCCAGGTATCCAAGAATCATATTCAGATGATTTATTCTTGAATCTCAATAAGTATTCTGTACCTTTTTCAGCAGTAACTATTCTGTCATTTAGAATTTTATCGATTTCTGCTGTCTCAGTGATTTCATTAGGGGTATTTTTTGTTCTTCCCCTCCTTTTGGGAAACAAATCACTATTGGATGTATAAGGTTTTAAAAGAGATATTGGAAAAACAGGATGTTTTCTGTAATATGGAGAATACGAAATAGCTTCAACTGCATTATCACCAACCATTCTTCTTACAACAAATGGACCAAAAAATGGTTCTTTCAATTTGTTATTCCCTTTTAAATTGAAGTGGACTGTAGAAATCAACACCTCATCACCCTTCTTAAAAGTGTATTCTTTATGGGATTTGTCCCATCTCTTCTTCTCATATTCAAATGATTTTTCAATACATTTTTGAGCATGACTTCTTCAAAGTTGTTGCATTTGAAGAAAAGATTTTACACCAGGATGTAGATCCAATTTAGGTATTTTATTATTGGGAATTCAGGAAGGAGTATTTGGAACATATCCAAGCCAGAGCTCAAAAGGCTTTCTTTGAGTAACAGAATGAACAGTGCTATTATAAGCAAATTCCAACCCAGGAAGTAAGTTAACCCAATCATGAGTGAATCTGTCATTGTCTTTATACTCAAGGCCAAAGGCACAATACCTTCTTATCATGTCCTCCAAAGTTTGAATCATTCTTTCAGCCAATCCATCAGTTTGAGGGTGATGGGCAGTAGATAGTTTCAGATCACAACCACAAACATCCATCAGAGACATCCAAAATTCAGAAGTAAATTTAGGGTCTCTGTCAGAGATTATGGATTTAGGAAAAGCAGCAGTATTAAACATATGAGACCACCATAAGAAAGCTGATTCTTTAGTGGATACATCCTTGTAAGTAGGGATAAATTTACACATTTTTGTGAATCTGTCCACAATAACCCAACAAGAGTTATAACTGTCTTTTCCAGCAATAGGTAATCCTGTTACAAAATACATGTTTATTATTTGCCATGGTGCATCAGGAGGTTCAATATGTTGCATTAATCCAGCTCTCTTACCAGTCAATCTTTTTGATTTTTGGAAAGAATCACAAGATTCAACATATAATTTGGTGTCTTCAGACATATTAACCCACCAAACAGTGTTTTTAATTCTGATCAATGTTTTTTCAAGATCAAAATGTCCAGCTAATATGTCATCATGAAAAATTTTCAAGATGATTTCTTTCATAGAAGGAGTTAGATTACTCAAATTTCTTCTATAATACAGATATCCTTCATCAATTGAAAATTTACCTTTCTCCAAAGCCTTCTGGTACTTTGTTGGAAGGTTTTTAATTAATTCTTGTATTGAAAAATTCTTTGGATCATTTAATATGGTGCATAACGTTTTCAAGTCAGTGTCCTTATCATATGATTCCAGAATAAGCTGTAATAGCTCTTCCTCCATATCAACCACATATATCCCATGTATATGAATAATTTTGTCCTCAGGATCATATGCAGGATTAGAGTCATTATTTGGCAAAGGTAACCTAGATAACATATCCACATTTAAGTGAACAATACCAGCCCTATGAATAATTGTCATTCTCCCTCTGTATTCTTGAACAGCTAACTGCCACCTGAAAATATGTCTGTTAGGTGTTTTTAAGTTTAAAAGGGATTTAACTGCACTGCAGTCAGTGACAAGTTCAAATTTCTGGTCATATAGGTAATAATGTAGCTTCTCTAGAGCCCACACTACAGCTAAACATTCCAATTGAGTAGCACCATATTTCAATTCACTATTTCTCAAGGTTCTTGAAATATAACAAATTACTACTTCTGATACTTTATCATTCATCACTTGTTTTTGATGGAGGGCGGCACCAAGACCAATAAAACTGGCATCAGTGTACAAAACAAATGGCTGATTAAAGTCAGGTAAAGCAAGAATTGTTGCTGACATCAAACAGTGCTTCATAGTTTCAAAAGTTCTCTGTCTTTCACTATTCCAGACAAAAGCAACATCCTTTCTAGTCAGTTGGGTAAGGGGTAAAGCTATGACTTGGTAATTTTTAATATACTGTCTATAGTATCCACACATTCACAAGAAACTCTGGAGCTCTCTAACCATGGTAGGAGCCTTCACCTGCTGTATGGCTGCCACTTTATTTTGATCAACACATATCTGTAACCCTGAAACAACATGACCCAGCACTTTTAAGGAATGAAAACCAAATTTAAATTTCTTCAAAGCAAGTGTCATATTTATTTCATCCATTTTGTGGAACACTTTAAACAGGTGGGTGAGATGGTCCTCAAATGTTTTTGAGAATATAATGATATCATCAATATAAACCATCATCCATCCTTCAATCATCTCCTGATGGAATGTGTTGTCCATAACTTTTTGAAAAACTGAAGGGGCATTTTTAGGGCCAAATGGCATCCTAATATACTTATAAATACCCATATGAGTAGCAATCATCAGAAAATTCTGGGAAGTCGTCTCAACAGGTACCATCCAAGCAGCTTATATATTTAGCACCTTGTAAGGTAGCATGTATAGAGCTAATTCTAGGTAAAGGGTAGATATCATCAACAGTATAAGTATTCAATGCTCTATAATCACCACATAAACTGGCTTTGTATTTCTCATAAGAAATTAGGACAGGTGAGATAACACAATATTTAGGTGTTTCAACTACCTTTTCAATAATATTCATTTTCAAAAGGGTAGAGATATTATCCTCAATGTCTTTTCTCTTTGTGGGAGAATCAGGGTAAGGCTTCTTCTTCAAACTAGGTGTTATGTCAGTTAATTGAAAAGATAATGAAAGTTTCATTTCTCCCTTAACTAATCCTAGTTCATGTGACCCATGAGCAAAGGCCATAGGAAAAGATTTTATCAATTTAATGATGGAATCTCTATCCTCACCAGAAAGTTGTTCTCCAAAAGAAGCATTGTCAATTTCAGACATAAGAGCATGCATTTCCTTTGTAGACCTTCCTTTATATTTAATCACAGAATTACATGTGTTCAATTCTGGTTTTAAAAATTTTTTGGGGGAGGAAATCTTAAATTTTCTCTTCCCATTCATCCCCATTGTTAAGCATTGGTTTGAAGGATCTAATTTTATGCCATATTTGGTCAAAATGTCATTTCCTATGATAAACCAACTGCTTAAATTATCAATTTTCATGACAAAAAATTCACAAATAGCTCTTACAAAACCATGGTTATATTTAAAAAACACTGTGGCTTTGTATTTACCAATGGGGGACAAAACAGAGCCATAACCTCTCCAATTTTCAGAAATGATAGGCATCAGTTTTGATTTATAGTCTTGATCCACTGAAGCAAGTGCTGTTTCAGATACTACACTTCCTCCAGCTCCAGAATCCAGAAAAACTTCAATGCTGGCTCCATTGATCAAGACTGGTGCTTTGAGAGGGGCAATAACAATTGAGCTATCCTCAATGTTCCTTATTATCTCAGCATCCTCCAATGTAGAAAAATCATTATTATCAATATCAATAGTATTTAAATAATGAATATCTTCTTCCAGAATCAAGATTTCTTGTTGAGATTCATATGAAATATTTCTGGCACAATCACTTGAAGTATCATCCAGTGCTATTGTGTCATCAGCCTGCTCCTCAGTTTGTTCAACAAGATATATCCTCTTGTCACAAACATGGCCTTTTTGCCAAGTCTTGTTGCACTTGAAGCAAGTGTTTCTTGCATAATTTTTAGGTGCAACAGGGGCAGAAGGTTTACCAACCTTTTCCAGAGGTTTCTGTTGGTAAGTGGAGGATTTCTCCAAAGGGGTCCTAGGAATGAATCTTCTGGAATCATACTTGTTGTTTAGAAGGATCTCATTACAAGTATTAATGAAGGAAAAAGGTTCTCTGGAGAACTCAGTCCTGGCCACTATCAAGTCTCTCAAAGACATTGGTAATTTATAAAGGATCCTGTCCTTCCATAACTCAAACTCCATATTCGGGTCCATTTACCTCAAGATTTTTACAAGTTTCATTAAGAACTCAATAGGTTTACCAGCAGAAGAGCTATATCTAGTTTCCTCATACTGCCTTTGTTGAGCCATCCTAAACTTGGAGCCACCAAATTGTGCTTTAATCAATTTTTTCCAATCTTCCAATGAGTAGTCATTCCTATCCAGGAGAACAGATTTATACCACATTAGGGAAACATTGGTAAACAAAGAAATTAACTTAGACAAAATTTCCTCATCTAGGAGTTTGTAAGAATTTTTTAAGTTATCAATTCTGCTAATGAATTGCTGCCAATCAGAAGAAGAATCACCATCTAATGTTGGGTACTGGTCAAGTTTTGGCCAATTCTTTTGATTTGAAGGAGCCTCCTTAGTATTAGCTTGTTTCTGAGTAAGAAGCAGCTTTAACTTCTCCAATTGTGCAGTAATCTCATTGTTTAATATTTCTGTAGAAGATCCTGGTGCATCATCAATTTTTGATGGAAACTCAGTGGTATCAACAGGCATTTCTGAATCTAATTTTTCTTTAGATGAACTAGCAACAGGTAAACTTGGAGCATCCTGTACCATATGTTCCTTCAAAGAAGTTTCAGAATATTTTTGATCATTAAACAATGAATTCAATTTTTCTTCAATGGTTGTTTGTCTGGTTTTCACTCTTGGAAGACTAGATAAACTCTCATTGACTGTTGAAAAAGATAACTGGGATTTATTTTGAAAAGATGAATAATGATCACTCAATCTTTTCAGGTTCAACTTATCTACCTCTAGCTCCAGGCAACAGGTAGATACAGTATCTTGCAGTTTAGACAAATCATTTTTAATATTTTGCCATAAAGCAACTTTCTTTTCATGGGTTGCTTTGTAATGAAACAAATCATCAGTAACTCTCTGTAACTCACTCCTCAATGCTTGATAACCCTGTTCAGTAAACAAACTATTATATTTCTGAGTCAATTGCATGTTGTTCATTATATGATTTTTTTTAGCAATAATATCCCTCAAATATTCATCATTAATGATAGCTACATCTGGAGTGTTTCTCAATAAGGAAACAGAGTAATTCTCCAGATTCTCATAAAGCTCAGGCTCAAGCTTTTCATCAATAATAGCCATATCAGGATTTATCATTGAAGTAGCAATTATAACTAAAGGATTAAATACATTTGAAATTTGAGCAATTTGTCTACTGTTCTCAGCCTCTACAGGTCTCACAGTCTCATCTCCTCTTCCAGAATTACCTGAAGGAACTGAATCAGTTACAAGAAATGGTACTTGAGATTCAATAGAGGGGCTTACCATGGCTTGGGAAAGACTTGGATGTGGTTGTTCTTTCTCCTTCTTCCTCCTTGATAGGGATGAGGAGGTATTGGATTGAACTGATTTGTTCTTGAAGGACCTGCCTGAGGTACTTGGTGCTGTTGCTGTTGGGACAGATAATCCCACTGGGTGTTCAGAAAATCTCACTGCCACTTTGAGACTTCCACCTTTTCTTGTTGCTGGGGGGCCAGTTGTGGAAGGGAATTTGGAGGAGGAGGTTTCTTCTTCTGTTGAAGAAAAGACTCTATGTTTCTTACCTTGTCTTCTAGACAGTCTATCCTTGACCTCAGCTTGAGGTTTTCTGTCCTCAACTCCTTGATGTGAGTAGAGAGATTTTTTACCTGCTGGTTTAAGGGCATCTTTTTTATCTTGAAGCCTTTGGGAAGCTCTTCTGGGGGGTTTATTGAAGGTTTTTGTTCCTGGGAATTTGTCTCTACCAGAATCTCCACTTCCTCCATTTCCACATCTTGATTGATTCAATGATTTATTAATTTGAGCTAATTGTGTGGTTAAAGGAGAACTCACAGAAGTAGCCTCATCATAATCAATCAGATCCAGTTCATCTTCATGTGCAGAAGAAAAACCTTGGTCGGTCATTGTTATAAATCTAACCTGAGGTGAGGGAAAGAAACAATAAGATGAATCAGTTTTATTTTTGCTTTATAAAAGAAAAATAAAAAAAGAATATAAAACTCTTCAGGATAAAAATCAACTGAAAATAATAATCAATTATTTATTACTTCAAACTAATCTTATAACCAGGATTTACAAGAAATCAACTGAAGAAATAATTTTTAATTTAACATATAAATTTATGATGATTATCAGGGTTTAAATCAAATGAAGGATATTTAATTACCAGGAGTCAATGTCAACTGAAATAATTTAGTATAGTTTTATTTTTTATTAATTATAATTTTTATTTTCAGGACAATTTGTCAACTGGAACAAAAAAAATATCTTAATTTCTCAGGACAAAGTCAACTGAAAATTACAATTAATTTAAAAAAAAATAAAAATTTATTACTTCTAGGACTAATAACACAATTGCTCTATCTTTGTCAACTAGGAAAATAAATAAAAAATTAATAATTTCAATTTACCAGACACTTCCCCCTGTAAAATGAGCAAATTAATGCCACTTACAGAGTGCTGAGTAAAAGGAAATATGTAGAGTATGAAGAGTGCAAAGTGACCCACAAATAGTAATCAATAAGTAACACAAAATATATAACTATTAGTTAGTATATAAGCCTAAGTTTTGGAACATGGTTAGATTCCCGTTTGCAGCAAAAAATAAGTCACGTGATGTATGATGTTTGTCGTTTTCGTCGTCCACTTGTCCTTAAAGGTACCTCAATGGCAATGGTCCCATGGTCTCTGGTCCTCAAGATAACGATTCTCTGTCAATGATTCGGAAAGGCTCTCAACTGTCAAGGGGTCTTTCAAGTCTAGAAGGTTTTATAGGGAGGTCCAATGGCGGTAACGACAGTTTTTAAGGGATTCAAACTCAGGTATGTATTTTCCTATCTTCAAGATTATTTACTCAATTATAAGAGTTAAAGAATTGGATTAGAATTATGTTTAATGTAAATACTAAGGCAATAATAAATAGTAATAAAAGGATTGTAAATAGTTGTAATTAAATAAGTAAGTAATGAATGAATAAAAAAAACCAAGAGAGAGGCCTTATATAGGCAAAGGAGGGACAAACCATGGCAATGAAATTCTAAAAACAGTAGTATAAGAGAGAGAGAAGCAAGAATATTCCAGAAGGAGTATTTCAAATAAAAAAGTTGTTCTAAAAAGAAGGCGTCAAAAAGATGTATTTTAAAGATGTATTTACAGAGTATGTCATAAATACATAAATTTATTTAATATTTACTGTAGAAGTCAATTCTAAATAAGATATTTGAATTTTTTGTATATATTTATTTTTATTTGAATATAAAAAATTTTATTTTAATTTAAAATCTAATTTTTTAATATAAAATTTTATTTCTTCTAACCTGTCAATGAGCACGGTGTTAGGGAAAAAATATAAGGGACATTTTATATTTAATTTTAATTATTCATTTAATTTTACCATTCTGTAATTAGTTAATTTATTACAGGTAATTTTAATGTAACTAAATTAATTAAATAATTAAAATAATAAGGTGTGGCTTCATCCAGTAAATAATTAATTATTTTACTGGGTAAGTCTAGTAGCCTGGCTGACAGTTTTTATGATAATTTTTAAACTTTTATGATTTTAAAGAATTTTTAAATTATTTAGATCTACTTAGGCTTTCAATATTTATACCATTTAAAAGATCTGATGATTTTTTTTGATATTTTTGATTATATGATTTCTTTGATTTTTATGCTTTAATGATTTTTATGATGTATATGATTTTTTATGATTTTTATTCTATTATAATTTTTATGATGAATATGATTTTTTTGGTTTTCATGCTTTTATGATTTTTTTGATTTACATGATTTATATGATTTTTTTTAATTTTTTATTTTTTTTATTTTTTTAATTTTTTTGACCTTTATGATTTTTTGGAATTGGATATATTTGATGAAGATAATGATTTTCAGAATTTTATAATTTTTTTATTCAATTTTCATTATACTTTTTTAACTATTGTTCTTTTATATTGATTGGTTTTCTTTGAGTTGATACATTTTTTTGAATAAAATTAGAGGGCTACAGTTGGATATTTAATATCATGTTGCATACTGCATAGATATGTTTTGTAAGAGAAATGTACATTAGCCCTCATAAATTTTGACTTTTGACTATTACATGGGGGGACCAAAATGATGTAAAATTTAATTTTTGATGATTTTTCAGTGAGCAGCTTGGTTGATGCAAGTTGCCTCTATCTGTCCTTTAAAATGTAAATCATAAATGCAGCAAACAATTGGTTTCTTAACATACATTGATTATTTCATGTTTTGTTATAGAAAAAAGCATTTCTTTTTCCAAAAACCTAAGGGAATAGTGTTTTTGTTGAAGAATTCTGAAGTAAGCATGACATAGTTCAGTTTTTGCTGCACTCCATTTTTTTAAGAAACACCACAAGAGAATGGATGGCATTTTATGCTCTTTGCCACCTGATTGTTTGACCTGTTAGTCAAGAAATCTATCATTTATTGGCTTTAGACATTTCAAACAACTTTTGTTTTGCCTCAGACAGGCCAACATCAAAACTCCTTTCCATCAATAAAAGTTGTTTAAAATGTCTCAAGCCAAAAATTAATGATAGATCTCTTGACTGACAGGTCAAACAATCAGGCAGCAAAAAGCACAAAACACAATTTATTCTCTTGTGGTGAAAGTATACTGGGAAATGTTCAAATCTCATGAACCAGAAATATTTTTGCAATTTTACATGTCCAATATCATGTTGCTTATGGTGTGTTAGTCTATTGTTTTTTAGACATATGCCTTTCTATAATTTTTTATGTAATTTTTTTTTTTTATCTTCTTACTAAAGGTGGATTTAGGAATGTGCAGAGGAGAGATGAGAATTGTTCAAGATAAATAGAAGGATGGTGTAGAGTAAAAAAGCAGTGACAGAAAGAGGTAAGATGGATGAAGGATGATTAAGCAAGAAGGAGAGAGACAGGGGCAGTGTGAGGTGGGAGAGATGGAGTGAGAGTTGGATATTAGGGAAGTCAGGAAGAGGAGAAGCAAGCTTAGAAAAATTTAAGTGGAAAAAACTTGCCATGGATGAGAGAAGAGAGGAAAAGGCATAAGAAGGAAGGTTTCCAACATTGGATATAAAAAAAAATATGAGCACAATAAGGGTCACTCTCATTATGTTGAAACAGGTTTATATCATAGAACATCCCAGAAGTGTGCCCTGTGACAAAAAACTGAACTCAATGTCTAGTTCACACTTTTTTCCCCCTGTGAAAGCTTGAATCAGAAGAAACAGACATTTTTTTTCTGAAAAAGGTTTTTACTGGTTAAAAAAACCTCAAAACTATTATTTAAAAATTAAAATAAACTCATATAATTTCAAATAAATAACCAAAAATAATTTTCCAGTAAAAAATAATAAGAACAATTATTACTTGAATTAAAATTGAAGAACATTTTTGTATAATTCTGTAAAAAGAAGAAAAGAAAAAGATTATTAAATTTTCCAAAACATATTGGTCAATTTTTATGGCTGCCTCATTTTCTCCCTTTCAACCCTTGTTGGTGTCTTTAATACCCCCCCAAAAAAACCCCCTAAAACCCTTTCAAAACCCCCCGCTTCTTTTTCATTA
This sequence comes from Hemileia vastatrix, assembly GCA_030280995.1. Classification (NCBI taxonomy): domain Eukaryota; kingdom Fungi; phylum Basidiomycota; class Pucciniomycetes; order Pucciniales; family Zaghouaniaceae; genus Hemileia; species Hemileia vastatrix. Next base: position 7,744,308 of record JASXTE010000012.1, read on the forward strand.
ACAAATGATTGTTAACAAATGAGGATAGGGGGTGGCCCAGGGTAAAGAGAGGGAGAATGAGGGTTAGGGGTGTTTTGGAAGGGTATTTGAAGCAGTGAAAGGGGGTATTTGGGAGGTTAAGGGTACCAAAGAGGGAGGAAAGGGGGGTTAGAAGCAGACAAAGAGAGGATAATGAGGCAGCCAAAAAGGGGGAAAGGGGAGGAAGGGAGATATGTCCATGCCAAGAAGAGGTGAAAGTGGGGAAAATGACCAGGTCAAGGAGTGATAAAGAGTAGGATGGAGATAAAAAAAAGAGAGAAAAGAGGGAGAGAAAAAAAAGTTAATTTTACATTGAAAATAAAAAACAAAACCACTTACCAGAAAAATGAGATTAAAAAAAGAAAAAGAAAAGAAAATTAAAATAACAATTAGTAAATATAAAAAAATGGAAAAAAATGACTTACCTGGAGAGATGAATTGAGAAAAAATAGACTTAAAATCCTTTGAGGGATTTTTGAGGAGAGGAGGAAAAGGATATGAGGGATGAAAGAAAAAAAGAATGACTGAAAAATTATGTGATAGCTGAAAATATGTGATTTCATGTTGAGGTGGTGAGCAAAAATAAATGAGAAAGAGAAAAAGAGACTTTCACTGAAAATTCAAAATAATAGTCAATATGAAAAAATAAAATTGAAAAATCAAGAGAATAATACATGCAGCTTGATCATTTGAAGAGTATGAAAAAGAATTTAAAAGGGCTGTGTTGAGAAAAGTTGGAGTATTATTGGCATAGTGATGGAGCATATCCCAGTGGGAAGTAAGATTAATAGTAGATAAAACTGAACTGAATTTCATAATAATTTTAGAACAAATTTTTAAAATCTTTTAATGTGCTAGTGTGATTAGAAATTTTTTTGCCCATATTCTAGTTATTTGATAAATAGAAGTGTTGGAGATAGTGAGAGGTGTTCCAACTTCTTCATCTTCATACAACTCTAGCCATTGATCTTTGATGTCAGCAAGTAAGTTATGAAGTATAGTGCAACACAGAATCCAGTTGATCACTTCCTCCATTCTAGATTTATTTCTAAGAGGACTTCTTAATTCTCTTAAACTGGAAAAACAAACTTTCAAGATTCCAATAGAATGTTCAATACAGACTCTTGACTTTGCCAAAAGATTGTTGAACTTGGAATTTTGACTGTCTTCATATGCTGCTTCCTAAAAAGCATGAAGTACATACTTTCCATTCACATAAGCAGAATCTTCAATAAGATACTGATCTTCATCAAAGAATTTTTTCATGCTCTTTTGAAATTCACATTCTTTGAAAGACATAGGAATCATGACATGATCCAGGATAGCCAGCAAAGAAAAATATAAATTTTTTGTTGATGTCACATATAAGCTGAACAGAAATTGAATATCTATAGAGAAGATATATCTGGTTGTGTTAGTTTAAAAAAGAATGAAAGGAATTAAAAATAATCTACCTCTTTTTATGGTCAAAGTAATTGTTTCCACCTTGAGTAGGTTTATGACTCAAAGGAATAGTAGTACCAACAACAAAAACAATACATCCTGGGAAGCCCTCTACTTGGATATCCTGAGATGATTCAGGGGCTCTTCTTTAGTTGGCCAGGTGAGAAGTTTAGATTCCAAGGAGTTGATGGTAGAGATTTTTTGTTTTGTATAAGTGTTAACAGAGCCATACCCTAAACCAAAGATGTTTTACAAAAATTTTAAGGAAGCTATATTACAATTAGAACCCAAATGACATAGTGTGATGGCCAATGGAATTGAAGTATCACATTGTGGTTTTTGAGAATTATTGTGAAAGATGTGGTGGTCCTGAATAATCTCAAGAAATATTAGGAAACATTCCTGAGAAATCCTGAGAAACTGTCTAGAACTGGGTACAGATAGGTTAAGAAGTGTTTGGAAGGTGTACTTGGGGGTATGAAATACTTGAAGCTTTTTAGGAAGAAGGTAACATTTCCTGGCCATTTTTGATAAAAAAAGAAAATCTTCTTCAAGATCAGAATCATAATTGCAATCAGATTCCAAGAGCAGATCAAGAGCTATGAAATCATTTCTTAATGTAGCTTATCACAATTTGAGAGTGAGGAAGGCACGATTCTTATATGGCATAAAAATGTAAATGATATATGATGTTTTGAGTTATAAAGTGTTATGCTGTGGAGTGCTGTGTATGAATGGGATTATGCTGAAAAATCAGTGAAATGGGATGTTATGGTTGAATCGGCACTTTTGGTTGAGAAAGCACCAATTTGAGTGAAAGAAGTGACCTATTTCATTTTTAAATCCACTAGTGTTGGGGCTAGAGTGTTTTGGAAATTTGCACTTAAATAAGTGCAGATTTGTAAGTGTGGATTTGCCAGGACTGACACCCCCTATTTTAGGCAATAGGTGGGAGAGGCTTAAGGCAATCCAGCCAGGCAGGGGGAGAGGTGGGGTGGGAGGCCATAAATTACCATTTGATGAAATCAAGAAGGGGGGAAAGGGAGGATGATGGAGAGAAAAAAGAAAGAAAAAGAAAAGAGAGAAACAAAAATTACTATAGCCTTGAAAACCAAAAAAAGCACTTACAGGACAAAAAAATTAATAATTAGCACGTATAAAAAAAAGGAAAAAAATAAGACTTACCTGGAGAGATGAGATGAGAAAAAAAGTGAATTGAAAATAATTGAAGTATGTGAGAGGAGAGGAGGAAATGGATATGAGGCATCAATGAAATAAAGAAAGAGCTAAAAATTATGCAATTGAAGAATATATGCAATCTCATGTTGAGCTGATGAAGTGAAACAAATGAAATGTCAAATCTCATATTCACCGCCAAATGAGCAGGTGGGGTGTGTAGATAGAAAAAAATGTTAAGTGTTTGCCACCAAAATTAAGTAGGCTGTTGTGAAGAGAGACTTAAGGATGGCATCTGCAATGGTATGTCATGCAACTTTGTTACAAATGAATCATGGATGTGATGAATTTGGGATCAGGAATTAGGAATGGAAATTGGGGTATAAGAGTCAGGATAATGTATTATTGTTGATTCCTTATCCACTAGCCCTGGGGCTAATGGATAAGAATCTTCTGCAATTAATAATGTTGGATCTGAGGAAAAAAATTCCTGATCCCTAATAGTGGATCCCTCAACATTGATACTCCCTAATAAAAATAATAAAAATTTAAGAAAATTAAGATAAAATTAAAAAGATAAGAAAACAAATCAAAAGATTTCATAACATTCCAGAAAACATTTGGAGACAGAAACAAGATAGTCAACAGAGGATCAAATATTTTTCAACCTCAGAACCAAGTATTTTTGAGTGAAGTTCTTTAAAGTTTTCATACTAAAAGTTTATTGATTGAATCTTAAAAATAAACCATGCTACATCATAAAATCAAGGGCTTTAAATGTGAAAAAGGTTTGGATGAGGGGATGATCATTACTTGAAGATGATGGCTGTGCTTGGAGGCAAACAAAAAGGGGGAGTGATATGCAAAGTGACTGATGGAGCTTGCCAAATACTTGTGAATGCGGTCAGAACATCTTTGGCGCTACAACAATTTCTTTCAAGTAGTTCTCAGTCTGGAATTTTTACGTTTGCGCGACGAAACTATGTTAAAACTTAAAAACATGATAAGATCCACATTGGGGTTACCAACACTGGGGTCGGACCATGAGTGCGGTGAACCCGATCCTTTGGTGACTCGAATTTTACGTCGACGCCGTTTACATGCTTTCATTTTACGGGTACTACCCTTGCTCAGGTTATTTTGTTCCAATGCTTTGTTATTACCAAGCAATTAGTCGTTGGCGTAGCTATGTTTCTCTGATATTTTTCATTAGCACGCTCTTGGTAGTTGCAGGTTATGTAGCTTTTTTTCTTCTCCCTTCAGATGCCCTTTCCAGGGGCACATACATATCTGAGAATGCTCTTCAACCTGGACAGGAATGTTTTCATCTATTTTTCGTCAACAATAATCCATTTGATGGTCAATCTTTTGATTTAAACAGGTCAACACGTACTGGAGCTGGGATGATGTCCACAATGCAGACGCTCACTCGGATCGTGTCGAAACCTGGCGCAACCTCACTTCGGAAGAGTTTGCACTCCTGCCACTCTATCCTTGGAGCTTAGCATGCTCACCTGTATTTCTCTCTTTCCAGCCGGGCAGCCCAAATCGTCGAAATATTTGCTCGTCTCGGCTTGCCTGCCGCTATGCAGCGCTATGCATATTCTGCATGGCCCAATGGCAGAGAAACAGCGCGTGGCACCAATGCATATGCATTGCTTCAGAGCCCCCGAACAGACGGCTCAGAGGCACTTGTGCTTTCAGCGTCCTGGGTCACACGCGCTGTCGGGCGTGACACCCAAGGCGGCACCGTAAACGTGCGCGGAGTGGCTTCAATTTTGGCCCTGGCAAAGTTTCTCAAAAGTAGGCAGAATTATTTTGCAAGTGGTGTGGGTTGATTTCTGCCGCTGATTGTGATGTTAGCGTAAATTCAAGAATTCAGTCTTTGGAGTAAAGATATAATTTTTTTGATTGCTGATGGCTACACAGAAGGCACCCATGCCTGGCTACAAGGTTATCATGAATCTGAACAGTCAAGTTTGTCTTCAAACTCTTTGTACTTGGGTGATTCAAGCGCAGTCTGCTAACGCACAACTCTAAGATCTTGTATACGATTCACTTAGTGTCACCACCGGTCCCATATGGGCCGCTCTCGTTGTTGATTTTCCTTATCATTCTTTCAGCGATTTGGGGATTTATTATGGTTGGACTTCCATCTTGATATCAATTTTCCATCTTTTTAAACCCCGCATATAATTCATGTTCTTTATAGAGGGCATCAATGGTCAACTCCCCAACCTCGACCTTATCAACACAGTTCTCCATATTACTCGCTGGAGCGCTCATTGTCCCCATCGAATTCATTCCAATCCTAGCGCTCTGAGACCAAATAGATTTAGTAACTCTCTTCTACAAGCTGTATTTGATCATGAAAAAGTGAAAGAATATGAGAGAGCTGCTACAACTATGGTCAACCAATGTTTGTATGGGATTTTCGGAACTCCAAGCGGACCTGAAGGGTTGTATGGGCGCTTTCGAATTGACGCTATTGCCCTCTTTGGTGTTCCAGCCGAAGGCCCTCATGGATTTCACACCATGGGGATTATCATTGAATCTAGTTTGCGAAGTCTTAACAATCTTCTCGAACGGTTCCACCAAAGCTTTTTTCTTTATTTAATCCAAACACCTTCCCGGTTCGTCAGCGTGGGGAACTATCTCTTTGTTCCTATTCTAATCAGTATTGGTATAACATTGCTTGGATTAAAAACTTGGTCTTTCACGTTCCAAGATAATGGTGCTACATCTGAAAAAATCTCAAGGCAGGATATTCAGCTTATCTCCACACCAAGGAGTGGAATATTTGACGCCCTAAAAATAATTGGGATCACTCATCTTTTTGGTCTTTTTTTGTCTTGGTTGGTAGCTTCTACTGATCCTGCAAATGTTTCGCATGTATGTAAAATATTAAACTCACTTCTATTAATAAATCGCATGTTAAAAGCATTTCTCTTTTCTATCTATTTTACTGATTACAATACTTCGATTGACCAGTCGCATAAAATATGGACCATTCCATTGGCCGTGTTACTGTTTCCGATTGCAATTTCGAAAAGTATTTCTACCCCGATGGATGCCCTGTCCATTCGAAAATTTCTTAGGCCTTTGAATTTATTGTTGATAGGATGCGCGATTGCGACTGTCTCAACACTTTCATTCCCGCTTGGCACGTTCCTGGCCATCACTTACAGCCCAGCCCTGTGTTTCTTGGGAAGAGCAAGGGTATGGTGGTTGAGATATGCGTGGTTGACATTTTTCAATCCACCCATCACTATCTTGTTGATCAATTTGATTATAAACTCAAAAATATCAAAAGGCGTGGAACGTATCGTATATGATTTTCAGACCATAGGTGGTTGGTTTCTACCTTTTACTATGACTTTGACGGTGCCATTTGTGATTCAGGCTTCCGTAGTTGCTTTGATCGACTCAAATATTAGTAGAACTTCCACACAATTGACCCGGCTAAAGAAATCAAACTAGTAAATGATATAGATGAGAAGTTGGCAGAAATATATGAGTCTTTTGCTTCATGAGAGGACATTGTGACTATCAATTGGAACTTGTAGTTTGAGAAGAAACATAATCGAAAGTTTAGGGTGTAGAAAACTAATGCATATAGACTTACCACTGTAATGCTGGAGGGAGTGTAATCCAGCTTAAAACCAAAGTTAGATTTTAGATTGTTCATAAATTATATCTCTTCGTTAGCACAACTTGGTCTTCTTATGAACCTAAAATGCCAAGACAAGAAAAAATATGAGTCTCTTCTGAAAAGCCATCTAAACTTAATATTACCTTAAAGAATTCGACGGAAGAGGGGCTCACTAGCAAATCTCCTTGTTGGACCCAACTTTAACCTAGCCAGAAGTCAGCTCAGGGTTAGTGTTTGAACAAATTCAAAAACCAAGTTACCTCTGGGTGCATTTTCAGAAAAACGAGGTTCAAGTTAATTTCATCAAACACTGATTTCATGTAGGAAAAAAAAATCTGTGTTTAACATTGCAATGACTTTAACGACTTTGCTTCTACTAGATTAAAAAGGTAATTATGAGCTGATAGACATAACCATTTTCATCTCATTTTCAGTATCTTTCTTTCCACTCCATGTTTATGTTGTATCGTTTTTAAGGTTATCACCCAAATCATTCCTTGTTACCCCCACACGCTACTCACATAATTATATCCAGTTATCATTTTTTCCAGGCTAGTATCTTTCATGACTCTTATCATTATAATGAGGTTCTAACCGTTTATATAGTCAGCACTATTGTTTTCTTTTGTTTATTACCTCAACTCATGGATCATATAGCTCTTTATTTTATAAAAATAGAGCACGTATCATAGCTTTTAATCTCACACAATGATTTTTATGACTTCTTGATTAACTTTGTTTTAACCCTGCAGGCATATCTATATAAAAAGGAAATTAATAAAAACACCTTTCTTCACCACAAAGAAAAAACACCCGGTACCTGGTAGCAGGTGCCAATCGTTCGATCCATTTTAGATTCAAGAATTACTCAGATTTGGTACTATGCAAGTTGGAATTCTCAGTGTCCAGTGCGCGGTCTTCTCAGAAGAATTACAGCTGAGGTAAAACTAAATGGAATGAAGGATAGGGATTGGAACATGCTATTAGTTAGAATGATTATTTAATTTTGTGTTATCCTATTAAATGTTCTAGTTCCTTATTATTATGATCTTTCTCAAAACTCTTATCTGATGTTTGTTTAGGCTTTTATCTCCCTCTTGTTGGAACTTTCATCATCACTTTTCAAGTTTTTGTGCAATTTTGAAAAGCAAATTCAGAATTAGTGTTACGTCTATTCCAATCTAATGTTCCTTTAGCTGAAGATTCTTCTGAAGCCTATCTTTCATTTCACATAAACAGATTTGAATTTGGTTCAGTGGTTGTTGAGATATTAACCTTTATAGTTGAGCCTTTTTTTTTCCCAATTTCACTTAATTTATTTCATGTTTTTATATTGCATAATTATAGAATAAGGCTTCTGAAACACTTATCTGATGATTATCTAAACTTTTATCTCCCAAATCTTAGGATCACTCAAGTATTTTTCGCCCAATTGCTTGAAAAAATTATATATTTGTGCATTTCAATCTAATCATAAACTGGCCAAGAAAGCTAGACTTTGTGATTGGACAGATATGGAATGGGTTGAGCTCAGCAACAAATATATCTTTTATTCTAGTTTTATCATCACCTATGATGAATTTCATAACCAGAGGTGTGTTGACAAAACCAATTCTAATATGCTTACTTTTTTGCTTTTCTGTTATATTGATCCTATTAGTGGAAGACTGATCCCTTCACCTGCTAAAATCAAAGGCCATGGACTATACTTTCCAGATTAAAAATGTATCATGAACTTTGGTTTGAAAAATGGGATTATTGAAGCGATTAGGAATTCTTCAAGAGAGAATCATCAAACTACTCAGGCACCTCCTAGATTGGAATCTTGCAAAAAGTTTACTCATTTTGGATGTTCTTTTCAGATCAATCAAAGTTTGATAAACCAGGTGAGTAAGGTATGGGGTGAAGGGTCAATAGCTACAAAGAAAAGGGAGGGGTTCTAAATACAGTAATTAAAGGATTTCCGATTTTTCATTTTTTTCTTAAGTTTTTAATTTATCATTTATTTAAGATAATCAATGAATTTAAGTATGGTACCATTGGGCCCTTGTGCTGTATAAAGGGGTTCATTCAATTATATTCTATGAATGAGTTCATAATACCATTCTTCTCATTGCTCATGAAATTATTGGCAGATAGTATTTGAGATTCCTTTACTTGGTTGATTATCTTTTTTAATTGATTTAATTAATTAATTATAAAATTAAAATGAAAATTTGGTGATCCTTACCCCCTCCCAGATTAAATTTCAGGGGGGGGGGGTATTGCCAAATTCTCAAATAAGATGTGTAAAATTTTTGACTTGAAACAAATTTGGAATGAAATATGAATGAAATAAAAAAATCTAGTCATCAAAAGTCTTCACTAAGCACTCAATTTCTTTAACAGATTTATTAGCTTTAACACATTCTATCAGGAAAACTTTCTTTTTTGAACCAACTTCTAGTTGAAAATTGAGTTTCAACTCACACAATAGGGGGTATCAATGTTCAGGGATCCGCAATTAGGGATCAGTAATTTTTTTTCCCGGTATGGTAAGGTAAACTCTTACAGTCGCCTTGCTGTAAGCAGAATCCGGAGGAGATATGTGGATTTAGCTGAAAACCCCGTCCTTCCAATAAAAATATCAAAATGGGAATTCTAAATCACTAAGCTAACCAATCTACTTGGATCTGATTTATAAAAATAATGAAACTCTAAAATAATTAACGCTTATTGAGATTTAAAGAAAGTGGCTGTTGATAAAAGAAATACTGATAACAACAATTAAGGTGTACCAGTGAAAGATCTGAAAAGATTGACTTTTATGTTTTTATAATAATTTGAATTTTTATGAGACAGTAATAATCAAGTCCCAGCGATGAAGACCTTTCTAAAGATACCCTGTATGAAGTGTGATTTAAATTGTTGAGTAGTATTTCTAAAATGTTATATATAAAATATAAAGTTATAAGGGTATTACAATTTATTTAATTTGTTGAGTAATAAAAATGAGACTGTGGTGGTTAAAGATTAAGCTGTATGATGTGTCCCCCCCCTCAATTTCGAGTTTGAGATGCGCTTAAGTATTCCTAGTCACGTGCCTAAGTTTTCCCCTCCAGAGCTCTTCCAGAGTCAATCCGGAGTCCGTCCGGACTTCCGGACTCAATTAGAACCTTAAAACTATAATAAAAAATCTAGAAACATTACACATAAGAGAACTACTTCCCCTTTACATACCAAACTAATTTTCGTAGTCTGCGCAGCTCTAATTACCCCGTGAAAATTCATCAAAGTTAAGTAATTTTTGAAAACGTAAATATTTCTATAAAACTTTAAAATTCATTTAAAAATATAAGAAAAATAGTAAAAATTCTGGGAAAATTTCCCAAGGTTCTTGAGTGACTTGACTTGATACTTATAAATTTTTCAGACTGTAAAAATAAGTTTTCTCCGTAAAATAAATTGTATTTGTGTAGGCATTCGCTCGTGACCAATTTCTTCATATTTTAAACTCCAATAAATTAAATAAAACCCTTTTATAAAAAATAATAACGCCAACCTTGCACGCCGTAATAGCTCCATTTACGTACTTAGGTGCCATACTAAACTTTAGGCTACCACATCCTCCCTCCAATTGAGAATGTCCCCATTCTTATAACTTTGCATAAGTGGTTGAGCACAATATTCATTTTTAACCTTCAACTACCATCTTCTTTAATCAACTATAAAATTCATCTTCATCAATATGTCTTCCAAAGAACTTGTCGCTCCATGTGAACTCTGCGCTTGATACCAGGTACCTTGTTTAATGTCCAACCCTAATCTTCCTGGCAGGACAGCTTGCGACTTATGCCGTGTGAAAAAAGTCAAATGTAACCGGCCATTAGTTCCTTCTAAAATAAACATATATTTAGGACCAGCAGCTCTCCCTGATCCCTCAACTTCTAAAAAGCGATCAAAAATTCCTGTCTTCTTAAAACGAATAAGATCAAAAGCAGCTTCAAAAGTTCAATCTTCATCAGCAGATCCCGGCCTTATTTTGCCTTCACAAGATCCTAATCCTATAACGCCAGTGCCCCCAGCCAACTTTGCTGAGACTATGTTTCCTGGCTCTAAATGTAAGACCCTATTATCTTACTAAAAAAACTTTTAATCAAAATTGACTAAACCTATGACTTAATAACATATTTGAACTTCTAGCTGTCGAAATAACCAACACTGATGATGTTGGTAGAGTGAAGACGGACTATATCAATCATTATCCAAATTTTCATCGCTATCTTTTTCTTGACTTTACTAATGAGTTGAAACGAAAAATGCTGGCCTATTTTCAAGAAACTCCAGCTAATAACCATGAAGACCTCATGAAAAGAAGAATTTTAATGCAAAGCTTTGATAATGATGTTGAACAATTTCAAAGAAATTATCTTTTCTAACAGTATAACTTGATAAAATTTTGTTTTTGCTTGGTCTTCTTAAACTTTCAACATAATTGATGTTTTCTTTCTTCTCTGGCTTGATATAACATAAAATAAAATAATATAAATCTTGTGATGATTCCACTACTGAGAGAAAGGTTTGAATCCCTTCAGACTCCCATATACCAGTCTTCCTTCTTGTCACAGCATTGAGAGAGTGGATCTTCCTATGAGCCAAATACTCCTGATTCCAACCTCATAGGGCCCCCCACTGAGCCGAATTCTATGATTCCAATCTCGCCATAAGGTCCTCCAAGCTTCACACCAAAAATGGCCTAACACTGAGGCACTAAAAAAAATCATTCCCTAAAATCCAACTACCATCCTAACTTCTGATTCCTTCATCACAATTTTCAAACTTTGCCATACAGCAAACCCATAAAAATACTTTTGCCAGGCTTCCAATAATAATTTTAACTTTAGACCATGTTAAAGCGCCACAAATTTCACCTAATTAACCATTATGCTTTCCTTAGCATCATCACCACCTAAAATTTTAACCTCCTAAAGCTTATCAGCACCCAATTCCAGAAATAATTGAATAACCAGTTTAGAGTCTTAGTGGACAGTGATAAATTAAAAGATTGAATTGAGTTATCCAAACAAGATTGACATTCCAATTTAAAGTCTTGGTAGACCAAACATATAATCGATTGCCAGTTTATGGTCTTGGTAGACCAAAGATCGTTTAGGTGCATAAATAACTTGATAAATTCCTAAGTAAGGCCTAGGCTTGACCAAAGATTGAATAAATTTGATAATCCAGTTTAATGTCATAGTGGACCAAACATTTGATCGACAAGTAATCCAGTATAAGGCCATAGTGGTCCAATGAATGTTGAATTATCCTGCAGATATTAATTTTCCAGTTTAAAGTCATAGTGGACTAAACAATGAATGAACTACCAGTTTAAAGTCATGGTGGACCAAACATTTAATCGATAAGAAATCCAGTTTAAGGTCATGGTGGACCCAACATCTTGATAACAGTCCAGTTTAAGGTCTTGGTGGACCTAAAAAATCCGAAAAAAAAAAAAATTGACAATAGTCTTGAAAATTAGCCAGTTTAAAGTCTTGGAGGACTAACGGCTCCGAAATTTGTATAAAACCCTTAAGGAAAGTCTTGAACAGTAGCCAGTTTAAAGTCTTGGAGGACTAACAGATCCAAAATACGTGTAAAAAAACCTTAAAGAATGTCCTGCACAGTAGCCAGTTTAAAGTCTTGGAGGACTAACAGATGTCAAGATAAAGAAAGTTATCCTTAATGAAAGTCTTGAAAAATAGCCAGTTTAAAGTCTTGGAGGACTAACAGATGTCTTGAAGTAATATACCATAGGTATTGAGTTCCCCTAGACCCTGTTTCCTGTCTAAACTATATGAATAAACTAAAAAGAAAAGTGACTGAAAAATAAAACTAAGAAATATAATAATAATTTTGATTTAATTAATTATTTTTTATTTTTTATTTTTTTATTTTTTTTTATTTATATTTTTTTTTATTATTATTTTTTTTTTATTTTTAATTTTTTTGGTTATTTTATTATTTATTTTATTTTTTTTTATTTTTATTTTTATTATTTTTTTTTTACCATTTAAAATAAAAGATTTTTTTTTTTTCTTTTTTCAAAAAGATAGTTTTGAAATAAAAGTTAAAATTTAATTTTAAAGAAAGATAAATGAACGTGAAAAGAAAGATAAAAAAGTAATAATAAAAAAAATAATAATAATAAAAATTTCAAATTAAAGTTTTAAAAGATGCCCCCTGGCCATTTGATGAGCCGTACCCTCGACATCATACCCACATCCAAGTGCAACTTGATGTGGTTACACAATTTTGAGAAATTGAAAAGAAAAGAAATTAAATGAAAGTTTTTAGAAGATAAATTTTATAATGATGATCACTGGGTGGGCTCCCTCCAATTTATAAAAATGATTAGAGACCACCAATGAGCATCACCTTTACAATAATTCATAATATATATTAAAGAAAAGAAATCACAATCTAACATAAAAAAAATCAAAACAATCTTGAATCCGGCGTTGAGAGCGGTGTCTCTTGATTTGTTCCAGTTTATAGTCTTAGTGGACTTCCTATAATTAAAAGACAAAGCCAGGATTCAACTAGAAACAGGGAAAATTTTGGAAATGAACATTATGGGGTAATTGTGTATAGAGCAGCCAGCCCATCAATTACCCCCACACTTGCCAATATTAAATTAAGAAGGTTCCCCTGTGAACACTTCTTCCAATAAATTTTTAAAATTTTCCAACACTATCTTCACCCATATTTTTAGAAATTTTAAGTTTTTTGAAAATTTCAAAGAAGGTTTTCTCGCATTTCGTTATGTTTCATCACAGTTTCGTTGCCCATATGCACTGTAACGATAGTAAATTATTTGATAAAAAAAGAAGATAGTTTATCCTCGTTGCGGAGGTCAATAAGATTTTTATAAACATCATAGTTTATCCTCATTGCAGAGGAATCCATAAAATTTCGTCGATATCATAGTTTATCCTCGTTGCGGAGGTATAAATTTAATAAAAGTCATTAAAATTGTAGTTTATCCTCATTTCGGAGTTAGACTTCGGCACTCCTGGTGCCTCTAGGATAGAACCGTTTCACTTGATTGGCTGCTACCCTCTTCTTTAATACTACTCCATCCAACTCTTCTAGCACATATGAACCGCCGGAAACTTGCTCCTTGATTTTATACGGTCCATTCCACCTATCTGCAAACATCTTTCGCCATTGACTTTCCAAACTCCTATTATACACCAGGACCATATCTCCTGGGTTCAAAGGTTTCCTTAATTGATATGCCAACCGCTCATCCCAATATCTGACTGATTGATTTCTGATCTTCATCATCCGCGAATATGCCTTTTCTAAATATTCTTCTTTCTTTTCTAGCTGCATCATTCTTGCACACAATAATTCTTCAGTAGTTTTGACCGTGTCCCAGTCAACTCCAAGATATGATTCAGCTTCTAAATCAACTGGTAAAACTGCTTTCTGTCCAAAAACAAGTTCATAAGGTGAAAATCCAGTCGTCCTTTTGGCAGTGATTCGATCAGCAAATAAAACTAAAGGTAAATAGTGCCTCCACTTTTCGGCACTTGTCCCACACATTTTAACTAAAGCATCCTTAATAGCTTGATGCCCTCTTTCAACCATGCCTTCAGCTTCAGGATAATATGGGGTTGCTACCCTAACCTTTGATCCAACTTTCAATACGGCCTCTTTAAACTCTGTCCCAAATTCAGGACCTCCATCTACCGTTACCAATTTCATCACTCCATATTGATACACCCAATTATTCAAAAAAAATTCTGCCACATTTTTGGCAGTTAAATTAATAAGAGGCGCTGCCTCTACCCAACCAGATAAATCATCTCTGGCCACAATTAAATATTTATACCGTCCCTCTTTTATATGAACGGCATCTAAACTAACTCTTCCAAAGAGCGTATATTCACCGGTCGCGCGTCCAGGTTCTTTTGGCCTTAAATAACTTCGTCTTTGACATTCTTCGCATGACTGAACCCACTGTTTAACAGCCATCTTCATGCCAGGCCACCAAAATCGATCAGAAATTCTTCTAAACGTTTCTCCAACGCCTCTATGCCCGAGATCTTCATGCAGTGATTTCAAAACTAATTCTTGCCCCTTCTCTTGAGTTATAACTACTTGAGGATTTGGATACCTTCTCCTCATTAAGCGTCGACCAGATAGGTAAAACGTAGATGACTTCCTCTTGATAGCCACCCATTCATTGTCTTCACAATCTTCTGGCCTCTCTAAAGTCAACAAATATTTGACTAACAAAAAATAAAAACCAGTCTGACCCCAGACTTCATCTTGAAAATCGATTAATATAACATCAATAGGGACTTCTCTATCACCAATATCACCTGCACATGAATGAGCCAATAATCGTTGACCCCTAAATAAATCTTTAATCGAGCTATGTCGACGTTTTTCTTCTGAACCTTTGGATTCTTCGTAAACCGTATTCGAAAATACCTCTTTCTCTTTATCCACCTTTTTATTTAAATTCTCTAATTCTCCAACATATACACCATTCCTTAAATTACTACTATCCCACACTACCAATCCATCTTCCTCTACATACACCACATCTTCTTCTACCTCCTTTCTACCGAATTTATCTACACCTTTTCCAACACCTTTATTAGCATAAAAACTATTTTCCAGTTTATCCTCTTGGTGGAGGTCATCATCATCATAATCTAAACACAATAGTCCTGCCAGTTTAACCTCATGGGGGAGGTATGGAAAGTCTTCAGCTCCTTTAGTGCTGCCTTTGATAATAGGTATATCTTCATCAAACTCTTCTGAGTCTGAATCTTCTTCAGTGGGTGGTCTTGTTGATAAACCATCTGGCATAGTAAAAGTCTTTCCAGGCTTATGAACTAAATCAAACGAAAAATGTTGAATAAAAGCTACCCATCTCGTCATGGGTGCGTTTGGTAAACTTGGGGAATTAATCATCTGGATTAACAATTTCGCATCCACTTGCAACTCAAAATGTTGCCCCCACAAAATATGCTGAAGTTTCTTCAGTATTTTCGCCACACCACATAATTCCAATTTTGGTTGAGAATATCTTGATTCGACCTCAGTAAATACTACAGATTCATACCTAACTGGCCTGATGTAACCAGCTTTATCCATCTGAGACAAAACCGCCCCAGCTGCAACCTGACTTGAATCAACTGCTAAATAAATTCTTCCAGCTTCTTTTCCATAATCCAACTTGTGCAGGACTAAATCCTTCCCTACAACCTCCTTCTCACACTCTTCATCCCACTCCCAGTCTGCATCCTTTCTCGTTAACCGTCTCAATGGAGCTGCCAATGAAGAAAAGTCCTTGATAAACATTCTAACATATACGCAAACGCCTAAAAACCCTCTAACTTTGGTCGTATTCTTGGGTCTTGGCCAGGACTTAATTTTGTTAACTTTCTTCTTGGACATAATCCTACCCTCTCTACATACCACATGGCCTAATATTTCTAAGGCTGGAACACAACATGAAAATTTTGAACCTGAAATAGTTAAACCAGCCTCTTCAATTTGAAACAAGATTCTTTCTAAAGTAATTGCAAACTCCCAAATGAATTTGCGTATCCCGGGATTCTCTTCCAACACCTGGTTATCATAGTCGGTTGTTGGTCCCTTAATTCCTCCATCATCTATAAAGATTCCAGCATATTGTGGAATTTTGTCTTGAAGGATCCAAGCCATCTGAGCTTGATAAACTGCAACCAAATTTGTTGCTCCTTGAGGTAATCTTGTTAACTGTAAACGTCCAAGTGGCGTATCGAATGTAGTGAGAGGCCTTGAGTCCGGATGTAACTCTCTCTCATCATATCCACCCATAATATCTCCCAATCCATAACACACTCTCCCTGCGAACGCTTCAACAAACTCCTCAGCACTAGGTGGTATCCCAGCATCCTTTATTGTAACCCTATTTAATTCCCTAAGATCATGAACAACTCTAAGCTTGCCATTCGGTTTCTTGATACAAAATACCGGACTAGAATAACTTGACGTTGATTGCTCATACAGTCCAGTGCGTATCCGTTCTCTGACAACTTCAATATAGGCTTCTTTTAATGCAGCCAGAATAGGAATCGGTTTCTGCTGCCACGGTTCATGACATACCACAGGAATCTTGTAAGGCTCCCCATAGGAATGCTTCAACACACCCCTCTCCTCTTCTACAAAAGCAATGGCCTTCTCTCGCTTGACCATCACATCCAACAACAACTTCTTCTCTTCACCAGACAACCAACCATCAAGTCCAAAATTAACAACACCCAGTCTCTCAAAAGTGATTCTTGACGTCTCAGAAAATTCAGGCGGATTCTTTACCAAGGGACTTTCATAAGGATCTCTTGATAACCTTGGTCTTCTCAAAGGTGGATTTAATTCAGCAGGTAGCGGTTCATTAATAGGTCGAACTTTATTTGCTACCTTCTTATATTTCGCTGCGTCCACATCTAAATAAACTTGAGGTAAAACCTTTACTTTTGTATCGCCATTACATATTTCATCAAATGAATCTTCTTCATCGCCAGAATCGGAATAAGAAAAATTAGAAAAATATTTTATTTCATTTTTAAATTTTACCCTTTTCTCCTTTCCCTCGTCTAATTTATAAACAGATTTTCCAACACCTTTGCTTCCCTTATCCAACAGTAAATCACCCGTAAAGAAAGTCGGCAGTTTAACCTCTTGCTGGAGGACTGGAAATGAATTTTCACAAAAATTATTTCTTTGTGTTTTAATTATACTGAGATTTTTTATTGGATTTTGATAAGATTTTCGCAGTTTACCCTCTTGCTGGAGAACCGGAATAACATTTTCACATAAATTATTTTTTTGTGTTTTAATTATACCGATATTTTTAATCGTATTTTGATAAGATTTTTGCAGTTTACCCTCTTGCTGGAGGTCCATAATAGAAGGAGATAATTGCAGTTTAACCTCTTGCTGGAGGTCCGGAATAACATTTTCACAAAAATTATTTTTTTGTGTTTTACTTATACTGAGATTTTTAATTGGATTTTGATGTGATTTTTGCAGTTTACCCTCTTGCTGGAGGTCCAGAATAGAAGGAGATACTTGCAGTTTAACCTCTTGCTGGAGGTCATAAAACATACCCTTCCAATTTTTATCCAACCTAATTTGGCCCATTTTGCCTTTTTCACCGTTTTTAAATTTAATAGAAAAACCGGGTAAATCCAATAAACATATAGAAAAGTCCAAAACGTATTTGCACTCCAAAGTAATATTAACAGAAAATAATTGAGAATCCACTTGAATTATCTCCAAGTGAGCTGACCTATTTCAATCCGGGATCTCATTATGAGGAGAGATTACAACATTAGAGCAATCAGCCCCCGCTACCCCAAAAAATGAGGGCATCCATCCCTTTCCAAAAAACATAATTCACCAGAAGCCGTCCGTTTTATATGCCGCTTCTTGGTGCAAACACAACACTGGCACAGAGTAGTAATCCCTGGCCGTGTTTCCCAACCTTCATCTCCAGGAGGCGCTAACCGCATATGTAACCTCCGCATATCTTCACCAGTGATTTCCAAACTAATCCCCATGCCAGCTTGATACCCTATCCTGGCCTCAAAATCCATCAAAAAAGGACCACCAAGAACAGTTTTGACTTCTCCTCTGGCCACATAAAAGTGAACCTTACCAACAGATCCACCAATGCCTAACCTGACATGCTCAGCTGTACCCATCAGCTCTGTTGCATGCCCTCCAATACCTCTGAGGTTTCCCCCAGTCCCACTTTTAATTGGCAAGCCTATACTCGTCGCTTGCTCCAATGAAATTAAATTAATTTGAGACCCTGAATCGACCAAGGCCTTAACTTCTTTACCATTAAGAGTTACCACCAGGTAGCCCAGGGGAGCAGAAAAATGCGTATCTACATCTTCCCCAAACTTCTCAGCATTTTCACAAATATATTCCACCTCTCCAGTGGAAACCCGACGCCTCGTCAAATGCTTCTTTTGCTTTTCAGCAAGCGCCGGACTAATCGTAAATAACTCCCCCAAAGATAAGGGAATCTGCAGTTGATTCACCCTATTCAAAACTGCATCCATCGCATTAGCTTGACCAGAAACTACTGGCCGCTCATACTGGACCTTTGATTTAACAACCTTGGCCCTGGGTACCTCTTGAGGTCCAACCGAGCCATCTTCACCCCCCATTATAACATCTTCACTTTCTATAACCCTAACTCCGTCACCAGCTTCTTGCACTAATCCTGATCCATCGCTAGTCCTTCTTACTCCCTCCATTGGGATGGGACCGCTAAAACTTGGTCTGGGTAGAGACGCCAACGGTACGTCCTCCTCAGAATCTGAATCATCCTCTGGCATAGGCTCACCATTTAAATCAAACTTGCCATAACTAGGGGGCCCCATATCAGCAATCCCCTTCTGCATTTTATATAATTCGTCCTTAGAGTAAGGGTTCAATTTGTTGGCGGCAGTTTGAGCGCTAGAATTCTTGTCCTTTGAGTAAGGGTTCACTTTGTTATTGGCCTTGCCAGGATTAGCCCTCAATTGGCTCTGAATGCTACTTTTCGCCTTAGTAGCAGCTGCTCTTCTAGCAGCATTAACATCGTATTCGCCAGCCATACAGCTACCCTCCACCTGGGCAACCGTCGCCAGCTCTAAACCTCCAAAAGAAGTAGAAAATGTGGCTTTACTGACCTCTTTCTCCTTGCCCTTGTCAGCTTTACCACCATTACCATTACCATTTTTTCCACTCTTGGCATTAACATCTTCATCCGTCACCTCTTCAAATCTGGCTCTCCTTTCAGCTGTTAAACTTCTCCTGACCAAATCAGAAGGAGACTGTCCATCACTGGGCTTGATGAACGAACCATCAGGAAATTTATAAACTTTACCATCAAATAAAACTCGGCCAGCATCCATATCCTTATCAAGAGCAAAAGAAACTGTTGCTCTGTGCCCCCTCCTATTACAATAGGAGCACACCTTTGGCTCATCATAGCCACCTCTATATCCATTACCACCATTCCCACCATTTCTCCCATTGCCTGGGAAGCGGTTACCGTTGTTATTGCCATTATAATTTTGACGTTCATACCCTCTAGACTGATAAGAAGTTGACGTCGACGAAGAAGCGATTGGGGCCTTATTGGCCTTCTGGGTTTCTTGAACAAATATTTTTAATTGTTTCGTTAAATTGGCCAGGTGATCGACCATCTTATTATCTACATTACCCTCAACTTTAGCAGCAGGTAATCCCATTTGAGCCTTCTTGGCCTCCTGGGCTTTGACCATAATATCGTTGTTTTCGGCCAAAACTTCGCTAACCTTGCTAACATATTGAGTGCATGAATCTTGATATTTGTCCAACGCCAATAACTTTAGATGGGCTTGAATGTTGTCCTTGATTACCTCCAGAGCCGGCAGTTTCTGCTCACCATTAGGCAGTTCCTTCATCAAATCTTTTCTTGAAAGATCCTTCAAGACGTCCATACGAATATCCCTGCTGCATGCTGTCCAAAACAAATCTTTTGCTTGGTTCTCATGCACTAACTCGTCCACCAGTATGAGATATTCCACCACTTCATCAAACTGAACACAGAGCTTTTTGAAGTCAGCCATAGAAGAAACTCCACCTTTTGCTTGCCAGTCTCCAACAATTTTATTGAGGTCCATCATAGTAAACCTAACACCCCATCTATCAACCATAGCTTTAGAAAGCTTAACCCAATCCTTGTCCTTGAATGCCTGAATAGCAATAAACTCTTTTTCAACCTCCCTATCAGCAATAAAAAACCTAACTTGCTTCACCATATCCACATGAGAAGAACCATCAACAGCAGCAGCAGCTTCATACCTGCTAATGAACCATTTAACCTCCTTCCCATCAAACTTTGGGCCATCCCAAGAAACAATTCTAACTGAGGGAGTAAGAGGGTTAGAAGATCCAGAAGCAACAGCAGAAGAAGACATCCCAATAAGTAATGAAAAGCGTTAACAATCGATAAAATAACAAGCCTCTTGCAGGCCAATAACAAAAATCCAATTAGAGTTCCAGAAAATAAGCCTCTTGCAGGCTAATAACGTTCTTGATCCAAGTAAGTCTTTAAAGAAAGCTAGAGAAATAGAACCCCGCGTTGGGCGCCAACTATGGTAAGGTAAACTCTTACAGTCGCCTTGCTGTAAGCAGAATCCGGAGGAGATATGTGGATTTAGCTGAAAACCCCGTCCTTCCAATAAAAATATCAAAATGGGAATTCTAAATCACTAAGCTAACCAATCTACTTGGATCTGATTTATAAAAATAATGAAACTCTAAAATAATTAACGCTTATTGAGATTTAAAGAAAGTGGCTGTTGATAAAAGAAATACTGATAACAACAATTAAGGTGTACCAGTGAAAGATCTGAAAAGATTGACTTTTATGTTTTTATAATAATTTGAATTTTTATGAGACAGCAATAATCAAGTCCCAGCGATGAAGACCTTTCTAAAGATACCCTGTATGAAGTGTGATTTAAATTGTTGAGTAGTATTTCTAAAATGTTATATATAAAATATAAAGTTATAAGGGTATTACAATTTATTTAATTTGTTGAGTAATAAAAAATGAGACTGTGGTGGTTAAAAATTAAGCTGTATGATGTGTCCCCCCCCTCAATTTCGAGTTTGAGATGCGCTTAAGTATTCCTAGTCACGTGCCTAAGTTTTCCCCTCCAGAGCTCTTCCAGAGTCAATCCGGAGTCCGTCCGGACTTCCGGACTCAATTAGAACCTTAAAACTATAATAAAAAATCTAGAAACATTACACATAATAGAGCTACTTCCCCTTTACATACCAAACTAACTTTCGTAGTCTGCGCAGCTCTAATTACCCCGTGAAAATTCATCAAAGTTAAGTAATTTTTGAAAACGTAAATATTTCTATAAAACTTTAAAATTCATTTAAAAATATAAGAAAAATAGTAAAAATTCTGGGAAAATTTCCCAAGGTTCTTGAGTGACTTGACTTGATACTTATAAATTTTTCAGACCGTAAAAATAAGTTTTCTCCGTAAAATAAATTGTATTTGTGTAGGCATTCGCTCGTGACCAATTTCTTCATATTTTAAACTCCAATAAATTAAATAAAACCCTTTTATAAAAAATAATAGCACCAATCTTGCACGCCGTAATAACTCCATTTACATACTTAGGTGCCATACTAAACTTTAGGCTACCACACCGGGATCAGACATTATTAATTGCGGAAGATTCTTATCCACTAGCCCCAGGGCTAGTAGATAAGAAATCCATGATAATGCATTATCCCGCCTCTTATACCCCAATTTCCATTCCTAATTCCTGATCCCAAACTCATCTCATCCATGATGGATTTTCAAGAAAGTCACATGACTCATAATTGCTGATGACATCCATAAGTCTTTCCTCACTCTATGCTACTTAATTTTGGTGGCGAACACTTAAGTTTTTTTTCTATCTACACACCCCGACTGCACATTTGGCGGTGAATTCCCACTTCCCTCATCACATAACCCTTCCACCGGCAACAATGAAACACCTCTCTACTAGACGGCTACTTCACTCCACTATTAATGCCATCACTTTACTTTTAGTTCTCTACTATAAATCTGACTCTGATTTGGAAGATGCTTTAGCTTATATGTGTTTACTTTCCAAAAAGCGTTATATCATCACCAGGGGGCCAAATCTTTATCATGATCCCCAATATGATCTGGCCTCCATTCTCAACATTCCTCATTTAAACTTCACCCAACTTTTTAGAACTTCTCCCGATTCTTTCTTCAAACTTTATCAACTCATTTCTGAACGTCCTATCTTCCATAACAATTCTCATAACAAACAGCGTAATCCTGCCATCCAACTTGCTGTTGCTCTATGTCGCTTTGGCTCAAATGGAAATGGTGCTGCTGTAAGACGTTTGGATAATCTCTTTAACATAGGATATGGTACCGTGATATTATACACCAAGGGCTGTATGATTGCTATCCTTTCCCTCAAGTCTCAAACTCTTGCTTGGCCAACTCCAGAACAGTGACTTGAATCCTCTCAAGTAATGCAAGCTGAAGGTTTCCCTGGCTGTGTAGGATTTGTTGATGGCACAACTATACCTTTGAGTCAAAAGCCTGCTCATGATGGCAACCATTATTTTGATTGCAAAAAAAGGTTTCTTCCAAATCTTCTCCAAGTTCTCATCTTTTACAATCTAACTTTTTATTTTCTTTCTAGATACTCTATCGCCGTTCAACTTGTATGTGATGTCAATAAAAAATTTATTGCTTTTTACAGTGGCTGCCCTGGATCATGTCATGACTCTTCTGTCTTCCAAAGAATGAGGATTTCTCAATCCCCTGACTCATACTTTGACGAATCTCAGTACCTCCTTGCAGACTCAGCATATGCAAGTGGAAAGTACATTATACCTGCTTTCCGTGGTGCAACTTCAGAAAATGACCCCAAAACTTCCTTTAATTATCACCTTGCACAATCAAGAGTACGAATTGAACATGCTATAGGTATTTTAAAAGGACAATTTTCTAGTCTTCGGGAGCTCAGAATCCAATTTCAAAAAAAATTGGAGATCAAAACTGCAAATCATTGGATCTTGACTTGCGTAATACTCCACAATATTCTAGCTGATTTAAAGGATGAGTGGAATGATCTTTATGAAGAAGAGGATCCTGAACCACCACCGGCACTCCCCTCCCTTGATTCACAAATCATTCAATCAACTGGCATACGTTCCATTATAATGCCAATTACTCTCCAACATTTCACTTTGCAACGCTTTTAATTTTTAATTTTTACGTTTTCATACTTTCTAAATGTCCTCTTTGTGTACTTTATTCACTTGGTTTTGTATTTTGGTTTGTTGCATATTCATTTTTTTTTTTTGAATTTACGGTGAAAATCTTTTTTTTGGATGGCTCATTGGTTTTCTTTCACCAGCTCAACATGAAATCACATATTTTCTGAAATTGCATATTTTGTCAGTGATTTTTTTTTCATTCATCCCTCATATCCTTTTCCTATTCTCCTCCAACATCCCTCAAACATTTTGGTTTCATTCATTTTGTCATCTCATCTCTCCAGGTAAGTCATTTTATTCTTTTTTTTTGATTTTTTGATTACTAATTATAATTTTTTTTGTTTTTTTCTGTTTATTTTATTTTTTTTATCTAAATTTTTTTTGTAAGTGGTTATTTTGGATTTCAATGGTATAATTAACCTTTTTTTTCTCTCCCTCTTTACTTTATTTTTTAGCTCCATCACCCTACTCTTCATCCCTCCTTGGCATTGTCATTATCCCCCCTTTCCCTTATTTCACTTTTTTTTGGCTCCATTTCATTGAAACACATACATTGCACATTCTTTATGCATTTCTCTTACTCCATATTCAATTTCCTCACAATTCCAACATCAATCTTTCTCACTCTATTTTTCCTACTTTTCAATCAAGGTAAGTTTCATCTCCTTTTTTTCATGCCTATATGATATCTCATTCCTTTTATGAAAACTTCATACTTAAATATATGTATGACTCTTATCTGGATAACAGTGAACTTATAAAACTCCTTTTGATCTCATCTTCATTACCACTT
Organism: Hemileia vastatrix; assembly: GCA_030280995.1. Lineage (NCBI taxonomy): Eukaryota > Fungi > Basidiomycota > Pucciniomycetes > Pucciniales > Zaghouaniaceae > Hemileia > Hemileia vastatrix. Next base: position 7,768,253 of record JASXTE010000012.1, read on the forward strand.
TTCAAGTTTTTGTAAAATTTTGAAAATCAGACTTGGAATTAGGGTTAGGTCTATTCAAATCTAATGTTCTTTTTACTGAAGATTCTCCTGAAGGCCACCTTTCATTTCCTGCAAACAGATTTGAATTTGATTCAGTGGTTGCTGAGATATTGACCATTAAAGTTGAGCCTTTTTTTTCCCAATTTAAATTTTTATTTCATTTTTTTATGTAACAAATTAGGGTTAGGTTTATTTAAATCACATGCCCTTTAACTGAAGACTCTACTAAAGCATATCTTTCATTTCCCACAAATAGGTTTGAATTAGGTTCAGTGGTTGCTGAGATTTTGACCTTTGAAGTTGAGCCTTTTTTCCAAATTTCACTTGTCTTATTTCACATTTTTATATTGCATATTTAGAGGATAAGGATTCTGAAACTCTTATATGATTATTATCTAGGCGTATGTTCGTTGGTCAAGAATATCACTAAAGCTCAAAAAGATGAAGATTTTTGCTTATGGGACACTCTACCTTCCTTTGACTCTTTTCTTGCTTTTCGACTCAAAAAGCTCTGTAATAAAGCATTTGAAGAAAATCATGAACTTGCAACCAAAGTTGGAATACTGAATTGGTGTGACTCCAAGTGGGAAGATATCAGCCACGAATATCTTTTATTTTCTAATGTTATTATCACTCATTCTGGATTTCACAATAGGATTCATATCGATAGGAATGATGCCAATTTTCTTACTTTTGGAATATTCTCATATATCAATCCCATAACTGGCCACCCAATACCATCTCCAGCTAAAATCAAAGGACATGGTTTATATTTTCCAGACCACCAGTGCATCATTGATTTTGGTTTGGGAAATGGTATCATCGAAACTATTTGGAATTCTTCTCAGGATAATCATCAAACGACCAAAGCTCCTCCTGGTTTGGAATCCTGTCAAGATTTCACACATTTTGGTTGCTCATTTCAAATCAGTAATAAGTTGATACAAAGAATCAATAAGGTAAAGAAAGAAGGTAAAGTTATTTGATTTAAAAAAACTTTATCTAGATCCAAAAAGTATGGGGATTAGAGTTGTCATTGAAAATTTTATATTTTTTCATAAATTTTTAATAAATATTTTTTATATATCAATTTTCTCAAGTAATGTGATGAGCCATTGACCTTTGGTTGTATAACAGGTAATCATGATAACATTTATTTGTTTGATTCGTGAGGTTCCTCTTGCCTATACCTGTAGAAAGTCCCAAACTTTTGTTTCTAGACTTGGTCTGCATTTTGGCTTGAGGAATTGTCATCACTATAAACTAGGGAAATTGATATATATTAGATATTTATTTAATAATTTATGTAATTATATTAAATTTAGATGACTTCCACCCCTTACTTCAATAAAATGCAGGGGGGGGGGGGTATTGCCAAATTTTCAAATCTGACATGTGAAATTGATGACTTAGAAAAATTTTGGTGATACCCACCCCTTGCTTCAATAAAATTCAGGGGAGAGTATTGCCAATTTTTTAAAACAGATATAGAATTTTTTTGACTTGTAAATATTTTGCTGAAAATTTTTTGGTGATACCCATCCCTTACTTCAATAAAATTCATGGGGGTTTTTGCCAAAATTTCTTATAAGACTTGTGAAATTCTTGACATGTAAGAATTTTTGGGATACCAGTAAAATGCAGGAGGTAGTAAAGCCAAATTTTAATATAAGACTTTCAAGATTCATGATATGAAAGAATTTTTGTGATACCCACCCCTTACTTCAAAAAAATCCAGGGGTGGGGGATTGTCAAATTTTCAAAGGAGACATGAAAATTTTATTTAAAAAAAGTGGGAGAGTAATGAAAAAAAGGAAATTATTGGAAATTTTATGTACAAATAAATATGAACAGTTGAAGTGTGAGAGAAATAAAACAAACTAGTCATCCAACAATTTCTTTAAACGTTCAATTTCCTCAACAGATTTATTAGCTTTAACACATTCTATCAAGAAATCTTTCTTTTTGGAATTTTCTTCATGATCAAACTTATATTTCATCTGCTCTAATAGGTTTTGATGTTCAAGTGTTTTCTCCTCTTTTTTTGATTTTTCAATACTTAGAGTTAACTCAAACTTCTTCTCCTCCAAATCTTGGGCCTGATCATCCTTCCGTAAAGAGAGCTGGTACTTCCTCTCCTCCAAATCTTGGGCCCAATCATCCTTCCGTAAAGAGAGCTCGTACTTCCTCTCTTCCAAATCTTGTAGCCTATCATCCTTCCTTAAAGAGAGCTCATATTTTTGCTTTTCAAACTTTAGAGTCTCTTTAGCAGCTTCCACTTGTTCTAGAGTGATAAGCAATGTTAACAAAAAGTAGAAGAAAAGCAGAGTAAAGTATTAATAGGTATGGTATCACTTACCAGCATCACGTTTCTCTAAAAATTGTTCCATAGACAAAAAAGGGGTTTGTGATGAAGTATCACTTTTTCGTCTTCTTTGGGAGTGGAAATTTAGACTACTTGAAGCCCTTTGCTTTTTGTTCAACATAGCATTTTCCTCCTCATCATTGTCACTAGCTTCAGACTCAGTTGATTGTGGGTCCTGGGCTTGTTCATCAGCCTTTTAAGAAATAAGAAAATCTAAGTAAATAAAAAAAAGTATTGATAAGATAAAAGAAAAAAATAACAGACCTGAGTTAGATTGGGTTGGGTTAAATCACCAATAGGATCAATAGCAAAGCTATCTAGATTTGTAGAATTTAGAAGAGGGGAGGCTTGAGTGGAGGAAGAGGATGGGAAAAGATTTGCTTCAACATCATGTTCGGAGATAGGATCTTCACCATCCAACATGTTTACAGGATTAACATCGGCTTGCTCTCCAAAAATTGCATCCATCTCTTTAAAGTAAGGACATAAAGTTTCAAGTTTATTGTCTATGGATTTTATGCCCTTAGTTATATTGTTGTCGGTAACCCCAAAACCAGTGGAAGATGAAAGAGCCTTTGCCTTCTTGTATTTTGCTCGGTAATGCTTGAATCGTTCAGAAATCTGTCTAGGCAAAAGATCAATCCTTCCCTTGGTCTTATTCCGTAATTCATTTGCCATTAGAAGATAGCCATTAACTTTTGATGCGGGGGGCCGTCCTACTTTAGTGGCATACTCAGTACCAAAACAAGAATCATAGTTAGATTTGGTTTTCAGCCAGTTGATAAGAATGAGATGGTCATCTTTTTTTAATTGAACGGTCTTTGATTTCTCAGCTGAGCGGGGGAAAGAGGAAGTAGTGGGAATTGAAGAACAACTGGGTGATGGCTGCCTTTGAGAAGATCTAGGATTACGAGGCATGTTATTATAAATGAAGATGAAAAGGAGCAGAAACAAGCAGATGAGATAGCGAGATGAAAAGGAGAAGAATCAAATAGATGAAATGGGGAGAAATTCTGAGCGGATAGAATGAACAGGATGGGATGAGAATGGAAGTGAGTAGCAAGGTAGAAGGCTGGGATATCCAGAAAGTTGTCCAAGATGTGGTTATTAAATATTGAGGATAAAAATGTCAGATAAGAGGTGAAAATTGACACGTAAAGTGTCTAATAATCCAATTATTAGCAAAAATAATTGTGGAAGATAATTGAGGTATGCAGATTATTTTCCGCAATTAATTTAATTGCGGATCGGTCAACATTGATACCCCCTAATAGGAAATTGTACTCAAGATCCTTCTCCTCTTTCTTTATCCCAAATTTCATCTCCTCTAAGTCATGTGCCCTCTCATCCCTCTGTAAAGAAAGCTCAAATTTCTTCTCCTTCAAGTTGGGTGCCCTCTCTTCCCTCTGCAAAGAGAGCTCAAATTTCTTCTCCTCTAAGTATTGTGTCCTATGATCCCTGCGTAAAGAGAGCTTTTATTTTTGCTTTTGAAATTTAAGAGTATCTCTTTCAAATTCATCTTTACCTAGAGTGAAAAGGTATATTAACAAAAGAAAAGAAAAGCTCACTTAACTACTAAGATGTATGCTATCACTTAATAGCTTCACATTTCTCCAAAAAATCAACTTTGGAAGAAAAAGGGGTTTGGGAAAAACTATTTCTGTTTCATTTTCACTGACTGCTGACACTCAGAGTAGTTTATGGTCTTTGCTTTTTTTGGAGGTAACATTTTCCTCTTCATTATTGATGCTAGCTTCAGACTTTCTTGCTTGAAGATCCTGGTTTTGTTCATTAGCCTTTTTAAAAATAAATAAGAGATATGTAAAAATAAAAATAAAACAACTAGACAAGAAATAAAAGCTCACTGGAGTTAGATTGGGTTTGTTTATATTTCCATAAGGATCTATTGAAAAGGTATCTTGATTGGTCAAAGTCAAATGAGGGGAGGCTTGAGTAGAAGTGGAAAGAAAAATATTTCTATCAACATCATGTTTGAAGATATTGTCTTCTCCATCCAAAATTTCTTCAGGATTAAAATTGGCTTTCTCTCAAAATGAGGAATCCGTTTCTCTTAAAGTAAGGACAAAAAGAGTCAAGTTTTTTGTCTATCAATTTGATGCCCTTACTGATATCAAGATCTGTAATACCAAAACCAGTGGAAGATGAAAGAGTCTTTGCCTTCATGTATTTGGCTTGATAGTGCTTGAAGCCTTCAGAAATCTGTTTAGGAAAAAGATTAATCCTTCAATTTGTCTTATTTCATAATTCATTGGCCATTAGAAGATATCCATTGAATTTGGATACAGGGGGACATCCTACTTTAGTTGCATTTTCAGTACCAACACAAGAATCATAATTAGTTTTAATTCTCAGCCAGTTGATAAGTATGAGATGATCATCTTTTTTAATTGAACATTTTTCAACTTCTTAGCTCAGAAGGAGAAAGAGGGAGTAATGGTATTTGAAGAACAACTGGCGGAAGGCTGCCTTTGAGAATATCTATGAGTACAAGGCATGTTTAGATATTTGAAGATGAAAAGGAGAAGAAACAAACAGATGAGATGGGTATGGGTTCTGAACAGATAGAATGACAGGATCGGAGTGTGCAGAAAGGTAGGGAAGCTGGGACATCCAGAAAGTTGTCCAAGATGTGGTTATGAAAAATTGATGATAAAAATGTCAGATAGAGGTGAAAATTTTAATGTAAAACATATAATAGCCCAATTATTAGCAAAAATAATTGCGGAAGATAATTGGGGTATAATGATTTTATCCGCAATTTAATAAATCACGGATATCTTAACATTGATACCCCCTAATAAGGGAATAAAGAGCTAAAAATTATGTCTAATTAAAGGCAATAAACATTATAAATGAAGAAATTAATTAAAACAATTTTAACTATGAAATTTCCATTCAAAAATAACCAATATTACCTAAGAATCCATTGAGAAACCCAAAAGAAGATGTGATATGTGGGGTGACTGAGTGCAGACTCTTGGAAGGTGCTCGCACAGGTAAATCCTTCACTAAACATGAAATTTTAAGTTTGTTTGTGAAATCTGTGTGCCAACCATGAGTTTATTAATGAAATTAGTGCATATAATATAGTCAATGCACTAATAATGAAATTAGGACACTAAATAAGTGCCTCTTGCTTATTTTAGTGTGTTTACACATATAGAGCATACACTGTAGGGTAATTTTAGTGTGAAATCACTAAATTTTTTTAATAATGAAGCTATGCACATGGGATAAATGCAGGCAGCATAAGGCCAGTACACATAAGCCATTTCTAGCATAAAAAACATCAACTTTTAGAAGTATTATTTTTAGAAATTTAATTAGTCATATTTATTGCAATAAATAAGGCATATTGATCTGTAAATACCCAATTTAAATATTATTAACTTTATAGCACATATATCCAGCTTTAAAGTGATTTAAAGTGCATTTATCAATTATTTCACTATAATAATGAAAAAACAGCTTTAAGACCACTTAAAATTTATTTAACCTTATGTATAAGGTACTTAATACTTCCCTAACAGATTCAAACCTAATATTAAGTACATAAGAGCTATAACAGGTGGATATATGCATGTATTTAAGGTATTCTAATGGCATATATTGTAGTAAATGACTTATTTCACTTATGTATACATATTTTATACCTTCACTTATTGTCCCCACATGTAATACACGTGTTTAGCATATTTTATATGTTTATTTTACTCAGCCATGGGAATATGCAGGCTGACACCCTAGATATAGCATGGGCCATTTCTTGGGTATATATACTGCTTCCACATTGCAGTTGTTTTGCTAGTGGCCAAATACTATTGCTAGGAAGGTCTTCTCTTTTTTGCTTCAGCTTCTGATTACTTATAAACTTTATACTTATTCATCTCTTTTTTGGTATGCGCATACTGTAGGTTGGTTTTGTTGCTCAATAGTTAAGGCTTGGGATACTAAGTCCAAGACTGTTTTATATTATTAAAGTCATAGCCTTGATATTAGTTGCTCATTTTTTTTCTGCTTCTTAGTCCAATTTCCCCTCTCATTCTTCTGACTAACTCCATTTTTGACTAATTCCTACTTGCAAGTGAATAGAATATAATTTTATTGTCTTGATGTGAAAAAAGATAAAAAAACTACTTGTGAAATTTTATGCCAGGGGTTAGTACAACATCATAAAAATAAGTTTTTACTCTTTAATTCAACTTTTTTCCCTGTGCATCTTAATGTTAAAATATGTACACATGTTTTTATCAGTATTTTTATATCAAGATCTTATGTAATATTTAAGGCAAAGACAAAACCGTGTTTTACTAAATTAATTCAACAATTCTTTTACCAATTTAATAAATATCTGTAATATCTTTATTAAAATATGGTACTATTTTTAACATATTAATATCTGAATTAACTAAGTGTCACAAGTTTTTTTATTTCTTAAACATTTTTTACATCTTTCAAAATCATCTTATTTGAAATTCTTATCTGTTACTCAAGAACACCCGCCTCAGTGTGATTGAGACAGAAGGATATTTTTTCTAAACCTCAAGCTCTAGGCGTTCAGAATTTCTGTGATAGTTCTACTAGAAAGCAAGTAAAAAGAAAATAAACGTGATTGTATGGATGTATAATTACATTTCAAATAAAACATTTAACTAAGAATTTAAGTGGATGTTGTTTGATGTCATTTATGAGTTACAACAGGGAAATTTTTTTTTGGGTTTATATATTTGTATATCAAGCAAAATATAATTCAAGGATAAACTAGGACTTTTTTTTCCTGTTTTCTATGTGAATGTATGTTAAATTAATAAGCAAATGAGCCAAATATAACCAATACTGATGAGAAAGCAACGCAGAGGGTTTTAGCAAGATTATTGAACGGTTCAAGGTGTAAACCTTCATTGGAAGTGGGTGTCGCTGAGGCAGCAGTCGAGGGAAATGTAGGGAGTGGAGCCGGAGCACTACTATGATTTTTTGAATCATTTTGAGAATCTGTTGCAGCCGCCGTACCATTGATTGAAAATTGACCACTCTGTGCTAAGATGGATCCTGTCTATAAATACACAAAAAAGGAATAAAAATAAAGGATTATAAATCTTGTGAAATTAATTCTTCAAACGCATGTGTTTCTACAAACCGGACCGATAGCATTTATTTGGTAACCTGCGCCAGGTTTTAAACCGGTAAGATGATCGAGTGTGTATTTAAAATCTGAGGTTGAAATCCCATCTTTTAGTATTTTACTAAAACTGGAGGGATATGTTCTATATATTTATACAAATTGAGTTAGTAAACGGTCTTTATATTATAGAGAAAAAAGTTGTATTACTTGGTATTGTAATTTACTATACTCAATCCAATGGATTCAGGGTCGGTACTAACACTTTGCCACTCAACTGTGCATGGCCCATTGAGGCTTTGAAAGTAAAGCCAAATATTAGTGAACCTGATGTGTATATTGACAAAATTTTCCTGAATACAACTTACTTCCATGTAGTGCCAGAACTAGGTTGGGTTACCAACAACGAACGAACAAAAGGGATTATTCCCCACACGAAGATAGAAAACAAACTTAACAGAGGCGATGACACAATGTTCATTTCTGCAAATAAGTGTCGGTACAGTTTGATAGTTGATAATTTCAACAAGAAGATGACACTTATTAAATCGAGTTAAGAACTAGAAAGTAAAGAAAGTGCTCAGAAGAGTTGGTTATGGGGAAGAAAAACAGAAGATGAGGTTAACTGCTATTTAAACACTACAATCTAACTCATGCTAGAGTGAAATGCTTGCTTTCATGAAAGTAACGTTTTAATTTACATTTACAGGAATGACTGGACAATTTGATATCGACACGATAGCTGTTATTAGACAACGGCTGAAAAAATAGCCATTCAACCGCATCATTTATGCCGCAAGAGTATTTTTTTTCTCTTATTCAAAATATTTTCAACCGGAGGGTTTATCGGTTATTGAATCCGGTAGCGATTAACTAGAGTAGTTGCCATTATCGCTTCAACTGAAGCCTTCATGATGCGACTTATAATTATCTTGTGTTTTTTTTTACTGTTGGAAGAAATTATTTTCATTATCTCAAATCGGTAGCTATTTGCTTGACAAAGAGAAGCACACGGAATTTTTTGACTTATTAAACGTCACAATACTAGCATAAGCTATGATTGAAAAAGGTATAAAATAAAGATAGTATATCAAGCTCTAAGAAAGCATATAACATGTTTATTTGATAGTAATTCAATAAGGAAAGGAAAGAGAATTCAGCTAGATGTTATAGCGAGTTATCTATAAGTCGTGCCGGGCTGGTCAGTCTCCCTCCCAACGGCCAGCGCAAATGATATCAGATGTGGAAAGACTAAAGTGTTAGTAAGAAGAGGTTGGCTTAGGAAGGAGTATCCGCGCTGGCGAGCTTCTTCCTAGGGACCACCCGATAATTATCCGAGATTTTCATAAAATCCTTTACAGCATCTGGGGAGTGCGTATTGCGTTCCGCAAATCGGTCGCCCATTTCTATGTAAATCGGTGATTCATTGCCATCTTAATACGATTCAAGATGTGGGACCAACGAACCAATGTGCTCAGACGGAAATTGACTTGGCTAGAAAAATGTTATTAGTAGTCTCCTTGGTCACTCTGACTGAATATGTCTTTATTTTACTGGCTTAAACTGCCTTCACAGTGCTCGATCTTGATTAATTTCTTTCCTAGGAGATCACAAATTTCAACTGCCTTTTTTCATAACCTAATCATTTAATAACTCAATGTACAGCAAGAACAATAACTCTTGGCCTTCTTGTCATTTTTTTGTGCACTTTTTATACTGGTATGGCATTTTTTTTTACGTGTATCACCCAAAAAAGCCTACAACCTCCTTTTCAAGGTTGTAATAGTGCTAATCCAGGCAAAAAAGTAATAAAAATTTTTGGCAAAAAGGCCAAGAATTTATGGTGTTGCTGTAAGAAAACATTTTTTGTTTATTTCTTCCAACTTTACCAATAATAATACATATACTCCCCCCTTTTTAAAAGACTTTTGCTCATTCAAACTCATTTTTCATAAGCCATTGAGTCACCAGAACTTTGCTTTATTGAAATTTAAAGTCATTTTTGTTTATGATAGAGTAATCAGTTTAAACTAATGTTTCTAGGAGTTTTTTTAAATCTTCATATGAATTTTTTTCCAGTTTTATATTTAACAATATTTCAAAATCTAGAAAGTATGTTGGTTATATTATATGTGGAGGAAATATGTTCTTTATATAATAAAAGTTATTAAACTTCATGGCCTTAAAGAATTTCTTTTTTTTCTGATAAAAGCTTAAAAATAACATACTTCAAGCTGCAAAACCCCCATTTATCATAAATCTGAAAAAATATTGAAGGTTTGTTTATAAAAGTAACCAGAATTTTCAATTCATATCTTGATGTTCAGTACTCAAATATTTGTATTGACTGAATAGGCTGAAATTAATCCACATATATTAAATTAATTTGAGAACATGGCATTCCTCACTACTATTTCATATAGAAGTTTATATCATTAGGGGGTATCAATGTTCAGGGATCCACCAGTAGGGATCAAGAATTTTTTTGGCAGGGATCAGACATTATTAAATGCAGATGATTCTTATCCACTAGCCCCAGGGCTAGTGGTTAAGGATTGCACAATAATGAATGATCCCACTTCTTATACCCCGATTTCCATTCCTAATTCCTGATTTCAAACTCATCACATCCATGATTGATTTGTTAGCAAGTCACATGACATATAATTGCAGATGCCATCCTTATGTCTCTCTGCACTCTATGCTACTTAATTTTGGTGGCAAACACTTAACATTTTTTTTATCTACACACCCCACCTGCTCATTTGGTGGCAAACTCCCACTTCCCACTCATCACCTAAACCTTCTACCAACAACCTTCTCTACCAACAACAATGAAGCACCTCTCTGCTAGGAAGCAAATCCACTCAGCTATAAATGCTATCACTTTAAATTTAGCTGCTGACTCTGATTCAGACTTGGGTTTGAAAGACACTTTAGCTTATATGTCTTTTCAATTATCTTTATGATGAAGAGGATCCCAAACCTGCACCAGCTCTCCACTCCCTTGAACCACAAAACATTCTTTCCACTGGCATAAGCTCTGTCATTATGCCAATCAACCTCCAGAATTTTGAAACACAACCCTTTTAATTTTTTTCCATAATCTCCAAATGTTCAACTTGTGTGCTTTATTCACTTTGTTTGGTGTTTTTGTTTTTTGCAAATTCATTTTTATTTTTAATTTACAGTAAATGTCTCTTTTTTGGATGTCTCATTTGTTTTCATTCACCACCTCAACATGAAATCACATATTTTCTGCAATCACATAATTTTTCACTGTTTCTTTTATTCATTCATCCCTCATATCCTTTCCTCCTCTCCTCAAACATCACTCAAACAATCAGGTTTTATTTACTTTCTCATCTCATCTCTCCAGGTAAGTCATTTTATTCATTTTTTTATTTTTTGTTTGCTAATTATTTTTTTCTGTTTTTCTTTCTGTTTTTTTTTCCTTTTTGTATCTAAATTTTTTTGTGAGTGGTTATTTTTAATTTTAATGGTAAAATTGACAGTTTTTCTCTCCTTCTTTTCTTTCTTTTTAAGCTCCATCACCCTACTCTTCATCCCTCCCTGGCATGGTCATTATCCCTCCTTTCCCCTATTTCGCTTTTTTTTGGTTCCATGTCATTAAAACATACATTGCTCATTCTTTATGCATTTCACTTACTCCATATTCAACTTCCCCCAAATTCCAACATCAATTTTTCTCACTCTAATTTTCTTACGTTTCAATCAAGATAAGTTTTATCTCCTTGTTTTCATGCCTATAGGATATCTCTTTCCTTCTAGGAAAATTTCATACTTAAATATATGTATGAGTCTTATATGGATAAAAGTAGAATTATTAAAAACCTCTTGTTCTCATCTCCATTACCACTTTTCAAGTTTTTGTAAAGTTTTGAAAATCAGACTTGAAATTAGAGTTAGGTTTATTAAAATATAATCTCCTTATAATTGAAGATTCTCCTGAAGGCTACCTTTCATTTCCTACAAACAGATTTGAATTTGGTTCAGTGGTTGCTGGCATATTGACTTTTAAAGTTAAGACTTGTTTTCCCAATTTAAATTTTTTTATTTCATGTTTTATGTAAAAAATTAGGGTTAGAATTATTTAAATCACATGTCCTTTACCTGAAGATTCTCCTGAAGTCTATCTTTCATTTCCCACAAACAGTTTGAATTTGGTTCAGTGTTTGCTGAGATTTTAACCTTTAAAGTTGAGACTTTTTTTCCAAATTTCACTTAATTTATATAATAGGGGGTATCAATGTTCAGGGATCTGCAATTAGGGATCAGGAATTTTTTTAGCCCGGATTCAACATTATTAATTGCAGAAGATTCTTATCCACTAGCCCCAGGGCTAGTGGATAAGAAATGCACAATAATACATTATGCCGCCTCTTATACCCCAATTTCCATTCCTAATTCCTGACCCCAAACTCATCTCATCCATGATGGATTTTCAAGAAAGTCACATGACTTATAATTCCTGATGCCATCCTTAAGTCTTTCCTCACTCTATGCTACTTAATTTTGGTGGCAAACACTTAACCTTTTTTTCTATCTACACACCCTCATATCTTTTTCAAATTAATGGTTTATTCCTTTTTTGTAAATATTTCCATTGTAAATTAACATAAGTTTCTGATCCTATCCTTCCCTTGTGTTCCCACCAATTCCACTACACCTCAAATCTTCCTTTCTCCCTTCCCTTCCACCTTCACTAGAAACCCCACTCCTCAAACTTACCTTGTTTTCCATCTCTTTATCTCCACCAGACACCCCAGAACACCCTTTCATCTTTAATTGATGCCTCACCTTTCAAATCCACCTCGTTTTACTCCCTTTTGCCTCCAATAGAAACCCCACTCCTCAAACTTACCTCGCTCTCCATCCCTTCATCTCCACTAGACCCCCAACACACCCTTACAACTTTAATTGATGCCTCACCTTTCAAATCCACCTCGCTTTACTCCCTTTTGCCTCCAATAGAAACCCCACTCCTCAAACTTACCTTGCTCTCCATCCCTTCATCTCCACTAGACACCCCAGCACACCCTTTCAACTTTAATTGATGCCTCACCTTTCAAATCCACCTCGCTTTACTCCCTTTTGCCTCCAATAGAAACCCCAACACACCTTTTTAACCAAACTTGATTCCCCAAGCATCAAATCCACCTCTCTCCCTTACTCTTCACCTCCAATCAACACCTCATCACCCAAAAATAAGCTCTCCACCCTCTTATGTGCTTCTTTAGTACCTTGAACATATATTTAATTTGTCCACATTAATCAAGATTTGTAAAAAAAGTTAAAATTAATACAAACTATCACATTAACCTTTACTTATAGACATCATTATAGAGAAAAAATATATATTTCAAAAATTTTGAATGTAACAGGACTGTAATTTTTGTATTCAGGAAACTTACAAAAGATTCAGGTCAATAATTTTCTAATATTTTTTGGGAACAAATTTACTTTTTTACTTATTTATGGCATGAATGATAACTCTTGGCCCTTTTGACATTTTTTTGTGGACGTTTTATACTGGTGTGGCATCTTTTATGTTGGATGCATCACCCAAAAAAGCCTAAAAACCTCTAATTAGGGCCAGAAAAGTGCTGATACAGGCAAAAAAAGTATTAAATAATTTTTGGCAAAAAGGCCAAGCATTTATGGTTTTGCCAAATATATAATTGTACAAATTAAAGTGACTGTTTGTCAGACTTATAGTTACTTTTTGGAGATGCTTAATGGTGTGAAATATAATAGTTTTATTGTTCATTGGTTCATAATTTATTTATTTATTAGCTATTTTCTTCAAATAATGTTCATTTTTATTATATTGGGCTATTAAATCATATATCTTGTCCCATAGACTATTTCAGTTATTGCAAAACATTTTTCTGTATCATAAACTTATTTTAATATATTTGTATTACTTTTCTTTATTCATCTCTATAAATTTAATATTACATACTTTAAGATTATCATTTTTTTGTGGAGATGAAGTGAAGAAGAGAATATTGGATGTAAAGGTGGAGGGTTTTTGGTTGGAGGCTATGGAGAGGGTGGAGAGTTAATTTTTGCATGATGAGGAAGGGAGCAAGATGGATTTGATGCTTGGGGCATCAAGTTTGGTTAAAAGGGTGTGTTGGGGTTTCTATTGGAGGCAAATGGGAGGAAAGTGAGCTGGATTTGAGGGGCCAGGCATCAATAAAAATTGAAAGGGCGTGTTGGGGTGTCTAGTGGAGATGAAGGGATGGAGAGCAAGGTAAGTTTGAGGAGTGGGGTTTCTATTGGAGGAAAATGAGAGTAAAGCAACATGGATTAAAGGGGTGGGGCATCAATTAAAGTTGTAAGGGTGTGCTGGGGTGTCTAGTGGAGATGAAGGGATGGAGAGCGAGGTAAGTTTTAGGAGTGGGGTGTCTATTGGAGGCAAATGGGTGTAAAAAGAGGTGGATTTAAGGGGTGGGGCATCAATTAAAGTTGAAAGGGTGTTATGGGGTGTCTAGTGGAGATGAAGAGATGGAGAGAGAGGTAAGTTTGAGGAGTGGGGTTTCTATTGGAGGTAAATGGGAGGCAAGAGAGGTGGATTTGCAGGGTGGGGAATCATGTAGAGGTGAAGCAGTGAGGTGGAGTCTCTTTTAGAGGAGGAAAAAATAAAAATAATACAGCAGTATCCTGGTTAGAAGCAGTAGCTCATCACATAAAATAGAAAATCTATTTACCATCTACTTCCCATAAGATAGGTCTAACGCTGCCTCTCAAGTCTGGAGGTTGAGAAAGATCATACCATTTCTGTTCAAAATATGCTATGAAATCATACAATGCTAAATGTTTTGATTCATAGATCCAAAATATTCTCTTTCTTACCACATAGGGGAGGTTCTGGCCCAGAATTCAAAATGTTGGTGAGGGAGATTGTCTATGGTAAAGAGGATTGGACATTTCAATGAAAAATTTTTCAGGGTAGATGACAGGATGGGATGAGGGTAGGAGTGCACAGCAAGGTGAGAAGGCTAGGATATCCAGAAAGTTGTCCAAGATGTGGTTATGAAATATTGAGGATAAAAATGTCGGATAAGAGGTGAACATTGACACATGAAGTGTCTAATAACCCAATTATTAGCAAAAATAATTGCGGAAGATAATTGGGGTATAAGGATTTTTATCCGCAATTAATTTAATTGCTGATCCCTGAACATTGATACCCCCTAATGTTTTTATATTGTATAATTAGAGAATAAAGCTTTGGAGACTCTTATCTGATTTTTATCTAGTCTTTTATCTCCCTCTTGTTGGAATTTTCATCATCAATTTTCAAGTTTTTGTGCAATTTTGAAAAGCAGAGTCAGAATTCGGATTAGGTTTATTTGAATCTAATGTTCTTTTAGCTGAAGATTCTTCTGAAGCCTATATTTCATTTGCAATAAATGGAATTGAACTTGGTGCAGTTTTTTCTGAGATATTGACCTTAAAAGTTGATCTTTTTATTCCAAATTTCACTTAATTTATTTCATGTTTTTATATTGCATAATTATGGAATAAGGCTTCTGAAACACTTATCTGTTTACTATCTAGGCTTTTATCTACCAAAACACAGGATCACTCAATTATTTATTGTCCAATTTCTTGAAAAAATTATAAGTTTGTGAATTTCAATCTAATCATAAACTGGAAAAGTAAGCTTGACCTCCCAATTGGACAGATATTGAATGGGTTGAACTCAGTAATGATTATATCTTTTATTATAATTTTATCATCAACTATGAAGGATTTCATAGACCAAGCCATGTTGATAAAACTGATTCTAGTATGCTTACTTTTTGGATTTTCTGTTATATTAATCCTATTACTAGAAGACCAATCCCTTCACCTGCTAAAATCAAAGGCCAATGACTATACTTTCTGTATCATAAATGTATCATGGACTTTGGTTTAGTAAATGGTATTATGGAAGAGATTTGGAATTCTTCAAGAGATAATAATAAAACTACTAAGGCACCATTTGGATTGGAATCATGAAAAAAGTTTACTCATTTTGGATGTTCTTTTCAGATCAATCAAATTTTGATAAACCAGGTAAGTAAGGTATGGGGTGAAGGGTCAGTGGCTACAAAAAAATGGGAGGGGTTCTAAATACAGTAATTAAAGGATTTCCAATTTTTTATTTTTTATCTTAAGTTTTTAATTTATCATTTATTTAAAATAATCAATCACTTTAAGTATGGTACCATTGGGCCCTTGTGCAGTATAAAGGGGTTCATTCAATTATATTCTATGAATGAGTTCATAATAGTATTCTTCTCATATGTTTTTTTTGACTTTTCTCATGAAATCATTGAAAGATAGTATTTGAGATTCCTTTACTTGGTTGAATATCTTTTTTAATTAATTTACTTAATTAATTATAAAATTAAAATGAAAATTTGGTAATTCTTACCCCCTCCCAAATAAAATTGCAGGGGGGGGGGGGTATTGCCCAATTTTCAAATAAGATGTGTAAAATTTTGACTTGAAAAAATTTGGAATGAAATATAAACAAAAAAATAAAAAAACTAGTCATCAAACATGTTCATTAAGCAGTCAATTTCTTCAAAAGATTTATTTACTTTAATGCATTCTATTAAGAAAAATTTCTAAAAAAATTTGGAATGAAATATGAATGAAATAAATAAAACTAGTCATCAAAAGTTTTCATTAGGTACTCAATTTCCTCAACAGATTTATTAGCTTTAACAAATTCCATCAAGAAAACTTTCTTTTTCAAACCATCTTCAAGTTGATGCTTGAATATTATCTGATCCAATAGAAAATTGTACTTGAGAGCCTTCTCCTCTTTCTTTATCTTATGTTTATTCTCTGCCAACTATTGTGCTCTCTCATCCCTCCATAAGGAAAGCTCAAATTTTGTTTCTTCCAAGTCTTGTGCCCTCTCTTCCCTCTCCAAAGAGAGCTGAAATCTCCTCTCTTCCAAATCTTGTGTCCTATCATCCCTGTATTAAGAGAGCTCATATTGTTTCTTTTGAAAGTGAAGAGTATCTACTGAAACTTCATCTTTACCTAGAGTAAAAAGGAATATTAACAAAAGAAAATAAAAGCTCACTTAATTATTAAGAGGTATGGTATTGCTTAACAGCATCATGTTTCTCCAAAAAATGAGCAATAGAAGAAAACAGGATTTGTGAAAAACTATCTCTGTTTTGTTCTCTTTGAATGTTGAAATTCAAAATAATTGATGGTCTTTGTTTTTTTTGGAGGTACCATTTTTCTCTTCATCATTGATGCTAGCTTTATACTTGCTTGCTTGAGGATCCTGGGTCTGTTCATTAGCCATTTTAGAAATAAAAAAAATGAAACAACTAGACAAGAAATAAAAGCTCACTGAAGTGTGATCATGTTGGTTTATATTTCCATAAGGATCTATTAAAAAGATATTTTGATTGGTGGAAGTTAGATGAGGGGAGGATTGAGTAGAATAGGAAGGAAAAAGTTTTTTTTTTGACATCATGTTTGGAGATATCATCTTCTCCATCCAACATGTTTGAAGGATTAACATCAGCTTTCTCTCCAAATATAAAATCCATCTCTTTATATTAAGGACATTAAGAATCAATTTTATTGTCTATAGATTTGATTCCCTTACTGATATCAAGGTCAGTAATACCAAACAAGTGGAAGATAAAAGAGTCTTTGCCTTCTTGTATTTTGCTTTATAGTGATTGAAGTTCTCAGACATCTGTTTAGGCAAAAGATCAATCCTTCACTCTGTCTTGTCTCTTAATTAATTGGCCATTAGAAGATATCCATTAACTTTTGATGAAGGGGGCTGTCCTACCTTAGCTTCATTCTCAGTACAAAAAAAAGAAACATAATTAGTTTTATTTTTAGCCAGTTGATAAGTATGAGATGTTCAATTTTTTTTAGTTGAGCGGTATTTGATTTCTTAGCTGAGCAGGGGAAAGAAGGAGTAATGGGATTTAAAGAAAAAATTGGGGGAAGGCTACCTTTGAGAAGATCTATGAAAATGAGGCATGTTAAGATATTTGAAGATGAAAAGGAGAAGAAACAAACAGATGAGAGGGGGAGGGGCTCTGAGTGGATAGAATGAATAAACAGGATGGGAATGTGCAGCAAGGCAATAAGCCTGGAATATTGAGAAAGCTTTCCAAAATTTGTTTATGAAAAATTAAGCATAATAATTTCAGATAGAGGAAAAAATTGATACTTAAAATGTCTAATAACCCAGTTATTTCCAAAAATAATTGCAGAAGATAATTGGGGTATAATGATTTCTATCTGCAATTAATGTAATTCCAGATTGGTCAACATTGATACCCCCTACTAAAAGAAATTTTAAAGAAATTTAGAACTCAAATTTTAATTAGAATATTTGTGATTCTAATCAATAAATGGAAAATTTACTGGTTTCATTTTCTTAAAATTTAGAATAACTAAAATACCATTTTCTTGCTACTTATTTCCAATACAAGATTTTAGATATATATATATATCTATTAGGGGGTCTTAAACCTTCCAAACACACCTAGAATATTTCATTTGAGAAATGCCACACAAACATGCCGTAAAACATGGTTGATTTGGTACTTGAGGAATCAAACTTGGGGTCAAATATGTCCTATTTTTGTACAATTTTCTCAACCACAATTCAGCCCACCAATACCCACACTCTACTAATCAACTGTGCATCACATTCCTTCCATCCTAACCTATATATCCCACCTCATATCTCTTCTCTCAAAGTTCTTCTCCAAATCATATTTTTCTCCTTCACACCACAGTAGGTTTATTAATTTCTATTCTTTTCTTTATTAAAATTTTTTACTCAAATCTCTATTCACACTAATTCCTATTTTTATCTAAGGAATCATAAATATACTCAAGTTACAAACTTGCTGAATCTCATAAAAATAATCTAGTACTTCCTTTAGATCCTTTTCTTGACTCTCCTAAATTTGAAGAACCAACTTAATATTATGACATTGAGCCTTATGATTCCATTTTAGTAAGTTTAAACTACTTTTGTGATTATTTTTTCTTTTGCATTGCTTATTTACTATCCATGTATTAACTTGAACCAAGGCCCATCAAATCAAGAAATGTTCAAGAAAGTAACTTACAATAAAATTTTGGAAGATAAAGAATTGACCCCTGCTATAGAAAGACTCAAGAAAAGGGCTTCTAATAGCTTTAAGAAAACACTATCTGTGTCAAAGGCTATTTTCTCCACTTGTGGGGATATTTTTAATCAACATGAATGAGCACCATAAAAAAAACTTTTCACCAGCTAGCAGGTTCCATTCTCTCAATCCATTTGTGAGTCAAGAAGAATTCAGGTTTGATTCCATGTGTGCTGGAATTCTCAATATTCAGTGCACCCTCCTCTCAGAAGAATTACAGCTGAGCTAAAACCAAATCAAATCAAAGATAGGGATTGGCACCTGCTATCAGGTTCCCACAGTTTTTTTCTGGTGATGTAATTTTTTTTGTATTTGATAAAGAATTTTTTTAGTTTATTTCTATTATTCTTCAAATTTAAACTTGTTTCAGAAAAAGAAAAAGCTCAAATCAAAAACATGAATTGAAGTCTCAAGAAAAAACTGTGGAACATTAACAACTTTTAAAGGAAAAAAGTGGCTTCATTCACAATTAAAGGATTATTTTTTTGTTTAGATTTATATAGGGATAAGGTTATAATTTAAAAAGAGGCTGATGAAAACTCGAAAAAAAATCAATTGGAAAATTCTAAAATTGAGCTACAAGTTGATGAATTAAAAATGAAGCAAAGAAATTCTGAAAACTCAATAAATTAAGCCTTTTTACTTGCCTGTGTTAAGTCAAATAAATCAAATTCTGGTATTATTAAAGAGTTTATTTTTCACTCAGATCAATTTTAACAACTATTATTCAATTTCTTTCTGAATTTTTTAATTCATATCAACGTGAAATTCTTCCACCAATTCTTTTATCTTGTTCATTAGATATTTAAACTGTTCATGTTTTTTCTATTTAACTAGACTAATGATATCTAATAATATATATTATAAGTCCTCAATAATACTTTCTATCTTTCTATTGTTTTTATTTCTGAATTTGTCTTTTGTCTTTGATTTATCACTTTAATTCATTTTTTCTCAAATACTATTTTCATCCTCAGATTCTTTACTAAGTTCAGATCACCAAATCTTATCTATTTCAAAAAGGTAATTTGGTAATACTCTTCCATCACAGGGGAAAAAATGGAAACCAGATATTGGGTTCAGTTCACATGCTGAATTGAATTGATTCATTATGTGAACTTTATCCAATGTCTGGTTGACACATTTTTCCCCCTGTGCCATGCTATTTATTTTTGAAGGGGGTCATGAATTTTATTCTTAGTCAAAAAATATTATGAAAAAAAAGAATGGAAATACCCTCCCCTGTTTTTTATTGAAGTAGGTGCCTAGAATGAAAAGTTTTAAGCTCTTTCCATAAATCAACATGTAAGAATGTCATATAAGATAATTAAAAAACTAATAATAATTAAAATTCAATTAAAAATGTGAATGGAAATCATCTGTGACCAAATTCAATGAAATTAAACACAAATGTATACATGAACCTCATGAGGAAAACAAATGTCCTCATGATTACCATTATATGACAAATGGCATTATGGCTTATTAATTTAAGCAAGTAGAGTATCATATATGACTTGTTGAATGTTAATACTTGAAGTAAAAGGAAGACTTGAAAATTATATTAGACCCCATACTTTTTTTTGGCCAGCTAATGTTTTATTTTTTACATTACCTTTGTTTCTTATCTGATTAATCTGGTTGAACAACTATAGATTTTCTGTAATTTTAATCTAAATAATGCAAATTAAATCAATCTAAATTATTAAATAATAAAAATTTGATAAAACATACCTTAAATTGTTCAAGAAGTCCCTAAAAAGGTTATTAAAAACTGCCAGAAAATGTTTAAAAAGTTACTAAATAAGCATCCAAAAGTCTTCAAAAAAGAACCAACAACTTCCCAGAAATTTGCCAAAAAGTTCCAAAAAAATTTTTCCAAAGGACCTCAAAAAAGTCTGCAAAAGATCCCAGAAATGTGCCAAATAGTTCCAAAAAAAGCATCCAAAATTATTCAAAAGAGTTCTCAAAATATCCCAGAAATGTGGCAAAAAGTTCCAAAACAAAGCACCCACAAGTCTCCAGAAAAGTTCCAAAAAATGACTAAAAATCACTTTAAATTCTTGTAATAAGTTTCTGAATTATTTTAGCAAAAAAAAAAATCTTAAAAGCCTAAAAATACCAAAAAAAAATCACTGGGAAATGCTCAAAAAATGTTTCCAAATAGTTTTTGCAAAAAAAAACCCAGAAATGGTCCAAAACACCTAAAAACAAGTGAAAAATGGTTGGAGACTGTTTCCAGATTTTTCTTCAGATGATTTTAAAGAAATTCAGCAAATAAAAATGCCAAAAAAAGAGAAAAATGATAAAAATGACCCAATAACACCAAAAATTCAATAAAACAAGAATAAAAAATATTTAGAAACAAAATGAAAGGGAAATAAAGGAAAAAATAGTAGTTCAAGCAGAAATTAAAATAAATAAGATGATAATAAAAAGAACAAAAAAAGACATTTCAATCACCAATCAAATAACAAAAAATGAACCTTGAGAGCTGAGAAGTGAGAAGTATCATAAATAAAAACAAGTGATGGAAGTGAGAGATGAAGAGAAGGTGATAAATCTAAGTGAGACTGAATTTTAGAAATGTTATGCAATTTCAAGGCTGTGGCCTGAATAAAAAAATGAAACTGTGAAACTGGGGAATATCATTGCAACAAATGTGAAAAGTGATGAAGGTGTGAGGTAGATTAAGGGTACGTGTATGTTTATTGTATTGATTAAGTTTTATTAGTCATATAATTCACTTATGTGAATATTCCCTCAAGTTTTAGGTGAAAAAAAATAATTTTTTGGCATTTTTTTACCTAGTTTTGGTGTCTTTGTACCTAGATCTGACTTATCATGATGAAGATGGAAAATGTTTTGATGACTTTTTTGAGCCAAAAGAAGATATGTATGGGAACAAATACACTGTTGAAATACGTCTGTTTAGGTAAGGTGTATTTCATTTTTTGATGGCTGGTTTGGTACCTTATTTATGGTGTGTTTATGTGGTGTATATGGTAAGGTTTGAGACCCCCTAGTAAGGTACTTAACCTGGTTCCTAAATCAAATGAACTCAATTTTTTTTTCCTCTTATAATTTTCATTTTTTTATTTTTTTAAAAGTTTTTTTAACAGTATTGATTAATTTACATATATATTTATAAATGAGAGAAGTATCAGCTTGAAACCCCTTTTATTTTTTTAAAAAAAACTTAGTTTTCTCAGGCTAACAATAGGGGCTCAAACCTTACCAAATACACCACATAAACATACTACAAAAAAGGTACCAAACAGGCCATCAAAAAATGAAATACACTTTCCCTGGACAGGTGTATTTCAACAGCATATTTGTCCCCAAAAAGGTCCTCAAAAAACTTCCCTTCTTCATCATGATTAGTCAGAACTAGGTAAAGAGACACCAACACTAGGTAAAAAGCACCAACACTTAGATTATTTTAACCTAATCTTTAAGGGTTTATTCATACAAATAAGGTATGTGACTTACCAGCACTTAATTAATACCCTAATCATACACTTACCCTTAATCTTCATCATTTTTCACTGACATAACATTCCACTTTCAGTCCACCATCAACTTGAGATCACTGCTACAGCTCTAGCTCTTGATCTAATACTTAATTCTGATACTAATTCCAATGCTGAACTATGCCCACCAATAGAATCTAGCACTACTTCATCATCTTAAACCAGTGCTATGAAAGCTGAAGCAATACCAATCACCCTTTCTCATTTTGAAGGTGTAGCTTAACTAATTTACAACTTTGTGCAATGAAATTCCCCAGTTTTCCAGTTTCATTTGTTTTGGTTCAGCTCCCAGACTTGAAATTTCATAACATTTCTAAGATTTAGTCTTTCTGAGACATCTCATCATCTCTCATTTCTATTACTCATTGTTGGTTCTGGTACTTCTCATTTCAAATCTCTCATAGTAAGTGACTTTCCCATTTTTTGTAATTTAATTGCTGTTTGAAATGTCTTTTTTTAGTTCTTTTTTTCTCACCTTTTTTGTTTTAATAACTGATTGATCTGTTTTTTCACTTTTTTCCCTTCTTTCTTGGCTCTCCATCTTTTTTATTCTTTTTTTACTTAATTTTTGGTGCTTTTTAGTCATTTTTAGGTTTTTTCTCCTTTTTGGCCTTTTGTTTGCTAATTTGCTCCATAATCCCCAAAGGGTTGGTAGCTGGGGCTGATGGTGCCTTGTGTATTGTATCCTTGCCTTCATCTTCCTCACTAGAATCTTCAAAATCCTGAGTAATTTCTTCTACAGATTGAATTGAATTTTCTCTTTCCCTCAATTTGAGAGGTTCAAGAGAGTGAGTATGGGAAATAGGTAGCAATGCTGATAGCCTATCCCTGGAGGAATCTCTATTAGTAGCGCCCAATAGGAGGAGTGCATTGAACTGTTGCCATTAAGTCTGAGCCTCTCAATTATTTAGTAGTAAAAATAATAATAATAATGAGAACTACAGATAATTAAATTATAATGTCACTGGACAGCCTACACACAAGGTCAAGGGTGTTCCTGAGTAAGTGAGATTGGGAAAAAATGATTGAAGACTGCTTCAAAGCACAGAGGAATACTTTGACAGAGTGTTTTGAAGATAAGTTTAAGATAAATTAATACTGCTTTGAGATAAGTTCAAGGTGAATAATAATGTAATTTAATGTAACACTAAATATTTGGTTTAATCTCACAAAGGGTTGGAACTTAAAAATCAAAAGGGATTTTAGAAGTTTTATAGTTTGAAGAGGAGTTGATTATTAAGAAAAGTAGGAAACAATAATAGCCTTATATAAATATAACTACTATCACAACAATATTATAATTTAATTCTAAGGAATGTCAAACCAAATCCACCCTATTTTATAGACAACTCAACCTCACATTGACCCCTTTAATAAATTACCCTTAAGTTATCACTGACCCTTCAATATAACCCACAGATCATTTAACCTTACTCCTATTCCTACTCACAGAACTTTAATTACCCTCAGACACACAATAACCCAACATTGAAAATATATCAATGACCATAGAACTATTACATTGTGAATTTGCTTAAGATTGAAAAGTATAAGCATATGATTGGCTAATTTAGATTTAAGGTCTAGATAGCACAGTTTCTAGTGAGGTAAAATTGGGACACCCAATGGAAAAAGCAGTTGCTATGTAGATGTTGCTTTCTGCACTTTGAGTATGGATTTGTGTACTGATTTATGGATTAAAAGATTGACTTTTACTTCAAGTATCATGTGTTGCATGAAAGGTAGGGATTGCCTAATTATTTCTATGTCAAAAATGTTTTGTGTCAAAAAAAATTTATTGATACCCTCCCCTGTGTTTTAATTGATAAATTTTATGCTTATTGCATAAATTAACATATAAAAAAGTAATATAAGATCAGTTACAGAGTTATATGAATGAATATTCTTGTAAAAGGGGAATGGAAATTATCTGTGACCAAAGTCAATGAAATCATACAACATGTGTATACATGAACCTCACAAAAAAAAATGTCCCCATGATTACCAGTATACAAAAAAAAAGGTCTGACAGCTCATTAATTTCAGTAAGTAGACTATCTTACATGACTTATTAAATTTTAAATCATGAAATAAAAATAAAACTTGGCAATCATTATTAGACCCCAGAATTTTTTTCTGCCTACCTAAAGTTTTTACTTTTTTACATTTTTATCTAAACAATGCAAAAAAAAAAATCAAAATAAATATAAATAAATAAAATAAAATAAAGTACAAATTAGATAAAACATACTTAAAAAGCTTTCCCCAAACCATCTGGAAGAAAGAGTCTGAAATAGTGATGAAAAAGTTCACCAAAACTGCCCCCAAAACACCCAAAAAATATCTCAACAGTGTTTAACAGAGTCTAAAAAGTGTCCAGAAGATTGCCTAAAATCCTTCCCTTCCCCCCCCCCCCCCCCCAAAAAAAAAAAAAAAAAAAAAATCTCTAAGAACAAAAGTAAAAAAAAAAAAAAAAAAAAAATTCCAAATTGATTCTGAATGATTATTTTAAATCAATTTAGCAAAAAAAAAAAAAAAAAAAAAAAAAAAAAAAAAAAGATAAGAAAAGAAAAGAAAAGAAAAGATTAGAAAGAAAGAAAGAAAGAATGGTAAGGAAGAAAAAAATTCCAAAAAAAAAAAAAAAAAAAAAGGAAATGAAATGAAAAGCATCAAAACATTAATAAAAATAAAAATAAAAATAAAAATGATTGAGGACCAAGAAAGAAAAAGGAAAAAAAAAAAAAAAAAAGAACAATTTAATCAGCAATTAAATCAAAACAGATGGTTAAACAAAATAAAAAAATGAAAAAAGAACAAAAAGAACAAAATAAAAAAAAAGAAAAGAAAAGAAAAGAACAAAAAAAAAAAATAACTAAATAAAAAATAAAAATAAAAATAACTAAAAAAAAAAAAAAAATAACAAAAAAAAAAAAACAAAAACAAAACAAAACAAAAACATTTGAATCAGCAATTAAATAACAAAAAAATAAATAAATAAATAAAAAAAGGAGAAAGTGGAGTGAGAAGCATCAGAACCAACAATAAATGATGCAAGTGAGGCATGAAAAGAAAATGAGATACCATAATGAAGCAGAAGGATAAAAATGTTATGCAAGTTCAAGGCTGGGGGAGCTGAACCAAAACAAATGAAACTGGGAAACTGGTAATGAATGGTGATGAAGATGAAGGACAAGTGTATGAAAAAGAGATTTGGTAAGTCACATATTTCACACATATGAATAAGCCCTTAATAAATAGGTGAGAAAAAAAAACACTAAGATGATGGCATGTTTTTACCTAGTGCTGACTAATCATGATTAAGAAGTGTTGAATTATTTGACCTAAAAGAAGGTATGTTTAGGGGGCAAACATGCCGTCAAAGTAATACACCTGTCCAGGGCAGGTGTTTTGGTCCTTTTTTTTGTGGTGTGTTTATGTGGTGTATTTGGTAATGTTTGAGACCCCCTAATGTGAATTTTTATATTGTAACACTCAGAAAAAAAAAGAAAAAAAACCCCCCAATTAATTACCAAAACTAACTCAACTAGCTCCCTCCACCCCCCCCTTTTTTTAAAAAAAAAAAAAAAAAAAAACTACAAACATACAAGCTTTTTTCAAAAGAATCTTTGATAAAAACTTACTTAATTTCTGCTAGATCTTATCACATCCTGTATAATTTTTGTCAATTAATTTAAACGTGCAATAATAATAATAATACACCAATACTCGTTTTGCATCAATGAACCTTTCTTTTTGAGTTCCACAAACCTTTGCTTTCTAACATCAAGTTCTACCAAGATAACAAACCAAAGCAGTTTTATGTGTGTTTAACCCAAGTCCCGCCATGTGATATAGACATTTATTAAGAAGTTACATCTTTAATGCCGGACAAGGGCAGGATTAAATTTTAGGCCCCACGTGCTAACACCAATTCTTGCTTTCAACCAGACATAATACACCTTATTGAGAGAATTTCCGACAAAAAAACTAATCCATGCAAACCTGGGAAAAAGACGAGAAGTAGCAAATTCGAAATGCCAATATATATATAAAATAATATCTAATAAACAGAAAGGCAATAAAATAATTCAAGTGCCTAAGCTTTATGAGCTAGGGCCAGACGTTGGCGACTTGTGAGAGGGCTGCATGCTTGATGCAGGTAATTTTATAGACTGTGTAATTGAAGGATCGTCTTGGTAGAGCCCATGTTCATGGATGTACTTTACAACAGAGTGGGGTGTGAGGTATTCCAGACTCTTGTCCTCCCGAACTAACAGACGGATTTTGGTGGAAGAGACATCATTTCTAATGGGTTGGGGTACCATGTAGATAGGGTAGCGCTGAAGCTCCAATGAGTTTGAAAGAGGTGACGATGAAAGAAAGAGCG
The DNA here is from genome assembly GCA_030280995.1 of Hemileia vastatrix. Classification (NCBI taxonomy): domain Eukaryota; kingdom Fungi; phylum Basidiomycota; class Pucciniomycetes; order Pucciniales; family Zaghouaniaceae; genus Hemileia; species Hemileia vastatrix. The sequence goes on from JASXTE010000012.1 coordinate 7,794,927, forward strand.
GCTGATCCATTTCTGACTCTGGTCGTTCAATGATATAACACCCATAGCGAGAAAGAATGTGATGGAGCTAGAAGGATACGAGAACTTGTTAAAACTCAATCAAAGAGATGTGTCCATGATGGACCAAGTTTTAAAAATGTGGAACACAAACATCTTCCTCGGCCCAAACGCCGGGCTGTCCCATAGTTTGAATCAAATCACTCCCTGCCAGCAGGATTACCCTCACAGGAACCTTGACACCAGGACGGTCCACAACACTGACTCCACCAGCCACCTGATTGAGCTGATTATCAAAATGATCAAGAACCCGGGCAGTAGGGATGTAATTAATCTGCCTTGCTTCCCATGGATCGACCGACAGCCAATCGCTAGACTCCCGACAAGCTAGTTCACACATGTTATAACGATGGATTGCATGAGCTAGTCCTGGTTTCTTGTAGGCATCATTTACAAGAGAAAGATATCCACCAACGACCTCGAATCGGGTGTATAGACGAGCGTGGTCCCTGGCCATTTCAAACATACGCAGGTGAAGGAAAGTGATAGGACTGAAGGAACCGCATGCCACAAACACCAGAGGGATTTTGGAAGGATCTGAGAGAAAAGATGAAAGAGAAGAAATCAGAATTAGGATAACGATAACGAAAACGAGTGTATTCAAAAAGAAAAAAACAAGAAACCTTTCAGGGGGCCGAACCGATCGATAGGAAAGTCGGCGTCCATTGGAGCGAGAACCTGAAAGACGATAGACAGAAAGCATCAAATGTCTGACGCATCTTTCTCGATGCATATCCACACATGCATAAACGTCACACAGCCCACTCTTCAGGAAACCAGAATCTGACTGGCCTGGAGTTGCCCTGGTGTTGGTTTTTCATTTTTAGTAACCTAACGATCGCGAGAAATAAAAGAAAAGAAAGAAGAAATAAAAGAAAAGAAAGAAGAAATAATAATAATAATAATAATAACAATAACAATAATAATAATAATAATAATAATAATAATAATAATAATAATAATAATAATAATAATAATAATAATAATAATAACAATAAAGAGCTACGCTACAAAAGAGATAAGATCAAGTGCAAAGAGCCATGTTCACCAGGGTCCAAAGAGGAAAGAAGAAGGATATTGTAATAAAAATCTAAAGACGTTGCCCTTCGTGATGGTGATGGTTAAAAGGACAACGTTTAGTGGTGGAAGGGCTCAAGGTTAATGTCAAGGCGGCTGAATTTACATGAATATCACGTACAAGCTCATATTCTGATATTTTTAGGTGTTGGGTCAGTTTAGCATTCTTTAGAGTGGGACAAGTGCGCAAAAGAGCGGGCAGGGAAGGAACACAGTGTGGATTGTGCGCAAAGAATTCCTGTGCACTCGCTTTCACTCGGCGTTATTGCTTTTCTCACCCTAGTTGATATGATCAACTAAGGCCCATCTAGACTGTGATCATATCAAGTAATGCAGCCAACTCACAAAAGCTTACGGGAAACTTTTACGAGGTTGGTCCCAAAAAATAATTTACCTACACAAAAGTTAGTAACCCCGACCTATCCCCAAACCTTTTGAATGGTCAAACCATTTTTTGGTGGCAGCAAATTTCATTTCTTGGTCAAAAATTCCTTAAGCTTTTGCAACCTTGATGGATTCTCAATGTGATCTTGCCAATCAGGCCAGCCGTTTTTTTTTTTTCCCTTAAGGCATGATTTTCAAAACAACGCCCAGTTGAAGAAAACCAAAACCAAAATCAAAAGCTCTTCAGGCTTTGGTGTAAGATAGTGATTAGTTTGAGTGTGACTGCATGAATGCATAAGTTTCTCCACAGTCGACGGTCTGAGAAAACTTGGCAACATCAAATCTCACCATCATAAGGGGGATGGCCCCACTCGCTCCAAACCTCGTCTTTGTCTGTGATCAAGGTAATGTCTTTGAATCAATTCTTATGTAGTTGACTGATCTATTTTCACACTTCCACTTGCTTTCTTCCCACAAATATCCCATCTTCCGCAGCTTCTCCCTTCTGTCAGCGGACGTGGCTGGCGCTGGAGGAACGAGGGATTCCATATACTTATCGCGTCAGTACTACTCAGACCATACCATCTGTCTCTCTGTTACTTGGATCTTTGTCGCTGGCGTTTTTCATGTTGTCTTTCGCGGCGTTAACTCAAGCTCTAATCCTCTCTTATCTGTAACTAGGAAGCTACCGATCTCGAAAAATTAGCCGATGCATCGGCCACCAAACCCAGTGACTATTTACCGGCTTTTGAAATTGATGGAACTCCAATTGGTCATGGAAGTGTCTGCTTAATTGAATATATGGAAGAAGGTCTGTTCTTGCTCTGCCCTTTTCTCTCTTTCTTCCTGTGTTCCCTCTCTGGATTTTCATAGTTGCAAACTCAAAATAACCGAAACCCAACTTTGTTCTTCCAAATCATGCTGGGCAGCCTTCCCTACCTATCAGCCGAATCTCATTTCACCAGATCTCATCGAACGCGCTCGGCAAAGATTATGGTCTGATTTTCTGCGCCAAACCGTCATTCCTTTGTTTATCAGGTCCTCTTCCGATGATTTTCTTCATTTCAAACTCTAAATTAAGTTCAGTCACCAATCTGAACTTGACATGCTGTTTCCTTTTTGGCCGTTCAATCTCTTAGAGCACCACGTTCATTGACAATCAGTCATTTTGGCAATCCTGTCGCGGTCGCCGAGCTGGGAAAAGTGTTAGACACTTTTGCTGAGTCGGTCAGTAGTTTTGTGATCTGACTTAAATAATCAGTAGTTCAGTCTTCCTTTTGTTACTATCCACTATCTTTCAATCAATCAGCTTCGTGGTCCTTTTTTCTCTGGAGAGCAGCTCAGTTTACCCGATATTATTCTCGCTCCATTCATTGTTCAGAGCCGGCTGGCTATCTCCCCTCGTCCACTGACAGCAGTTACCACTCATGTAGACTCCCTAGCTGGAAAGTCATATCAGGCATACGCTGAAAGAATCATAGGTCTATCCAGCTTACGTAGAACATTACCAGCGTGCCAAAAAACAACAGGAGAAAGTGTTCTGGTCTGTGTTTGGAGAGCATTTAGTCATTTTGCTCCAAGTGGCGCTCACAAATCTTGCTCGTGGAACCCCCTTTTTTCTTTTTTAGCAGAACACGGAAGAACTTCATCCATTAACACTTGCTTGCTTGCCATCCTTACCCCTTGAGATTATCACTCTTATCCTTAACTTTGCAGACGATTATGAGCTTGCAGAAGCTCTTGGATTGCCGCATAATATTTCAGAAACACAGCCTTGGAGGGGGGAGGCTACGTTGCTGGATCGATCAATTCTGACTGGTAACTTGAAATCGGTGAAGGAAACTTATCGGAAAGGTCATGCTATCTTCACTAGATGGGGCGCAAGGGTGATGATTCGGTTTGGGTACATACATTTACTTGAGTGGCTCCTTCAAAACGAACCAGCCCAACTTCATCAGATATGTGATTCTCTCTTGCCAGATCTCGCATCTGCTTGGGGAAGAGTGAATGTTCTAGAGTGGGCAAGACATAGTCAATTTGGACTTGAGACTTATCGACTCTCATCACCCATGGACGGCGCCTCGCGCAACGGTCATGTGAAGGTTTTGGAATGGTGGAGAAACTCTGGATTGGAGCTGTTTTACAGTGTAGATGCATTGAATAATGCTACCATGAAGAAACATATTACAGTCTTAGAATGGTGGAAAAACAGTCAATTGCCTCTTAAAATTGGCACCACATTAGATTATGCTAGTATGGCAGGCTCAACCCTAGTTTTGGATTGGTGGGCTAAAAGTGGATTGGAAGGAACCTATACCAAGGCTGCTCTCTACCATTCCTCCTGTGCTGGAAACATCAATGTTCTTAATTGGTGGAAGACCAGTCGGTTGCCTTTGGTGTACGACAAGAATGTGATTATCGGGGCCACAAAACAAGGGCGAGTTGAGAGCTTGGATTGGTGGGCAGATAGCGGTTTGCCAGTGTATTATACTTCATTTGATATTGAAGAGGCACTTGAAGAATGTATGCAAGGCCGTGAAGATGTTGAAACGTGGTGGTGTCGACGTGGGTTACGTGAAGAATTGGCTTGTGATTGGATGAAACCAAAAATGTTGAGTCAGGTGGCGATGCGATAAGAAAGTTTTCCAAATTCAAAAATCACAAGAAAAAAAAAAGAAAAAAAGAAAAAAAGAAAGAAAGAAAGAGAAGGAGATACTGTATTATAATGGAAATCCTTGTGTTCAAATAAAAAAAGATCATGAGTGTTTTGTGTAACTAAAAAAATTGATGATGTGGATGATTTTTTTCTCACCAGGTTTGTAAATTATGTAATGAGATGTAATCAATTTGCTCAAAAAATAAAAAATAAAAAAATGTGTATGTATATGTATATCAGCATGTATATGTATATATCTGTCAGCCAGGCTACTAGACTTACCCAGTGAAATAATTAATTATTTACTGGATGAAGCTGCACCTTATCATTTTAATTATTATTTAATTATAATTTAGTTACATTAAAATTAGTTATAATAAATTAACTAATTACAGAATGTTAAAATTAAAAAATTAAATAAATAATTAAAATTAAAAATATAATTTTGTCCCTTATATTTTTCTCTAACACCGTGCTCATTTGACAGGATGGAAAAAAATAAAAATTTATATTAAAAAATAGATATTAAGATAAAATAAGATTTTAATATTCAAATAATATTAAATACATACAAAAAATTCAAATTTCTTATTTAGAATTGACTTCTACAGTAAATATTAAATATATTGGTGTATTTCTGACATACTCTGTAAATACATCTTTTTGACGCCTTCTTTTTAGAATAACTTTATTATTTGAAATACTCCTTCTGGAATGTTCTTTTCTCTCTCTCCTACTACTGTTTTTAGAATTTGATGGCCGTGCTTTGTCTCTCCTTTGCCTATAAAAGGTCTCTCTTTTTGTTGTCTTTTAATCATCCTTTTTTACCAACTTACTTATTAGGGGGTATCAATGTTCAGGGATCCGCAATTAGGGATCAGGAATTTTTTTTCCCGGGATCAGACATTATTAATTGCGGAAGATTCTTATCCACTAGCCCCAGGGCTAGTGGATAAGAAATCCACGATAATGCATTATCCCGCCTCTTATACCCCAATTTCCATTCCTAATTCCTGATCCCAAACTCATCTCATCCATGATGGATTTATAAGAAAGTCACATGACTTATAATTGCTGATGCCATCCTTAAGTATTTCCTCACTCTATGCTACTTAATTTTGGTGGCGAACACTTAAGTTTTTTTGCTATCTACACACCCCAACTGCACATTTGGCGGTGAATTCCCACTTCCCTCATCACATAACCCTTCCACCAGCAACAATGAAACACCTCTCTACTAGGAATCTACTTCACTCAACAATGAATGCTATCACTTTTCTTTTAGTTCTTTACTATAAATCTGACTCTGATTTGGAAGATGCTTTAGCTTATATGTGTTTTCTTTCCAAAAAGCGTTACATCATCACCAGGGGGCCAAATCTTTATCATGATCCCCGATATGATCTGGCCTCCATTCTCAACATTCCTCATTTAAACTTCACACAACTTTTTAGAACTTCTCCCAATTCTTTCTTCAAACTTTATCAACTCATCTCCGATCATCCTATCTTCCATAACAATTCTCATAACAAACAGCGTAATCCTGCCATCCAACTTGCTGTTGCTCTATGTCGCTTTGGCTCAAATGGAAATGGTGCTGCCGTAAGACGTTTGGATAATCTCTTTAACATAGGATATGGTACCGTGATATTATACACCAAGCGCTGTATGATTGCTATCCTTTCCCTCAAGTCTCAAACTCTTGCTTGGCCAACTCCAGAACAGCGACTTGAATCCTCTCAAGTAATGCAAGCTGAAGGTTTCCCTGGCTGTATAGGTTTTGTTGATGGCACAACCATCCCTTTGAGTCAAAAGCCTGCTCATGATGGCAACCATTATTTTGATCGCAAAAAAAGGTTTCTTCAAAATCTTCTCCAAGTTCTCATCTTTCACAATCTAACTTTTAATCTTCTTTCTAGATACTCTATTGCCGTTCAACTTGTATGCAATGTCAATAAAAAATTTATTGCTTTTCACAGTGGCTGCCCTGGATCATGTCATGACTCTTCCGTCTTCCAAAGAATGAGGATTTCTCAATCCCCTGAATCATACTTTGACGAATCTCAGTACCTCCTTGCAGACTCAGCATATGCAAGTGGAAAGTACATTATACCTGCTTTCCGTGGTGCAACTTCAGAAAATGACCCCAAAACTAAATTTAATTATCACCTTGCACAATCAAGAGTACGAATTGAACATGCTATAGGTATTTTAAAGGGACGATTTTCTAGTCTTCGGGAGCTCAGAATCCAATTTCAAAAAAAATTGGAGATCAAAACTGCAAATCATTGGATCTTGACTTGCGTAATACTCCACAATATTCTAGCTGATTTAAAGGATGAGTGGAATGATCTTTATGAAGAAGAGGATCCTGAACCACCACTGGCACTCCCCTCCCTTGATTCACAAATCATTCAATCAACCGGCATACGCCCCATTATAATGCCAATTACTCTTCAACATTTCTCTTCACCCTTTTAATTTTTAATTTTTATGTTTTCATACTTTCCAATTGTCCTCTTTGTGTACTTTAATCACTTGGTTTTGTATTTTGGTTTGTTGCATATTCATTTTTTTTTTTGAATTTACGGTGAATATCTTTTTTTTGGATGGCTCATTGGTTTTCTTTCACTTCCTCAACATGAAATCGCATATTTTCTTATATCACATATTTTGTCAGTGATTTTTTTTTTCATTCACCACTCATATCCTTTTCCTATTCTCCTCAAACATCCCTCAAATATTTTGGTTGCATTTATTTTCTCAACTCAGCTCACCAGGTAGGTCATTTTTTTTCTTTTTTCATGGTTTTTTATTTGCTAATCATGATTTTTTTTTTTTTTGCTTTTTTTTTGCTTTTTTTTTGCTTTTTTTTTGCTTTTTTTTTGCTTTTTTTTTGCTTTTTTTTTGCTTTTTTTTTGCTTTTTTTTGCTTTTTTTTGCTTTTTTTTTGCTTTTTTTTTGGTTTTTTTGTTTTTTTTGTAAGTGCTTCTATTATTTTTGTTCTAGGGTAAACTAATTTTTGTTTTGCTTTTTTCTCTTTTTTATCTTTTTATTTTTTTGTTTTTTTTCTCTCCTTCACCTCTCTTTATGATCCTCAAGGCCCCCTTTTTCCCTCTCTTTACCTGTCTCTGACCCCCTTTTTACCCCCTTTTTAGCTGCCTCAAATCCCCCCTTTCCCCCCTCTTTAGGTCCCTCATCACCCCCTTTCCCCTCTTTTTAGGTGCTTCAATACTCCCCCCTTCCCCTCTCTTTATGTCCCTCAAACCCCCCCTTCACCTCTCTTTTGGCGCCTCAACCCCCCCCTTCACCTCTCTTTACCCACATCAAACCCCCCCTTTCCCTCTCTTTAGGCGCCTCAAACACCCCCCCTTCCCCCCCTTCTACTCACTTTACCCCCCTACCCCCCCCCCAGTTTATTAACAAACGATCGTTATAGATCGTTCGTTAATAAACAGGGGGGGGGGTGGGTGTTGGGGAAAGGGTTTGGGAGGGGGTAAGGAGATTGGAAGGGGGGGGGTTTGAGGTACCTAAGGAGAGGGGAATGGGGGGGGGGTTTGAGGTGCCTAAGGAGAGGGGAATGGGGGGGGGGGGTTTGAGGCGCCTAAGGAGAGGGGAATGGGGGGGGGTTTGAGGCGCCTAAGGTGAGGGGAATGGGGGGGTTTGAGGGAGCTAAAGAGGGGGGAATGGGGGGGGGTTTGAGGCAGCTAATGAGGGGGGAAGGAGGGTGATGAGGGACCTAAAGAGAGGGGAAAGGGGGGTATTTCAGGGGGATTTTGAGGCAGGCAAGGAGAGCATTTGAGGGGGAAAAGGGGACTTTAATGGGAGATAAAGATGGGTTACTAACTTTCAAATAAAGATACTAACAAATTTTTGTTTGTAATTTTGATTATTTTTTTTATTTTTTTTGCAGTAATATAGAAAAAAAAAAATTTTTTTTGCTGATAAGGACTGTCCCTCTTATTTACAATACAAAAAAGGTTTATAATTTTATTTTTATTTTTTCTATAATTAATTTTTGTGATTTTGATTTTAATTAAATAATTTTTTTAATTTTTAATTTTGATTTTACTGATTTTTTTTTTTTCATGATCTTGTGAGAAGGTTTTTAATAACCAATCTTCAGGTTCACTTTTAATTTTAATTTTAATTTTTTTTTTTTTTGTGTTTTAATTCATACTGAAATTTTCTTTTTTGAATGAATTTAATTATTAATTTTTTTTAATAGGATTTTGCTTTGATTGTGTTTTTTAAAATAAAACCTCAGGTTTTTTTTTTATAATTTTTTTTTTTGGAAAATTTTTTACTGATTTTTTGGTTTTTTTTTTCAATTTTATTTTTAAAATAAAAAAACAGCTTTTTTTATTATTAGGTAGGAATTTTTTTTAAAAAAAATTTGAGTTAAAATTTTATTGACAATTATTTTTTTTTTCAGATCAAAAAAATGTCTTCTTCTTCTGATTCACCCCTTACTTCTCTCTTATCTTCATCTTTATCTTCTTTATCATCTTCATCTTTATCATCTCTATCATCTTCTTTGAAATCAACTCTATCATCTTCTTTGAAATCAACTTCCATACAATCATCTTCTAAATCATCAAAAAAAATTAAAGATAATCAGTCTCATCAGAAGAAAAGATATTTAAAAAAAAAGTCTCTCTGCGAAAGTTATTTTCGTCATATGCCAAACATTTTTTTTTATAAAACTAAAGTAGATAAAAAAATCAATATCCGAAAAAATTACCAGAAGATATCAAATATCTAACAGAATTTGGAGATGATCGAGTTGTTGCAGTTATCAGCAATGCTTTTAAGCCTCAATTCATTTTGGAAGTTCATTCATTCGATGGTGTAAAAGATGAAGCTTTTAATCAACTATCCGATCTTATCATAACTCTTTATCAAATGGCTTTGGTTCGATTACCTATAAGGAATAAGAATTTGTTGGGTGGTATCATGATTGGTTTTGGTTGGAGACCTGGTTTTGTCAAAGGATATTCTCTTGGTATGTCTAATAATTTTTGTTCCATTCTTAATATCATTTCACTTATTTCAATTATATAGGTATATATTCATTGCTCAATAATATCACTAAAGCACAAAAAGATGAAGATTTTCGCTTATGGGACACTCTACCCTACTTTAATTCTTTTCTTGCTCTTCGACTCAAAAAGCTCTGTAATAAGGCATTTGAAAAAAATCATGACCTTGCAACCAAAGTTGGAATACCGAATTGGTGTGACTCTGAATGGGAAGATATCAGCCACGAATATCTTTTATTTTCTAATGTTATTATCACTCATTCTGGATTCCACAATAGGATTCATATCGATAGGAATGATGCCAATTTTCTTACTTTTGGAATATTCTCATATATCAATCCGATAACTGGCCACCCAATACCATCTCCAGCTAAAATCAAAGGACATGGTTTATATTTTCCAGACCACCGGTGCATCATTGATTTTGGTTTGGGAAATGGTATCGTCGAAACTATTTGGAATTCTTCTAAGGATAATCATCAAACGACCAAAGCTCCTCCTGGTTTGAAATCCTGTCAAGATTTCACTCATTTCGGTTGCTCATTTCAAATCAGTAATAAGTTGATACAAAGAATCAATAAGGTAAAGAAAGAAGGTAAAGTTATTCGATTTAAAAAAACTTTATCTAGATCCAAAAAGTATGGGGATTAGAGTTGTCATTGAAAATTTTATATTTTTTCATAAATTTTTAATAAATATTTTTTATATATCAATTTTCTCAAATAATGTGATGAGCCATCGACCTTGTGTTGTATAACAGGTAATCATGATAACATTTATTTGTTTCATGGGGTTCCTCTTTCCTATACCTGTAAAAGTCCCAAACTTATGTTTCTCGACTTGGTCTGCATTTTGGCTTGAGGGATTGTCATTACATTAAACTAGGGAAATTGATATATATTAGATATTTATTTAATAATTTATGTAATTATATTAAATTTAGATGACTTCCACCCCTTACTTCAATAAAATGCAGGGGGGGGGGTATTGCCAAATTTTCAAATCTGACATGTGAAATTGATGACTTAGAAAAATTTTGGTGATACCCACCCCTTGCTTCAATAAAATGCAGGGGAGAGTATTGCCAATTTTTTTAAACAGATATAGAATTTTTTTGACTTGTAAATATTTTTGTGATACCCGTCCCTTACTTCAATAAAATCCATGGGGGGTTGTGCCAAAATTTTTTATAAGACTTGTGAAATTCTTGACATGTAAGAATTTTTAGGATACCGGTAAAATGCAGGGGGTAGTAAAGCCAAATTTTCATATAAAACTTTCAAGATTCATGACATGAAAGAATTTTTGTGATACCCACCCCTTACTTCAAAAAAATCCAGGGGTGGGGGATTGTCAAATTTTTAAAGGAGACTTGAAAATTTTATTTAAAAAAAGAATATTTATCATTAAAATACAATATTTCAAGAAATACAGAAAATAATTGTAAAATTTATGTACAAATAAATATGAACACATGAAGTGTGAAAGAAATAAAAGAAACTAGTCAACAAAAAATTTCATTAAACGTTCTATTTCTTCAACAGATTTGTTTGCTTTAATGCATTCGATCAAGAAATCTTTCTTTTTAGAACTTTCTTGGAGATCATGCTTATACTTCATCTGTTCCATTAAGTTTTGATGCTCGAGTGTTTTTTCCTTATTTTTGGATTTTTCAATGCTAAGAGTTAACTCAAACTTCTTCTCCTCCAAATCTTGGGCCCTACCATCCTTCTGTAAAGAGAGCTCAAACTTCTTCTCCTCCAAATCTTGGATCCGATCATCCTTCCGTAAGGAGAGCTCATACTTCCTCTCTTCCAAATCTTGTACTCTGTCATCCCTCCTTAAAGAGAGCTCGTATTTCTTCTTTTCAAAGCTCAGTGTCTCTTTAGCAATTTCCACTTGTTCTAGAGTGAGAATAAAAATTAACATAAAGTAGAAGAAAAGCAGAGTAAAGTAATAAGAGGTATGATATCACTTACCAGCATCACGTTTCTCTAAAAACTGTTCCATCAAAGAAAAAGGTGTTTGTGATGAAGTATCACTTTTTTGTCTTCTTTGGGAGAGGAAATTTAGACTAGTTGAAGCCCTTCTCTTTTTGTTCAACGTAGCATTTTCCTCCTCATCATTGTCACTAGCTTCAGACTCAGTTGATTGAGGATCCTGGGTTTGTTCATCAGCCTTTTAAGAAATAAGAAAAATATAAGTAAATAAAAAAATAGAATTGATAAGATAAAAGAAACAGACCTGAGTTAGATTGGGTTGGGTTAAATCGCCAATAGGATCAATAGCAAAGCTATCTAGATTCGTAGAATTTAGAAGAGGGGAGGCTTGAGTGGAGGAAGAGGATGGGAAAAGATTTGCTTCGACATCATGTTCGGAGATAGGATCTTCTCCATCCAACATGTTTACAGGATTAACATCGGCTCGCTCTCCAAAAATTGCATCCATCTCTTTAAAGTAAGGACATAAAGAATCAAGTTTATTGTCTATGGATTTTATACCCTTAGTTATATCAATGTCAGTAACCCCAAAACCAGTGGAAGATGAAAGAGCCTTTGCCTTCTTGTATTTTGCTCGATAATGCTTGAAGCGTTCAGACATCTGTTTAGGCAAAAGATCAATCCTTCCCTTGGTCTTATTGCGTAATTCATTTGCCATTAGAAGATAGCCATTAACTTTTGATGTGGGGGGCCGTCCTACTTTAGTGGCATACTCAGTACCAAAACAAGAATCATAGTTAGATTTGGTTTTCAGCCAGTTGATAAGAATGAGATGATCATCTTTTTTTAATTGAACAGTCTTTGATTTCTTGGCTGAGCGGGAAAAAGAGGAAGTAGTGGGAATTGAAGAACAACTGGGTGATAGCTGCCTTTGAGAAGATCTAGGATGACGAGGCATGTTATTATAAATGAAGATGAAAAGGAGCAGAAACAAGCAGATGAGATAGCGAGATGAAAAGGAGAAGAATCAAATAGATGAAATGGGGAGAAATTCTGAGCGGATAGAATGAACAGGATGGGATGAGAATGGAAGTGCGCAGCAAGGTAGAAGGCTGGGATATCCAGAAAGTTGTCCAAGATGTGGTTATGGAAAATTGAGTAAATAAATGTCGGATAAGAGGTGAACATTGACACGTAAAGTGTCTAATAACCCAATTATTAGCAAAAATAATTGCGGAAGATAATTGGGGTATGCAGATTATTTTCCGCAATTAATTTAATTGCGGATCGGTCAACATTGATACCCCCTATTACAACAACTACAACATGATATTTATTTCTTATATCTTATATCTTTAGTATTTAAAAGGACGTAATTCTAATCTATAATTTATATAAATATTTTTAATCTACCTCTTATCATTGAGTAAAACATCATCTTTGATCGAAAAATACGTACTAAATTATTTAGAGTCCAAGTAATCCTTAAAATCTTCATATAACACCGTACCAAAGCTTCTAGACCAAAAGTGAACCTTGACAATTGGGATCCTTTCCAAAATATCGACGGCGCGACGTTACTTGAGGCGTAATCGAGGGGACCATCGGCGTACAAGTACCTGTAAAGGACGAGTGGAGGCGAGAAAACGACGAACGTCATACGTCACGTGATAAAAGTTTTGCTGCGAACGGGAATCGAACCGCGCTCCAAAACTTTAGTTCATATACTGACTAAAGATCGTATATATCGTGGTAATTATTGTTATTACTATTTGTGGGTTACTCTTCACTCTTCATTTGCTACGTATTTCCTTTTACTCAGCACTCTGTAAGTGGCATTAATTTGCTCATTTTGCAGGGGGAGGTGTCTGGTAATTTGGAATTTAATTTTATTATTATATTTTTTTTTATTTTTCCTGGTCGACCATAATAGAGCAATAACTGTTCTTAGTCCCAGAAGTAATAAAATAATTATATTTTAATATTAATTATCATTTTTCAGTTGACAATTGTCCTGATTAATTTGAATTTTAATTGTTCCAGTTGACAAATTGTCCTGACAATAATATTTTTTATTAATAAAATAATTATTATAATTTTTCAGTTGACATTTGTCCTGATTAATTTAAATTTTAATTGTTCCAGTTGACAAATTGTCCTGACAATAATATTTTTTATTAATAAATAATTCACATTTAATTACTTCAGTTGACTTTGAGTCCTGGTAATCCAATAAATCTTTTTAATTAATAAAACTCATATTTAATTACTTCAGTTGACATTAAGTCCTGGTAATTAAGTGATCAAGCTTAATAAAATTTTAAAATAAAAATTTATATTTAATTACTTCAGTTGACATTAAGTCCTGGTAGTTAAGTTATCAGTTTAATAAAATTTTGTTAAATTAATAAAGTTTCATATTTGATTACTTCAGTTGACAATAAGTCCTGGTAATAAATTAGTTGATTCAAATCCTGAAAATAAATAATTAAAAAATATTAATGAAAATTCTAATTTATTTCTACAGTTGATTATATTATAATCCTGGTTTTAATTTTTTTTATATTAATAAATTAATTTTATTTAAGTTGATTTTTATCCTGAAAAAAGATTTTTATTTATTTGTTTTTATTTATTTTTTTTTATAAAAAATCAAAAATCAAAACTAATTAATCTTATTGTCTCTTTTCTTCATTTCAGTAAAATCTTAAAATGACTGACCCAAGTGGTTCTGCTGCACGTGAAGAAGAACTAGACTTAATTGATTATGATGAGCCTACTTCAGTAAGTTCTCCTTTAACAAGAAGAATTTCTCAAAATAATAAATCCTTGCCCCAAACAGGATGTAGAGATGGAAGAAGTAGAAATCCTAGTGGACACAACTCAGGATCAGAAGCCTATGATAAACCCACCAGAAGAGCTTCCAAAAGGCTTCAGGATAAAAAAGATGCCATTGTCTCAGCAGGTAAAGAATCTGTCTACTCACATAAAGGAGTTAAGGACAGAAAGCTTGAGACTAAAGGTAAGGGTAGATGCTTTGGAAGAAAAGGTGAGAAGAACAGATACTTTTCTCCAAGAGAAGAAGAAACCTCTTCCTCCCAGGGATCAACAACAATTGGCTCCCCAGTCCCAAGAGAAGGTGGAAGTGTCCAAGTGGCAGTGGGACTGGCTAAACACTCAGTGGGACTACCTGGCTCAAAACCAGCATCAGTTACCTCAGGCAGGTCCATCAAGGCCCAACCAGGTCAACCCCACTCCTCCCCACCCTTATCAAGGAGGCAAAAGAAGAAGAAAGCCCAATATGGTGATACCCAGCAAACCCTGGTACGTCCCTCTATTGATTCTAAAGTTCCTTTTCTTGTGGCTGACTCTGTTCCTTCAGGTAAAGCTGGAAGGGAGGATGAAACTTTGAGACCTATAGAGGCTGGGAGTAGTAGACAAATCACTCATGTATCAAATCCTTTACTTTTAATTGCTACCTCAATGATTAATCCTGATATGGCTGTGATTGATGAAACTCTTGACCCTGAGTTCTATGAGAGTCTGGAAAGTTACTCAGTTTCCTTATTGAGAAACACTCCAGATGTAGCAAGAATTAATGATGAGCACTTGAGAGATATTATTGCCAAGCAAAATCATATAATGAAAAATATGCAATTGACTCAGAGATATAATAATTGGTAACTGATCAGGGTTATCAAGCATTAAGAAGTGAATAACAGAGAGTCTCTGATGAATTGTCTCATTACAAAGCAACCCATGAAAAGAAAGTTGCTTTATGGCAAAATATAAAAAATGATTTGTCTAAACTAAAAGATATTGTATCTGCCTGTTGCCAGGAGGTAGAGATATATAAGATAAATCTGAAAAGATTGAATGACCATTTGTCATCTTTTCAAAATAAAAATCAATTATCTTTTGCAACTATCAATGAGAGTTTATCTAGTCTTCCAAGAATGAAAACAAGACTAACAACCATTGAAGAAAAATTGAACTCATTGTTAAATGACCAAAAATATTCTGACATTTCTGTGAAGGAACATATAGTGCAGGATGCTCAAATAGTACCTGTGGTTAGTTCATCTAAAGTAAAAATAGCTCCAGAAATACCTTTGGATAACACTGAGTTTCCATCAAAAACTGATGATGCACCAGGATCTGCAACAGAAGGATTAAACAATGAGATTTCAGCCCAATTAGAGAAATTACAGCTGCTTCTTACTCAGAAACAAGCTAGTACTAAAGAGACTCCTTAAAATCAAAAGAATTGGCCAAAACTTGACCAGTACCCAACATTTGATGGTGATTCTTCCTCTGATTGGCAACAATTTATATGCAGAATTGATAACTTACAACATTCTTAAAAACTCCCAGATGAGGAAATTGTGTCCAAGTTAATTTCTTTGTTCACTAATGTTGCCCTGATGTGGTATGAATCTGTTCTCCTGGATGGGAATGACTACTCATTGGAGGATTGGAAGAAATTAATTAAAGCACAATTTGGTGGCTCCAAGTTCAGAATGGCTCAACAAAGGCAGTATGAGGAAACTAGATATAGCTCTACTACTGATAAACCTATTGAGTTCTTAATGAAACTTGTAAAAATCTTAAGGGAAATGGACCCAAATATGGAGTTTGATTTATGGAAGGACATGATCCTCTATAAATTACCAATGTCTCTGAGAGACTTGATAGTGGCTAGGACTGAGTTCTCCAAAGAACCCTCTTCTTTCATTAATAATTGCAATGAGATACTTCTAAACAATAAGTATGATGCCAGAAGATTCATTCCTAGGACCCCTTTGGAGAAACCCTCCACTTACCAACAGAAACCTCTGGAAAAGATTGGTAAACCTTCTGCCCCTGTTGCACCAAAGGAGTATGCAACAAACACTTGCTTCAAGTGCAACAAGCCTTGGCAGAAAGGCCATGTTTGTGACAAGAAGATAAATCTTGTAGAACAAACAGAGGAGCATGCTGATGACACAGTGGTACTGGATGATACATCAAGTGATTGTGCCAGCAATATTTCATATGAATCTCAACAAGAAATCTTGATGCTGGAAGAGGATATCCATTATTTAAATACTATTGACATTGATAATAATGATTTATCTACAGTTGAAGATGCTGAGATCATAAAGAACATTGAGGATAGCTCAATTATTATTGCCCCTCTTAAGGCACCAGTCTTGATCAATGGAACCAGCATTGAAGTTGTTCTGGATTCTGGAGCTAGAGGAAGTGTAGTATCTGAAAGAGCACTTGCTTCAGTAGATCAAGACTATAAATCTAAACTGATGCCTATCATTTCTGAAAATTGGAGAGGGTATGGCTCTGTTTTGTCCCCCATTGGGAAATACAAAGCCACAGTGTTTTTTAAATATAACCATGGTTTTGTAAGAGCTATTTGTGATTTTTTTGTCATGAAAAATGATAACTTGAGCAATTGGTTTATTGTAGGGAATGATATTTTAACGAAGTATGGCATAAAATTGGATCCTTCAAACCAATGTTTCACAATGGGGATGAATGGGAAGAGAAAATTTAAGATTTCCTCCCCTAAAAAATTATTAAAACCAGAATTGAACACATGTAATTCTGTGGTTCAATATAAAGAAAGATCTACAAAGGAAATGCATGCCATTATGTCTGAAATTGACAATGCTTCTTTTCAAGAACAACTTTCTGGTGAGGATAAAGATTCCATCATTAACTTGATAAAATCTTTTCCTATGGCCTTTGCTCATGGGTCACATGAACTGGGATTAGTTAAAGAGGAAATGAAACTTTCATTGTCTTTCCCATTAACTGATATACCACCTAGTTTAAAGAAGAAGCCTTATCCTGCTTCTCCCACAAAGAGAAAAGACATTGAAGACAATATCTCTACCCTTTTAAAAATGAATATTATTGAAAAGGTAGTTGAAACACCTAAATATTGTGTTATCTCACCTGTCCTAATTTCTTATGAGAAAGATACAGCCAGGTTATGTGGTGATTATAGAGCACTAAACACTTATACTGTTGATGATATCTACCCTTTACCTAGAATTAGCTCTATACATGCTACTTTACAGGGTGCTAAATATATCAGCTGTTTGTATGGTAATAAAGGATATCACCAGGTACCTGTTGAGAAAAATTCTCAGAACTTTCTGATGATTGCCACTCATATGGGTATTTATAAGTATATTAGGATGCCATTTGGCCCTAAAAATTCCCCTTCAGTTTTCCAAAAAGTAATGGATAACACATTCCATCAAGAGATAATTGAAGGATGGCTGATGTTTTATATTGATGATATCATTATATTCTCAAAAACATTTGAGGACCATCTTAAACACCTGTGTAAAGTATTTCAGAAAATGGATTAAATAAATATGACACTTGCTTTGAAGAAATGTAAATTTGGTTTCCATTCTTTAAAAGTTCTTGGTCATGTTGTTTCAGGCTTACAGATATGTGTTGACCAGAACAAAGTGGCAGCCATACAACAGGTGAAGGCTCCTACAACAGTGAGAGAGCTCTAAAGTTTTTTGGGAATGTGTGGATACTATAGACAGTATATTAAAAATTACCAAGTCATAGCTTTACCCCTTACCCAATTAACTAGAAAGGATGTTGCTTTTGTCTGGAATAGTGAAAGACAAAGAGCCTTTGACACTATGAAACACTGTTTGATGTCAGCACCAATTCCTGCTTTACCTGACTTTAATCAACCATTTGTTTTGTACACTGATGCCAGTTTCATTGGTCTTGGTGCTGCCCTCCATCAAAAACAAGTGATAAATGATAAAGTTTCAGAAGTAGTAATTTGTTATATTTCAAGAACCTTGAGAAATAGTGAATTGAAATATGGTGCTACTCAATTAGAGTGTTTAGCTGTAGTATGGGCTCTAGAAAGGCTTCATTATTACCTAGATGACCAGAAATTTGAACTTGTCACTGACTGCAGTGCAGTTAAATCCCTTTTAAACTTGAAAACACCTAACAGACATATGTTCAGATGGCAGCTGGCTGTTCAAGAGTACAGAGGGAGAATGACAATTATTCATAGGGCTGGTATTGTTCACTCAAATGTGGATATGTTATCTAGCTACCTTTGCCAAATAATGACTCTAATCCTGCGTATAATCCTGAGGACAAAATTATTCATATACATGGGATATATGTGGTTGATATGGAGGAAGAGCTATTACAGCTTATTCTGGAATCATATGATAAGGACACTGACTTGAAAAAGTTATGCACCATATTAAATGATCCAAAGAATGCTTCAATACAAGCATTAATTAAAACCCTTCCACCAAAGTACCAAAAAGCTTTGGAAATAGGTAAATTTTCAATTGATGAAGGATATCTATATTATAGAAGAAAGTTGAGTAATGTTATTGTTATTCCTCCTTCTATGAAAGAAATCATCTTGAAAATTTGTCATGATGACATATTAGCTGGACATTTTAATCTTGACAAAACAATGATCAGAATTAAGAACACTGCTTGGTGGGCTAATATGTCTGAAGACACAAAATTATATGTTGAATCTTGTGATTCTTGCCAAAAATCAAAAAGATTAACTGGTAAAAGAGCAGGATTAATGCAACATATTGAACCTCCTGATGCTCCATGGCAAATAATAAACATGGATTTTGTAACAGGATTACCTATTGCTGGTAAAGACAGTTATAACTCTTGTTGGGTTATTGTGGACAGATTCACAAAAATGTGTAAATTTATCCCTACCCACAAGGATGTTTCCACTAAAGAATTAGCTTTCTTATGGTGGTCTCATATGTTTAATACTGCTGGTTTTCCTAAAGCCATAATCTCTGACAGAGACCCTAAATTTACTTCTGAATTTTGGATGTCTCTGATGGATGTTTGTGGTTGTGATCTGAAACTTTCTACTGCCCATCACCCTCAGACTGATGGTTTAGCTGAAAGAATGATTCAGACTTTAGAGGACATGATAAGAAGATATTGTGCCTTTGGCCTTGAGTATAAAGATAATGACAGATTCACTCATGATTGGGTTACCTTACTTCCTGGGTTAGAATTTTCTTATAATAGCACTGTTCATTCTGTTACTCAAAGAAAGCCTTTTGAGCTCTGGCTTGGATATGTCCCTAATACTCCTGCCCAAATTCTCAATAACAAAATACCTAAATTGGATATACATCCTGGTGTGAAATCTTTTCTTCAAATGCAACAACTATGTAGAAATCATGCTCAAAAATGTATTGAAAAATCATTTGAATATGAGATGAAAAGATGGGACAAATTCCATAAAGAATACACTTTTAAAAAGGGTGATGAAGTGTTAATTTCTACAGTCCACTTCAACTTACAAGGTAATAACAAATTGAAAGATCCATTTGTTGGTCCATTTGTTGTCAGAAGAATGATTGGAGATAATGCAGTTGAAGTTATTCTGTATTCTCCATATGACAGAAAACATCCTGTTTTCCCAATATCTCTTTTGAAACCTTACACATCCAATAGTGATTTATTTCCAAAAAGGAGGGGTAGACCAAAGAAAACCCCAAATGAAATCACTGAAACAGCAGAAATTGAAAAAATTCTAAATGACAGAATTTTCACTGCTGAAAAAGGTACAGAATACTTATTGAGATTCAAGAATAAATCATCTGAATATGATTCTTGGATACCTGGGAAGGAGATATCCAATCTTCCTACTCTACTAAAAAAGTATAAAAAGAAAAAATCATAGCATTTTTTTTATTGTTTTTTTTAGAGTGAGGGAGTGTCAGCCAGGCTACTAGACTTACCCGGTAAAATAATTAATTATTTTACTGAGTTGAAGCCACGCCTTTCTTCTTAATAATAATTATTTATTTATTTACTTAAGTAGTACTTACAATTAACTAAAGTTAAGTACAATAAGTAGTATAAATAAATAATATAAATAAAATGTCCCTTACAATTTTACTCCCTAACACCGTGCTCAAAAGTATATGTCAAAGGGAGTAAAATTAATAATAAATTTTTAATATAAAAACTTTAAAACAATTATATTACCTCAGTGAGAGATCTGTAATCCTGTGAAAGTAATGTAATTAATTATTTATTGTGTAATAATTGTGACAGTCCAAGGAATTCAAACTTTGTTTCTAATAAATTTGATGCCCTTGTTGACGTACTAATTTATTACTTTCTTATGTCATTTATGTACTCCTTTTTCTTGTCATTCTTTTCTCTCACACTCACAGTAGACGGTGTAAATTCCTTACATTTTATTTCCTCATATTTTGCCTATAAAAGGCCTCTGATTTTGTGCTTTTCAAACCATTCTTTTATCAACTTACTTTATTATTACTATTTACAACACAATACTTATTTTTATATTTTATCACATTAGTAGTTACAAGAGCATAATTCTAATCAATAACTTATAACAATATTTAAACCCTACCTCTTATATTTGAGTAACAAATCACTTAGATTAAGAAATACGTACCAATTTTTGAGAGTTCATTTAAAATCCTTAAAATCCTCATAGAAACTTCATACCAAATCTTCTAGACCAAAAGCGTACCTTGACAAATATGCTGCCCATAAGTTGCATAAAAATAAAGTAAAGGAGCTTGAACAAAGCAGTTCTTTTCTTTCCCATACTTCAACCATTAAAGAAACTGACAATGAGTTTGTAAAATCATTTGCTACTAGCAAAAAATCTTTTAATGGTCATAAACCAGCTGTTTCTGTAAACAATGAAATTTCTTAAAACCTGGCTAAAATTTAAGAATTATTAATGTTAAATAATTCAAATCAAAAGATGGAACATCCCAGTAGCCAGAAAAATTTGCCCAAACTGGATCAATATCCCACTTTTGATGGTGACTCTTCATCTGACTGGCAACACTTTGTTCAGAGAATTGATAATCTAAAAAACTCTTATAAATTACCAGATGAAGAAATTGTTTCTAAATTAATTTCTTTATTTTCCAATGTAGCTTTAATGTGGTATGAATCTGTCTTACTGGACAATCAAAATTATACTTGGAAAGAATGGAAAACATTGATTGAAAATCAATTTGGTGGTTCCAAATTTAGGCTTGCCCAGCAGAGATTAAATTAGAATTCTAAATATGCATCCTCCTCCCCTGAAAAACCTATTGTTTTCCTTATGAAAATTACAAAAATTCTCAGAGCCATGGATCCTAAAATTAATGATGATTTTTGGAGAGATAAAATTCTCTACAAATTACCAAATTCTCTGAGAGATTTGATTGTGGCAAGGGCTGAGCATGTGAGAGAGAATTCTTCCTTTATTAATATCTGTAATGAAGTCCTACTAAATCATAGATATGAACCAAGGAATTATCCTTCTAAATCTTATCATGACCACCAAAAGCCTTCAACAAAACTTCAAGATAAAACTGGTAGACCTTCTGCCCCTGTTTCACCAAAGAAATATGCAACTAACGCTTGTTTTAAATGTAACAAACCTTGGCAGAAAGGATATATTTGTAACAAGAAATTTCATCTTGTTGAACATAAGGAGTAATCTGAAAATACTCATAATGATCTTGATGATTCCTCAAGTGACTGTAATAGCAATATCTCTTATGACCATGATTCTTCTCAAGAAGTTCTAGTTTTAGAAATGAATATCCAATATTTAGATAATTGGTCTGAAAATTGTAATATTGACTTATCTTCTGTAGAAGATGCTGAAGTAATTAGAGATATTATTGACAGTTTTATTTAAATATCACCTTTGAGAGCTCCAGTTATCATAAATGGTAAAAATATTGAGGTTATTCTTGACTGTGGTGCTGGAGGGAGTGTAGTTTTTGAGAATGCACTAGCTTCTGTGGATAAAGATTATCAATGCAAATTATTACCTATAACATCTGAAAAATGGAAAGCTTATGGTTCTGTGTCATGTCCCATTGGCAAATACAGAACCACTGTATTCTTTAAATATAATGGTGGTTTTTTCAGAGCTATTTGTGAATTTGTTGTGATGAAAAATGACAATTTAAGCAATTGGTTTATCATGGGAAATGACATTTTAACCATGTTTGGAATTAAGTTGGATCCCAAAAACAATTGTTTTACCTTGGGCTGGAATGGGAAAAGAAAATTTAAAATTTCTTCTTCTAAGAAGCATTCTGAACCCTTGTTTAAATCTAGTCACTCTTTGATTCAATGTAAAGGCAGACAAACAGAGGAAATGGATGAATTATTGTCTGAAATTGAAATAGCTTCATTTAGTGATCAATTAACAGTTGATCAGAAAGATTCAATAATAGCCTTAATTACATTTTTTCCTATGGCTTTTGCTCATGGTTCTCATGTCTTAGAAAATGTTAAGGATGAAATGAAAATCACTTTATCCTGTAATTTGAATGATATTCCTCCTGGCCTTAAGAAAAAACCATATCCTGCTTCTCCAACAAAGAGAAAGGATATTGAAGATAATATTCCCACCTTATTAAAAATGAATATCATTAAAAAGATGGATGTCACCCCAAAATATTGTATCATCTCCCCAGCTTTGATTTCTTATGAAAAAGATAAAGCTAGATTATGTGGGGATTGTAGAGCATTAAACACTTATACTGTTGATGATATTTATCTTTACCCATCATTAATTCAATACATGCTACCTTGAAAGGTGCAAAATTTATTAGTTGTCTGCATGGTAATAAAGGTTATCATCAAATACCTGTTGTGGAAAATTCAAAATATTTCTTGCTAATTTCTACTCATATGGGAATATATAAGTATGTTAGGATGCCATTTGGCCCTAAAAATGCACTTTCAGTTTTTTAGAAAGTAATGGATAACACTTTCCATCAGGAGATAATTGAAGAATGGCTCATGGTGTATATTGATAACATTATAGTTTTTTCTAAAAATTTTGATGAACATATGATTCACTTAAATAGAGTTTTCCAAAAATTGGATGAAATTAATATGACCTTGTCCTTGAAAAAGTGTAAATTTGGTTTTCAATCCTTGAAATTCCTTGGCCATGTTGTGTCAGGCTTACAAATTTGTGTAGACCAGAATAAAGTTGCTGAAATTCAAAATATAAAAGAACCAACTTCTGTAAGAGAAATTCAAAGTTTTTTGGGTATGTGTGGCTATTATAGACAATATATTAAAAATTATTATGTCATAGCCTTAACTCTTACCAAGCCAACCAGAAAAGATGTTGTCTTTATCAGGAATAATAACTTTCAAAAAGCTTTTGATACATTGAAAAATTGTTTAATGACAGCCCCTATCTTGGCTCTTCCAGATTTCAGCAAACCTTTTGTCCTTTACACAGATGCTAGCTTTATTAGACTGGGTTCTGCCCTTCACCAAAAACAAATTATTAATGATAAATCCTCAGAAGCTGTAATTTGTTATATTTCAAGAACCTTGAGAAATAGTGAATTTAAATATGGTGCCACAAAAATGGAGTGTTTAGCAGTTTTTTGGGTTCTTGAGAAGCTTCACTATTACCTAGATGACCAAATATTTGAATTGGTAACTGACTGTAGTGCTGTCGAATCCCTTTTTAACCTAAAGACACCAAATAGACATATGTTTAGGTGAAAACTTGCTGTTCAGGAGTACAGAGGAAGAATGAAAATTATCCATAGAGCTGGAAATTTTAAGTCCAATGTTGATATGCTATCAAGGTTGCCTCTGCCAAATAATGACTCTAATCCTGCCTATGTGCCTGAAAGTGATACTTTTCATATTCATGGCATATATATAGTTGAAATGGAAGAAGAACTGTTACAATTAATTCTGGATTCATATGAAAAAGATTCTGATTTAAATAAATTGGTTACAATCTTGAATGATCCAAAGAATGCTTCTATTAAAGCATTGATGAAAACTCTTCCTCCAAAGTACCAGAGTGCTTTGAGTAAGGGAAAATTTTCCATTGAGGATGGTCATATTTATTACAGGAGAAAACTGACCAATTTCATTGTTATTCCTCCTTCCATGAAAGAAACCATCTTAAAAATTTGTCATGATGACATATTAGCAGGAAATTTTGATCTTGAGAAAACCATTATCAGAATTAAAAACACTGCTTGGTGGGCTAATATGTCTGAAGACACTAAATTATATTTTGAATCTTGTGATTCTTGTCAAAATCTAAAAGACTGACAGGTAAAAGAGCAGGATTGTTACAACATATTAAAGAACCTGATGCTCCTTGGAAATTCATTAACATGGATTTTGCCACTGGTCTTCCTGTAGCAGGTAAAGACAGTTATTAATCTTGTTGGGTAATAGTGGATAGGTTCACCAAGATGTGCAAATTTATTCCCACTCACAAAGATGTATCCACAAAAGAATTAGCTTTCTTATGGTGGACTTACATGTTTAATATTGTTGGATTTTCTAAAGCCATCATCTCTGATAGAGACCCAAAATTTACATCTGAATTTTGGACATCTTTGATGGATATTTGTGGCTGTGAGTTAAAATTGTCTACAGCTCACCATCCTCAGACTGATGGTCTAGCTGAAATAATGATTCAAACTATAGAAGATATGATTAAAAGGTATTGTGCCTTTCGATTAGAATATAAAGACAATTACAGATTTACTCATGACTGGGTTACTCTATTACCAGGTCTTGAAGTTTCTTATAATAGCACTGTTCATTCTGTCACAGAGAAAAAGCCTTTTGAGCTTTGGTTAGGTTATGTCCCAAATACTCCTGCTCAAATTTTCAATAATAAATAACCTAAGTTGGAACTACACCCTGGTGTAAAATCTTTTATGCAAATGAAACAGCTATGCAGAAAACATGCTCAAAGCTGTATTGATAAATCATTTGAATATGAAAAGAAAAGATGGGATAAATCCCATAAAGAATACACATTTAACAAGGGTGATGAAGTGTTGATATCTACTGTCCATTTCAATTTACATGGTAATAACAAATTAAAAGATCCTTTTGTGGGACCATTTTTTGTTAAAAGAATGGTTGGAGATAATGTAGTGGAAGTTGTATTGTATTCTCCATATGATAGAAAACATCCAGTTTTCCCCATTTCCTTGCTTAAACCTTATACTTACAACAGTGACTTATTTCTCAACAGAAGGGGAAGACCTAAGAAAAAACCCTCAGGAAGTCACAGAAACTGCAGAAATTGATAAAGCTCTCAATGATAGAATTATCACTTCTGAAAGAGGTATTGAATATTTTTTGAGATATAAGAACAAATCATCTGAACATGATGCATGGATACCTGGAAAAGAAATTTCAAATCTTCCTACTCTGTTAAAAAAGTATAAAAAGAAAAAATCTTAGCATTTTTTTATTGTTTTTATTAGAGTGAGGGAGTTTCAGCCAGGCTATCTCAGGAGCCCAGTAATCTATATAATAAATTACTGAAACCATGTAAGGGAATAACATTATGTAGTTACAATAAATTATTTTATTAAATAATAACAATATAAATATTTTATGAATAAATAAAATAATTACTATATTTAATTTTATTATTAAATAAGTTTTTATTACATAAACAAATATTATATTCTATAAAAACATGGCACATTTCTATGTATTTAATATTCCTAAAAAATTAATTAAATTAATTATGATATTATAAGCTTAATTATATTTAACTTATCATGGAATTAAAAATAAATTAATATAATTTAGATATGAAATCTAACTCATCATATAATATTATCCATAAATATTGGGCGCTTTTTTGACCCTTAACTGTGTCAGTTAAATTACTAAATAACTTAAAACACATATTTAATATATTAATATTAAATTCTCACTTTAAATAAGTTACAGCTAAATTAATTTTTTGTTTCAATTAAATAAATTACTGAAATTAGTTAAAAAAATCAATTAATTTCTCTTTATAACTGAATTAAATTGATTACATAAATTTTGGTGTGAAAGTAATTCTTGTTGTTTTAATTAAAACCTTTACATCTTTTTATAATACTTGTTTAGGTTATTTTTTCTCACAGTTCTTGTGGTCTCATACTTATCTAGTTATTCATTATATTAATTACTTGTTTGGAACTTTAAGATTGGAAATTTATTACTTATTCATGGGTTTACTTTGTTATTTCATTTTTTCCCCTCAAAGTGTATGTTTTAATTAAATTCCTTTGATCTTTTGTTTCACATACTATTACTTTTGTATATAAATTCGAAGAGCCTCAGAAGTATCCTTGCCTATAAAAGGATCTTGTAATTCCTCTTTGTTGATTATCACTTACAATACAAACAATTAAATAATTACAATACTTTATTATTATTTCTATTAGTATTACAATTCTAATTTAAATATCCAATAAATAATCTCAGGTTGCTTTAAGTTTATTATTAATACAAATTTTTAGCCATTCAGAGAAGATTTTACTTACATAAATAAATATTAACAAATAATTCAGAACCTCACTGTTGTGTCATTCCTTACAATTTGTCATTGCATCTCCCTTATTTTGATTTAATTATTTAATTATTTTTATTATTTACTGTTCTCTCTCTTTAATTATTTCCTTCTCCTCCATTCCATTATACTCTTCTTACTCACCTTCTTCTAGACAACCTGCTGACAGATGTATCTAGATTTTTTACACTTTTCAAATGTTTTGTTAATTTAAAAGAGATTGTTAATACAAGATGATTGATTCCAGTTTTTGGATTCATACTATTATATCAAAAATATAAAATATTAATTTGATTTTCAAAAACTAGCTTCATTGGAGAAAAAAATGATAATAGTATTGCTGGAAAGAGTATGGATTGATTTCTGATTGGTGAGTGTGTTGTTGTAAAATGTGAGATTATATAATATAGATGTGGATTTTTGTTTTCTATCTTTATATTCAATTTCCATAAAAAATAAGGGGGGAGGAGGTGTCAGCCAGGCTGTACCAAGAGCCTAATTAATTGTACATAATTCATGGGTCTGAGAATAAAAAATAAAAATACTTATAAAATTACAACAGGAGACTTTTTTTTAATTTTTTTATATATTAGTCTTAAGTGTGTCATAACAACACTAAAAGAGTTGAAACCATCACTGTTTCACTCTCAATTAAGGATCCCACTGTTTTTTTCATGTTACATATCTCCATAAAATGTTTAAATTTCATTCATTCATTCTTTTTTTTGATATCTTACCAAAATGTAACTGGTTACTTAAATTAAAAAGGAGTTTTTTTTTGATATGTACATTTATATTTTTAATTATTGTTACTTTATTACATTTTCTCTTTCGATAATTGTGTTGTCATTCATTAAAATTTGTATATATTCTTTAATTGCATACAAAGGGTTCCTTGGCTATATAAGAGCCTTACAATCTCCTTTTTCAATCATCACTTTACGTACTATACATCTTAGATAAATAATTTTTTTTATTACATTTTAAATAACCATTTCTTTTTCTTCTTTTTCTTCTCTTTATATTGAGTACAAATAAACTGTTTTGTTTAAAATTTTCAGCCAGAGTTTTGTCACCAGATGACCTATATGCACTTAGTCAAGGGAGATCAAGGGGAACTAAGATTTGAATTAAGGAGAAAAAAATCTTCTTTGAGGGTTAGAGGCATACTTTCAGGAAGTCTCTCAATGCAAAATAATTATGTTTGAGGAATAAGTTGGATGATTACTTATATATTTATGATAAGTACTCAGGAAGGGATTGGAATTGTTATTGAACAAACTAGTTTAATATCTCTTAGAAGGTGGGTTGGAACTTAGTACTAATATCTGAAATAAAGAGTTTAAATGGTTGAAGGTGCTACTAAGCAATGAATGAGCAAAATGTATGATAATTTAATTCTAAAGAGTAACTAGTACAAGCAACCCCTATTTTATATCTGTAATACACCCAAGCTATTACCTCCTTGTATTACTTCCCATCTCTATTCTTAATCATCTGTTAATATAATTAACTAATTTGAATAATTAATTACTACTTATAAACTAGACTAAAAACTTTCTTCTGTTAAAACCAAGAATACATGGAAAAAGAAATAATAACTATTTGAAAGTAGCTTGACTAGCCCCTATTCATTCACAAAATTATCCTTTTTACACAATTTTTACTTTTGATTTAGTTGTTGCAGTTGAGGTTAATAAGCAACAACAAGTACATAGTTATGGAAAATTTGCATTAAGGCTCCTTTCTGTGCTTTGAATAAGTCACATGCCACACATTGTGTGACAGTTTTGAAAAAAAAACATTAGATATAGTCCCATTGAGTTAGTGAATGGTTTACTTACTTACCTTTAAATCCCTTCATTGCCATTTGGTCCCCTTCACACTATCTCTTCTAGACAAACCAGCCAATAGGGGGTATAAAAATTAGAAATTAGAAATTATTTATAAGATATTTAACAAAAAAAAATAAAGTTACAGAGTTGAAATTATTTCTCAGTAAAAAGGTGTTTTTGGAGCACAATATTCCATATATGAAACACTAATCATGGTTGATTTGGTGGAAAAAAGAGGTATTTTAAAATGGAAGATTTCTAACTTTGATACCCCCTAATAGGGAGGGGGGGACCTGTGTACAAGTCCACACTGATTTTTTTTCTTTGACCAATGTTTGACCAGCTTTCATTTGGTAGCTTTTCTTTAACTCCCTGTAACAATTCTTTTAATTTTTTTTCCACTTCATGTTTTTCATAGAAGCTCATCAATATTTATCACATTGATAAAGTTTTAAGTTTTTCATAAGTCTCACTTGTAAAAATGTTATTGGCCAGTCATCTAGAAGAAGGAGAAGAAGAAGAAGAAAATAAGGGGAAGAAGTATGGAAGGAAAAGGGACGTAAAGGATACAATAAAAAATAAAAGGAATAAAAGAAAATAAGGAGAATAATTAAAGGGAATATAACAACGACTTTGAGAGTGGTGACAAGACAAAAATTATGGCTTAAAAAGATATTTTGATCAAGTAGGTGATTTGATTTTCTTCTTAAATATCACCTATAATTACTAATAGATTAAAGCAACCTTTATAGTATTTATATATTATTCTTTATAGGACTTATAGCATCACAAAAAAAACAGTAATAAAATTACTTAAATTTGTATAATACTGTAATGTAAGTGGTGGCTGCCAAAGGGGAATTCCAAGGCCCTTTTATAGGCAAGGATACCTCCAAAATGCCTCAAATGTATATAAATAAGTAGTAGTAATGTGAAACAAGAGATTAAAAGAATTTTATTAAAAAATAGAAATTGAGAAAAAAATTTGAAACAATAAATTTAACCCATGAGTAAGTAAATATTTTTCCCAACATAAAGTCCCAAAATAAGTAATTAATATAATGAGTAACTTAGTGAGTATGAAACCTGAGAGCTGTGAGAAAAAAAATCCTAAACAGGTATTACAGTAAGATGTAAAGGGTTTAATCAAAATAAATAAAATTATTTTCACTCCAAAATTTATATAATCAATTTAATTCAGTATAAAGAAAAATGAATTAATTGTTTTAAATATTTTAAGTAATTTAACAATTAGTTTAATTAAAACAGTTAATTAATTTAATAGTATTACTAATTTAAAGTGAGAATTTTAATGTCATTTTATTAAAGAAGTGTTTTAATTTATATAATTATTTTACTGACACAATTAAGGGTCAAAAAAGCGCCCAATATTTATGGATAATAATATATGACAAGTTGTAGTTAATATATATTTTTTATTAATTAAATTTTAATTAAATTATAAGTTAAATGTATTATTACACTTATAATTTAATTTTATAAATAATTAATTTATTAATTTATAAATATTAAATACTTAAAAATGCGCCATGATTTCATAGAATATAATATATTTTTATGTAATAAAAAATTTACTTAATAATAAAATAAATATAATTATTATTTTACTTATTTATAAAATATTTATATAATTTTATTATTCAATAAAATATTTTATTGTAAATACATAAAATATATAATGTTATTCTCTTATATGATTCCAATAAATTATTATAACAATTTACTGGGCTCCTGAGATAGCCTGGCTGACAAATGTTCATCAAAATTTTATGTTCTGATATCAGTTTGAATCATTTTATAACTATTTAATGTTCTCAACAGTCATTTTTGAGCTAATATTTGACACTAAAATATTACTTTTTATCATTTGCTAGTTTTTTATTTATCTCACTTAATATTTTTCCATCAAATTTTAATACTGAAATATCACATTTAAACATTTTCTACTTTTTACCTCATAATATTTTCTACTTTTTGATAACCTTTTGTTATTTTATAATTTCTTATTACCTCAATTTCCTTTCTTTAATTCATTATTTTGTACTTGAATAACACATTTGATCATTCATTAACCTTTTCTCATCTAATTGTCAATATTGAACCAATGTCTATGTTTACTTACAAACTAATTACTGAATTCATTCATATAATGATATTGATTTATATAGATTTTATTTTTCCTTGTTGGCCTAGTAACACACATTTCTATTTCATTCAAATCCAACTTAGTCATAGAGCATTGGCACATATGGATGATGGTACTATAACAGTTCATCATCCACTTTTACTCCTCTTATTATTTATTCATTAACCTTGCATAATTTTCCCTTCATCTAAGCCTTTTTATCCTTCATCACTACCTTTACTGAATAGAATTTCTCTCTTTTCTAATTAGCCTACTTAAATCTATCTACTAATTTTTATTTCAATCTATCAGATAGACTAGTACATGTTTTCTGCTACAGCAATGATATCCACTTTAACTCCTCTTATTATTTATTCATTAACCTTGAATAATTTTCCTTCATCTAAGTCTTCTAGTCCTTAATCAGTTCTTTTTCTGAGTCATCTTGTTCACTTTCCTAATTAGTCGACTTGAATATATATACTAATTTTTATCTCAATCTATCACTTATATCACCCTTTCCATATCAATTTTATACTAAAATTTCACATCCCATCATTCACTAAAATTTTTTCTCATATCAACTTTCTAATTTTCCATCATAATTTTATTCTCAAATATCACATTTCATCATTTTCTAAATTTAAACTCATACAATTTTCTAATTTTCCATCAAAATTTGATGCTCAACTATCACATTTCATTATTTATTAACTTTTTATTTGCTAAATTACCTTTTTAAATCAATATTTTGTATTTAAATAAAACATTTGATCATTTTTTCAACATTATTTTATAATCTCATATTCATCTTTTCCATATCAATTTCATACTAAAATATCACCTTCAATAATTTGTTAACATTTTTTCTTATCTCACCTGCACTTTTTCAATCATCATTTTATACTCAAAAATTAAATTTCATAATTGGATAGATACTTTCCACTTTGAAATTAAAATTTTATACTCAAATGTCACACTTCATCCTTTTTAAAAAATATCTGAAGGTCTCCAATTGAAATGATTCTTGCATCATCAAAGTAAGAGTACAACTATCAGGATCATAAAATATGAGCTTTGGGCCACCAGCTAGGAAATATCAGATGGGGGGGACCTGCATGCAAGTCAAGTCTGAAATGAATTTTTTTTTCTTTTCCCAGAATTAATCTCACATATGACCAGAAATAAACCAGAACTCATTCAGTAACTTTTATTTATCTCCCTGTAACATTTTATTGAACCTTATAGTTGCTTCTCCTTTTCACACCACATTTTCACCACTATGCACCCTGATTATATTTTATAATAATCACTTTCTAGCTTTTCACAATATCTTATTATATGAATTATGTAAATTTTGACTCAAATCAATTGTACACTTCTCTGGATTTTATCTTGGAGCCTATCACTACAATTTGTTGATTTTTTCATGAACTTATAGTAAACTCAAAATATCAAAATATCATTATTATTACAATATTTGAATGAATTCATTCTGTTAAATATTTTACTGAGAAATTATTTTATTTTTAATAGTACATTTTACAATAGTTATCTATACATTTAGTCAATCTAAACATTTCAACCCAAAAAATAAAAGGGCTTGAGGCTCCTTCTTGTTCCAGTGTTCAAGAAAATAGGTATCCACTGCCCTATACATCTCTTTTTTTCTACCATATTATTAAACACTGGGAGAAAATCAGGGTTTTCTATTACTATAATAAAAATGACTACAATTTAATAGTTCACATGCCCCCAAATCATTTTTTCACCACTCAAACTTACCTCAATTCATCTTTTTAGAAAATCCAACTAACTTATGAATGAAAGACAGTCAGAGGTTAATAAAAGTTGATAATTGTGATATTCAAGAAACAAAATTCTTACCCCATTTTACATATAAATTACAATGGCTAGAAGCCATGACTAGAAGGCATTTTATTGAACTGATCTTCAATTATCATCTTCCAAGATATATCTTTTGGCCTTGAAGACAAGATTTCAATGTTTAGACTTCCTTACCATTTTAATGGGGGTTGATGATACTTTCTGATTTGTAAAATTACAAATGGCTTCATTGGGGGGTATCAAAATTAGAAATGTGTAATTATTTAAAAGGTATATTGAAATTCAAAAAGAAAGCCAAAAACTTGAAACAAATTCTCAGCAAAAAGTTGTTTTTGGGGCACAACATGACATATTTTAAAAAATAATTATGGTTTATTTGGGGGAAAAAAGAGGTATCTTGAAATGGAAGATTTTAATTGAATCAATAATTTCATTAGAAAGATTTTTAAAATGACAAGTGTTTTTTTGATGATTTCCATGAGCTTCATATAATTTTTAACATTTCCAAGTCTTCCATCTTAAGGTTTTGTTGCTTGTTAAGAGCCCTCATTCTACAAATCAAAGTATCTTCTTCAGCTATGGGCTGTGGTAGTGACTTGACTGAAAGATAATGTCCAACTAGCTTGAATGATTTACCCATTATAGTTTACCAATTCATAATGACATACTTGTTTAGATACAAAAGTTTTAGGAAAATTGAAAAAGATGTGCCTCTTGATGAGTGGGTTTTTTCAGGCCTGAAACTTCTGGGTATTTATCAGGGGTCTTACATATATATCTGGACTTTTAAGAATTAATTAGATCATCAAAACATCATGGCTGACTGAGAGAGGGTTCAAAGAAAATATTTTTGACATTTTTCTTTAGTTAAAGTCTGTTTCATTTAATTTTTTATTATTCATCTCGGTACTTACAAAGATCCTGAATTCATTCTTTTGATTCACTAGCAGAGCTTTATTCCCAAAAAAAGTAAATTTTTTGATATTGAATGATTCAGAATGGCTTCTTGTCAGGCTATGTTCAAGTAAATAGACATGAGTAGCTTGATTATTCATATTTATAGAAGATTTAAATATCCCTATATAAATACTTTAGTACAAATCCAATAAGTATTAAAATATAATTCAACATAGGGGTCTCAGTAATTTAAATCTTACTAATTATAAATGTGTTACAATCTTATAGTTTGTAGAAAAATAGATGCAATAGTTCAAACACTATTAAAAGAATTTAAAACTACTATTGATATGTGTTTTAATTTTGATGGTTATATATTTTAATTGTAATGATAAAGAATGTATAAAATAAGACCAAAAACCCCTCCTTTTATACCCCATCATTCTCCAATGTATCCCCTTGATTTACCAGTCCTATACATGAACAACAACAGCTCATTCTAGCTAATGAACTGTTCTATCAACATAATGAATGACCAGTAACACAATTAGAATGATAAAACCCACCAAAATCCTGGAGAAATAGGGATAATCCATAAAAATAAAAGAATAAGCAAAAAATAGAGTATATGTGTGTAATACCTTAAAGTAAAAGACTAAAAAAAGAAACAATAACACTAAATATTACATAATAGGGGGTATCAATGTTCAGGGATCTGCAATTAAATTAATTGTGGAAAATAATCTGCATACCCCAATTATCTTCTGCAATTATTTTTGCTAATAATTGGGTTATTAGATACTTTACGTGTCAATTTTCACCTCTATCTGACATTTTTATCCTCAATTTTTCATAACCACATCTTGGACAAGTTTCTGGATGTGCTAGCCTCCCTACCTTGCTGCGCACTTCCATACTGTCTATTCATTCTATCCATTCAAAACCACTCCCCATCTCATCTATTTATTTCTTCTCCTTTTCATCTTCAAATATCTCAACATGCCTCGTCATCATAGATCTTCTCAAAGACAGCCTTCCCCCAGTTGTTCTTCAAATCCCATTACTCCCTCTTTCCCCTTCTCAGCCAAGAAATCTAAGACCATTAAATTAAAAAAAGATGATCATCTCATTCTTATCAACTAGCTGAAAAATAAATCTAACTATGATTCTTGTTTTGGTACTGAGTATGCAACTAAAGTAGGACGGCCCCCAGAATCAAAAGTTAATGGCTATCTTCTAATGGCGAATGAATTACAGAATAAGACCAAGGGAAGGATTGATCTTTTACCAAAGCAGATGTCTGAACGCTTCAAGCATTACCAAGCCAAATACAAGCAGGCAAAGGCTCTTTCATCTTCCACTGGTGTTGGGGTTACCAACATCAATATAACTAAGGGCATCAAATCCATAGACAATAAACTTGAATCTTTATGTCCTTACTTTAAAGAGATGGATGCAATTTTTAAAGAGCGAGCCAATGTTAATCCTGTAAACATGTTGGATGGAGAAGATCCTATCTCCAAACATGATGTTGAGGCAAATCTTTTCCCATCCTATTTCTCCACTCAAGCCTCTCCTCATTTGAATGAGACCAATCTAGATAGCTTTTCTGTAGATCTTATTGGCAATTTAACCCAACCAAATCTAACTCAGGTCTGTTTCTTTTTTCTTTTATCTTATCAATTCTATTTTTTTATTTACTTATCTTTTTCTTATTTCTTAAAAGGCTGACAAACAAACCCAGGATCCTCAATCAACTGAGTCTGAAGGTAGTGAAAATGATGAGGAGGAAAATATGACCTTTAACAAGAAGTGTAGGGCTTCAAGTAGTCTAAATTTCCACTCCCAAAGAAGATGAAAATATGATACTTCATCACAAACCCCTTTTTTGTCTATTGAAAATTTTTTAGAGAAACATGATGCTGGTAAGTGATACCATACCTCTTATTACTTATCTGCTTTTCTTCTACTCTATGTTAATTCTTATTATCACTATAGAACAAGTGAAAATTGCTAAAAAGACTCTAAGCTTTTAAAAGAAGAAATACGAGCTCTCTTTAAGGAGGGATGATAGGCTACAAGATTTGGAAGAAAGGAAGTATGAGCTCTCTTTATGGAAGGATGATTGGGCCCAAGATTTTGAGGAGAAGAAGTTTGAGTTAACTCTAAGTATTGAAAAATCAAAAAAAGAGGAGAAAACACTCAAACATCAAAACCTTTTAGAGCAGATGAAATATAAGTTTGATTATAAAGAAAATTCCAAAAAGAAAGATTTCTTGATAGAATGTGTTAAAGCTAATAAATCTGTTGAGGAAATTGAACATTTAAAGAAATTGTTTGATGATTAGTTTGTTTTATTTCTCTCACACTTCAACTTTTCATATTTATTTGTACATAAAATTTACAATAATTTCCAGTATTTCATTACTCTATCAATCATTACTTGAATTTTTGTATTTTAATGTTAAATATTCTTTTTTTAAATAAAATTTTCATGTCTCCTTTGAAAATTTGACAATTCCCCACCCCTGAATATTTTTGAAGTAAGGGGTGGGTATCACCAAAATTATTTCATGTCATGAATCTAGAAAGTCTTATATGAAACTTTGGCTTTACTACCCCCTGCATTTTATGGTATCCCCGAAATTCTTACAAGTCAAGAATTTCACAAGTCTTATAAGAAATTTTGGCAATACCCCCCCTGGATTTTATTGAAGTAAGGGACGGGTATCACCAAATTTTTTTCAGAAAAATATTTACAAGTCAAAAATTTTACATGTTACATTTGAAAATTTGGCAATACCCCCCCTACATTTTATTGAAGCAAGGGGTGGCTATCACCAAAATTTTTACAAGTCTTCAATTTTGAATGTCATATTTGAAAATTTGGCAATACCACCCCCTGCATTTTATTGAAGTAAGGGGTGGAAGTCATCTAAATATAATATAATTACATAAATTATTAAATAAATATCCAATATATATCAATTTCCCTAGTTTAAAGTAACGACAATTCCTCAAGCCAAAATGCAGATCAAATCTAGAAACAAAAGTTTGGGACTTTCCACAGGTATAGGCTAGAGGAACCCCATGAAACAAATAAATGTTATCATGATTACCTGTTATACAACCAAAGGTCATTGGCTCATCACTTTACTTGAGAAAATTGATATATATAAAATATTTATTAAAAATGTATGAAAAAATATAAAATTTTCGATGACAACTCTAATCCCCATACTTTTTGGATCTAGATAAAGTTTTTATAAATCGATTAACTTTACCTTCTTTCTTTACCTTGTTGATTCTTTGAATAAACTTATGACTGATTTGAAATGAGCAACCAAAATGTGTGAAATCTTGACAGGATTCCAAACCAGGAGGAGCTTTGGTCATTTGATGATTATCCTTAGAAAAATTCCAAATAGTTTCGATGATACCATTTCCCAAACCAAAATCAATGATGCACCAGTGGTCTGGAAAATATAAACCATGTCCTTTAATTTTAGCTGGAGATGGTATTGGTTGGCCAGTTATCGGATTGATATATGAGAATATACCAAAAGTTAGAAAATTGGTGTCATTCCTATCAATATGAATCCTATTGTAAAATCCAGAATGAGTAATAATAACATTAGAAAATAAAAGATATTTGTGGGTGATATCTTCCCATTTGGAGTCACACCAATTTGGTATTCCAACTTTGGTTGCAAGTTCATGATTTTTTTCAAATGCTTTATTACAGTGCTTTTTGAGTCGAAGAGCAAGAAAAGAGTTAAAGGAAGGTAGAGTGTCCCATAAGCAAAAATCTTCATCTTTTTGAGATTTAGTGATATTCTTGAGCAATGAATATATGCCTATATAATTGAAATGCCTAGATAATAATCATATAAGAGTTTCAGAATCCTTATCCTCTAAATATGCAATATAAAAATGTGAAATAAGACAAGTGAAATTTGGAAAAAAGGCTCAACTTCAAAGGTCAAAATCTCAGCAACCACTGAACCTAATTCAAACCTGTTTGTGGGAAATGAGAGATATGCTTTAGTAGAATCTTCAGTTAAAGGACATGTGATTTAAATAAACCTAACCCTAATTTGTTACATAAAAAAATGAAATAAAAATTTAAATTGGGAAAAAAAGGCTCAACTTTAACGGTCAATATCTCGGAAACCACTGAATCAAATTCAGATCTGTTTGTAGCAAATGAAAGGTAGCCTTCAGGAAAATCTTCAGTAAAAAGAACATTAGATTTGAATAAACCTAACCCTAATTCCGAGTCTGATTTTCAAAATTTTACAAAAACTTGAAAAGAGGTAATGAAGATGAGATCAAAAGGTGTTTAATAAGTTCACTGTTATCCAGATAAGAGTCATACATATATTTAAGTATGAAGTTTTCATAAAAGGAATGAGATATCATATAGGCATGAAAAAAAGGAGATGAAACTTACCTTGATTGAAAAGTAGGAAAAATAGAGTGAGAAAGATTGATGTTGGAATTGTGGGGAAATTGAATATGGAGTAAGTGAAATGCATAAAGAATGTGCAATGTATGTGTTTCAATGAAATGTAGCCAAAAAAAGTGAAATAGGGGAAAGGGGGGATAATGAGCATGTCAAGGAGGGATGAAGAGTAGGGTGATGGAGCTAAAAAAGAAAGTAAAGAGGGAGGGAAAAAAAAGGTTAATTATACCATTGAAATCCAAAATAACCACTTACAAAAAAAATTTAGATAAAAAAATATAATAAACAGAAAAAAAACAAAAATAATTATAATTAGTAATCAAAAAATCAAAAAAAAGGAATAAAATTACTTACCTGGAGAGATGAGATGACAAAATAAATGAAACCAAATTGTTTGAGGGATGTTGGAGGAGAATAGGAAAAGGATATGAGGGATGAATGAAAAAATGAAACAGTGAAAAATTATGCAATTTTAGAAAATATGCGATGTCATGTTGAGCTGGTGAAAGAAAACCAATGAGCCATCCAAAAAAGAGATATTCACCATAAATTCCAAAAAAAATGAATATGCAACAAACAAAAAACCAAGCCAAGTGAATAAAGTATACAAAGTAAAAATTTGGAGAGTATGAAAACAAAAAATTAAAAGGGTTGTGTGCCAAAATGGTGGAGGGTGATTGGCATAATGACAGAGCATATGCCAGTTGAATGAATGTTTTGTGATTCAAGGGATGGGAGAGCAGGCACTGGTTCAGGATTCTCTTCTTCATAAAGATCATTCCACTTATCCTTTAAATCAGCTAGGATATTGTGGAGTATAATGCAAGTCATGATCCAATGATTCACACTTTTGATCTCCAATTTTTTTTGAAATTGGATTCTGAGCTCCCGAAGACTAGAAAATTGTCCCTTTAAAATACTTATAGCATGTTCAATTTGTACTCTTGATTAGGCAAGGTGATAGTCAAAGGCAGTTTTGGGGTCACTTTCTAACCTTGCACCACGGAAAGCAGGTATGATGTACTTTCCACTTGCATATGCTGAGTCTGCAAGGAGGTACTGAGATTTGTCAAAGTATGAGTCAGGAGTTTGAGAAATCCTCATTCTTTGGAGGATGGAAGAGTCATGACATGAGCCAGAGCAGCCACTATGAAAAGCAATAAATTTTTTATTGACATCGCATACAAGTTGAATGGCAATAGAGTATCTAGAAAGAAGATAAAGAGTTAGTTTATGAAGGATGAGAAATTGGAGAAGATTTTGAAGAAAACTTTTTTTGCAATCAAAATAATGGTTTCCATCATGAGCAGGCTTTTGATTCAAAGGTATAGTTGTGCCATCAACAAATCCTACACAGCCAGGGAAACCTTCAGCTTGCGTTACTTGAGAGGATTCAAGTTGCTGTTCTGGAGTTGGCCAAGAAAGTGTTTGAGAATTTGGGGAAAGGAGAGCAATCATACAGCGCTTGGTGTATAATATCATGGTACCATACCCTATTTTAAAGAGATTATCCAAAAGTCTTACAAAATCACTGTTTCCATTTGAGCCAAAGCAACATAGTGCAACAGCAAGTTGGATGGCAGGATTACACTGTTTGTTATGGGAATTGTTATGAAAGATAAAATGATCTGAGATGAGTTGATAAAGTTTGAAGAAAGAATTAAGTGAAGTTTAAATGAGGAACATTGAGAATGGAGGCCAGATCATATCAGGGATCATGATAAAGATTTGGCCCCCTGGTGATGATGTAACACTTTTTGGAAAGAAAACACATATAAGCTAAAGCATCATCCAAATCAGAGTCAGATTTATAGTAAAGAACTAAAAGAAAAGTAATAGCATTCATTGTTGAGTGAAGTAGCTTCCTAGTAGAGAGGTGTTTCATTGTTGCCGGTAGAAGGGTTATGTGATGAGGGAAGTGGGAATTCACCACCAAATGTGCAGTTGGGGTGTGTAGATAGAAAAAAAACTTAAGTGTTTGCCACCAAAATTAAGTAGCATAGAGTGAGGAGAGACTTAAGGATGGCATTAGAAATTATAAGTCATGTGACTTTCTTGCAAATACATCATGGATGAGATGAGTTTGGGGTCAGGAATTAGGAATGGAAATTGGGGTATAAGAGGCGGGATAATGCATTATTGTGGATTCCTTATCCACTAGCCCCGGGGCTAGTGGATAAGAATCTTCTGCAATTAATAATGTCTGATCCCAGAAAAAAAATTCCTGATCCCTAATTGCGGATCCCTGAACATTGATACCCCCTAATAATATGTGGGATTAACAGTAGAAATGAAGGGGCTAAGTATTCCAAATCACTATGTGAAATCCCCATCCAATTATGCCCAATTTTGACTGAGAAACCACTGAGAAACCAAAAAAAGGATGTGAGATGTGGGTTAACTGAATGCAGTCCTTGGCTGGTGCTTGCATGAGTAAATACTTAACTAATTTAGGCCAATTTAAGTGTGTTAGTAAATAAAGGTTCCAATCTTGAGTTTGTTAATGAAATTAGTGCATATAATGAGGTCAATGAACTTAAAATTAAATTCGGACAATAAATAAGCACCTGTCACTTATTTTAGCTTGTTTCCCCATATTGGATGTACAATGTGGGGTAATTATAGCGTGAGAATTCTAACTTTGCTAAAAATGAAGCTATTCATGTGAAAAAAATGCAGGAAGTACGTGGCCAGTACGCAGAAGCCATTTCTGGCATAAAAAACACCAAATTTGAAAAGTGCTATTTTTATGCATTTTAGTAGCAAAATCAATAGTCCTAATTAATACAAATTGATCTGTCTAGGAAAATTTTTAATATTATTAAATCTATAGCACTGTAGACATTCCTATAGTACTAGCTATAGGCCTTGACCAAGGGAGTTGGAGAAAAACCATGGAGAAAATCCCCTGTTCCTTTAGAAAAATAAAATTGAAATTTACCTGCTAAAGTAAATTGAGTAATGTTTGCTAAAACCCCTTTTCAACACACTTTACTGCTTTATAAGCTGAGAAAGTAGTTACCAGACAGACTAACAGACTAAAGAGCTGAAATGTAGACCAATGTCCACACCAGAGAATGCAATGATACTTGACATAGGTTGCAAAGCCACACCAGAGAAATTAATAATACTTGGTATAGCTTGCAATAATATACCATATAAAACAGTTACAAGAGTTGATTTTAATTAAGAACTAACATTTTCACAACCTAGCCAAAAGATACCACAAACAAACAAAAGAGTGAAGCAGAGAGATTCCAGGTATACCAGATGGTTGATTATAAACTAGAATGTCCTTAAAAGTTCTTAACTATCTCACAAACAGAAAAACTTGGCTTTTTCCCAGCCAAATACAACTCTCTTACCTCTCTAAATGCATAAAAACGCCTCTAGAAGCTTTCATGTGTGCAGGCAGGCAGCCAATATTAGGCCTTTAAATGACCAAAAAAACCCAAAAACACCCTCTAAACAACAAAACAACATTAAATACATATAGAGACAAGTTAATCTAACATAACACATACCAAAATGATAAGAAAAGAAAGAAAATTAATCTGAGACATAATAAGTGACCCTAGCTTAAGCTTACAAAAACACAACTAAAAATCTAAAAACTAACAAAACACCAATAAAAAATGCCATAACCCCAACTATACCCTACATACCAAATACCTCCAAATATGCACTCCAAAGGTATACCCAGATTTAAAATACCACATCCTCCCCCCAATCAAGAATTTCCACATTCTTCATCAACTAAAAACCATGTTCAAACACCTCTCCAGACCTGCCTCTGACCTAGGCCTTTGCCAGTACTGCATTGAAAACATTCTCATCTGTACAATGACTGGACCTCTTCACATCTACAGGACTTCTTGTGATGATTTCCACTAATGAAAAAAACTATGCCACAGACCTGGTCCATTATCCTCCCTTTCAGCTTCTTCCTACACTCAGCCTGGTCCATCCTCTTCCATCAGGAGTTCCAGACCCTCCATCATCATCCCAAGAATAATCAACACACTTCATTCATCTAGAAGAAAAAATTTAACGTTAACAGCCTCTTCTTCCTATCATCACCCTGATTCACAAGAAGGTAAGATTCCATAACTCCATACCAAGCTAGAATGACCATTTTCTTCAGCCTCTCTTCCACCAGTCATTGATGAAGATGACAATGTACGGACCATTGAAACACCACCCCCAAATCCAATACCCATTTTCAAAGAAAAATTCCCACATCACTCCCAACAACAGAAACAACTTCACCTTTCTTCCAATAAGCTCCTTCCAAACACCAAGAATACATTGATAAGAGAAGGAACCTCATCCATCAATTCAAGGCCAATTCAGAAATTTTTCCACCTCTCTTAATACACTTCTGTAATACCACTAGTACTTGAGTTTGGTTTAGAAAAGAAAATATGGCCACAATGTCAGCCTAGGTATCTCTAGGACTGAGTAATTCTTATTCTTAAAATAAGATAAAATTAATTACATTAAGCTTATTACGTAAAAATAAGGTTAAAATACTTATATATATGGTTATAATACATATATATATAATTATTACACTATTATATGAATTATAGTAGTTTAAATAGCTTATTCATAGCCTAATAATACTTATTAAGGTGTTAATGGAGTCATAATATACTTATCTTAAGTGATATTAAGTAATTATAGACATACATAAGCTTATATGTATACATAAACCTCATATTCAGTGAAATATGTAGTTATATTATGTATATTTAGGTCTTTAAGTGGGTTTCAACCTCTTAATAGCCTATAAACTTTATTATTCTGCTTCTTTTAGGTAATATGGATGTATTCAGTGGACTCACAACACCTACACAAGCATATATACCTATTTCAGGCGCATATATCCAGTTTGGACAACTTAATCTGCTTCCTTGGATGGATTTTCACAGAAGTATGGGTTGGGATATGATTACTGGGTTAATGTGGATTCTTGGGGATGTTATTGGGAGCTTGGAAAGTTAATTTGGTTACTTTATATGCTTTGGGTTTCATGTTATCCTCTTTGGATGAGTTATTTTACCTGTTTCTTTATGGTATCCGCTTTTATCAGTCTATTCTAGTTATGGTATGGGTCTGTGGTATCATTAATTGTGATGGAGGGTCCTTACTGGAGGTCTGGGTGTTAAAACTACTTGAAGTTTACGCCATGGTGAGTTGATGGGACCTCACAGTGCTGTAATTTCCGGGGATAGAAGTGACATCATCTGGATTGAAGGTCTGTGCACTCCAGTGGATTTTGGTATAAGTAAGGGAGGATTTTGATGGGTTATAGACATCACTTACTTGGTAAAACTTAAATAAACATTATAAAACAGTTTTTATCATATATAAATATATTATAAAGCCTTTATAAATTGATTTTATTTTTATATAAGCTATAACTATATTTTATTAGTCTATTTTCCACCACTAGCATGCATAACATCCAAGTATTGTGAATTTAAATTGAGAATAACTATTTTATTAGTCTTCACCTGAGGTTTAATCACTAAATCATTTATCAATAAGTAGTTGGACCATTAATATTTACTATTAAATTATACTTATATACTAGCATAAACTGACAATTGGAGGTCTTTCCTTAGTTATTACTTATTATTAAGTATAAGCCTTAGGACATGATTTTTACTCTAGTATATCTCAAACAAACCAAATATTTAGTTCTGAAGCACATTAGTGGGTCATCATAATTCAGTTATTGGGGAGAAGAAACATTATAATAATTGTACTAATTTTTTAAAAATAAAAATTAGGTATTTACAGTAGTAACTGTACCCAATATAAACCCAATTTCACTTGGTATTTGGTCACCAATATAACGCCCATTTAAATTGGTATTTTTTTAAATCTTGATAAGCTAATTATTCACCCTTATAAAGGTCTATTTAAACTTATTATTTTATTTTTAACATATTTTTTTGAATTTTTCTTATATTTTATTTGAATAAATAAAGATATAAATTCATGGTAAGCTCCAGAGCTTTTATTAGTAATTGTAATGCCAATATTTTTTGTCTACCAATTACCATATAGGTTTTACCTTTTGTAGACATGTAAAATTTTTATTTAGACACACAATGAGTGCTCATTAAGACAATTTAAGTGAAAAACCTGCTTATAACACCAGGTCTAAAGTTAAAAACATTGCTCCAGGACATCACCATGGAGGGTCAATCCTACCCACAACCGGGGTCAATGAGCATAGAGGAAAAGGAAGCACTCTTAAAAAAGATAACAATAAAAAAGACTTCACCTCCTCTGCAGGATCAACTGTCCCATCCGGAAAAGAAGGTTCTTAAACTGGAGGAATCGAAGTCTTTCATGCTAAAGGAGGTAGAGAAGTTTCAAAACAACTGAAAGGTGGGTTTCCAACAGATGAATCAAACCTTGGAAGAGTTAAAGGTAGGGAAGCCAAGCCAACACCCCTACCCAAGGAGAGTCACATCATTCACAGGAAATAATTCTGGTAGAGAAATGGAAGTGGAATTGGTTCCACCAGCAATGGTCCAGTCACAATTTCACCAGGGATCCTCCCCCTCATCAGACTTCCTCAGTTCACCCCTACAAAGGAAAGCAAAAACGCCAAAAATAAGGGCTTGCACAAATCCCGTGGTAAGTAGATTATCCTCT
The DNA here is from genome assembly GCA_030280995.1 of Hemileia vastatrix. Taxonomy (NCBI): domain Eukaryota; kingdom Fungi; phylum Basidiomycota; class Pucciniomycetes; order Pucciniales; family Zaghouaniaceae; genus Hemileia; species Hemileia vastatrix. Next base: position 7,839,360 of record JASXTE010000012.1, read on the forward strand.
CAGATTTAACAAAATACTGATGATTAAAATAGAGGTAATATTATTGATGTAAAATCTGTACAGAGAATTGATGAGGACTTGAGAAAATTATGTTTTGATGTAGATACACCTGACTTATCTTTTGTCAATAACAACAGTACTATTTATAATAATAATACAGTTAATCCTCAGTTGCCACAACTTGCTAGTGAGATGAGAATTTTACAAAATAGTGAAAAAATTGAGAAGGAAGACATGGAGTATGTTAATAATAATCCTACTGTCCATAGAATTATTTCAGAATTATGGAATAGAATGACTGATTGTGAGGAGCAGACAGTTAAGCTCACAATTGATACAATTTTGTCCTTGACATTGAACATTTCTCAACTGGCAACAAGAAATAAAAAATCAGAGAATGAACACTTGGCTCTAACTCTTGAATATGATTCTTTGGAGAATTAAATATAGTGAACTTTCAAACAAATTCTGTGAGTTGGAAAAATTGTATGAAGCACATTTATTGAAAACTGAATCAAGAAAAAAAAAGTTATCTTTTGCCCAGACAAATCAGAGTGTCTCTGAGCTGCTACAAAGATTGACTAAAGTTGAGATTGAAACTGCTAATCTACTAATGAATCAGGATAATCATAAGTATACTCAGTATAATAATAATCCTTTCATTGGCAAAAATGAATCTCAATCATTCCCCATACCACCACAAGTAAAACCATCTGATGTTAGTTTCAAGTCTGAAAATACAAATGTAAGTCACAAATCCATGCAAGAGGAAATTCCAGACCTTTTATCCAGAGTAAATGAGTTATTGAATTTACCTAGGATTAGTGAAACAAAATACAATCAGAAGAACTTTCATAAGATAGATCAGTACCCAACTTATGATGGGGAAGCCAGCTCTGATTGGCAACATTTTATCCAAAGAATTGAAAAATTAAAATTCTCATATAAGTTACCAGATGAAGAAATAACATCAAAATTAATTTCTTTATTTAAGGATGTTGCTTTATTAAGGCTTGAAGTTGTTTTGAGTGAGGGTAAAGATTACTCTTGGGCTGAATGGAAACAACTAATTGAAAAACAATTTGGAGGTTCTAAATTCAGGCTCACTCAGCAAAGATTATATGAGAAAACTAGGTATAATCCATTGAATGGTGACAAACCTATGGTGTTTTTAATGAATTTAAATAAAATATTAAAAGCCATTGAGCCAAACATGGATCTTAACTTATGGAAAGATAAGATAATATATAAATTACCTATATCTGTTAGAGATATTGTTGTAGCTAGAAAAATAATGGTTAATAAATATTTGCAATGAAATATTATTAAACCATAAGTATGAAGCAAGGTACACCACTTATAAACAAAATAATGAACCTGTGAAAAATAAGAATTTAAAAACACTTTAGGAGATACAGAAAAAGCCTACTGCACCTGTAGTACCTAAAAAGTATGAAACTAATACTTGTTATAAGTGTTCTAAACCTTGGGTTAAAGTTCACAAATGTCAGAAGAATATAAATATTGTTAAAAATCAGCATGAATCTGAAAATGAAACAGAAAAAAGTAAAGATTCAAGTGATTATGACAGTAATATCTCATATAGTGATGAGAATGAAGTCTGTATGTTGGAAGATGATTTATCCATCTTTAAAACTCCAATATTAAATATGGACTCAAATGAATCTTTAATGAATTTTGAGGATGCTGAAATCATTAAGGATATACAAGCTTATAACTTGAAAATGACACCTATCATGGTTCCAGCTATCATTTCTGGAGAAAATGTTAATATAGTATTGGACACAGGAGCTTCTGGTTCTGTTGTTTCCACAAATACATTGCATAAAATTGATAGTGAGTATAAGTCAAAGCTTGGACACCTTCAAAGTAAAAATTGGAGAGGTTTTGGATCAGTACTACACCCCATCGGTAGATACAAAGCTGCTGTTTTCTAACTTTAAACATCAACATGGTTATGTTAGAGTAACTTGTGACTTTGTAGTAATGGACAATACTAATTGTAGTAACTGTTTTATCATTGGAAATGACATTCTGACTATTTTTCATGTTAAATTGGACCCTGCTAATAATAATTTTACAATTGGCATGAATGGTAAAAGGAAATTTAAAATAAATTCTTTTAACACGGTCTTACACATAGAGTCAGTAAAAAATATTCCTTGCTAAGGAAGAGAATCCAACAAAATGGAACTTCTGGAAACTGAAATTTCAAAAGCATCATTTGGAACTCAAATAAGTAAAGCTGAGAAAATAAATATTTTGTACTTAATTAAAGCATTTCCTATGGATTTTGCACATGGAACCAATGAACTTGGCCTTGTAAAAGATCATGAAATAAAAATTAGTTTAACCTGTGATACGGATAATATTCCTGCTAGTCTTAAAAAGAAACTATATCCTGCCTCACCAATGAAAAAAGAAAGACATATAGGATAATATTAAGATGTTATTAAAAATGAACATTATTGAAAAGGTTGAAACTAAACCAAAATATTGTGAAACATCACCAGTGCTAAATTCTTATGAACAAGATAAAGCAAGATTGTGTGGTGATTATAGAGCATTAAATACATTCAAAGTGGATGATATTTATCCCTTGCCAAGGATTGCCTCTATACATGCTACCCTTAAAGGTGCTAAGTATATAAGTTGCCTAGATGGAAATAAAGGGTACCATCAGATTCCTGTAGAAAAGAATTCACAGAACTTTTTGTTGATAACAACACATATGGGAATATATAAAAATGTCAGGATGCCATTTGGATCAAAAGATGCTCCTTCAATATTTCAGAAATTAATGGATATAACATTCCATAATGAAATGATTGAGGGATGGTTAATGGTATACATTGATGACATCATAGTGTTCTATAAGACATATGATGAACACTTAGTCCATTTAAAGAAGGTATTTCAGAAAATGGATGAAATAAAAATGACCCTTGCATTGAATAAATCTAAATTAGGGTTTGAGTCTTTAAAAGTGCTTGGTCATATTGTATCTGGCTTACAAATATGTGTAAACCAAAATAAGGTGGGTGCAATCAAGAATATTGGAATTCCTCAAAATGTAAAGGATGTAGAATCTTTTCTTGGTATGTGTGGTTATTATAGACAATATATAAAGAGCTACCAATTAATTTCTGCACCATTGACCACACTGATAAAGAAATCAGAAGTTTTCATTTGGAATAATGAAAGACAACAGGCTTTTGATAAGTTAAAAGAATGTTTGATGACAGCTCCTATCTTGGGATTACCAGATTTCCAATTGCCTTTTGTATTGTATACAGATGCAAGTTTTATTGGTCTGGGAGCTGCTTTGCATCAAAAACAACTTATTGAAGGAAAAATGTCAGAAGTATTAATTTGCTATATTTCACGTAATCTAAGAAGTAGTGAATTAAAATATGGTGCTACTCAACTTGAATGTTTGGCAGTAGTATGGGCTCTTGAGAAGCTACATTATTACCTGGAAGACCAAAAATTTGAGTTAATAACTGAATGTAGTGCAGTTAAGTCAATCTTAAACATGAAAACTCCTATTAGACATATGTTTAGATGGAAATTAGCTGTACAACAATACAGAGGACGGATGACTATTACACATAGATCAGGAAACTTACACTCTAATGCAGATCTGTTATCTAGAGTACCTCTACCCAATAATGATGATAATCCTGCTTATGTTCCTAAAACAGAGATTATTAACATTTATGGAATTTATATTGTAGATCATGAGGATGAATTTATGCAATCAATTCTTGATAATTATGCTTCAGATCCTGACTTGAGTAAACTTACTACAATATTAAATATTCCATCTAATGCTTTAATGAGTGTTTCAATAAAAACATTACCACAAAAGTATAAAGAAGCATTAGAAAAACAAAAATTTTCCATTGAGGATAGTTTTATATATTACAGGAAGAAATTAAGTAATGTAATTGTAATTTCCCCTTCAATGAAGGAGTTAATGTTAAGTATATGTCATGATGATATATTTGCAGGTCATTTTGACTTCCATAAAACATTAACCAGAGTAAAAAATACAGCTTGGTGGATTAACATGTCTGATGAAGTTCAAAAATCTGTTGAGACATGTGATTCTTGTCAAAAATCTAAAAGATAAACAAACAAAAGAGCTGGTTTATTACAAAAACTTGAGCAACCAAAAGCTCTATGGGAAATAGTTAGCATGGACATTGTAACAGGTTTTCCAATAGCAGGGCATAAGAGTTATAACTTCTTCTGGGTAATTGTAGATAGATTTACAAAAATGTGTAAATTTATTCCTACCCACAAAGAGGTTTCTGAAAAGGACTTAGCTTTTTTAAAGTGGACAAAAATGTTAAATATAGCAGGTTTCACCAAAGCAATAGTTTCAGACAGAGATCCTACATCTACTTCTGAGTTCTTGACATCACTTATGGATTTTTCAGGGTTTCAATTAAAACTTTCTACAGCACACCATCCACAAACTGATGGGCTAGAAGAAAGAATGATACAGACTTTAGAAGACATGATAAGAAGATATTGTGCTTTTGGTCTTGACTTTAAAGACAATGACAAATTTATGCTGATTGGGTAACCCTTATCCCAGGTTTAGAATTTGCATACAATAGTACGGTACATTCTGTCACTGGCAAAAAGCTATTTGAGTTATGGTTGGGTTATGTACCTAATACCCCTGCTAAAACTCTAAATAAATTACCTAGGTTTGATATCCATCCAGTTACAGAATCTTTTCTTCAGATGCAAGAATTACACAGAAAGCATGCTCAAGAATGTATAAATAAGGCATTTGAGTATGAAAAGAAAAGATGGGATAAAGCCCATAAAGAACAAATGTTCAAAGAGGGTGATGAAGTCCTTATTTCTACACTACATTTCAAATTAAATGGTTATGTTAAATTGAAGTATCTATTCATTGGACCATTTGTAGTTAAAAAGATGGTTGGTAACAATTCTGTTGAAGTTAGTCTATATGCACCATATGATAGAAAACATCCAGTATTTCCTATTTCTCTTATAAAACCATAACATTCTAATGATACTGCTCTATTTCCCAGAAGATCAGGAAGGCACAAACAGCAACCTGAAGAAATAGTTGAAAAGGCAGAAATTGAAAAGGTACTTAAAAAGAGACACCTTACTAAAGAAAAGGGAGTTGAGTATCTATTAAGATTTATAAATAAATCAAGTGAATATGATCAGTGGATTCCAGAAAATGAAATATCTGATCTTAGAAATCTCTTGAAAAAATTTAAATACAAATAATACTGTAAAATTCAGTATATGTATCATAGAAATTTTAAAATTATTTTTCTATTCACTCCTTACTTATTAATTAAAATGTCTTAACATTTTTTTAATTGTTTTTTTTTGGGTGAGGGAGTCTCAGCCTAGGTATCTCCAGGACTGAGTAATTCTTATGTTTAAAATAAGATAACCTTAATTACATTAAGCTTATTACTTAAAAATAAGGTTAATATATATATATATATATATGGTTATAATACATATATATATAATTATTACACTATTATATGAATTATAGTAGTTTAAATAGCTTATCCATAGCCTAATAATACTCATTAAGGTGTTAATGGAGCTATAATATACTTATCTTAAGTGATATTAAGTAATTATAGACATACATAAGCTTATATGTATACATAAACCTTATATTCAGTGAAATATGTAGTTATATTATGTATATTTAGGTCTTTAAGTGGGTTTTAACCTCTTAATAGCCTATAACCTTTATTTTTCTGCTTATTTTAGGTCATATGGAGGTATTCAGTGGACTCACAACTCCTACACAAGAATATACACCTATTTCAGGCGCATATATCCAGTTTGGACAATTTAATCTGCTTCCTTGGATGGATTTTCACGGATTTATGGGTTGGGATATGATTACTGGGTTAATGTGGATGCTTGGGGATGCTATTGGGAGCTTTGACAGTTAATTTGGTTCCTTTATATGCTTTGGGTTTCATGTTATCCTCTTTGGATGAGTTATTTTACCTGTTTCTTTATGGTATCCGCTTTTATCAGTCTATTCTAGTTATGGTATGGGTCTGTGGTATCATTAATTGTGATGGAGAGTCCTTACTAGAGGTCTGGGTGTTGAAACTGTTTAAAGTAGAAGCCATGGGGAGGTGATAGGCCCTCAAAGTGCTGTAATTTCCAGGGATAGCAGTGACATCATCTGGATTGAAGGTCTGTGAACTCCAGTGGATTTTAGTAAAAGTAAGGGAGGATTTTGATGGGTTATAGACATCACTTACTTGGTAAAACTTAAATAAACATTATAAAACAGTTTTTATCATATATAAATATATTATAAAGCCTTTATAAATTAATATTATCTTTATATAAGCTATAACTATATTTTATTAGTCTATTTTCTACCACTAGCATGCATGACATCCAAGTATTGTGAGTTTAAATTGAGAATAACTATTTAATTAGTCTTCCCCTGAGGTTTAATCACTAAATCATTTTTAAATAAGTAGTTGGACCATTAATATTTACTATTAAATCATACTTATATACTTGCATAAACTGACACACACCCTCTATAGGATCTAGCCACAAAACAACCCTTATTTTTAAGTCTTGGTGGAACATCCTCATTTTTTAGTCTTGCAGGACTCAAAAACCCTAAGTTTATAGTCTTAGGGGACTCTAAACCTAAATCATAAACCCATAATCAGAGATCAATCACATTAAGACACAGAGAAAAAAAACTAACTTTCTGGGGTAATTGTGAATAGAGCTTTCAGCCCATCAATTACCGCCAAACTTGCCTTTGCTAAATTCAGAGGCTCCTTCTATGGATAATCTCAGCCAATCATCAAAACCAACACCAAAAAAAAACACCCATTCCTCATTTTATAGTCTTGGGGGACTAAATAATCCTCAGTTTTAGTCTTGGGCAACTGTGGAACTAGTTTTCAGCTTAAAGTCTTGATGGACTGATGCAAATTTCAGTTTAGATTCTTGATGGACTAATGCATATTTAAGTATATAGTCTTGATGGACTTATACATATTCACCCACATTCCACTTGCTGAGCTTCAACATCCACACAATCTTCTACCCATCACTGAAAAAAAACTTTTCTTATCTCTTTCTCTTTATAATTTTTATTCCCCCACAGATCATTTCAAACCTAGAAAAACCTGCTGTTGACCCTTCAAATCTTCCTTGCTTCACTGCTCCCAAAGACTATTCTTTCAAAAAGTGTATTCGCATGTGCAGACCCTGCACATTCACTCTTTCAACTCCAGAGGCCAAACTGTATAACAGGGCTTGTGACTCTTGCAATTCAAAGAAGAGAAGATGTGATAAATATCCCAACTATCATTTACCTCTGCCTTCACCTTCTCACAAATACATCTTCAAATCCCCTACCAGATCTCCAGTTACTTACAGAAGATCCAGAAGATCTATCACCAGAACTCTCTCTAAACAGCCACCTCTATCTTCACATGAATCTGCTTTTATCTCTTCAAATTCCACATCAAATGCTTCAAATTCAGCTCCTAGGCTGCTAGACCAAGTCCAGGAGGCCCACCCACCTCACTGTAAGCAATAATCAGGCTCAAACACTTCAAAAACAGCCAGAAAACAACTAAAATTCTCCAAAAAACAACAACACTCCTGCAAAAGAATATCTTTGTGCTCCCAGATCAATTCAAGCAAAATTTTCAAGGTCCAACAACACTGAAAATTCCCAAACTTCAAGAAGACCTTCCAGAGCTCCCAAAACTTCTCAACATCAAAAATCACCTTTTACATCCAAGAGAAGAAACTACACCTCCCCTATGCCTGCCAACTACCCCTCTGACAGTTTCTTCTCTTCAATTCATTCCTCCAGAAGACAAAAGTCAGCCCCCAGATCATCTTCACCTGCCCTATTCTCCAACAACATGGGTTCCCCAGTACCAGAAACCAATCCAACAGAGCAGGAAAACAATAACAACAAAAATTCTCCTTCTCTAGCTTGGCCCCAGGAAGAATTCCATCCTAGTTCACCTTCTCAGAACCCACTTGAAGAAGATAAAGATAACCCATATTTATCCCTGGCTGATCCTTCCACCACACATCTTTCCAAACCTTCAGAAGTCTAAATTCCTACAGCATATAATTTTGAAGAGCTTCTTATCTGTAAGTACCGAAATCTTTCATCCAATTTTATCAACAAAAAAACAACTTGTGAACAAAATTATTCTTGTTTAGATGGCACCCCTCCTCCTGATAAATACTATTGGAGTTAGACAACCCCTTGAAAATATGTTAACTCTGGAGTATGCTGATATGAAACAGAACCTAAGCATAATGTGTTCCAACATGCTAAAGGCCTTTTCTTTTCATGGAACATTGAATGAGTTTAAAAACACCCTGAGAAAGAAACTTCTGGAAATCCACTGGAAGATGTCAAGGATAATTAAGCACACCTTCCAACATTCTATCCCAGCCTCTTCTATTCCTCCCAAAGACTACCTTCCAAACTAGTCCCAAACCATTACAACCCCTACAATCCTTCCAGCAGACTACACCACAAATAACACAATGCATCCTTCAATCCCAAAAAGAGACAGAAACACAAACATGTCCCAAACCAAACTCCAGAAGCTTCTTCCTCCAGAGATTGAATTATAGAGAACAGAAAATATTATAAATTAATAAATAGAGAAAAAATTAAAGAAAAAAAAACAAATTAATAATTAGCAGTTGAAAAAAATATTTTTATTTTTATTTTTACTTTTATTTTATTTTTTTATTTTTTTATTATTTTTATTTTTTTTAATATCTTTTTTTTATTTATTTTATTTTTATTTTTACTTTTTTCATATTTTATTTTTATTTGTTTATTCCACAGATATTCCCTATAACTACTAACATACTAAAAAAAAAAACTTGAAAAATAATAAAAGTCATAATGCCCCAAAAATATGAGAGCTGAGAAAATAAAATTGAACAATAATAAGATAAAATAAATAATAATTACAAATGGAATCTCCCAGACAATTGATGGACTGATCCCCTTATACCTTACCCACATCTAAGGGCACCTTGATGACAATACACCTTTATGAAATTTAAATATTTTGAAAATAAATAAATAATTTGGACATATAAAGAAAAACTTGGAAAAAAAAGATAAAATGAATTAATAAAAGAAAATTGAGGAGTAATAATATAAAAATAAAAATAGAATTACCGGCCAATTGATGAGCCTTTCCCCACCAATACTTTCCCACATCCAGGTGACCCTGATGTGGTACACCCAACTAATTTTTTATTTAAAAAAAACCCCTCACTGAAAAAATAAAAGACAAAAAAAGAAAAAAAGAAAAAAATCTAAGACCACTACAATCCCATTCCATCACAATAAATCACAGAAGCAAATCGAGCTCCAAAGAAAAGATCACTGGGTGGGCTCTTTTCAATAAGTAAAAATGATGGAAAACCACCAGTGATCCACCAACAAGAAAGATCCAAGAACCAAGAATCCAGTCCAAACCAGTTTAGATTCATATACCACAGAAAATTTAGGGTCAAACTACTAGCTATTCTTCCCCTTTGAAATGGTTAAGAAATGGTTGGGAGTAGGTTGGTAAACTTTTGGGAAATCTGGTTAAAAAAATTGAAAAAAAATTGGTCAATTATTGAAACCAGATTTACCCTTACTTGATGTCATCTTCATAAGAGCAATGAAGTTACATTAAAAATAATTTTAACCCAGGTTTATCAAAGGTTAAGCACTGAGTTTAATGTTCCATATTATTCAAGCTGCTAATTTACATATATAGTTAAATTGTGTGTAGTATTCATTATAGAAATTCCTTCATTAGTAAAAACCACATTCAATTATGATACATCATGTCATATTTAGGGGCCCCCAATGAAATGATAACTTGAATTCAATGATAAGTTGAATATAAAGAACTCATGAGATCTAATAATGGAAAAAAGCTTACTGCAAAGTTTTTTTCATTTGAAAGGTCGATAATTTTAGAATAAATGTTGGTCTGGATGTAAATCTGTGAAACATAGTTTGTATCAATTATAAAAGTGCCCTTCAAGTGGAAACTTTATGTACTGTGTATGAAATGATCTCTTTTACTAGCCATGGTACTTCAATATTTGCTAACCATGAGATTAATGGCATCACAGACTTGGTAAAAAGTGTCCTTCCGAAGGACAGTCTGTAGCTGAGAGGGAAACTTTTTAATGCATTAAAGATAGATAGGTATACATAAAATACCTATAAGATGTGTATTATAAAAATTTTCTTCTTAGCAATGTACCATCCTTCAAAAGGACACATTTGGAAAAGTCTGTAGCACCTTCACCTTTAGGGTTAGTCAACTTTTGAGTAACAAGACAAGTAAAAGTGCTCAGGTTATACAAAGTATCTAAATTGTACACTTGAAATATGGTCCAAAACTGAGAAGGACACTTTTAAAAAGTAAAAAAGTAGCACTGATTATATATAACACCTATACAATAGGTAATAAAAAATTGTCCTTCTCAGCAACAGACTATCTTTTAAGTGAGAAATTTTGAAAAAGTCTAATGCCCCTTCACTTTTATATTTTAATTATAAAAAAATACCATGGACTTTAGAAAACTTCATGCCATCTATTTACACATTGCCTAAAGTGTCCTCCTGAAAAACGGTCCATTACTGAAAAGGACAGCTCTATATTGCATAAAAGATACACATGTATACATATGATACCTAGTTGATATCAATTATAAAAGTGTCCTTCTCAGTAATGGAAAATTGTTCAGGGAGACACTCTAGGCAATGTGTAAGTAGATGGCATGAGGTTTTCTAAAGGACACATTATTTGATTATTGTTTAAACATAAGATTAAAGTTTCACCATACTTGCTCAAAATTATAAACTTGAAGTATGGTCTGTTGCTGAGATTAACACTTTTCTTATGCATATCATCTAGGTATTATACATAACCATTATATCTATCAAAAATTATAAAAGTGTCTTCCTCAGTGATGGACTGTTGTTCAGGTGAACACTTTAGGTACAGTAAATGATATGAGCTCTTTTACTAGTGTTGCTACTTGAACATTGGTTAAACACTAAATTGAAGGTGTTACAGACTTGGACAAAAGTTTCCTTCTGAAGGACATTCTAACACTCAGAAGGGCACTTTTGAGAAAGTCTGTAAATACTTCAATTTTATCGTTAGAAAACAATCAAATATTATTGACATTAGCAAAAAATTTGCAATACTCTTTCAAAGAACCTAAAGTGTCCACCTGAGAAATGGAGTGTTTCTAAGAAAGACACTTTTACAATTATAAAAACCCATATTTCATAGACTTATAACCTTACTGATATACTTTATAAAAGTGTCTTCCACAGCATCAGCCAATGCTCAGAAATACACTTGGTTCCATTTGACGACAGATAACACAGTTTCTTTTAATTTTTTTTCAAAATATTGATCCTATATTTTAAAAATAAATTTTATTAAATTATTATTATTTAACGTAAATAAATCTGTGCAATTTTTTTAAAACAAAAAATTAATAATACCTCAACAATGAATAATATAATGGAATAACAATTTTTTTAAAATATAATGAATATATTGAACAGCCAAACATCCTCTTATTATTATAATCAAAGTATAGATTTCTTCCAGATGCGTTTGGCTCACAAGATTCAAAAAAAACCCAATCATAGATAATAAAATGGTAAGGACAAGCTTATTATATTATTTTTATGAAAAGAAAAATATTTTCACATACATATGTGGAAAATGTGATATCTGAGTTTTCTTCACTTAGGCCATTAACATGAATATGATTTAGGAAATTCTATGGAGTTGTAAAATAATAATGCTCAACATTTCTTCACATTTATAATTTAAATAACTTTTCCCAAGTAACAGATTGATTTATTAATCCATACATACTCTAGCACATATATAGATGGTAAAATAAAATAAATACCCTTATTTTTCAAAGGTTAAAAAACCTGTTAATGTATGAATTGGACCTGTCACAGCCTTTTTTATACTTTATGTCACCCAGTTTCACAAACATTATTCTGACCATCAGTCAAGTACTTTCTGGAAGCCAATAATATAGAATTAAAGTGTTAAAAAAGTATCTTGTTAACCAGTACACACAATATTTGATGTGTTGAGAAATGATTGTTAATAATGCATGAAATATGATAAGGTATACATATAATACCAAGATGATATGCATTTCTAAAGTGTCCTTCTCAGCAACAGACTTTTTCTCAGGAGGAAACTAAAGGAAAGGTGTAAGTATATGGCATGAAATTTTTTGAAGGCACTGGTATTTGATTATTGTTTAAACATAAAGTTAAAGGTGCACAATACTTTTTCAAAATTATACACTTGAAGGATGGTCTGTATCTGAGAATGACACCTTTGTGATGCATATCATCTAGGTATTTTATGTAACTGTTTTATCTTTAAAATTTATAAAATTGTCTTTCTCAGTGATAGAAATTTTTTAAGGAGGAAAGTTTAGGTACTGTAAATGAAATGAGCTCTTTTAATAGCCTTGGTACTTGAACATTGGTTAAAAATTAAATTGCAGGTGCTAAAGACTTGGCCAAATATTTCCTTCTAAAGTATGGTCCAACACTCAGAAGGAAACTTTTATAATTCATAAAAGAAAAATATGTATACATATAATTCCTAGATGATATGAATTCTAAAACTGTCCCTCTGAGTGTTGGACCGTCCTTCAGAAGGACACTTTTGACCAAGTCTGTAACACCTTCACTTTTATGGTTAGCCAACACTCAGATACCATGGAAATTAGCAGAACCCTTTCCATCCTATTGCAAAGAACCTAAAGTGTTCCCCAGAGAAATATTCCATTTTTGAGAAGGACACTTTAATAATTACAACTACAAAACTTTCACAGACTTATACCCTTACTGATAGGCTTTATATAAGTGTCTTCCTCAGCATCAGCCAATTCTCAGAAGCACAATTGGTGCCATGTAAAGCCAGATACCACTGTTTTTTTGATTGTATTTAAAAAATTAATCTCATATTTGAAAAATGCAATTTATTGATAATTGAATTATCAATATTCATAGTGGAACATTCTGGCAAATGACTTTGTATTGCAAGAGAATGCTACCTCAAAATTTATAATACATTTGAAAGTATATTGCAACACACAATTATTTTTAAAGACAAAGCATTAAGCCATGGAAATATATAAAAAACAAGAATAATATTTTCTTAACACATAATAGATATATTGAACTTCCAAATATCCTTTTATTATTATGATCACAGTATAGAATTCTGCCAGATGCATTTGGCACACAAGATTTAACAATCCTGAAATCATAGATAACAAACTGGTAAAAACAAGTTCATTATATTATTATTATGAAAAGATAAATATTATCCCACAAATATGTGGAAAGTGTGAAATCTGAATTTCTATAATTAAGGCCATTAACATGAATATGATTTATGGAAATATAACAATTTTTAAAAAAAAATTCTTCAACATTCATCACATTTGTATTTTAAATAATTTTTCCAAAGTAGCATATTGATGGATAAATCAATACATACTCTAGCATAAATATAGGTGGGATAAAAAAATAATACCCTAATTTTTCAAAGGTTCAAAAACCTATTAATGTAAAAATTGAACCTGTTACAGCCTTGTTGATACTTTATGTCACCCACTGGCACAAATAGGTTTTTGACTATCGGTCAAGTACTTTCTGAAAACTTAAAATGAAAAATTGAAAGGGTTAAAAAAGTATCTTCTTAACCATTTCACAAAATATTTAATTGTGTGCACAATAATTTTTTATAATTCATAAAATATACAAAGGTATATATATAATACCTAGATGATTTCAATTTTAAAGTGTCCTTCTCAGATATGGACTGGTGTTCAGGATGACACCTTAAGTGATGTGCAAGTAGATGACAAGAGTTTTTCTAATTTACATGGTATTTAATTGTTGGCTAGCCATTAAAGTGAAGGTGTTACAGACTTGGTCAAAAGTGTCTTTCTGAATGACGGTCCAACACTCAGAAGGAAACTTTTATAATGCATATAATATAGGTATTATATATAACCATTTTATCTTTAAAGTTCATAGAGCTGTCTTTCTCTGTGATGAACCATATTTCAGGTTAACACTTTAAGTACTGTAAATGACATGAGCTCTTTTAATAGTTTTGGTACTGGAAAATTGGTTAAAAATTAAAATGAAGGTGTTACAGACTTGATAAAAAGTGTCCTTCTGAACAACAGTCCGATTCTCAGAAGGACACTTTTATAATGCATAAAAGATATATATGTATACATATAACACCTAGATGATATGCATTATAAAAGTGTCCTTCTGAGCATTGGAGTGTTGTTTAGAAGGACACTTTTGACCAAGTCTGTAACACCTTCACTTTTATGGTTAGCCAACAATCAAATACTATGGAAATTAGAATAACCCTTGCCATCCTATTGTGTAGAGCCTAAAGTGTCCACCTGAGTAATGATCCACTGTAAGAAGTACACTTTAATAATTACAACTACCCAACTTTCACAGACTTATACCCTTACTGATATGCTTTATAAAAGTGTCTTCCTCAGCATCGGCCAATGCTCAGAATGACACTTGGTGCCATGTAAAGGACAAGTTCATTTTATTATTATTATGAAAAAGAAAATATTATCCTATACATATGTGAAAACTGTGATATCTGAATTTTCTTCACTAAGGACATAAACATGTATAAAATTTAGGAAAATCTTAGGAGTTTAAAAATAATAATGCAACAACATTCTTTAAATTTGTATTTTAAATAATTTTTCTTAAGTAACAGATTGATTAATTACTCAATAACTACTCTAGCATAAATATAGGTGGGAAAAAAAATTTAATACCCTTGCTTTTCATAGGTTTAAAAACCAATTAATGTAAAAATTGAACCTGTTACAGCCTTTTTTATGCTTTATGTCACCCACTGGCACAAACATGTTTCTGACCATCAGTCAAGTACTTTCTGGAAGCTAAAAGTCAAGAATTTATGGACTAAACAAGTGTCTTCTTAACCAGTCCACACAATATTTAATTGTGTACACAATAATTTTTTATAATGCATAAAAGATACACTGGAATATATGTAATACCTAGATTATCTGCAATTTAAAAGTGTCCTTCTTAGCTATGGACCATTGTTCAGAAGGACATCTTAAGTGATGTGTAAGTAGATGAAAAGGGTTTTGCTAATATCCATTGTGTTTAAATGTTGGCTAACCATTAAAGTGAAGGTGTTACAAACTTTTTCAAAAGTGTCCTTCTGAAGGACAGTCCAATGCTCAGAAGCACACTTTTATAATTCATATCATATAGGTATTATATATAACCATTTTATCTTTAAAGTTCATAGAGCTGTCTTTCTCTGTGATGAACCATTGTTTAGGTGAATGGTTTAAGTACTGTAAATGACATGAGCTCTTTAAATAGATTTAGTACTGGAAAATTGGTTAAACATTAAAATGAAGGTGTTACAGACTTGATAAAAAGTGTCCTTCTGAACAACAGTCCAGTTCTCAGAAGGATACTTTTATAATGCATAAAAGATATATATGTATACATATAACACCTAGATGATATGCATTATAAAAGTGTCCTTCTGAGAATTGGAGTGTTGTTAAGAAGGACACTTTTGACCAAGTCTGCAACACCTTCACTTTTATGGTAAGCCAACAATCAAATACTATGGAAATTAGCAAAACCCTTGTCAACCAATTGCATGGAACCTAAAGTGTTCACCTGAGTAATGGTCCATTGCTGAGAAGGACACTTTGATAATTACAACTACCCAACTTTCACAGACTTATACCCTTACTGATATGCCTTATAAAAGTATCTTTTTCAGCATCTGCCAATGCTCAGAAGGACACTTGGTGCCATGTAAAGCCAGATACCACTGTTTTTTTAATTGAATTTAATATATTAATCCCATATTTGAAAAATGCATTCTATTAAATTACCATTATTCAAGGTAAAAAATTCTGGCCAATTTCTTTGGAACACAAAATAATACCACCTTAAAAATAAGAATATAATGGAAAGCATATTTCAACACACAGTTATTATTAAAAACATAGAATTAAGCCATTGAATTTTGGAAAAGAAAACAATAATATTTGCTTAACATATAATAAATATATCTAACTTCCAATTATCCTTTTATTATTATGATCAAAGTATAGCATTCTGCAAGTTGCATGTGGCACACAAGATTCAACAATACCACAATCATAGATAATAAGCTGGTGAGGACAAGTTCATTATAATCTTGTTATGAGAAGATAAATATTATCCCATACATATGTGAAAACTGTGATATCTGAATTCTCTTCACTTAGGCCATTAACATGAAATGATTTACAAAAATCATAGGAGTTGTAAAATAATAATGCTTCAACATTCTTCAAACTTGCATTTTAAATAATTTTTCCTAAGTAACAAATTGATTTATAAATCAATGCATACTTTAGCACAAATATAGGTGGGACAAAAAATTTAATAACCATGCTTCTCAAAGGTTCAAAAACCTATTAATGTATAAATTTGACCTGTTACAGCCTTGTTTATGCTTTATGTCACCCACTTGCACAAATGTGTGTCTGACAAACAGTCAAGTACTTTCTGGAAGCCAATAATATAGAATTAAATTATTAATCAAGTATCTTGTTGACCAGTCCACACAATATTTGATGTGGTGAGAAATGGTTTGACTCATAATATTCCTAGCAATAACTAGTTTGATAAAGATCAATTCCTAGGGAAAAGATTTACACCAGATTTCTAGGCCTTTTTCATATAAGTTGTTGTGTTCAATCAATAATTGTTGTCACAATTAACCTGAAATATGCATTATTCATAACTTTTGCTGATGGATCATGTATAAGTATATCAATCATAGGGCATTACATTGAATGCACAGACTTTGTAAATATAATTTATTACACAAATCACCCAAAATTGTTGTCTCTGACCCACAAGACTTGATAATATCAGCATGTTCATCATTTCCCTACTATCAACTTGTGAAAGAAAAATAATTTGCACCATCTATAGTTTTTGACATATTTTACAAGATGTCATGAGCTACTGAGTTGATCAAATATACATCGATCAAATGTAAATATGATGTTAAATCACAACACATATTTTTAGTGGTTTTCACACCATTGGTTAACTGATCATTACATGATTAAAAAATATGTAAAGTATTTTCAGTGATAACAAGATCCCACAAGCCAACATTCACTTTAGAGTACTATCCATGTCTATTATCAACTTTTAATATTATTCAAAGAGTGAGTGACTTGAAAATTTTTGAACCACAATCTTCAGTCATAAGGTCAATATGACAATTAAACCAACCTTCACTTATAATAAAAGTGAACAGACACCATCACTACATTTTTTCCTGACTTTAATTAATTTTAATCAAGTAATTCTGTTTTTCAATGGTCATAATATAGAGCCAATGTTAACTTGCACCAGAATCAAATCCTCATAATGGAAAATATTCAATAATTTTAAAGAGTAACATCAATATTGAGAAAGGCTCTGGCACAGCTAGATCAAATACTAACAAACCAAAAGTCATTTTCAATATTGAAAATTATTCAATAAAATTAAGGAATAATAATAAATTATGAGCACCTTCCATAATTCTACACTCATGATACGCTCTGCTCAAAAATGAGTGCACAAATTTTTTTAGTGGTTGCTTGACCACTGCTACCAACCCCCATACTACTAGTCAAGAATGAAAATCCATGAGTGGAATTGCAAATTTTTCTTGCCACTGTTTTCATATGCAATATTCCTTTCATATTGCATGCCAACTTTTTTGCATCCCAGTTCCCCCACACTACTAGCTGAGTATGAAAATCTATCAGTGAAATTGCAAGTTTAGAATGCCACTGTTAATTATGCAATATTCATTTTCATATTGCATTCTAACTTTTTTGCATCCCAGTTGGCAATCTCATTTTGCATTCAACCTGAAACACACAAATCAAATACAACAAATGATTATTCAACACAATTTGGCACATTGAATTTGGGGCACATAGACATGATAAAATATACATATCTCTTATATATTTTTTTCCTCAAAAGCTTTATGCAGGGAATAAAAATGATATGGACAATAAATAAGTAAACTACTGAGGATATTAATTTTTTACATAGAGTCTTCCATATTTGAAGCTATATAAATAATGCTAACAGTTAAAAATATCTATACAGACTTGATGAAGAATTTCTCACCAAGGATATGGTTTTTTTCAATAAATTTTTTCAAGGCATATTTTCTAACAATATAATGAAAACTAAGGCTATTGTAAAAAAAGCTTAAATCATCATTCCTCTTTTCCCTTCTCAAAATTATAGGTCACATGACTTATTTTTCACTTTTCTTGGTAGAAGGCTAATTTTCACATTGTGTATGCATATGAATTATGCAATAAGCAATAAGCAATATGCACTATGCATTATGCATTATGCAATATTCAAGATGCAATATGCAATATCCAATGTAATTTATACATTATGCAATATGCAATATTCAATATGTATTATGCAGTATGTAATATGCATGATGCATTATGCAATATTCAATATGCATTATGAATTATGCAATATCATTTATGCAAAATGAAACATGCATTATTCAATATTTAATATTCAATATGCATTATGCGTTATTCATAATGCGAATTGCATATTGAGTATGCATGCATAATTGGTAATGAATATGTATGAATTTTCAATAGGCATCAATAATGTATTTTAAGTACACATGCTGTAGACAATCCTATAGTACTAGCTATAGCCCTTGACCAAGGGAGTTGGAGAAAAACCAGAGAGAAAATCCCCTGTCCCTTTAGAAAAATAGAGTGAGATTTACCTGCTACAGTAAATTGGTTCCTGTTTACCAAAAGCCCCTTTCCCAATACACTAGACTGCTTGATGAGCCAAGAAAGTAGTCACCAGATGGACTACCAGCCAAAGAACTGAAATGTAGAACAAAGTCCACACCAGAGACAGCAAAGATACTTGATGTAGGCTGCAAATCCACACCAGAGACAGCAATAATACTTGCTATAGCTTGCAAGACTATAACAGAGAAACAGTTGCCAAAGCTAAGTTAAATGAAGAACTCACTTGCAACAAACACAGCCAAGTTGTGGCCAGAAAACAGTGAAAACTGAGTGAGGAACAAGGATATCACCTCCGGATGGTTGTATGATAATTAAGGTTGCCCCGAACTGTCTTCTTCACTATGTACACACAGACCACTATCTAAGAGCCCATGCGCACCCACCAATCTGGTGCCTGTACCCACCAAATTGAATAAAAAACCCTCCTTAAGCGCTCCCCAACCTTCTAAAACAGAGGCGGCGGGCCACCCGACATCGGAGGTGCCACCTGAAGCGGCACGGCCTCCCTGAAGCCAGAAAACCAATAAAAACAACTAATCTACTTAGAAAAATTAGCTACAACTACTAAAACCTTTAAAACACGGAATTTCACTATAACAACATTGTGACATGAAATATAGAGAAAAATTAGCTCTATCCAATGGTACTAAGCACTTAACCCTAAGACTTAAGGTTAGCCCGTAAAGCACAAAAAACAAAATTAAACAGCTATCTTTTATAAATGAAAAATGAGGAAATGACCCCTTAAAACTTAGAATATGAAAAATGTCTTCAGGACATAAAATATAGAGAAAAACTGGGGCTATCAAATGATAGTACCCACATACCCGCAGACCCAATATCCACAGAATAAAACCAGAAAAATACCCAATTCCTTAACAGATGTCAATTAAGACATGCACAAACAGCGCCAATTCACACAACAAAGGCCCCTGCCAATGTTGGAAGACCACATCCTCCCTCCAATTAAGAATTTCCACATTCTTTCTTCATCAAACCACCATGTTCAACCTTCTTCCAAAATCTGCCTCTGAAATGGGTCCTTGCCAATACTGCATTTACAATAATCTAATCTGCACCATCACACCTCCTGTCCATCCATACAGAACGTCCTGTGATTTCTGCCAATCCAGAAAGAAGACCTGCTACAGACCTGGTCCATTATCTTCTGCAACAGATTCACCTCCACCTCAACCTGGTCCATCTCCTACCAGCACCAAAAGATCTAGGCCATCCATCCTTATACCCAGATTAATCAAAAAGCTTCACCCTTCCCAGAAGAGTTCCACAACCCATAAAACAACAAGTTCCACCATCCCTGGTCCATCTGATGGTAAAGAACTTTCATTTCTTCCTTCAACTTTAAAACTGATGACTTCTCAGTTCCTCCATCTTCTGATAGTGATGATAACAATGTAGGATCCATCCCACCACCAACACCAAACCACTTGCCCACTATCAAGGCCAAGTTACAACAACACACATCTCAACAGAAATAACTTCTTCTTCACTACTTCCAATCCACTCCTGCTAGAGATCCACAGGACATTGAGAACAGAAGACACCTCATTCACCAGTTCAAGGCTAATTCTGAACACTTCATTTCATCTCTTGATTCCCTCTGTAATTCCACTAGTACTTGAGTTTAATTCAGAAAAGAAAAATTGACCACACCCTCTATAGGATGTAATCACAAACAACCCTCAGTTTAAAGTCTTGGGGGACCAACCTCATTTTATAGTCTTGGGGGACTCAAAAAAACCCTCAGTTTAAAGTCTTGGGGGACTCAAAAACCTAAATCACAAACCCAGAACCAGAGATCAACCACATAAACACACAGAGAAAAAACTAACATTCTGGGGTAATTGTAAATAGAGCTTCCAGCCCATCAATTACCCCCAAACTTGCCTTTGCTAAATTTGGAGGCTCCCCCTGTGGATACCCTCCACCAATCTTTCAAAACCAACTCCAACAACAAAACCCATTCCTCAGTTTATAGTCTTGGGGGACTCAAAAACCAACAACAATCCTCACTTTAAAGTCTTGGGGGACTAACACAGTGTTCAGTTTAAAGTCTTGACAGACTAGTCTTGATAAAATCTTGAAACCAGCCAGTTTAAAGTCTTGGAGGACTAAAAGAAACCAGATTTCAGTTTAAAGTCTTGATGGACTGATCTTGATACCATAGATTTTTCAGTTTAGAGTCTTGATGGACTACCTTGATAAAATCTGGAAACCAGCCAGTTTGAAGTCTTGGAGGAATAAAAGAAACCAGATTTCAGTTTAAAGTCTTGATGGACTGATCTTGATACCATAGATTTTTTAGTTTAGAGTCTTGATGGACTACCAGAATTTTGCATAAAATAGACACAGCCAATTTCATACAGAACACCTCTACAGCCAACCTGCTGAACTTCCACCTTCACTGACAAAAAATCTCCTTCCTATCTCTTTCCATCATCTTTTCTCACCACAGATCATGGCTGGATCTCCTGAAGTTCACCTTTCTACTCTTCCTTGCTTCACTTCTCCCAAGGACTATGCCTGCAAACAGTGCATCCACATGTGCAGACCTTGCACATTCACTCTTCCAACTCCTGAAGCCAAATTCTACAACAGGGCTTGTGATTCTTGCTACTCCAAAAAGAAAAAATGTGACAGAGATGCCAACTACCCTATTCCTCCTCCTTCACCTTCTCATAAATACATCTCCAGATCCCCTACCAGATCCCCAGAGCTTGGTCCTTTCTCTTCCTCTTTATCTTCAGCACCTTCCAGAAGATTCGGAAACTCAGCTTCCAGAACTCTTCCCAAAAGACCAGCCTTAGCTTCCCAAGAAACTGCTTTTATCTCTGCTAAATTAGCTCTAAAAGCTTCAAATTCTGCTCCTAGGCTTCTAGACCGTGTCCAGGCGGCCTGCCCGCCTCACTAGAGAGTGAAAATAAGGCTCAAAACCTCCAAAAACAACTGGAAAACAGCCAAATTCAATCAATCAACGAAAACAACTCTACGCAATCACCTCCCACTGCTCCCAGAGCAATGCAGCCATCCCTTCCAAAGTCCAAAAACTCCAAATTTTCCCAAACTTCTAGGAGAACTGCCAGAGGACCCCAAGAAGAAACCAGAGCACCCAACACTGCACCAAAGCAACAACTTTGTCCCCAGTTAAGACAACTAAACTACACCTCTCCTCTGTCAGCCAACTATTCTTCTGACAGTTCCATCCCTTCAAAAGCCCCATCCAGAATAGATCAATCCGCTTCAAAATCGCCCTCTCCCGCTCCATCTTTTAACAACCCTGGTACTCCATCACCAGCACCTCCTCCAGCTGAATCCAACAGAAATAACAAGCACAACAGCAACAACAATCCCGCTGCTCCAACTAGGCCCCAGGAACATCAGCCTCCTAGTTCACCTTCTCAAAATCTTTCAGAGGAAGACCAAGAGAATCCATATCTTTCCCTGATTGATCCACCCACTATGACCATTCCAAAATCTTCAAAGATCCAAATTCCGGCTGCTTACAAATTTGATGAGCTTCCAATCTGTAAGTACCAAATTAATTCATCCCATTTCTTCAACAAAAATAATTACTGATCCAATTCTTTTTGCTAGTTGGCACCCCTCCTCCTGAATCTACTATTGGAGTTGGCCAACCTCTATAAACTTCTTTGACCCTGGATTGTGGAGACATGAAAAAACACCTAAGCACGATGTGTTCCAAAATGCTAAAAGACTTTGCCCTCCATGGAACTTTGAATAACTTTGAAAAATCCCTGAGAAAGCGTCTGTTGCACGACCACTGGAAGATGTCTAGGATCATTAAGCACACCTTCCAGCACTCCATTCCTGCCTCTTCTTCTTCCTCCTCTGAACTTCCCTCTAATCCAATTCCTGCCCATTACAATCCATATATTCTCTCCAGCAGAATGCACTTCAAAGAACACAGTGCTTCCCACAATCCCAACAAAAAACAAAAACAACATCATAATCCGGACCAGCCTCCAGAAGCATCATCATCTAGACAATGAGCTCCTGCAAAAAGATTAAAAAAACATAATAATAAATAAATAATAAAAAACAAATAACTATAAATTCTAATAATAATAATTTTTTTTTTGATATACTAATATACTAAAATTAAAAATTGATAAATAAAATGAAATAATAATAAATGAAATAAAATATAATATAAAAAATAATACAAATGGTATCCCCCAGCCAATTGATGAGCTGATCCCCTGATACCTTACCCACATCCAAGTGCACCTTGATGTGGATACACCCTAAAAATTTAAAAAATTTGAAATAAGAAACCTAAATTAAGGGTAATAATAAGAATATATATAAAATAAATAAACTAAAATGATAAAATAGCATTTCCCGGCCAATTGATGAGCCTTTCCCCACCAATGCTTGCCCACATCCAGGTGACCCTGATATGGTAACACCCTATATTTTTAATTTTATAATTTTAACAACCCCCATAAAAAATTAAAAGAAAAAAAGAGAAAAAAGAAAATAATCTGAAACTACTATCTAGCAAAAACATAACTGCAAAAATCAAAGAAAAACCAGCTCCATAAATTGTCTAATAAGGGAAAGTCCGGTCCATAGAAATGATCAATGGGTGGGCTCCCTCCAATAAGTAAAAATGATGGGAGACCACCAGTGATCCACCACCAATCTGAAAGAACCAAAGATAAAGAAGCCAGTCCCAAACCAGTTTAAAGTCATAGCAGACTTAAAACCTGAATAATAAACAACAGAACTAGAATTCAAATAGGAAAAAAAACAAAAGACTTGAGACAGACATTCTGGGGTAACTGTTCTACAGAGCAGCCAGCTCATCAGTTACCCCCACACTTGCCAAAATAAAATCTAGAAGCCCCCCTGGGTACCTTCTAACAAAAACACAACATCCAACACAAAAAAACCAAAACCAATAAGAGTGAAGAGTCCATGTCAGCCTAAATATCCTTAGGACTGAGTATTTCTTATGCTTAAAATAAGATAACCTTAACTAGATTAAGCTTATATCTTAAAAATAAGGTTAAAATAATAATATATATTATTTTATGATATATATATATAATTATTATTCTATTATATAATTTATAATAGTTTAAATAGCTTATCCATGGCCTAATAATATTTATTAAGGTGTTAATGGAGTCATAATATACTTATCTTAAGTGATATGAAGTAATTATTGACATACATAAGCTTATATGTATACATAAATCTCATATTCAGTGAAATATGCAGTATATTATGTATATTTAGGTATATAAGTGGGTTTTAGCCCCTTAATAGCCTATAACCTTTGTTTTTCTGCTTATTTTAGGTCATATGGACGAAATCAGTGGACTCACAACGCCTACAGAAGCATAGACACCTATATCAGGCGCATACACCCAGTTTGGACAACTAAAATTACTTCCTTGGATGGTTATTCACGGATTTATGGGTTGGAAATATGTTTTTGGGTTAATGTGGATGCTTGGGGATGTTATTGGGGGCTTGGACATTTTATTTGTTTCCTTTATATGCTTTTAGTTTCATTAAATCTCTTTTTGATTGTTTATTTTACCTGTTTCTTTATGGTATCCGCTTTTATCTGGGATTTCTATTTATGGTATGACTCTGTGTTATTATTAATAGTGATGGAGGGTCCTTACTGGAGGTCTGGGTGTTGAATCTGCTTGAAGTGGACGCCATGGGGAGGTGATGGGCCCTCACAGTGCTGTAATTGCCGGGGATAGCAGTGACATCATCTGGATTGAAGGTCTGTGCACTCCAGTGGATTTGGGTATAAGTAAGGAGGGATTTTGACGGTTTATTATAATCATTCAATTACTACACTTCAAACAAACATTACACTACAATTATTAACATTCAGAAATATATTATAAAGCCCTTATAAATTGATATTATCTTTATAATAGCTATAACTATATTTTATTCTTCTATTTTCCACCACTAGCACGCATTTAAATCCAAGTATTGTGAGTTTAATTTGAGTATAACTATTCTATTAGTCTTCCCCTGAGGTTTAATCACTAAATCATTTATTAATAAGTAGTAGGACCATAAAATAACACTATTATATCATACTTATATACTAGACTGTACTGACAGTCCAGCACTTGAAAACCAAAGGAAATTCCAGTTTAAAGTAATAGAGGACTAAAACCTTTGAAAAGAAACCAATACTAGGGTTCAACCAAATTAAGAGAAAGGGTTGGAAACAGACAATCTGGGATAAATTTTCTAAAGAGCAGCCAGCCCATCAGTTACCCCTACACTTGCCAAGATCAAATCTAGAAGCCCCACCCGTAGGTACCTTCTAACAAAAAGTTTCCAACACAAAAGTTGCTCTGCAACACCAAAAAGAAATTCCAAAATATAAAGAACGTTCCATAGTTTATCCTCATTGCGGAGTCAATCTTCTACATTCCTAGTGCCTCTGGGATAGAGCCTCTTCACCTGGTCTGCAGCCACTCTCTTTTACAAGACTGCGCCATCCAACTCTTCCAAAACATAAGAGCCTCCAGACACCTGAGATCTGACTCTTTAAGGTCCATTCCATCTGTCAGCAAACATTTTTCCCCACTGACTCTCCAAACTTCTATTATACACCAAAACCAAACACCCAGGTTTCAAGGGATTCCTGAGTCTATGAGTCAACTTCTTGTCCCAGTATCTGACTGATTGAATCCTAATCTTCATCATTCTAGAGTATGCCTTCTCTTGACATTCCTCTCTACATTCCAACTGTTGCATCCTGGCACAGAGAAATTCTTCTGTTGAGTGCACCTCATCCCAATCAATTCCAAGATAAGAGATAGCTTCTAAGTCCACTGGAAGAACCGCTTTTTGACAAAACATTAACTCTTAAGGAGAATAGCAAGTTGTCCTCTTCACATTTACCCTATCAGCAAATAACACCAAGGGTAAAAAATGCCTCCACTTTTCAGCACTATCTCCACACATCTTCACCAAAGCATTCTTGATAACTTGATGGCCTCTTTAAACCATGCCTTCAGCTTCAGGATAATACGGTGTAGCCACTCTAACTTTAGAACCAATACTAGCCACAGCTTCTTTAAATTTGGCACCAAAATCTGGCCCACCACCAACAGTCACCAACTTCATCAACCCATACCTATAAATCCACTCCTTCTTCAAAAACTCTGCCACATTCTTGGCATTCAAATTAACCAGAGGCACTGCCTCCACCCAAACAGACAAATCATCCCTAGCAACAATCAGGTATTTATACCTGCCCTCTTTAATATGGACAGCATCCAGACTTACCCTTCCAAAAACAGTTGATTCTCCAGTAGCACGGCCCACCTCTTTAGGTTTCAAGTGACTTCTTCTTTAACATTCTTCACAAGATTGAAGCCAACCCTGCACAGCCAACTTCATACCTGGCCACCAAAATCTGTCTGCTACTCTTCTATAAATCTCCCCAAAGCCTCTATGACCACGGTCTTCATGCAAAGACTTCAACACAAGTTAAAATCCAGGACTCTTCTTCTTGATTGCCAACCAAGTATCATCATCACAACTATCTGGCCTCTACAAGGTCAAATTCCACCAAATTAAACTAAAACCCAGACAGACCCCAGGTCTCATCTTCAAAATCCAACAAAACAACATCCAAGGGTACAATTCTATCATCAAAATCACCAGTGTGAACATGAGCCAATTGAGCAGACCAACCAGGACACCAATCCTTAAATTTTGACATGTCCTTCTCTTTCCACTGAACCTTGTGAAAATTCAGTTCACTAACAAAAACAACCTTTTCAAAATTTGAGCTGTCCCAAACAACAACTCCATCTTCATCAACAAAAACATCCTTATCACCAGAATCAAGATCAGATCCAGCCAGTTTAGCCTCTTGGGGGAGGTCCAAAAATTGATCTTGCTGATCTTCTTTCTTCATAATTTTCTGCAGTTTAACCTCATTCTGGAGGCCCAAAAATTGATCTTGACGATCTTCACAAAAATATTTTGAATCTTCTTTCTACATTATCTTCAGATTTTTTTCTTGAATTTCTTGAATTATCTTGAAATTTTTATCTTCTTTTCTTGAGTTTTCTTCTGACCTACAAAAATAACCAGGGGTTTCCCCAATGCTCACAGGTGTGGCCCAGGTAATGTTTTTGAAAGGTGTAGAAGAGACCCTAGTGGTGCACAATTGGGAGGACTTACTTTTAGACCCCAATCTCACCGCCCCAAAACTTTTCCGCATATCTTTCAATAAAGATATATAACCAATATTCTTCCTTGAGCTTGAATTAAAAATAATTAAGAATCTTGAGAGAGAACAGAGACTTGATAAAAAACTTGATGAATACTTGCAGAGAAGAGAAACATTAAAAAGAGAAAGTTGAAAATCTACTTGGTATATCTCCAAGGGAGCTGACCTACTACAACCTGGGATTTCCTCATCTTGGGGAGAGGTTGTAGCACTAGGGTGATCAGCCCTCATTACTCTAAAAAATACAGACTCTCAATAGAGCCTGAGCCACACTCCAAAAAACCAGAGGTGGCACCCACTTCCTTCCTTCTCCTGCAGCAATCCATGCACTGGCACATTGAAGATAAAACAGGCCTGGTCTCCCAACCATCCTCTCCAAGGGATGATAACCTCATGTGAAGCCTCCTTTCATCTTCACCAGTCAACTCCAAACTGATTCCCAAATCAAAATGATAACCAATTATTGCCTGAAAATCCATCAAGACTGGCCCACCCAAAACTGCTTTTACATTACCTTTAGCAATATAAAAATGAACCTTCCCTGAGGCTCCTCCAACATCTAACTTCACAAACTCAGAAGTTCCAACCAATTCAGTGATATGACCACCAATCCCTCTCAAATTCCCACCAATACCAGTTTTGATGGGGAGGCCCAAATGAGTTGCCTCAAACAAAGAAATCAGGTTTATCTGAGAACCTGAATCCACCAATGCCCTTGCCTCCCTTCCATTCAGAGTTACATTGACATATCCCAGAGGAGCAGAAAAATGAGTTTCCAACCCCTCACCAAACTTTTCAGCAGAATCACAAATGTATTCTACCTCCCCAGAAGAAACTCTTCTCCTGGTCAACAAATTTTTCTGTCTATCAGCGAACCCTGGAATGATAGCATACGATTCCCCATAAGATAGGGAAACCTGACCCTGATTCATCCTTTCCAGGACAGATTCCATAACATTAACTTGACCAGAAACTACTGGCCTCTCAAAGTGAGCCCTTGGCTTCACCACCTTGGTCCTAGAAGCTTCTTGAGGACCAGCACTACCAACAGATTTACCATTAACAGGAACCAAACCAGATCCCTCACCAGAACCTCTAACTCCAGCAGGCTTTGGAAATGAAGCCAAAGGGACATCCTCCTCAGAGTCAGAATCAACCTCCATTGGCATTGGCTCACCATTCATGTCCAATGCGCCAAAACTAGGGGGTCCCATGTCAGCCATACCCTTCTGCATCTTGTACAGCTCCTCTTTGCTCTACCTCTTCCTAGCTGCACTCAGCTTAGGATCCACCTTTGAAGCATTTGGCTTTGGTTGGGCCTGAGAACTGCTCTTAGACTTTCCCACCTTTCCTGCTTCCACATCATAAACAACAGCCAAGCATTCACCACTTGACTGTCCACCACAAGAATACAACTCCAAACCACCAAAGGAAGTAGAAAAAGAGACCTTATTGACCTCCTTCCCCTTTCCCTTGCCATCCTCATCCTCCTTACCAGAAGACTTCCCTTTATCAGGAATATCCTCAAACCTTGGCCTCCTTTGATTGAGACCTCCCCTTCTCCTGACCAAATCAACAGGAGCCTGCCCCTCACTGGGCTTAACAAAAGAACCATCAGGGAACTTGAAAACCCTGCCATCAGATTCCACCTTTCCTTCAGACACATCCCTGTTCAATGCCCAACAATCATTGGACCTGTGCCCCCTCCTGCTGCAATAAGAGCAGACCCAAGGATCACTCCTACCAGCCCTCCTATCAAAATCTCTAGGCTGAGAAGGTGCCTTATTGACCTTCTTAGCCTCCTGAAGAAAAATATGCAGCTGCTTTGTAAGATCAGCCAACTGCTCCACCATTGGGTCCCTCTCCTGTTTGGGAACCTGCACCAAATTCTTCTCCTCCTTCTTCACTCTAACCTCCTCTTCAGCCAAAGCCTCACTGACTTTTCTGACATACTTGGCACACCCTTCCTGATAGGTGTCCACAGCCAATAACTTCAAATGGGCCTCAACAGCCTCCTTCACCTTATCCAAGGCAGGCAACTTCTGGTCCCCATTAGAAAGAGTCTTCATCAATTCCTTTCTTGACAACTCCTTCAACACATCCATCCTGACATCTCTAGCCAGGGCAGACCAAAAAACATCCTTGGCAGCATTTTCATGTGCCAGCTCCTCCACTTCCACCAAATATTCCACCACAGGATCAAAATGTAGCAGAAACTTCCTGTAACTATGCAAGTTACCAACACCACCATAAGATTGCCATTCACTGACAACCTTTTTCAGATCCACCATAGTGAACCTGACCCCCCATCTATCCACCATCTCCCTACACAACAACTTCCAATCCCTCTTCTTGTAGCCAGACATGGCCACAATCTCCTTCTCCACTGCCCTATAACCAATGAAGAAGATTATCTGCTTAACCATGTCCAGGTAGGAAGCACCATCCACTCCAGCAGCAGTTTCATATTTCTCCAGAAACCACTTGACATCCTCCCCATTAAACTTGGTACCATCCCAAGTTTTAATCCTTACACACTCCCTAACCATCACAGAAGGAGGACCATCTCCCCCACTGAAAGTCACCACAGGAATAGCAGAACCAGAAGCCATTCCTCCAGACCAAAACACCAAAAAGAGCCAACCAAAGAAAACAGAGATTCCAAAGAACTAGCAAGTTCACCCCATGTTGCGTGCCAGAAATGTAGACAATCCAATAGTACTAGCTATAGGCCTTGACCAAGGGAGTTGGAGAAAAACGAGAGAGAAAATCCCCTGTACCTTTAGAAAAATAGAGTGAGATTTACTTGCTAAAGTAAGTTGGTTCCTGTTTTGCTAAAGCCCCTTTTCAACACATTTGACTGCTTGATGAGCCAAGAAAGTAGTCACCAGACAGACTACCAGAACAAAGAACTTAAATGTAGAACAATGTCCACACCAGAGACAGCAATAATACTTGCTATAGCTTGCAAGACTATAACAGAGAAACAGTTGCCAAAGCTAAGTTAAATGAAGAACTCACTTGCAACAAACACAGCCAAATTGTGGCCAGAAAACAGTGAAAACTGAGTGAGGAACAAGGATATCACCTCCAGATGGTTGTATGATAATTAAGGTTGCCCCAAACTGTCTTCTTCACTATGTACACACAGACCACTATCTAAGAGCCCATGTGCACCCACCAAATTGAATAAAAAACCCTCCTGAAGCGCTCCCCAACCTTCTAAAACAGAGGCGGGGGGGCCGCCCGACGTCGGAGGTGCCGCCTGAAGCGGTCCGGCCTCCCTGAAGCCAGAAAACCAATAAAAACAACTAATCTACTTAGAAAAATTAGCTACAACTACTAAAACCTTTAAAACACGGAATTTCACTATAACAAGATTGAGACATGAAATATAGAGAAAAATTAGCTCAATCCAATGGTACTAAGCACTTAACCCTAAGACTTAAGGTTAGCCTGAAAAACACAAAAAACAAAATTAAACAGCTATCTTTTATAAATGAAAAATGAGGAAATGACCCCTTAAAACTTAGAATATGAAAAAAGTCTACAAGAAATAAAATATAGAGAAAAACTGGGGCTATCAAATGATAGTACCCACATACCCGCAGACCCAATATCCACGGAATAAAACCAGAAAAATACCCAATTCCTTAACAGATGTCAATTAAGACATGCACAAACAGCGCCAATTCACACAACAAAGGCCCCTTCCAATGTTGGAAGACCACAATGTGCAATGTGTATTTTAGATCAATGTGTGCTCAATTGGTGCTTAACTAAGGATCAAATTACAGTTTTGTTGGATCAACTTGTGCTGAATGTAGGGCACACTGGGCCTTAATCAAGCACAAATCTCAGACTTAATGTACTCCAATTTATTCTCAATATGACATTTATGGTAGGTCTGATACATGGCATAAATTAGGGTCACCATGGAGTTCCAAGAGTGAGAACTGCTAGCAATTCACCCCCAAATTTCCTGTGGTGATAGAGGACTGAAAACCTGAATAAAAGCAGAGAACTAGGATTCAACTAAATAAAACCAAGGACTTGAAACAGAAATTCTGGGGTAAATGTTCAAAAGAGCAGCCAGCTCATCAGTTACCCCCACACTTGCCAAAATAAATTCTAGAAGCCCCCTCCATTGGATACCTTCTAACAAAAATAAATATCCCACACAATAAACCAAATACCAATAATAATGAAGAGTTCAGCACTTGAAGACCAAAGATAAATCCAGTTCAAAGTCATAGAGGACTAAAACCCTGTTAAAAGAAGACCAATGCTAGGTCTCAACTAAATTAAGAGAAGAGGTTGGAACTAGACAATCTGGGGTAACAGTTCTATAGAGCAGCCAGCTCATCAGTTACCCCCACACTTACCAAGATAGAATCTAGATGCACCCCTGGTTACCATCTAAAAAAAGGTTTACAACACAACAGATGCACAGTATCACAAACAAAATAACCCAATAAAAATAATGACTCATAGTTTATCCTCATTGTGGAGTTAGTCTTCTTCCTTTCTTGTGCCTCTGGGATAAAATCTCTTTACCTGGTCAGCAGCCACTCTCTTCTTCAAGACTTTCCCATCCAATTCATCTAACTTATATGATCAATCTGAGAGTTGAGATCTGACTCTATAAGTAACATTACACCTGTCAGAGAACATCTTGCCCCACTGACTCTCCAAAATCTTATAATACACCAATACCAACCACCAAGGCTTTAAAGGATTCCTCAGCCTGTGTAACAACCTCTTATCCCAATACCTAACTGACTTATTCCTGATCTTCATCATCCTTTCATAGGCTTTTTAATCAAATTCCTCTTTTCCTTCAAGCTGCTTCATTTTTGCACATAATAAGTCTTCAGTTGAAAAAACTTCATCCCAATTGATTCCCAAATAAGAAATTGCTCCAAATCTACTGGTAAAACTGCCTTCTGACCAATAATAAGTTAATAATGTGAATATACTATAGTCCTTTTGAAAGTTATTCTGTCAGCAAACAAAACCAAAGGTAAATAATGCCTCCATTTTTCAGCACTATCCCCACACATCTTGACCAAAGAATCCTTCAAAACTTGATTTCCTCTTTCAACCATGCCTTCAGCTTCAGGATAATAAGGACTAGCCACTCTGACCTTGGATCCAACACTAGTATCAGCTTCCTTGAATTCTGCTCCAAACTCTGGTCCTCCATCAACAGTAACTAATTTTTCAGCCCATACCTATCAATCCACTCCTTCTTCAAAAATTCTGCCACATTCATGGCAGTCAAATTAACTAGAGGCACTTCCCAAACCCAGCCAGATAAATCATCCATTGAAACAATCAAATATTTATACCTGCCCTCTTTGATATGGAAAGAATCCAAACTGACTATTCCAAACACAGATGATTCTCCAGTAGCATGGCCAACCTTTTTTGGTTTCAAGTGACTTCTTCTCTGACACTCTTCACAAGATTTGACCCAAATTTTAACAGCAAATTTCATACCAGGTCACAAAAACCTGTCTGCTACTCTTCTATAAGTCTCCGTGGAGCCTCTTGGACCAAGGTCTTCATGCAAAGACTTCAAAACCAGCTCTTCACCCTTCTTCTGAGTCACCACAACTTGAAGATTTGGATGTCTCCTCCTCAGCAACCTCCTTCCTGACACATAAAATCCAGGACTCTTCTTCCTGATTGCTAACCAAGTATCATCATCACAACTATCTTACTTCTCTATGGTCAATAGATATTCCACCATAAGAAAATAAACCCCAGTCTGAACCCAGGTCTCATCTTCAAAATCCAACACAATGACATCCAATGGAACAAGCCTTTCATCAAAATCACCAGAATAAACGTGATCCAATCCACCAGCCCATCCAGGAAAACAATCTTTAAATTTTGGCACATCTTTCTCCCTCCACTGAATTGTATGAGAATCCAGTGTACCCACAAAAATACAATTCTCTAAATTTGAGCCATCCCAAACAACAGCCTCTTCTTCATCAACAAAAACATCCTGGTAACCAGAATCAAGATCAGATCCAGCCAGTTTAACCTCTTGGGGGGAGTCCAAATTGTGCAATTTAACCTCTTGCTGGAGTTAAAAAAATTATCAGAACCTCTTGCGCTGTCTCTAACGACAGGAACAACTTCATGAAACTCTTCTGATTCTGAATCTTCATCTGTTAGTGGTCTTTTTGACAATTCATCTGGCATTGTGAAATTTTTACCTGGATTGTGTACCAAATCAAAGGAGAGGTTCTGTATAAATGCAAACCACCTAGTCATAGGAGCATTATAAAGACTAGGAGTGTTGATCATCTGCACAAAAGATTTAGCATCCACCTGCAGCTCAAAATGCTGCCCCCAAAAAGTCTGCAAATTTTTCAAGATTTTTTCAAAACCACAGAGATCCAAATTTGGCTGAAAGTACCTTAATTTCACCTCATTAAACACCACAGATTAATACCTGAAAGGCCTGACCTTCCCATCCTTATCCTCCTGAGATAGAACAGCACCAGCAGCGATTTAACTTGAATCCACAGCCAAATAAATCTTCAAATAAATCTTCCCATCCCCAACATCATAATCCAGCTTATGCAACACAATATCCTCCCCTACCAAATTATTCAACTTCACAAATGCCTTTTCAAAATCATCATCCCACTCCCAATCAGCATCCTTCCTAGTCAACTTCCTTAAAGGAGCAGCCAACAAAAAGAAGTCCTTAATAAACATCCTCACATAAACACAAACACCAAGAATACCCTGACTTCAGTGGTATTTATTGGTCTTGGACACACTTGAATATTATTAACCTTCTTCTTTTCCATAATCATACCCTCATTACACATCACAAGACCTGTCGGTGTATCTAGTATTTAAGTATGATTTAATAGTGTTTATTAATGGTCCAACTACTTATTAATAAATGATTTAGTGATTAAACCTCTGTGGAAGACTAATAAAATAATTATACTGAAATAAAACTCACAATACTTGGATTTAAATGCATGCTAGTGGTGGAAAATAGATGAATATAATATAGTTATAGCTTATATAAAGATAATATCAATTTATAAAGGCTTTATAATATATTTCTAAATGATAATAATTGTGTTATAATGTTTATTTTAATTGTAGTAAGTAAGTGATGTCTAATAACCGTCAAAATCCTCCCTTACTTATACCAAAATCCACTGGAGTGCACAGACCTTCAATCCAGATGATGTCACTTCTATCCCCGGAAATTACAGCACTGTGAGGGCCCATCACCTACCAATGGTGTCTACTTCAAGCAGATTCAACACCCAGACATCCAGTAAGGACCCTCCATCACAATTAATGATAACACAGACCCATACCATAAATAGAAAATCCAGATAAAAGCGGATACCATAAAGAAACAGGTAAAATAACTCATCCAAAGAGAATATAATGAAACCCAAAGCATATAAAGAAAAAAATGAAATTTCCAAGCCCCAAATAACATCCCCAAGAATTCATATTTACCCAGCAATGACCTCCCAACGCATAAAACCGTGAATATCCATCCAAGGAAGCAGATTAAGTTATCCAAACTGAGTATATGCGCCTGAAATAGATTTTGATGCTTCTGTAGGCGTTGTGAGTCAACTGGATACGTCCATATGACCTAAAATAAGCAGAAAAACAAAGGTTATAGGCTATTATGAGGCTAAAACTCACTTATATACCTAAATATACATAATATACTGCATATTTCACTGAATATGAGACTTATGTATACATATAAGCTTATGTATGTCAATAATTACTTAATATCACTTAAGACAAGTATATGATGACTCCATTAACACCTTAATAAGTATTATTAGGCTATGGATAAGCTATTTAAACTACTATACACTATATAATAGTGTAATAATTATATATATATGTAATATAATTATTTATATTGTTATTTTAAACTTATTTTTAAGATATAAGCTTAATTTACTTAAGGTTATCTTATTTTAAGTATAAGAAATACTCAGTCCTAGGGATATCTAGGCTGACACTCCCTCACCCAAAAAAAAACAATAAAAAAATGTTAAGAAATTTTAATTAAAAGTAAGGAGTGAATAGAAAAATTTATAAATTTTTTATAATACATATACTGAATAAACAGTATTATTTTGATTTAAATTTTTTCAAGAGATTTTTAAGATCAGAGATATCATTTTCTGGGATCCACTGATCATATTCACTTGATTTATTTTAAAATCTTAATAGATACTCAACTCCCTTTTCTTTAGTAAGGTGTCTCTTTTTAAGTATCTTTTCAATTTTTGCCTTTTCAACTCTTTTTTCAGGTTGCTGTTTATGCCTTCCTGATCTTCTGGGAAATAGAGCAGTATCATTAGAATGGTATGGTCTTATAAGAGAAATAGTAAATGCTGGATGTTTTCTATCATATGGTGCATATAGAATAACCTCAACAGCATTGTTACCAACCATCTTTTTAACTACAAATGGTCCAATGAATGGATCCTTCAATTTAACATTACCATTTAAATTGAAATGTAGTTTAGAAATAAGGACTTCATCACCCTCTTTAAACATTTGTTCTTTATGGGCTTTATCCCATCTTTTCTTCTCATACTCAAATGCCTTATTTATACATTCTTAAGCATGTATTCTGTATAAATCTTGAATCTGAAGAAAAGATTTAGTACCTGGATAAATATCCAATCTAGGTAATGTATTCAGAGTTTTAGCAGGGGTATTAGGTACATAACCCAACCATAACTCAAATGGCCTTTTGCCAGTGACAGAATGTACTGTACTATTGTATGCAAATTCTAAACCTGGGATAAGGGTTACCCAATCATGCGTGAATTTGTCATTGTCTTCAAAGTTAAGACAAAAAGCACAATATCTTCTTATCATATCTTCTTAAGTTTTTATCATTCATTCTGCTAGCCCATCAGTTTGTGGATGGTTTGCTGTAGAAAGTTTTAATTGACACCCTGAAACATCCATAAGTGATTTCCAGAACTCAGAAGTAATTTTAGGATCTCTGTCAGAAACTATTGCTTTGGGGAAACTTGCTATATTTAACATTTGTGTCCACCATAAAAAAGCTAAGTCCTTTGCAGAAACCTCTTTATGGGTAAGAATAAATTTACACATCTTTGTAAATCTATCTACAATTACCCAGCAGGAGTTATAACTTTTATGCCCTGCTATTGGCAAACCTGTTACAAATTCCATGTTAATTATTTACCATGGAGCTTTTGGTTGCTCAATTTGTTGTAATAAACCAGCTCTTTTGCCTGTTAATCTTTTAAATTTTTGACAAGAATCACATGTCTCAACATATTTTTGAACTTCATCAGACATGTTAATCCACCAAGCTGTGGTTTTTACTCTGGTTAATGTTTTATGGTAGTCAAAATGACCTGCTAATATATCATCATGACATATACTTAACATTAACTCCTTCATTGAAGGGGAAATTACAACTACATTACTTAATTTTTTCCTGTAATATATAAAACCATCCTCAATGTAAAATTTTCCTTTTTCTAATGCCTCTTTATACTTATTTGGTAATTTTTTTATTAAAACATTCATTGAAGCATTAGATGGATCATTTAATATTGTAGTGAGTTTACTCAAGTCAGGATCTGAAGCATACATATCAAGAATTGATTGCATAAATTCATCCTCAAGATCTACAATATAAATGCCATAAATGTTAATAATCTCTGTTTCAGGAACATAAGCAGTATTATCATCATTATTAGGCAGAGGTACTCTAGATAACAAATCTACATTAGAGTGCAAGGTTCCTGCTCTATGTATAATAGTCATTCTTCCTCTGTATTCCTGTACAGCTGATTGCCATCTAAACATGTGTCTATTAAGAGTTTTCATGTTTAAGAGTGAATTTAATGCACTAAAGTCAGTTATTAACTCAAATTTTTGGTCTTCAAGGTAATAATGTAGCTTCTCAAGAGCCCATACTACTGCCAAACATTCAAGTTGAGTAGCACCATATTTTAATTCACTACTTCTTAGAGTACGTGAAATATAGCAAACTACTATTTCTGACATTTTTCCTTCAATAAGTTGTTTTTGATGAAAAGCAGCACCCAGACCAATAAAACTTGCATCTGTATATAATACAAAAGGTAATTGGAAATCTGGTAATCCCAAGATAGGAGCTGTCATTAAAATTTTTTTCAACTTATCAAAAGCCTGTTATCTTTCATTATTCCAAATGAAAGCTTCTGATTTCTTTATCGGTTTAGTCAATTGTGCAGCAATTAACTGGTAGTTTATTATATATTGTCTATTATAACCACACGTACCTAGAAAAGATTGTACATCCTTTACATTTTGAGGAATGCCAATATTCTTTATTGCAGCCACCTTATTTTGGTCTACACATATTTGTAAACCAGATACAATATGACCAAGAATTTTTAAAGATTAAAACCCAAATTTACATTTTTTCAATGCAAGGGTCATTTTTATTTCATCCATTTTCTGAAATACCTTCTTTAAATGGATTAAGTGTTCATCATATTTCTTAGAGAACACTATGATGTCATCAATGTATACCATTAACTATCCCTCAATCATTTCATTATGGAATGTTTTACCCATTAACTTCTGAAATACTGATAGAGCACTTTTTGGTCCAAATGGCATCCTGACATATTTATAAATTCCCATGTGTGTTGTTATCAACAAAAAGTTCTGCAAATTCTTTTCAGCAGGAATTTGATGGTACCTTTTATTTCCATCGAAGCAACTTATATACTTAGCACCTTTAAGGGTAGCATGTAGAGAGGCAATCCTTGGAAAGAGATAAATATCATCTACTGTAAATGTATTTAATGCTTTATAATCACCGCACAGTATTGCATTATCTTGTTCATAAGAAATTAGCACTGGTGATATTACACAATATTTTGGTGTAGTTTCAACCTTTTCAAGAATGTTTATTTTTAATAACATTTTAATATTATCCTCTATGTCTCTCCTCTTCATTGGTGAAGCAGGGTATGGTTTCTTTTTAAGACTAGCAGGAATATTATCCATATCACAGGTTAAACTAATCTTCATTTCATGATCATTTACAAGGCCAAGTTTATTTGTACCATGTGCAAAAGCCATTGGGAATGCTTTAATTAAGTCCAAAATATTATTTTTCTCAGCTTCACATATCTGAGTGCCAAATGATGCTTTTGAAATTTCTGTTTCCAGAAGTTCCATCTCATTGGATTCTCTTCCTTTGCACCAAATATTTGTTACTGACACAATGTGTAAGACTGTTTTAAAAGAATTTATTTTAAATTTACTTTTACCATTCATGCCAATTGTAAAATTGTTATTAGCAGGCTCTAATTTCACATCAAACTTAGTCAGAATATCATTTCCAATGATAAATCAGTTACTACAGTTAGTATTATCCATTACTACAAAGTCACAAGTTACTCTTACATAACCATGTTGATGTTTAAATAAATAGCAGCTTTGTATCTACCAATGGGATGTAGTACTGATCCAAAACATCTCCAATTTTTACTTTGAAGGGGTTCAAGCTTAGACTTATATTCACTATCAATTTTCTGCAATGTATTAGTAGAAACAACAGAACCAACAGCTCCTGTGTCCAATACTATATTAACATCTTCACCAGAAATGATAGCTGGAACTGTGATAGGTGTCATTATAAAGTTATCAGCTTATATATCTTTAATGATTTCAGCATTCTCAAAATTATTTAAAGATTCATTTGAGTCCATATTCAATATTTGATTGTCAAATATGGACAAATCATCTTCCAACATATAGACTTCATTCTCATAACTATATGAGATATTACTGTCATAATCACCTGAATCTTTACTTTTCTCTGTCTCAATTTCAGATTCATGTTGGTTTTCAACAATATTTATATTCTTCTTACATTTGTGACCTTTAACCCAAGGTTTGTTACACTTATAACAAGTATTTGTCTCATTATTTTTTGGTACTACAGGTGAAGTAGGTTTTTTCTGCCTCTCCTGAAGTGTTTTTGAATTCTGATTTTTCACAGGTTCAACATTTTGTTTATAAGTGGAATACCTTGCTTCATACTTATGGTTTAATAATATTTCATTTCAAAAATTAATAAAGTCAGAATATTCAGTAACATTAATTGTTCTAGCTACAAAAATGTCTCTGACAGATATAGGTAATTTATATATTATCTTATCTTTCCATAAGTTAAAATCCATGTTAGGCTCAATGGCTTTTAATATTTTATTTAAATTCATTAAAAACACCATAAGTTTTTCACCATTCAACAGATTGTACCTAGTTTTCTCATAAAGTCTCTGCTGAGTGAGTCTGAATTTAGAACCTCCAAATTGTTTTTCAATTAGTTGTTTCTATTCAGCCCAAGAGTAATCTTTACCCTCACTCAAAACAGCTTCAAACCATAATAAAGCAACATCCTTAAATAAAGGGATCAATTTTGATGTTATTTCTTCATCTGGTAACTTATATGAGAATTTCAAAATGTCAATTCTTTGGATAAAATGTTGCCAATCAGAGCTGGCTTCCCCATCATAAGTTGGGTACTGATCTATCTTAGGCCTGTTTTTCTGATTGGATTTTATTTCACTAATCTTAGGTAAATTCAATAACTCATTTACTCTGGATAAATGGTCTTGTATTTCTTCCTGTATGCTATTGTGACTTACATTTTCAGATTTGACACTACAACCAAATGATTTTAGTTGTGGTGGTATAGGGAAGGAATGAGATTCACTTTTGCCAATGAAAGGATTATTATTATACTGAGTATACTTATGATTATCCTGGTTCATTAGTAGTTTGGCAGTTTCAATCTCAACTTTAGTCAATCTTTGTAGCAGCTCAGAGACACTTTGATTTGTCTGGGAAAAAGATAAATTAGTTCTTGATTCAGTTTTCAATAAATATGTTTCATACAATTTTTCCAACTCACAAAATTTGTTTGAAAGCTCATTATATTTCTTATTCAATGAATCATATTTAAGAGTTAGAGACAAATGTTCATTCTCTAATTCTTTATTACGTGTTGCCAGTTGAGAAATATTAAATTTTAAGGATGAAATTGTATCACTTGTGAGCTTAACTGTCTGTTCCTCACAATCAGACATTCTGTTCCACAATGCTGAAACAATTCTATGGAAATTTGGATTATTGTTAAAATACTCCATGTCTTCCTTCTCAATTCTCTCACTCTCTTGTGAACTTCTCAACTCACTAGTAAGTGGTGGCAACTGAGGATTAACTGTATTATAAATACTACTGTTGTTATTGACAAAGGACAAGTCAGGTGTATCTACATTAAAACCTAATTTTTTTAAGTCCTCCTCTATTTTCTGCACAAATTTGACATCAATAATAGGGGGTATCAATGTTCAGGGATCAGAAATTAAATTAATTGCGGATAAAAATCCTTATACCCCAATTATCTTCCGCAATTATTTTTTCTAATAATTGGGTTATTAGACACTTTACGTGTCAATGTTCACCTCTTATCTGAAATTTTTCTACTCAATTTTTCATAACCACAACTTGGTCATCTATTCTTCCTTACCTTTTCAAGTCTTTTTGCTCATCTACGCTCACCCCCAACTCTCAACAACATTTTTTTTTGCTTTCATTTCTGCTGGAGTTGATACACCTATCTCTCATTGGCCTTTCATCTCCTTGGTTTTCTCAGTGGCAACTTCCTCCAAGAAAAATTTAAAAAATATGGGCTTAGCCAATTTTTCAAGTGGTAAAAGTGACTTATGCAAATTTCTAAGTGTTTCAATCAACTTAGACGAATTTCCGAGTGGTGAGAGTGAATCACACAAATTTTTGAGTGTTGCAAGTGACTTAGACTCATTTCCAAGTGGTGAGAGTGGATCACACATATTTTTGAGTGTTGCAAGTGACTTAGACACATTTCCGAGTGGTGAAAGTGACTTGGACAAATGTTTGAGTGTTTTGAGTGACTTGGACAAATTTACGAATGGTGAGGGTGACTCAGACAAATGTTTGAGTTTTGTGAGTGACTTGGACAAATTTACAGTGGCCGGAAAATAATTTACACCTGTTTTTTTTCCTCATAAATCCCTTAATATTCACTCTACAGACATGAGCTTGTACATTTCTAACTCATACAACCATGTAGAATAGGACTGTCACAAAATAAACTCAGCCGGACACCAATTCGTAGAAAGATTACATTTTTTAAAAAAACATCATTCTTGAAATCGACAACGAGCAAATTGACAAGTCTATCCTTTTCCTTAATGAAATGGATGAGGTTGGTATGAGTGTTGAGCAAAAAAGATTGGTGAAAAGTGGACAAAATTGAGCAAAAAAAAGCATCACCAAGATGTAGCTTTACTGTTTGCTTCCCTGGCAACTTGCACCTTTGAAAGCAAAGATTCAATCAAGTTTCCGAAATATGGTCAGAAAATCCATTCCAAGCCTATTTAAAGGCATTAAACATAGTAGGAGCTGTCATTGGGTCATAAAATTACAAAACAATATATTTGAGGTGTTTTCATGTGTTTGCAACAAGGCTTGCATAATGTGATTGTATTGTGCCAGGAGCACAGATTGTGTTTTAATTGGAATAGTATGTAGATGGTTTAACTATTGTGATCTTCCTTTCATGAATGAGATGTTGTTTGCGAGCTGAGGACCCTTTCATAGTTTGAGTGAAAAGCAGAAAAAAAGGTAAATATTGGATAAGAGATTAATGAGTTAGTTTGGCAAGAAAAGAGAAAGAAAGGACAAATTACCAAAATGTGAAAGGTAAATCATAAAATTAGTATGATCTTGAGGCGTGAGTAGCAATGGTGGTGGTGTTAGGAAGAAGAAAAAAAAGGCCAATAACCTGGATTATGCATGCACCGGGTGAAAATTTCTGTCCGGCCACTGTACAAATGGTGAGGGTGACTCAGACAAATGTATGAGTGTTGTGAGTGACTTGGACAAATTTACAAATGGTGAGGGTGACTCAGACAAATGTTTGAGTGTTGTGAGTGACTTAGACAAATTTACGAGTGGTGGGGGTGACTTGGACCAATCTTTGAGTGAGGTGTGCAGATAAAAATTTTATTTTAGGACTTAAGAAAAGAAATGTAGGTGTGTTATGCTTCAGAAAGACATAAGGTTAGGATACGTGATTTGAAACCATGTGAATTGCTCATGGATGTGATGAGTTTGGGATCAGTAATTAGGAATGGAAATTGGGGTATAAGAAGCAGGATAATGTATTATCGTGCATTCCTTATCCACTAGCCCCAGGGCTAATGGATAAGAATCTTCCACAATTAATAATGTCGGATCCGGGCGAAAAAAATTCCTGATCCCTAATTGCGGATCCCTGAACATTGATACCCCCTAATATTACCTACATTATAACTATCAGTATTGTGTTCAATCTGAGAGGGTATTCTACTTACCACAAGATTTGTGTGAGCCCTGATTTTTGGTACCTTTGTTTTCCCTTGTAGGGGTGAGCTTAGGAAGTCTGATGAGGAGGAGGATCCTTGTTGCAGTTTTAACGGGACCATTGTTAATGGAACCAATCCCACTTCCATTTGTCTACCAGTATTTTCTCCCGGGAGTGATATGACCCTCCTGGGGTAGGGGGTTTCTGACTTGTCTGGCCTTTCTTTAGCTCTGCCAATGATTGGTTCATCTGCTGAAATCCTACCTTGCAATTGTTCTTTAATTTCCCTACCTCCTTGTGAATGAGGGACTTTGATTCCTCCAACTTCAGTACCTGTTTTGCCAGATGGGATAGTTGATCCTGGAAAGGAGGAGACGTCTTTTTTATGGTAATCTTTTTAAAGAGGGCGTCTTTTTCCTCTATGCTCATTTTCTCTGCCTGGGGGTATGACTGACCCTCCATGGTTATGTCCTGGAACAATGTTTTTGTTAGCTTTAGACCTGGTATTATAAGCAGGCTTTTCACTTACATTGTACTGGGGAGCACTCATATTAATAAAAATAACAATAAATCATGCCTACAGTAAGGAAAACCTATTGTAAATAGTAGATTAAAATTATTAGCAATGTTATTACTAATAAAAAGCACTGGAGCTTACTCTGAAGTTAAATCTTTATTTATTTAAATAAAATGTAACAAAAATTTGAAAAAAATCTGTTAAAAATAAAATAAAAAGTTTAACTAGACCTTTATAAGGGTGAATTAATAGCTTACTAAGCTTTAACAAAATACCAATTTAATTGGGTGTTATATTGGTGACCAAATACCAAGTGAAATTGGGTTTATATTGGGTACAGTTACTACTGTAAATACCTAATTTTTATTATAAAAAATTAGTACAATTATTATAAGGGTTCTTTTCTGAGATCAGAGAGTTATGATGAACCACCAATATGCAGCAGACCCAAATATTTGGTTTGTTTTGAGCTATACTAAAGTAAAAATCACGTCCCAAGGCTTATACTATATAATAAGTAAAAAACTAAGGAAAGACCCCCAATTGTCAGTGTATCTAGTATATAAGTATGATTTAATAGTGTTTATTAATGGTCCTAGTACTTATTAATAAATTATTTAGTGATTAAACCTCAGGGGAAGACTAATAAAATAGGTACACTCAAATAAAACTCACAATACTTGGATTTAAGTGCATGCTAGTGGTGGAAAGTAGATGAATATAATATAGTTATAGCTTATATAAAGATAATATCAATTTATAAAGGCTTTATAACTTATTTCTAAATGATAATAATTGTTTTATAATTTTTATTTAAATTGTAGTAAGTAAGTGATGTCTAATAACCATCAAAATCCTCCCTTACTTATACCAAAATCCACTGGAGTGCACAGACCTTCAATCCAGATGATGTCACTGCTATCCCCAGAAATTACAGCACTGTGAGTGCCCATAACCTCCCCATGGAGTCCACTTCAAGAAGTTTCAACACCCAGACCTCCAGTAAGGACCCTCCATCACAATTAATGATAACACAGACCCATACCATAAATAGAAAATCCAGATAAAAGTGGATACCATAAAGAAACAGGTAAAATAACTCATCCAAAGAGAATATAACAAAA
Source organism: Hemileia vastatrix (assembly GCA_030280995.1). Classification (NCBI taxonomy): domain Eukaryota; kingdom Fungi; phylum Basidiomycota; class Pucciniomycetes; order Pucciniales; family Zaghouaniaceae; genus Hemileia; species Hemileia vastatrix. The sequence goes on from JASXTE010000012.1 coordinate 7,883,807, forward strand.
CCCAAATCATATAAAGGAAACAAATGAAATTTCAAAGCCCCAAATATCATCCCCAAGCATCCATATTAACCCAGCAATGACCTCCTAACCCATAAATCTGTGAATATCCATCCAAGGAAGCAGATTAAGTTGTCCAAACTGAGTGTATGCGCCTGAAATAGATGTTTATACTTCTGTAGGCGTTGTGAGTCAGCTGGATACGTTCATATGACCTAAAATAAGCAGAGAAACAAAGTTGATAGGCTTTTAAGAGGCTAAGACCCACTTATATACCTAAATATACATAATATACTGCATATTTCACTGAATATGAGATTTATGTATACATATAAGCTTATGTATGTCAATAATTACTTATTATCACTTAAGATAAGTATATTATGACTCCATTAAAACCTTAATAAGTATTATTAGGCTGCGGATAAGCTATTTAAACTACTATAATCTATATAATAGTGTAATAATTATATATATATATGTAATATAATTATTTATATTGTTATTTTAACCTTATTTTTAAGATATAAGCTTAATTTACTTGAGGTTATCTTATTTTAAGTATAAGAAATACTCAGTCCTAGGGATATCTAGGCTGACACTCCCTCACCCAAAAAAAAACAATAAAAAAATGTTAAGAAATTTTAATTAAAAGTAAGGAGTGAATAGAAAAATTTATAAATTTTTTATAATACATCAGTCCTAGGGATATCTAGGCTGACAAGACCTATGACCCAAAAACTCCAATTCTGGTACACAACAGCAAAACGTTGACCCTGAGAAATTCAAACCAGCCTACTCTCTCCTAAAAAAAAATCCTCTCCAGTGTCACAGCATACTCCCACAAAAACCTTCTAATGCCAGGGTTTTCATTCAATACCTCATTACCATGATAAGATTTTGGCCCATTAATTCCACCATCATCAATAAAAATACCAGAATAAGTTGGTAATTCATCCAGAAATATCCAAGCCATCTGTGCCTGGTAAACAGCAACAGAATTATTAGCTCCTTGAGGTAACCTGGCCAATTGAAACCTTCCCAAAAGAGTCTCTAAAGTAGTGAGAGCCCTAAAGTCCACATGGAGTTCCCTCTCATTATAATCACTTATAATGTCTCCCAAACCATAAGAAACCCTTCCAGAAAAAGCCTCCACAAAATCCTCTGCACTTGGTGGAATTCCAGCATCCTTGATAGTCACTCTATTTAAGGCCATGAGATCATGAACCACCCTAAACTTTCCATTTTACCTTTTGAAATAGAACACAGGACTAGAATAACTTGAGGTTGATTGTTCATACAACCCTGTCCTGACCCTTTCCCTGAAAATATCCACAAAATAATCCCTTATAGCAGCAGGAGGTGGAATTGGTTTGATTTACCAAGGCTCATGAAAAACCATAGAAATAAGATAAGGTGAACCATAAGAATGATTCAACACATCTCTTTCCTCCCACGCAAAAGCAATTGCCTTTTCCCTCAACACCATCACATTCAACAACAACTTCCTCTCCTCTTCAGATATCCACCCATCAGGGCCAAAATTTACCACCTTCAACCTTTCATCAGTTATCCTAGCAGTTTCAACAAAACCAGGTGGATTTGTCACTAAAGCGTCACATAAGGACCTCTTTATAAGGGAGGCCTCTTCAAAGGTGGGTTCAGCCCAGCTGGCATAGGCTCATTGACAGGCCTAACCTTCACTTCTACTTTCTTGTACTTAGAAGCTTCCACTTCCAAATCTTCATCTTCAATGGGAACTTCTTTAATCTTCCTACAAAAACAAACAGGAGTTTTACCAATGCTCATGGGTTTGGACAAGGTGATGAATTTGAAAGTTGTAGAAGAAAACCTAGCTTTGCACAATTGGAAGGACTTACTTTTAGACCCCAATCTCACCACCCTGAAGCTTATTCATTCCAAATTCTCAAATTCCTCTTCACTATCAACCTGAATTCCACCACTCTTCACCTCTTCTGCCAAATAGTCTTGAAATAACTGTTTTTGATCTTTTTTCTTCTTTATCTTCAGATTTTTTCTTTATTATCTTCAATTATCTTAAATATTTTTCTTCTTTATTTGATGGGGCACCATTCCTAAAACAGAAACCAGGGTTGCACAGTTTCTCACATGTGTGGCCAAAGTAATGTTTTTTTGAAAGATGTAGAAATATTCCTAGAAGTGCACAATTTGGAGCACTTAATTTTAGACCCCAATCTCACTACCCCAAAGATTTTCCATTTTACAGACATATACCCCATCTTCCCTATTGAACTTGAAATAAAATTAATCTTAAAACCATTAAATGAACAGAGAATTGATAAAAAACTTGAAGAATACTTGCAGAAAAGAGAAACATTATACAAAGAAAGGTAAAAATCCACTTGAAATATCTCCAAATGAGCTGACCTACTACAACCTGGGATTTCCACTGAAAGAGGAGAGGTTTCAGTACTTGGGTGATCAGCCCCGTCTACTCTAAAAAATAAGGCTTTCCATCACAGCCTGAGCCAATTTTCAAAAAACAGAATCAGCCCTATATTCCCATCTTCTCTCACAACAATCAGGACAGTGGCACATAAAGATAAGCCCAGGCCTAGTCTCCCAACCCTCTTCAACAGGTGAAGACAACCTCATATGCAAGGTCCTTTCATCCTACTCTGTCAACTCCTGATTGATAACCAATCCTGGCTGCTAATTCATCAAAAATGGGCCACCCAAAACTGCCTTAACAGTGCCTTTTAAAATATAAAAGTGCACCTTTCCAGAAGATCCACCAAAATCCAGCCTCAAAAACTCTACTGTCCCAAGAAATTCAGTTAAATGTCCACCAATTCCTCTCAAGCTCTCACCAATACCAGTTTTGATGGGGAGGCCCAATGGAGTTGCCTCAGGTAAATAAATGAGATTTATCTGAGAGCCAGAATCAACCAAAGCTCTAATGGCCTTGCCATTCAGAGTGACATTTACAACCCCCAAGGGAGCAGAGAAATGAGCTTTCAAAATTCGCCCCAAACTTCTCAGCAGAATCACAAAAAAACTCCACCTCCCCAGAAGAGACCCTTCTCCTGTTCAACATCTTCTTTTTTTTCTCAGCCAAAACAGGACTAATAGCAAACAACTCCCCATAATTAAAGGATATAGTTTCTTGATTCATATTTTCCAACACAGAGTATGTCACATCAAATCTTCCTGAAACCAATAGCCTTACAAAATGGGCTTTTGGTTTCACCACTTTAGGCCTTGATTCCTCTTGAGGTCCAGAACCTCCCTCCACAGGTTTCCTGACCACTGGAACCAAATCAGAACCATCACTTGTGACCCTGGCCCCACTGGGCTCTGGAAAGGAAGCCAAAGGAACACCTTCCTCAGAGTCAAAATCCAAATTCATTGGCATTGGATCCCCATTCAGATCATAAGCACCAAAACTTGGTGGGCCCATATTTGAAATTCCCTTCTGCATCTTGTACAGCTCCTACATACTAACCATCCTACTGATATCCATCTTTGGATCCACCTTGGGAGCCTTGGGCTTGGTCTGAGCCTGTGAAGTTCTCTTGGTCTTACCCACTTTCCCAGCATCAACATCATAAACACCAGCCAAACATTCCCTCTTTGACTGTGCTTCACAAGAATAAAACTACAAACCACCATAAGAAGTAGAAAAAGAGACCTTATTGACCTCCTTCTCCTTCCACTTGACATCAAAACCTTCCTTAGTAGAAGAATTCCCCTGATCAGGAATCTCCTCAAACCTTGGCCTCCTCAAATTTAGACCACCCCCTACTCCTGACCAAATCAGAAGGAGACTTCCCATCACTGGGATTCACAACTGAAACATCAGGAAACTTGAGCGCCCTGCCATAAAACTCAACCTTTACCTCTGACACATCTCTTTTCAGAGCCCAACAATAATTTGACCTGTGCTCTCTCCTACTACAATAGGAGCACACCCAAGGATCACTGATACCACCTGCTTTCCTCTCAAAAAGCTTGGCCTGCTTCATGGTAGCCCTATTCACCTTCTGAGTTTCCTGCAAAAAGATGTGAAAATGATTGGTCAAGTCAACCAGCTGATCCATTAATGGGTCCCTCTCCTCTTTGTGAACCTTCGCCACCTTCTCTTCATTCTTAATCTTAAATTCCTCCTCAGACAAAGCCTCACTGACTTTTCTGAAATATTTGGCACACCCCTCCTGATAGGTGTCCACATCCAATAACTTTGATGGGCCTTAACAGCCTCTTTCACCTTTTCCAAGGCAGGAAACTTCTGGTACCCATTAGCCAGAGTATTCATCATGTTCTTCCTGGAGAGCTCCTTCAACATATCCATCCTGACATCCCTAGCCAAGGCAGACCAAAAAAACATCTTTGGAAGCATTTTCATGTGCCAGCTCATATAATTCAACCAAATATTCCACTACAGGGTCAAACTGTAGCAGAAACTTCCTGTAACTATGGAAGTTACCCACACCACCATAAGACTGCCATTCATTGATAACCTTATTCATATCCACCATAGTGAGCCTAATACCCCATCTATCCACAATCTCCCTGAAAGACAACTTCCAATCCCTCTTCTTGTAGCCAGACATGGCTACCACCTCCTTCTCCACTACCCTATTACAAATGAAGAAAATGATTTGCTTCACCATATCCAGATAAGAAGCACCATCCACACCAGCAGCAGCCTCATACCTCTTTAGAAACCATTTCAAGTCTTCACCAGTAAACTTGGCACCATCCCAAGTCTTGATCCTAACACACTCTCTGACCATCACAGAAGGAGGAACTCCCTCCACACTGAAAGTCACCATAGGAATAGATGAACCAGGAGCCATTCCTCCAGACCAAAATCACCAAAAAGGGCCAACAGAATACAACAGAAAATCCAAATAACTAGCAGGTTTTACCCCACATTGGGCACCAGAAATTTAGACAATTCTATAGTGCTAGCTATAGGCCTTGACTAAGGGAGTTGGAGAAAACCCAGAGAGAAAATACCCTTTACCTTTAGAAAAATAAAGTGAGACTTACATGCTAAAGTAAATTGAGTCTTGTTTTCTAAAACCCCTTTTAAACAAACTTGACTGCTTGATCATCCAAGAAAGTAGTAACCATACAGACTACCAAACCAAAGAGCTGAAATGTAGACCAATTTCCACACCAGAGAAAGCAATAATACTTGGTATAGCTTGCAAGACTATACCAGAGAAAACAGTGACAAGAGTTGAGTTCAAGTAAGAACTAAACTTTTCACAACCCAGCCAAAAGAAACCACAAACACACAAAAGAGTGAAGCACAGAGATTCCAGGTATCCCAGATGGTCAATGATAAACTAGAATGTCCTTAAAATTGCATAACTATCTCACACACAGACCAACCTGGCTTTTTCCCAGCCAAACCCAACTCTCCCACCTCTCTACATGCATAAAAACACCTCTAGACACTTTCATACATGCAAGTGGGAGGCCTCTTTTAGGCCTTTAAACGCCCAAAAACACCCTCTAAACAACAAAACAACGGTAACTACATGTAGAAACAAGTTAATATCACATAACACATACCAAAATGATGAGAACAGAAAGGCCATAAAGCTGAGACATAATTAGTGAACCTAGCTTAAGCCTACAAGAACATAAGTAAACATCTAAAAACTAACAAAACACCAATAAAAACACCATAAACCCAACAATACCCTACACATCAAATACCTCCAAATATGCACTCTAAAGGCCTACCCAGCTTTGGAACACAACTGCGCATCTACTCAACTTTTAAGTGATTTAAAGCACAATTCTTGTTTTTTCCATAAAAAAATAAAAACAACAGCTTTAAGTCTACTTAAAAATTATTTAGCCTTATCTTTCAGGCTCTTAAGATTACGCTGACATATTAAAAATTAATATTTATTACATATGACTTATAAAAAGTGGATATATGCGTGTATATAAAGTAATATAATTGCATATATTGTGTTTAATCATTGATCTCACTTGTGTATACTTTTATTTATTTTTCCCATGTGTACTACATGTGTTTAGCATAAATTATAAGAAGTTTTTACTCAGTCCTGAAAGTATCCCGGCTGACACTCCCCCACCCAATAAACCAATAAAAAATGATAATTTATACATTTTTTATTTTTTATTTTTAAGGTATTCAGAAAATTCTGTAGAATTAAAGAGCAATTCTTTAAAGAAATAAAACACAATAAAGTTATGAGTACTAGTTTCTAACCCCTCAGCTGGTTAAGCTGAATTTTCTTTCTGTTTAAATTTTTTAAGAAGGGAGGATAGAGTTGAAATTTATTTTTCAGGTATTGACTTATCAAATTAATTTGATTTCCCTTATATCTTTATAAATACTCAGTTCCTTTCTCTATAGTAAGGATTCTTTTCTTGAGTATTTTTTCAATTTATCCTTTATCCACAAGATCTTAACACTGTCTCTTAGGCCTTCCTCTTATTTTTGGAAACAATTCAGGATCATTTTCATGGTAAGTTTTTAATAATGAGATAGGGAAAAATGGATGTTCCCTATCATATTGGGCATATAATATGACTTCCACAGAATATTTACCAACCATTTTATTGACTACAAAAGGATCCTTTAATTTAACATTAACTTGTAAGTTGAAATGTAGTGTTGAAATAAGTACTTCATCACCCTTTTTTGAATTCAAATTCTTTATGAGATTTATTCCACTTTTTCTTTTCATATTCAAATAATTTTTTAATGCATTCCTCTGGATAATTTTTAAAAGTATTCCTCTGAATTCTCTCTACAAATTTTTTTCATATGAATAAATGATTTAGTACCAGGGTGTAAGTGTATGCTAGTATCTAAGTATGTTTTTATAGTAAATATTAATGGTCCTACTATTTATTTAGAAATGATTTAGTAATTAAACCTCAAGGGAAGACTAATAAAATAGTTATGCGCAATATTAACTCACAATATTTGGATTGGTGCAGGCTAGTGGTGGAAAATAGGTTAATGAAATATAGTTATAGCTAACATAAAGATAATATCAATTTATAAATGATTTAAAATATATTTTTATATGGTAATAATTGTTTAAAATGTATGTTTGAATTGTAGTAAGTTATTGATTGATGTCCAGTAACCTTTCAAATCCTCCCTTACTTATACCAAAGTTCACTGGAGTGCACAGACCTTCAATCCAGATGTCACTGCTCTCCCTGACAATTACAGCAAGCACTTTGAGGGCTCATCAGCTCCCCATGGCTTCAACTTCAAGCAGTTTCAGCACCTAGACCTCCAGTAAGGACCCTCCATCACAATTAATGATATCATAAACTCATAACATAAATAGAGAAAACAGATAAAAGCAGATACCATAAAGAAATAGGTAAAATAACTCATCCAAAGAGTATATAATGAAACCCAAAGCATATAATGGAACCAAATAAAATTTTCAAGCCATCAATAAAATCCCCAAGAATCTATATTAACCCAAAAATCATATCCTAACCCATAAATCTGTGAAAATCCATAAAAGGAAGCAGGTTAAGTTTTCCAAACTGGATATATGCACCTGGAAAAGGTATATATGCTTTTGTAGGCGTGGTGAGGCAATTGATTACATCCATATGACCTAAAATAAGCAGGAAAAACACTTATAGGCTATTTAGAGGTTTAAACCTGCTTATAGAGCTATATAAACATAATATAACTACATATTTCACTGAATATGAGGTTTATGCATACATATAAGCTTATGTATGTCTATAATTACTTATTATCACTTAAGGTAAGTATATTATGACTCCATTTGCACTTTAATAAGTATTATAGATCTATGGATAAGATATTTAAACCTATATAAGTTATTTAATAGTGTAATAAATATATATATAAGCATAATAAACATATATATAAGTATTATAACCATAATTTTTACTTATAAGCTTAATGAAATTAAGGTTATCTTATTTAAAGCATATAAAATTCTCAGTCCTGGGAAGAGATAGGCTTACACAGGGTGTATATCTAACCTTGATAATTTATTTAAATGTTTTACTGGGGTGTTTGGAAAATTTCCCAGCCATAGTGCAAATGGTTTTTTCTCTGTTACAGAATGAGTTGTGCTATTATAAGCGAATTCAAGGCCAGGTGTTAATGTTACCGAGTCATGTGTGTATTTCTCATTGTCTTTGTATTCTAATCCAAAAGGCACAATATCTTCTGATCATATATTCCAGAGTCTGTAGCATTTTCTCAGCCAGCCCATCAGTTTGTTGATGGTGTGCTGTAGAAAATTTCAATTGACAACCTTATACTTCCATCAAAGATGTCCAGAACACTGAAGTAAATGAGGCGTCTCTGTCAGAAATTATGGCTTTGGGTAATGCAGAAGTATTCATCATTTGAGTCCACCATATTAATTCCAAGTCTTTTGCAGATACCTCTTTATGGGTAGGAATAGTCTTACACATTTTTGTTAGTCTATTCACAATTAACCAGCAGGAATTGAAGCTTTCTTAACCTGCTAATGGCAAGCCACTTACAAAGTCCAAGTTTATAGCTTACCATGGAGCTTTTGGCTGCTCTATTTTTTGCAACAACACAGCTCTATTCCCAGTTAATCTTTTAGATTTTTGGCAAGAGTCACATGTATTGATGTATTTTTTTACATCTTCCTTCATTTTTATCCACCAGGCTGTGTTTTTAACTCTAGTTAATGTTTTGTTAAAATCAAAATGAAATGCTAAGATGTAATCATTGCAAGTACTTATAATTAACTCTTTCATATATGGAGGTATAAATATTACATTACTTAGCTTCTCCTGTAATATATTTATCCATATTTAATTGAAAGTTTACCTTTTTCAATGCATTTTTATTCTTTGGAGGTAAATTTCTAATTAATGCAATCATTGAGGCATTTGTTGGATCATTTAAGTTGGTAGATAATTTAGACAAATCTTTACCAGATGGATAATTTTCTAATAATTTCTCATATATTCTTCCTCTAAATCCACTATATAAATCTGTCAAGGGGTCTTTCAAGTCTAAAAGGTTTTTAACGGCGGTCCAACTGCGGTGACAAGGGAATTTTTAAATCTCAAATTTGGGGTACGTATTTCCTTATCTTTTTAATTATTTTACTCAATATAAAGAGGTAAGAATATAAATTATTATTATAATAAATGGATTAGAGTTATGTGAATTTAAATACTAAAGCAATAATTAATAGTAATAAATATTTTAGTAAAGTAAATAGTTTTGTAAAATGATTAAGTAATGGAATCCAGAAAACAACCAAAAGAGAGGCCTTATATAGGCAAAGGAGAGAAAAAGCAAGGCAATAAAATTCTAAAAACAGTAGTATGAGAGAGAGAAAAGGATTATTCCAGAAGGAGTATTTTCAAATAATAAAGTTGTTCTAAAAAGAAGGTGTCAGAAAGGTGTATTTACTGTATATGACAGAAATAAATTAATGTATTAAAAATTTACTTTAAATGTCAATTTTAAATAAGTTATTTGAGTTTTTTGTAGGTAGTTAATTTTATTTAAATTTTTATTGTAATTTATTTTAATTTTAATTTCTATTTCTTTTAAGCTGTCATTGAGCACCGTGTTAGAAAATAGAAATATAAGAGACATTTTAATATTAATTTTAATTATTCACTAACTCTACCATTTTGTAATTAGTTAATTTGTTATAGGTAAATTTAATGTAAATAACTAATAAAATTAAAATAATAAGGTGTTGCTTCATCCAGTAAATAATTAGTTGTTTTACTGGGTAAGTCAAGCAGCCTGGCTGACACTCCCTCACTCTAAAAAACAACAAAAAATGCTATGATTTTTTCTTTTTATATTTCTTTAGAAGTGTAGGAAGATTAGATATCTCCTTCCCAGATATCCAAGAATCATATTCAGAAGATTTATTCTTGAATCTCAATAAGTATTCTGTACCTCTTATCTGTCCCACCTCTCCTTCTCATATTCAAAAGATTTTTCAATCAATTTTTGAGCATGACTTCTGAAAAGTTGTTGAATTTGAAGAAAAGATTTTACACCAGGATGTAAAACTAATTTGGGTATTTTATTATTGAGAATTTGGGCAGGAGTATTTGGAACATATCCAAGCCAGAGCTCAAAAGGCTTTCTTTGAGTAACAGAATTAACAGTGCTATTATAAGCAAATTCCAACCTAGGAAGTAAGGTAACCCAATCATGAGTGAATCTGTCATTGTCTTTATACTCAAGGCCAAAGGCACAATACCTTCTAATCATGTCCTCTAAAGTCTGAATCATTCTTTAAGCTAATCCATCAGTCTGAGGGTGATGGGCAGTAAAAAGTTTAAGATCAAAACCACAAAAATCCATCAGAGACATCCAAAATTCATAAGTATATTTAGGGTCTCTGTCAGAGATTATGGCTTTAGGAAAACCATAAGTATTAAACATATGAGACCACCATAAGAGAGCTAATTCTTTAGTGGAACCATCCTTGTGAGTAAGGATAAACTTACACATTTTTGTGAATCTGTCCACAAAAAACCAACAAGATTTATAAATGTCTTTTCCAGAAATGGGTAATCATGTTACAAAATCCATGTTTATTATCTGCCATGGTGCATCAGGAGGTTAAATATATTGCATTAATTCAGCTCTCTTACCAGTCAATCTTTTAGATTTTTGGCAAGAATCACAAGATTCAACAAATAATTTGGTGTCTTCAGACATATTAACCCACCAAGAAGTGTTTTTAATTCTGATCATTGATTTTTCAAGATCAAAATGTCCTGCTAATATGTCATCATGACAAATTTTCAAGATTATTTCTTTCATAGAAGGAGGAATAACAATGACATTACTCAACTTTCTTATATAATATAGATATCCTTCATCAATTGAAAATTTACCTTTCTCCAAAGCCTTCTGGTACTTTGTTGGAAGGGTTTTAATTAATGCTTGCGTTGAATAATTCTTTGGATAATTTAATATGGTGCATGTCATTTTTAAGACAGTGTACTTGTCATATAAATACAAAATAAGCTGTAATAACTCTTCCTCTATATCAACCACATATATCCCATGAATATGAATAATTTCATCCTCAGGATCATAAGCATGATTAGAGTCATCATTTGGTAAAAGTAACCTTGATAACATATCCACATTTGAGTGAACAATACCAGCCTTATGAATAATTGTTGTTCTCCCTATGTATTCCTGAACAGCTAACTTCCATCTGAACATATTTCTGTAAGGTGTTTTCAAGTTTAAAAGGGATTTAACTGCACTGCAGTCATTGACAAGTTCAAATTTCTGGTCATCTAGGTAATAATGTAACTTTTCTAGAGCCCACACTATGGCTAAACATTCAAGCTGAGTGTCACCATATTCAAATTCACTATTTCTCAAGGTTCTTGAAGTAAAACAAATTACTACTTCTGATACTTTATCATTCATCACTTGTTTTTGATTGAGGGCAGCACCCAGACCAATAAAACTGGCATCAGTATACAAAACAAATGGTTGATTAAAGTCGGGTAAAGAAAAAAATTGGTGCTGACATCAAACAGTGTTGCATAGTGTCAAAAGCTCTCTGTCTTTCACTATTCCAGACAAAAGCAACATCCTTTCTAGTCAATTGGGTAAGGGGTAAAGCTATGACTTGGTAATTTCTAATATACTGTCTATAGCAACCACACATTCCCAAAAACCTCTGGAGCTCTCTAACTGTGGTAGGAGCCTTCACCTGTTGTATGGCTGCCACTTTGTTTTTGTCAACACATATCTGTAACCCTGAAACAACATGACCAAGTACTTTTAAGGAATGAAAACCAAATTTACATTTTTTCAAAGCAAGTGTCATATTTATTTCATCCATTTTGTGAAACACTTTACACAGGTGGTTAAGATGGTCCTCAAATGTTTTTGAGAATATAATGATATCATAAATATAAACCATCAGCCATCCTTCAATTATCTCTTGATGGAGTGTGTTATCCATAACTTTTTGAAAAACTGAAGGGGAATTTTTAGGGCCAAATGGCATCCTAACATACTTATAAATACCCATATTAGTAGCAATCATCAGAAAATTTTGGGAATTCTTCTTAACAGGTACCTGGTCATATCCTTTGATACCATCCAGACAGCTGATATATTTATCTCCTTGTAAGGTAGCATGTATAGAGCTAGTTCTAGGTAAAGGATAGATATCATAAACAGTATAAGTATTTAATGCTCTATAATCACCACATAACCTGGCTTTATCTTTCTCATAAGAAATTAGGACAGGTGAGATAACACAATATTTAAGTGTTTTAACTACCTTTTCAATAATATTCATTTTTAAAAGGGTAGAGATATTGTCCTCAATATCTTTTCTCTTTGTGGGGGAAGCAGGAAAAGGATTCTTTTCAAAACCAAGTGGTATGTCAGTTAATGGACAAGATAATGAAAGTTTGATTTTTTCTTTAACTAATCCTAGTTCATGTGACCCATGAGAAAAGGCCATAGGAATAGATTTTTTCAATTTAATGATGGAATCTTTATCCTCACCAGAAAGTTTTTCTCCAAAAGAAGCATTGTCAATTTCAGAGATAAGGGCATGCATTTCTTTTGTAGTTCTTCCTTTATATTGAACCACAGAATTACATGTGTTCAATTCTGGTTTTAATAATTTTTTGGGGGAGGAAATCTTAAATTTTCTCTTCCCATTCATCCCTATTGTGAAACATTGGTTTGAAGGATCCAGTTTTATGCCATACTTGGTTAAAATATAATTTCCTATAATAAACCAACTGCTTAAGTTATCATTTTTCATGACAACACAATCACATACAGCTCTTACAAACCTTGGTTATATTTAAAAACACTGTGGCTTTGTATTAACCAATGGAGGAAAAAACAGAGCCATAACCTCTCTAATTTTCAGAAATGGTAGGCATAAGCTTTGATTTATAGTTTTGATCCACTGAAGCATGTTCTTTTTCTGATACGACACTTCTTCCAGGTCCAGATTCCAGAACAACTTCAATTCTGGTTCCATTGATCAAGACTGGTGCCTTGAGAGGGGTAATAACAATTGAGCTATCCTCAATGTTCTTTATGATCTCGGAATCCTCAACTGTAGATAAATCATCATTATCAATATTAATAGTATTTAAATAATGAATATCTTCTTCCAGAATCAAGATTTCTTGTTGAGATTCATATGAAATATTGCTGGCAAAATCACTTGAAGTATCATCCAGTGCTATTGTGTCATCAGCATGCTCCTCAGTTTGTTCAACAAGATTTATCTTCTTGTCACAAACATGGCCTTTCTTCCAAGGCTTGTTGCAATTGAAGCAAGGGTTTGTTGCATACTTTCTAGTTGCAACAGGGGCAGAAGGTTTACCAACCTTTTCCAGAGGTTTCTGTTGGTAAGTGGAGGGTTTCTCCAAAGAGTTTCTAGGAATGAATCTTTTGGAATCATACTTGTTGTTTAGAAGGATCTCATTACAAGTATTAATGAAGGAAGAAGTTTCTATGGAGAACTCAGTCCTAGCCACTATCAAGTCTCTCAAAGACATTGGTAATTTATAAAGTATCCTGTCCTTCCATAACTCAAACTCCTTATTTGGGTCCATTGCCCTCAAGATTTTTACAAGTCTTATTAAGAACTCAATAGGTTTATCAGTAGAAGGGTTATATCTAGTTTCCTCATACTGCCTTTGTTGAGCCATCCTAAACTTGGAGCCACCAAATTGTGCTTTAATCAATTTCTTCCAATCTTCCCATGAGTAGTCATTCCTATCAAATAGAACAGATTCATACCACATTAGGGATACACTGGTAAACAAAGAAATTAACTTAGACACAATTTCCTCATCTGGGAGTTTGTAGGAATTTTTCAAGTTATCAATTCTGCAAATGAATTGCTGCCAATCAGAAGAAGAATCACCATCAAATGTTGGATACTAGTCAAGTTTTGGACAATTCATTTGATTTGAAGGAGTCTCCTTAGTATTAGCTTTTTTCTGAGTAAGAAGCAGCTGTAACTTCTCCAATTGTGCAGTAATCTCATTGTTTAATCCTTCTGTTGAAGATCCTGGTGCATCATCAATTTTTGATTGAAACTCAGTGGTATCAACAGGCATTTCTGAATCTAATATTACTTTAGATGAACTAGAAACAGGTACCCTCAGAGAATCCTGTACCATATTTTCCTTCAAAGAAATGTCAGAATATTTTTGATCATTAAAAAATGAGTTTGATTTCTCTTCAATGGTTGTTAGTCTGGTTTTCACTCTTGGAAGATTAGATAAACTCTCATTGATTGTTGTAAAAGATAACTGGTTTCTATTATGAAAAGATGAATAATGATCACTCAATATTTTCAGGTTTATCTTATCTACCTCTAACTCATGGAAACAGGCAGACACAGTATCTTGTATTTTAGACAAATCATTTTTGATATTTTTCCATAAAGAAACTTTCTTTTATTGAGTTACTTTATAATGAGACAAATCATCAGATACTCTCTGTAACTCACTCCTCAATGCTTCATAACCCTGTTCAGTTAACAAACTATTATATTTCTGAGTTAATTGCATGTTGTTCATGATATGATTTTGTTTAGCAATAATATCTTTCAAATATTCATCAATAATTTTTGCTAAATCTGGAGTGTTCCTCAATAAATAAACAGAGTAACTTTCCAGATTCTCATAAAACTCAGGCTCAAGTTTTTCATCAATAATAGCCATATCAGGATTTATCATTGAAGTAGCAATTAAAACTAAAGGATTAGATACATTATAATATTGAGTGATTTGTCTACTCTTATCAGCCTCTACTGGTCTCACAGTTTCATCTCCTATTCAAGAATTACCAGAAGGAACTGAATCAGCAACAAGAAATGGTACTTGAGATTCAATAGAGGGGCTTACCAAGGCTTGGAAAAGATCTGAATATTATTTCTTCTTTTTCTGCCTCCTTGATAAGGGTGAGGATGTGTGGGGTTGAATTGACTGGGTCTTGACGGACCTGCCTGGGGCGTTTGAGGCTGCTGATTTTGACACAGATAATCCCACTGGGTGTTTAACCAATCCCACAGCCACTTTGATACTTTCAACTTTTCTGGTTTCTGGGGAGCCAATGGTGGAAGATCCCTGGGGGGAGGAGGTCTCCTCTTCTCTTGATGAAAGGCATCTATTTTCTTACCTTTTCTTCTAGTGAGTCTGTACTTACCCTCAGTCTTATGTTCTCTGTCCTCAGTTCCTTTATGTGGGTGAAGAGATTCTTTACTTGCTGAGGTAAAGGCATTTTTTTGTTTTGACGCCCTTGGGAAGTCCTTCTAGGGGGTTGATGGAAGGCTTTTGTTCCTGAGCATTTGTCTCCACTAGTATTTCTAATTCCTCCATATCCACATCCTTATTGGTCCAATAATTGATTAATTTGAGCCATTTTTGTAGTCAAGGGAGAGCTTACAGAAGTAGCTTCATCAAAATCAATCTGATCCAATTCCTCTTCACGGGTAGCAGAAAAACCTTGATCAGTCATTTTTTAAATTTAACTTGAACTTAGGGAAGGAAATATTAAGATGTATTAGTTTTATTTTTGCTTGTAAAAGAAAAATAAGAAAAAAAATTTAAAAATCTTCAGGAAAAAATTAAACTGAAATAATAATCACAATTTTTATTTATTCAAATTAATTTTATAACCAGGATTAAAAGAAATCAACTGAAGAAACAAAATTAATTTTTTAATCAATAAATTAAATTTTGATAATTATCAGGATTAAAATCAACTGAAGGATATTTAATTAACAGGACTTGATGTCAACTGAAATAATTTTAATATAATTTATTTTTATTAATTTTAATATTTTATTGTCAGGACAATTTGTCAACTGGAACAACCATATTATTTTTATTTATCAGGACAAAGTCAACTGAAAAAAATAACATAATATAATAATAATAAAATATTTTATATTATTTCTAGGACTAAGAACAGTATATAGCTCTATCTTTGTCAACTAGGAAAAAAATAAAAATTCCAAATTACCAGACACCTCCCCCTGTAAAATGAGCAAATTAATGCCACTTACAGAGTGCTGAGTAAAAGGAAATGTGTAGAGTATGAAGAGTGTAAAGTGACCCAGGAATAGTAATCAATATAGTTACCACAAATATATGTGACTATAGTCAATATATAAACTTAAGTTTTGGAGCGCAGTTCGCTTCCTGGTTGCAGAAAAAAGTAAGTCACATGGCTGATGACATTTGTTGTCTTTGTCGTATACTTATCCTATTGGCACCTTGTTGTTGATGGTCCCTTGGTTTCCGGCTTCAAGATATCAATGCGCTGTTGAAAATTTGGAAAGGGCCTCAGTTGTCAAGGGGTTTTCCAAGTCTAGATGGTTTTTAACGGCGGTCCAATGGTGGTGACAAGGTGATTTTTGGATCTCAAGTTTGGGGTATGTATTTCCTTATATTTTTGATTATTTTACTCAATATAAAGAGATAAGAATATAAATTATTATTATAATTAATGGATTAGAATTACGTGAATGTAAATACTTAAGCAATAATAAATAGTAATAAATATTTTAGTAAAGTAAATAGTTTGTAATATGTGTAAGTAATGGAATCCTGAAAAACTACCAAAAGAGAGGCCTTATATAGGCAAAGGAGAGACAAAGCACGGCAATAAAATTCTAAAAACAGTAGTATGAGAGAGAGAAAAGGAATACTCCAGAAGGAGTATTTTCAAATAATAAAGTTGCTCTAAAAAGAAGGTGTCAGAAAGGTGTATTTACTGTATATGACAGAAATAAATTAATGTATTTAAAGTTTACTGTAAATGTCAATTTTAAATAAGTTATTTGAACTTTTTGTAGGTAGTTAATTTTATTTAAATTTTTATTGTAATTTATTTTACTTTAATTTTTATTTCTTTTAAACTGTCATTGAGCACGGTGTTAGAAAATAGATATTTAAGGGACATTTTAATATTAATTTTAATTATTCACTAAATTTAACATTTTGTAATTAGTTAATTTTTTATAGTTAAATTTAATGTAAATAATTAATAAAATTAAAATAATAAGGCATGGCTTAATCCAGTAAATAATTAATTATTTTACTGGGTAAGTCTAGCAGCCTGGCTGACAAAATCCCAAATATATGTATTACCTCATTTTTAGGCACATAAGCTGGGTTTTCAGTATCATTTGAAAAAGGACTTTTGGATAATAAATCCACATTATAATGCAATGTTCCTTCTCTGTGAGTGATTTTTATTCTTCCTCTGTACTATTTTACAGCTAGTCTCTATCTAAATATGTGACTATTAGATGTTTTCATTTTTAATAATGATTTTAATGCACTGAAATTTGTTATTAATTCAAACTTCTGGTCCTTCAGATAGTAATTAAGTTTCTCCAGGGCCCACACAATTGATAAATACTCAAGTTGGGTGGAACCATACCTTAATTCACTCTTTCTCAAGGTTCTGGATATATGAAAGATAATTTCAATGGGCCTTAATGGTCTAGAAGGTTTTAACAGTGGCCAAAGGCAGTGAAAGATGGAGAACTCAAGAAATTCAAAGCAGGTACGTAACTTTTATCTTTTGTGTTTTATTACTCAAGAAAGAGGTAAAGGAGTATTATTATTATTACTTGTAAGGATAAAAATTATGCAAATGTAACTTTTTAATCAGTAATATTAGTAATAGAGTTGTTTTTGAATTTATATAATAAACTGTAAGTTAGTAAGGAATGACAAAAAACAACAAAAATAGGAGGCCTTATATAGGCAAGAAGGAGAGAACATGGAGCTAAAAAAATCTATATACAGGAATATGAGAGAATGAAAATTCCAGAATAAGAAATCACAAATATTAAGATTGTTTTATAAAAGAATGTATCAATATGATGTATTTAAAGTATATTTCAAATTATTTAATTTATTTTAGATTTTTTGTAAATGTCATTTTTAAATAAAATAAAATAATTTTATTTTCAATATTAATATAATTTTATTTTAACTCTTACCTGTCATGAGGACATTCTCAGGGAATAAAAATATGAGGTACATCAAATTAAAATATTTACTTTCTTTTTATTTATTCTAATTAGTTAAATTATTACAAGTAAATTATAAAGTAAATATAATTAATAAAAAAAAGCATGGATTCATCCTGGTAAATAATTGATTATTTACAGGGTAAGTCTAGTAGCCTGGCTGAAACTCCTTCAATCTAAAACAAAAATAAACAAAATGCTATGATTTTTTCTTTTTATATTTCTTTAGTAGAGAATGAAGGTTAGATATTTCTTTCCCAGGTATCCAAGAATCATATAAGAAGATTTATTCTTGAATCTCAATAAGTATTCAGTACCTTTTTCAGCAGTGATTATTCTGTCATTTAGAATCTTATAAATTTCTGCTGTTTCAGTGATTACATTAGGGGTCCTCTTTGTTCTTCCCCTCTTTTGGGAAATAAATCACGATTGGATGTGTAAGGTTTTAGAAGCAATATTTGAGAAACAGGATGTTTACTGTCATATGGAGAGTACAGAATAACTTCAATTGACTTATCACCAACCATTCTTATGACAACAAATGGACCAAAAAATAGGTCTTATATTCTGTTATTGCCTTGTAAATTAAAGTGGACTCTAGAAATAAGTAATTAATCACCCTTTTTAAAAGTGTATTCTTTATGGGATCTGTCCCACCTCTTCTTCTCATATTCAAAAGATTTTTCAATCAATTTTTAAGCATGAATTCTGCAAAGTTATTGCATTTGAAGAAATAATTTTACACCAGCATTTAATTTCAATTTAGGTATTTCATTATTGAGAATTTTTACAGGAGTATTTGGAACATATCCAAGCCAGAGGTCAAAAGGCTTTCTCTGAGTAACAGAATGAACAGTGCTATTATAAGCAAATTCCAACCCTGGAAGTAAGGTTGACCAATAATGAGTGAAACTGTCATTGTCTTTGTACTCAAGGCCAAAGGCATAATACCTTCTTATCATTTCCTTTAAAGTCTGAATTATTCTTTCAGATAATACATCAGTCTGGGGGTGATGTGCAGTAGAAATCTTCAGATCACAACCACAAACATCCATCAGAGACATCCAAAATTCAGAAGTAAATTTAGGGTCTCTTTCAGAGATCATGGCCTTACAAAAATCAGAAGTATTAAACATATGAGACCACCACAAGAAAGCTAATTCTTTAGTGGAAACATCCTTGTGGGTAGGGATAAATTTACACATTTTTGTGAATCTGTCCACAATAACCCAACAAGAGTTATAACTCTCTTTACCAGCAATAGGTAATCCTGTTACAAAATCCATGTTTATTATTTGCCATGGAGCATCAGGAGGTTCAATATGTTGCATTAATCCTGCTCTTTTACCAGTTAATCTTTTTGATTTTTGGCAAGAATCACAGGATTCAACATATAGTTTGGTGCCTTCAGAAATATTAGCACACCAAGCAGTCACCACACAATATTTGGGGGGACTTTATAGCAAGTCCTCAACTTGAAGTCAGACTGAACTCAGATGGAACTCAGGCTTAACTCAGATGGAACTCAGACTTAACTCAGATGGAGCTTATAATGAGCTGACACTGAACTCTACTTTGAGCTCATCTTGAGCTCTCAACCAAGGATGAATGGTAATGTGCTGAAATAATAGCAATACTTTAATGAAAAATTAATAGAAAGGTAAACAAAGGGAGCTTAAGAATCTGATTTATTCACTGTATTTTTTATTATAACACACAATTTAATGCTCATTTTGAATTGCAATTGATCAGTAAAAAGGCTGAAAATTATATTTTTCTCTAAAAGTATCACTTTTTACCTGTCTAATCATTTTAATAATTTTTTTTGTAAAAAGTATAAAATAAAATCAGTGGATCTTTCTATTGAATACTCCTTTTAACCCAGAATTTGAAGATTTACTTTTTAGATTTAAACCATATCACATAACTTTTTTGATGTGTTTTTCTAATTTTTTATTATGCAAGATAGTTAGTTTCAGTTGAGCTGATTTATCTAAAAAAGATATTGGAGATTCAATATTAGTTTTTATATCCTAGAATACAGTCAAAACACACATGAAAAAATAAATAAAAGATGGACATGTGTTTTCCTAATTTATTACTCAATGAAGTACTCTCACAGATATTTTATACTAAACACTAATAATTGATAAATTATTTGATAATATGTCTGAAAAGAAGTATAACTCTAATAATAGTAGATTTTAATTCAGTTTTTGTACTTTTTAAAAGCAGGAAGATGATTAAAATTAAAACAAAATTAATTTTTGCCCTTTTATCTCTTCTAGTTATTTCTCAACTGCTAAGATGTTTTGTAAGATATATTTTGTAAATTTAATACATATATGATATTTTGAAATCTTCATGACATAGTTCATCAGCATTTCATGAGAATATTTTCATTTGATAGAGTGAGTGATCTCTTGAGTTGAGATAATTAATCAATAGTCAGTGAATTGTCCATATGACAAACTAAAATTCAGACTAGATGCAAAATTTTAAAGATAAAACAAAAAAAAGCATTAAAATCTTTAAGCAGTAATTTTAATACTTAAGTGTGCTTCAATGCTATATTTTAAAATAATTTCTGTGTCCACCTGGGACTTGGCACCATAGATTTTGAAAAATTTTCACATGTGAAAAAATATTATTCATGTTGAATTTTAGACTGTATTATTGTTAAAGAACTGAATTGAATATTTTAAAGTTGTATTATTTCATCATTCTATCAGCTTCTCATTTAAAACAACTATATGAAATTTATTTTATAAAAAGGATACAATTAGTATTTTTGGTCATAGCCATAAAAAATATCTTGTGCTAAAGGGATCATACTTTAATTAAAAGATATATTGATTCATATTTCAAACTCATAGACATAATATTTCAATTCTATGCTGTTGAGAAATAAATTTGGAAAAATGATGGAGGTTCAATTTTTAGTCATTAAAACAAAGTTTTTGACAGGAGTAATTCATAACTGAACATTTACATCTCAATCATAGATAAAATATATGGGTTAAGGATTTATCAATTATTTATTAGAAATATGATAGTCAAACTTATAGGTCAAAATTGGATGACTTTTCTATTCAATTTCTAAGTCTATAAAATACAATCCCTTGGATATTTTATTTAAACAGAATAATTAATGAATCTTATTTAAATTAGCCTTATCACAAAGAAATAAAATAATGAGTATATTTTTATAAAAATTGATTTAAAAAGAGAATATATCAAATCTTCAGTAAATATTTAAAACATAAATTTAACTATAAAAATTGTCTTTTCATAAATATATGTATTGATTTACAAGATATTTATTTACTTTTTTTAACGAAAATACCAATTTTACCCTAGATGGCTTCCTTATAATTTACACTTATTAATACGAAAAATAATATGCTTCTCTGGGGGATCTATATATTTTTTACTTAAAATAAAAATATTGGTTTTTTTGAAGTTGTTGGAATCTTAACAGAAAATCTGATACTTTTTTATATATTATACTTGTATAAAATTATTTTTTATTTAGTTTATAAATCTGTCATATTAAAAAAAAGTATAATTATAATAGAAAATCAACTTAAAACCACTTTTAATATAATATTTTCTCAAAATGAATTATCACTTGTATATATCTCCAGAAATTCAAAAAAATTAATATAAAATTTACTGATAAAAATATTCTTATTTTTATATTAAAAAATCTTTTATAAAAATTTCAAAAAGTTCTAAAATCTCTCACAGTTTAACTTAGCCAGAATCACAGTTGGAATCAGGATGTCATTAGAAGTTCAATCTAAGTTCCATCAAGACTAATATATATAACTTTTTAAGAATGTATAAAGTTATTTTAATGAAAAGAATTTTAAAATTAAAATTACTCAAGGAGTTTACTATTTTACTGCAAAGATTTTAGTGCAGATCTTGAGACAGCTTAATTTAGTCAAATTTTCTTAAAGTTTTATTTTTTCAAGTATGTTTCCAGGTATTTTTATTGATAAAAAAACAGGGATTAAAGCTATATATGAAATATATTAAATAATTTTGTGTAAAGCCTTTATTGGAAATGTTTAATACAATTTAAATCTATTTTTCATCTCACCAAAATAATTTACCGTTAAACTTAAAGATAAACGCATTCTACTCATAGAAGTTACAAAACCATTTGTTTGAAATATTATTGCAGGTCATTTCATTTTTTTCAATATTTCTCAGAAGTTTTTAATCTCAGTTTTTATTAAACATATGCATAGTTTTAAGAGGATTTCTGTGAAATAACTTGTAAAGAATAAAAATAGTATCACATGTATAATTCATATATTTTAATACTTCTTTAACTTTATAAGCGCAGTATTTATTTAAACTAGCCAAGAAATAAATATATTTTATGTATTTAGGTGCACACATATCCATACACCATAATTATTGCTCATCGTGTATATTAGATTAGTATGCATCTAAGTTGACAGGGTTCACTCTATTTTTCAGACAAAAGATAGGGTTCACTATAAAGTTTTTTCTACTTCCTTTGAAACTGTCCACCTTGCTATGTGCTTTTATCTTCCACTTCATCCCTTTAAGTTATTTTATTACCCCTCACATTTTTTTGCCATTGTGACACATTCACTGACCTCTCCAACCTTCCCACCCCAGTTTGAAGCCCTCCTCACCCCTCCCATACTTTCACATTTCATTTTGTACTCTACTCTACTTCATTTTCTTCCTCCTTCATCCCTTCTCACCCCTTTCTTGCACATCCCATCCATACCCCATCCCACCCCTTTAAACGCACAAGCTACCCTTTTAATTTGCCTTCCCACCTACCACACTTATTTTTCAGAAAATCACAACTCTTTAGCTTCAAACCAACCATTATTTTTTCCTAACCCATTAATTTCCACTGCCCATCCAAACTTACCTTTTCACTTTTTTCCCCACCCCTTTTGCTTTCCATATCACCCCTTATACTTCACATGGAGTAAAAGTGATGGGAAGGAGAGCAGAAGGAGCGAGATAGAGTGAGGTGGTGAATATAGTGGTAAAAATGGGATTAAAAGTGATTGGAAGGTGGGAAAATTGAGTGATGTTGGGTGAAGTGGGATAAAGAGGGGTAAAAAAGGGAGCCAAAGTGATTAGAAGAGGAGAGGACTATGGATAGTGAAGTAAAATTTAAGAGACAGAAAAAATGTCTGACGGGGGGAGAATATGATACACATTTGAGAATAGGGAATTAGTGGGAGACATATTTTTGAAAAATTATACAAAAATAATATATATATATATATATAATATAATATAACTCTTGGAAATTTTAATGGCAAGAAACCACCCAAAAAAAAATATACATTTTGTGCAATTTTCGTTAGCCATATGGTTTATTCTCATGAGAATTAAAATTTAATTTTTTATATATAATTCTGATAATGTTAAGCTATATTTAAGTAAAATTCTACATATATATTGTTATTAATTTTAATAATATAGTATATATATATATTTTGTAAACTATAACATCAACTCAATTTATTCTGGAGTCAGTTTTAAGAGAGCTGTGTAGATTCCCAAATATTTCAAATCTTGATAATATTTCATAATTACAATTAATAAAATGTGAAAATAAAGTAATTTCTGGAAATTTTGAGAATGAAAATTTTATGAAAAATATAAATTCAATAATTTTATTTTCATGAATAATTTCTTATAATATTGGATTATTACTCTACATATTCATAGATAAAAAATCTTATCAAACTTGAAGAAAATATTAAAATTAAAATTGTATGAGAAGTTAAATATTTTTAAAGAATAAAAAAATATCACAATGTTTTAAAATAGTAGGCTTCTGAGATCCTGGCTTGATATTGGGATTCACTTATAGTAATATTCCTTTAAAAATTCCAGTAAGTCAAGTCTCAATATTTTTTGCACTTGTTATCACCTAAACTGCAATAAATGTTCAAATTTTCCTTAATCTTTGTTCAAGTAGAATCCATTAGCTTTTCATAATTTTTTCACCACTTCCTCATTGTTTGCTCAGATAAATATGAATTTGAGTTCAAGATTGCGGACTTGCTAGCATGTCCACCCCCCATATTGCATGATAGGTAGTCCTTTTTCTGCAGGCTTACCCACTTACAAATTGTTAATCAACAATCTCCCTGCAATTGAAATCATTAAAAAAGTTGCAAGTGCAAATTAAATCTCTTATACTCTTTCTTCAAAACTTCCCTTCTTAACCAAAAATCTCCCACATCTACAAGCACAAATTGAAAACAGGGTACTTCAGGATATAAAAGGAATGAAAATTTTTGAATTTTTCTATAATAAATTAATAATGAAAGAGGAATTTTATAATGTTTCAAACCAAATTTTGATCTTATTCTTGGTAGACCTTGGTTAAAGAAATACTTACCTGAGATTGATTTTAAAATGGACACAGTCTATATAGCCAGCAAGGACAAGATCAACAGAATTGTCTCTTTAAGTTTAAATTCTCCTTATACTTTTTATCTTTATCCTGATTCTATAAGCATTAAAATTGAAAAGATGGCAAGAAATTACTCTCCAAATCGCTTCAAGGATGATTTATCCCTCAAAAAAAACAGGAAGTTCTCTCATAAGATAGACACTGGTAGTAGTCCTCCTATTAAAACTAATGGACTTTGACACACCCCAGCTGAGAGTTAAATCATAAAACAATTTGTTGATGATGCTATGGATGAGGGAATAATAGAAAAGTCAGTATCACCTTGGTCTTCACCACTTGTTCTAGTAAAAAAAACCTGATGGTTCTACCAGAGTTTGCGTCAATTATTGTCCCTTTAATGCAGTTACCAAGAAGAATGTATACCCACTCCCTAGGACTGACAAAGCCTACTTATTTTTAAAATGATCAAAGTACTTCACCTCTCTTGATTCAAAGTCTGGATTCTGGTAGATCCCTTTAGACTTGGAATCCCAAGAAAAGTTGGCTTTTATTTGTAGGGAAGGACATTATCAAGGAGGGTCATGCCTTTTGAACTCTTCAATGCATCCAGTACTTTTCAATCAATCATTAACAATATCTTGGCTCCAGTTATTGATCCTTGTGCATTACTTAACCTTGAAGACATCATTATTTTTTTTGAAATATCTTATGTCTCACATTACCAATTTTAAAGAAGTCCTTTTCTTGTTAGGTAAACATAATTTTGTTCTTAGTCTAAATGTAAATGTGGAAAACAAAATCTTATATACTTAGGGCACTTGGTATATGATAATGGTATTAAAACTAACCCAGAGATGTTGGTGAAAATCAAAGAATGGCCAGTCCCCAATAATAGGGGGTGTCAGTTCTGGCAAATCCAACTTAACTTAAGAGCGGATTTCAAACCAAATCAGCAGTTACAAATCAGCACTTAAATTTTGAAAAAAATTCACTTATTTCAAAAAAGGGTGTCAGTTATGACCCCAAATAAGAATTTTTCTTCCCGTTTTTTTTCCCAACCACATGTTGGACACATCATCACTTCCTTTCTTACCCCATCCCTGTCACATGTGACACACTTACCTTCCTCCTTCCCTACCCATCAATCCTCAGCACACACCCCTTCCTAACATTTTCAACATTTTATTACAACATTTTGACCAGGCATGTTTGCATTCTTTTTTACTTATTTCTTCTACCTCTTAATCTCTTTTCTTGTTATGTACCAGTTCTATAATGCCTCCCAGACATTCCAAATCTCAAAAGGTAACTCAAAAATCTGCTTTGTCACAAAAGTCTCCTCGTAAAGCAAGCCCCACACCTGAAAAATCAAATTCAGGTCAGCTAAAAAAGGATGATTATCACATCTTAATTAACTTCCTTAAAATAAAATCAAATTATGATGCATGTTTTGGATGTGAAAAGTCCACTTGTATTGGATGTCCACCTTCTTCAAAGGTTAATGACTACTTATTGATGGCCAATGAAGTAAGGAAGAAAAAAAGGGGGAGAATCGATGTCAATCCTAAATAAATGAAGGAGAGATTTAAGAGTTATCAATCAAAATATAAAAAGGCTCATCATGCTGAAAATGAAACTGGCTTTGGTATTGACGATGATGATTTGGAGATTGGAATTACTACTTTTTCAGAAAATCTTAATGTCATGTGTCCTTTCTATGAGGAAATGGATAATATTATTGGCTCCCAAGTTGATGTAAACCCTTGGTTTCTACACAATACTACTAAGGATATACCCTCTGGATCCAAACCTTCCTATAATCCTCCCAACACACCTTTACTTGAAGGAGATCAATCCCCTGTACCTTCTAACCATAGTTCAGCTGAAGAGGATCCTGACTATCAAGAAGAATTATTATATCGCAGCAGATCTGAATCCTCAGAGCCCCAAAATTTAAATGTATGTTTAATTTTTCTTTTTTCTTCAATTCTTCTCTAAATTTCTATTTCTTTCTAGTCTCCTCCTACTCAAACTCAAACTTCATTAAATAATCTTGATTCTGGAAATGTGAATCCTGCTTTAGAAGCTGCTTTAGATGAACTTCCTGAAGCTTCTTGTTCAAACTCCAAACTAAAGAGATGACCCTCAACTTCAATGAACTTGAACCATCTTTTAAAACGTGGTAATACTTCAACAAGCTCATTTGGCTCCCTTGAGGAGTATTTTGAAAAAAAAGATATAAGTAGTATTTGTTTACTATATATCTTATTCATTAACTTATTTATTTATTTATTTCTATTTAATTTTCTCAGAAAAATTAACTATTGCGAAAAATGCCCTTGACTTTGAGAAGATGAAGTTTGATCATATGCTAAGAAAGATCAGCAAGCCTTAGATTTGGAATAAAAAAAATTGAGGCAGAGCAGATGGAAAGAGTAAATGACCATCAATTTCAGAGAGAAATGGCTACTTGTGAATTTAAAAAACAAGAAAGTTTTTAAAAAAATAGATTTCATTATGGAATGTTTAAAAAATGGCCAATCTTATGAGGACATTAAAAAATTTCTTGACCTTTTCAATTGATAAATTGTTTTCTAGTTAAATTAATTTTGTTTGATCTCTAAGTCATTAAAATTCTATATCTCTTTTGAAAATTTGGCAATACCTCCCTCGAATTTTATTGAAACAAGGGGTGTGTACCACCAAATTTTTCTAAGTCATCAATTTCACATGTCCAATTTAAAATTTTGGCAATACCCTCCCCTGCATTTTATTGAAGTAAAGGGTGAAAGTCACCAAAATTTAATATAATTACATAAATTAATTAATATATAAATAAGATATTTCATATCTTCTACTTTTAAAGTAATGACAATTCCTCATGCCAAAATGCAGATCAAGTCTAGAAACTAAGTTTGGGACTTTCCACAAGTATAGGCTAGAGGAACCCCATGAAACAAATTAATTTTGTAATGATTACCTTTTATACAACCCAAGGTCATTGACTCATTACTTTAATTTAGTAAAGTGACATATCAGATTTATTTATTAAAAATTTATGGAAGAATATTAAATATTTGGTGACTCTATGGATCCCCATACTTTTTAGATCTAATTTAAGAATTTTAAAATTTATTACCTTTTTATTCTTTTTTTAACTTGTTTATTTGTTGGATTAACTCAAAAAAATGAAAATAAAAAAACCAGACTGGTCAGCACTATTCACACATCTATCTATCTATCTACACACACACACACACACACACACACACACACACACACACACACACACACACACACACACACACACACACACACACACACACACACACACACACACACACACACACACACACACACACACACACACACACACACACACACACATACCAACACACATGTAAATTAGCTTTTTTACCAGATTTTGGTAATGCTTTATACATTCTGATGAAGACTTTTTGAATGGTTCCACCTTGAAAAGGAATGCTTTTCCCCTTGTCATTAAATCCTATACATATTCACCCACAACATAGCATAACACAACACCATATAAAGAAAAATGTGAATAGAGATGGTGAGATATAGGAGAGAGAGAGAGAGAGAGAGAAATGACTTTAGGTACCTAAATCTAGATATAAATAGACTTGAACGCCTTGCTTAGCTGTTTCAATACACAGTTTGACAACAGGAGCAGCATTCAAGGTAGGGGTTTGAATAAAGATTTTCTTTTCAGAATACTTGAAAGCAGCTATCCAAGCGGCATTTTGAGAGACTTTAATATCATTATGGCCTGGAAAACCATGAGGTGGACAATTGACCATGACAATGGGAAGCTCTTCATGTTCTTGATGGATGATGTGAGGTTTGAAATCCAATATTTCATGATCTTCATATACATTGGCTTGAGATTTTTGAAGAGTTCCTACATTTTATTAGATTAAAGAGAGAAGTGATGTGATGAGAAAAAAAATTGAGAAAGAGATTAGACAAGCAGAACATTAAATCAACTGACCAAAGAATCAGATAAAGCTCTCATTCAATTGTCAATATTATCTGATTTGGATATATTTTGAAGAGACTTGTCATTTAACTTTTTTTCTGAACCTGATTGACTTGATAACAATTTATTAGTATTAGTATTAGTAGTAGTAGTAGGATGAGGATGATGTCTATTATGGTCTATTGCTTTTGAGGTTGATGTTGTTGATGTTTATGCAGAGGTTGTAGGAGTTGTTGATGTAAGAGTTGTTGATGATGATGATGTAAGTGGGAGATTTATTTTGATGGAATTTCTTGGATAAAGACCTTCAGGTTTGGAAGTTACGGCAGTGGAAATGTGATGATAGTTTCATGACCTGATGGGTTTTGCGCTCTAAAAAAAGAAGGATGAAAAGCAGGCACGCTGAGACATCTCCTTAATGAAGATGGAGATGAAGTTGAAGAGTTTTTAGAGAGTTGTGGAGGAGGAGAGGAAATGGTAGCAGATTTATGATGACCACTTTCTTTGATTAATTTTTGAACTACATTGACTAATCAACCAGAGGGATGGCCAAGAGGAGTAGTAGCTGTAGACATTGTGGTAGGATTATTAGTAGTAGAATTGTGATCCTCACCAATAGTTTGGACTTGTCAATGTTCTTCAACCATATCTCTGCCAGCGGCTGCAAAAGCCAAGTGCATAGGTTTATTGATGGATGAAGATTCTTGAGCTTGAAGATCAATTTTGGCTTCTTGATTTAAACAAGCACAGGCAGCTTTGGCAGATTGGAAAGCATTGATTGAGCTAAGAAAGGGGTTATTGTATTCAAATAAATAAGGAGGATGTTGAGGATGAGATGGGAGATGAAGGGGTTGTAAAGATTGAGTAGGAAAGGGCATGGAGGATGCTGGTCGGAAAGGTGGAGAAGTAAGGAGGTAGTTGTTAGGGACAAGGCTTTGATGATTGAGTTGAGAATTTGGAGGAGTTGAATGGTTGAGACAGGGTAAAGTAGGATGAAGATGTTTATTCCAAGAGATTAAGAACATGTTGTAAACCAAATCTACAATGGGGCCATCTAAATGAGAGAGAGAGAGAGAGAGAGAGAGAGAGAGAGAGAGAGAAGAAGATTGAACTGAAGATAATTAGTAGCCAAAAGGATTTCATGTTGAGCAAGGACAATGCAATGATAATAATGTTTGAGGATATCACTATTGAAAGAAAGAAAGAATGAATGAAGTAGGATAAAACCAAGAGAGAGAGAGAGATGAACATGGAATGACACTTAGAATAGTGAGAGGGATGAAGCCACAAGTACCAATGAGAGAAGGGGAAACCAAGCCAACGCTAAAGAATGGGATCAATGAGAGAAAAAGGGGAAGGGGAGAGAGAAAAAAAGTTAATTTTACCTATAAATTAAAAAAAATCACTTACAAAAAAAAACCAAAAAAAAAGCTAGCAAAAAATTAAGTAAAAATGAAAAAATGACATACCTGGAGAGATGAGTTGAGAAAAAAGAAATAGAATTGAAATTTTTTGAGTGATGTAAGAAGAGAGGAGGAAATGGATATTAGTGAAGAAGAAAAAGAGAGAAAATGAAAAAATATGCGTTGTAGAAAGACTCTTATAGTCGCCTTGCTGTAAGCAGAATCCAAAGGAGTTGGATAAACGGTAGAAAACCCTGTCCTGCTAAGTAAAATAAGGGTTGCTCAAATAACTAAGCTCACTAGTCTACTTGAATTGATATTAAATATAGAAGAAACTCTGATTTTTTGAACGCTTATTGAGATTTAGAAATAGCAGCTGTTGGAAAAGAAATACTGATGACAACAATTAAGGTGTACCAGTGAAAGATCTGAAAAGATAGACTTATATATTTTTATAAATATTTTATTTTAAGGAGTTAACAGTAAAAACAAGTCCCTGAGATGGAGGCCTTTCCAATGATACCCTATATGTGATGAAAATATAATTGTTGTGTTGTATTTCAAAAGTGTCATAAAATATAAATGTTATAAGGGTATTAAAATTTATTTAAATTTGTTGTGTAATAAAAAAAATATGAATATGGTTGTTAATTATTCAAAAAGACCCTTCTTATTGAAACTAAAAGACAAAAAAACCTCTAGAAGACTAAGATTCCCCCCTTTCTATCTGATTCTTCTACTCCTGAACTTTCCGACAATATCCTACATGCATAGGATCTACAATAACTATTGATCTAATAAGCATAATAAATTCTAAGCAAATTTTGCCACAATAGCCAGATTTTTCCACATTCACCAAAATTTGGTACAGTGTCCAAACTTTGGTACAGTTACCAAAATTTGGCACAGTGACCAAACTTTGGCACAGAGACAAAACTTTGGGCCAGTGACCAAACTTTAACCCAGTGACCAGAATTTCCCATTGTGAGAAAATTTTGCCAAAATGAGCTCTTTTTGCCATAATGAGCTAATTTTGCCAGAGTGAGCTAAATTTGCCACAGTGAGATAATTTTGCCACCATGACCAAACTTGGCCACAATGACAGAATTTTTCCAGTACACTTTGCTTTTGCACCAGAAAATCACCGGAGCGATCCGGAGCACACCGGAGCACTGGAGCTCAGAGGCCATTCCATCAGCACACCATATCCACCAATAATACTAAAAAACACTAAATCAAGTAAAACTCTAAGAAAACAGTAAAATATGATAAAAAACCATCAAGATATAAAAGATAGAGTGAAATCTGGGCTATCCAATGATAATAATAACCTTTAAAATTCCAAATATCCAGCCTGATAATCCAGAAAATTGCTACTAATCTTCCAAAAATAAACCCAAAAGAGCCCCAGAAAATACCCAAAAGATAGAGAATAACCCAAAAAATCCATTAAGACCATCTCCAAATCCATAAAACCATCAAATCACAAGAAAAATACCATTATATAACCATTCCAAAATTCCACAAATCAACCCAAAAATATCCATAATAACCAAATAAACACCTGGTAACACCAAAATTTCCTTTCAACCAATATTCAACCAAATTTTCACCTAAGTGGCATACCCTAATGTGAAATGCCACAGCGTTTTCAGAAAATATGTGATTTAATGATGAGTTGGTTAAAGAAAACACAGAGAGATAAAAAATAAGACTTTAACAGCAAATTCAAAAACAAAATAAATATGAAAAAAAATTACCATTCTCAGTGAATAAAAAATGTGAATAGATCATTTGAAGAGTATGAAAAAAAAATAAAAATTGTGTTGAAAAATGTTGGAGTGTTATTGGAAGAATTTTTGCCCTTATACTAGTTGATTGAGAAATAGAAGTGTTGGATATAGTCGGAGTTGAATCAACTTTTTCATCTTCATACAGCTCTAACCATTGATCTTTGAGGTCAGCAAGTAGGTTATGAAGTATATTGCAACACAGAATCCAGTTGATCACCGCCTCCATTTCAGATTTATTTCTAAGAGGACTTCTTAATTCCCTTAAACTAGAAAAACGGCCTTTAAAGATTCCAATAGAATGTTCAATATGGACTCTTGACTTTGCCAATTGATTGCTGAAATTGGCATTTTGACTGTCTTCTGAAGCTGCTCCCTGAAAAGCAGGAAGTACATACTTTCCATTTGCATAAGCAGAATCTGCAAGAAGATACTGATCTTTATCAAAGAGTTTTTTAGCTACATTTTAAATTTTCATTTTTGGAAGATTTATGAGTCATGACATGAGCCAGGATAGCCAGCAAAAAATGATATAAATTTTTTGTTAACGTAACATATAAGCTGAACAAAAATTGAATATCTATAAAGAAGATACAGTTGGTTGTGTTAGTTTAAAAGAGAATTAAAGGAGTTAAATAAGTGCGGATTTGTAAGGGTGGATTTGCCAGAACTGACAACCCCTAATATAACTGAAGTAAGAGGATTTCTGAGTCTCTGTACTTATTGAAACATTTTATTAAAGAATTTTCTTCAATTGCTTCTCCAATTTACTCAATCACTCAGGGCTCTCCAAAAAAGGACACCAAAATTAAATGGGAGAATGAACAGCAAGTATCATTCCTTCCCCTGAAAGAGGCTCTTACTTTTACAATCGTACTCAAACACCCCAAACCTTTTCATCCTTTTATACTTTACACAGAAGCTTCAGGATCAAATATTGGAGAAATACTTCAACAGCATACCTTTATCATTACAGTAAAAAGAATTTTGAGCCTCTGACATATGTAAAAACAATTAGAGAATGTAATATTTAACCCATAGCTTTTGAATCTTTGAAACTCTCACAAACTGAACAGAGATACTCAGCTCAAGAATAATAGCTCCTTGCTATAGTACATGCTTTAAATCATATCTGGGGCTATGCTGAAGGTTCACCAGTTATTTTCCAAACTGATCACAAGTCTTTGAAGCACTTTAGGACTCAGAGACATGTTAACAGAAGGTTATCAAGATTCTTGGATAAAATCTAACATTTCAATTTTTACATTATTTCTTGTCCTGGTTCAACTCAACTGGAAGCTGATGCTCTCTTTTATAAACCAGTTACACCAATGGATCTGGACCTTCCTGAGACTGAAACTTTGTTATTCATGACTACAGAAAAGAACACATGGGAACAACTTGAACATGTTAAAAAGGAAATTCAAAAAGGTCTCAATAAAACTGGAGCTTTGGAATGATACTCATGGGATGGTGAAAGTTTCCATTACATGCCAGACTCAGACAGACGTGGTGACAAGTTGGTAGTTCTTACAGATGAACAAGATGCTGAATCTATAATTAAAGACATACATGAAGAACTCAGCCACATAAATATCAAAGATGTAATAAAGGTACTTAAAGAGAGATTTCTCTTTCCCCAAATGTACAAACTAACTAAAAAGGTCATTGATAAATGATTTTCTTGTAACTTTTATAAGGACCCTTTTGAAAAAGAGGGACTACCCTTTTTACCTGTGGAAAGAGGATTACCTTTCTTAGGCTGGGCTATGGATTTTATTGGACCCTTACCTACAAGTCAATCCAGTAAGAAATACAGACTCACTGCCATTGAATATGGAACAGGTCGGGCTTATGCAGTTCTTTTAGATAAAAATAATACATCAGCAGTAATATATTTGGTTGGTTTTATCACTCTTAACCATGGTTTACCAATTGAAATACTCACAGACAATGGTTCTGAATTTTATTCATATAAATTTGAATCATACATGAAAAAATCTTGGATCCAACATCTAAAGACTACACCATATCATCCTCAATCCAATGGCTTGGTGGAGAGATTTCGTGGTAATTTGAAATGAGCTTTGAAAAAATTCATCTCACCTAAAAAGAAACATCTTTGGGATCAATTTCTGGACAAATAACTCTTTGCTTACCATAGCTCACCTTCCAGTTCCTTATAAACCACCCTTTTCTTTATGACCTATGGAATCAAATTAAGACTCCCTTCTGATTCCTTCTTTCCTACTCAGATTCCTGAAATCTTACAAATAACCCTGAAGAAGCTTATTACTGCTGTAATCAAGCCAATTGAATACTTTACTCTGAAAGAAATGACTGAATCCAAGAACTCAATGAGCGAGCTCAATATAGATATTCCAAAACTTATGAAATATTTTTTGAACAAGGACTTAGAATTTGAGATTTGGTCATGCAAAAATTGGAAGATAGACCAACAAAGTTACATCCAATATGGGATAGCCCCTTTATCATCAGGGAATGTTTCCCCAATGGTACATATCAACTAATGACAAACAATGACCATATACTCATAACCCTAACTAATGGTTCTCATCTTAAAAATTCAAATGAAAATCCAACTCTATTTAAAATGCTTCCTCTTGACTCTGCTCTCAAGACCAACAAGCAAAAAATATAATGGGATATTGAGTATATGACGAATCCCAAAAAAACAGACATTATGGAATTTCCAACAATTGATGAAACTCATAATGCTATGGAACTACCTAAAGGCATTTTCCATTGTTTGGGCCCTTTCTGTCACTCTCCAATTGACTGCACTGATGTTAATTTTTATTTTAAATTTCTCTAATATTTCAAGTCTTGGATAAACTACATGGAGAACTCTGATGGATGGGAAATCAAAAATGTGGTAAATATGTATAAAGGTATGAAACATCTGATGTCTACTGTGTATGATTTAATTAGGGGGTATCAAAGCTGACCAATCTGCAATTAGGGATCAGGCATTTTTTTTACCAGTATCAGACATTATTAATTGCAGAAGATTCTTATCCACAATAATGCATTATCCTGCCTCTTATACCCCAATTTCCATTATTAATTCCTGATCCCAAACTCATTGCATCCATGATGGACTTTTAAGAAACTTGCATGACTTATAATTGCTGATGCCATCAGTCTTTTGTCATTCTATGCTACTTAATTTTGGTGGTAAACACTTGAAGTTTTTTTCCATCTACACACCCCAACTGCACATTTGGTGGTGAATTCCCACCTCCCTCATCATGTAAGCCTTTCACCCACAGCTGTGAAACACCTCTCTAATAGGAAGCTACTTCACTCAACTATGAATGCTATCGCTTTACTTTTAGCTCTTTACTATAAAAAAGACTCTGATTTTAAAAATGATTTAGCCTATATGTCTTTTCTTTTCAAAAAGTGTTACAAAAACCCAAGGGGGCCAAATCTTTATCATGATCCCAGATATTTTCTATGCTTCATTCTCAACATTCCTCAACTAAACTTCACTCAACTATTTTGAACTTCTCCTGATTCTTTCTTCAAAATTTATCAACTCATCTCCAAACATCCTATATTTCATAAAAGTTCTCAAAATAAAGAGTTTCATCCTGCTATCTAGCTTGCTGTTGCACTATGTCACTTTGGCTCAAATGGAAATGGTGCTGCTGTAAGACGTTTGGAAAATATCTTCACCATAGGTAATGGGATGGTGATATTATACACCAAGAACTGTATTATTGCTATCCTTTCCCTCAAGTCTCAAACACTTGCTTGACCAACTCCACAACTGCAACTTGAATCCTCTCAAGAAATACAAGCTGAAGGCTTCCCTGGCTGTGTAGGATTTTTTGATGGCACAAATATACCTAGGAGTCAAAAGCCTTCTCATGATGGAAACCATTACTTTGATTGCAAAAAAGGTTTCTTCAAGATGTTCTCCAATTTCAAATCTTTCATGAACTGACTTTTTATCTTCTTTCTAGATACTCTATTTCTTTTCAGTTTCTATGAAATGTCAATAAAAAATTTATTGCTTTTCACAGTGGCTGCCCGGGATCATTTCATGACTCTTCCATCTTCAAAAGAATGAGGATTTATTAAAGTCTTGACTCATACTTTGACAAATCTCAGTACCTCCTTCCAGACTTAGCATATGCAAGGGGAATGTAAATTATACCTGCTTTCTGTGGTGCAACTTAAGAAAGTGACCCCAAAACCACCTTTAATTATCACCTTGCCCAATCAAGAGTACAGATTTAACATGCTATTGGTATTTTAAAGGGAAGATTTTCTAGTCTCCGGGAACTCAGAATCCAATTTCAAAAAAAATGGAAATAAAAACTGAAAATCATTGGATAATGAGTTGTGTTATACTCCACAATATCCTAGCTAATTTAAAAAATGAGTGGAATGATATTTATGAAGAAGAGGATCCCAAACCAGTTCCAGCTCTCCCCTCCCCTGAATCATAAAAAATTCATTCAAATGGCATACACTCTGTCATTATGCAAATCACCCTCCACCATTTTGACACACAACCCTTTTAATTTTTTTGTTTTCATACTCTCCAAATGTCCACTTTGTATACTTTATTCACTTGGCTTGGTATTTTTGTTTGTTGCATATTCATTTTTTTTGAATTTATGGTGAAAATCTCTTTTTTGGATAGCTCATTGGTTTTCTTTCACCAGCTCAACATGTAATCACATATTTTCTGAAATTGCATATTTTTTTATTGTTTCTTTTTTTCATTCTTCACTCATATCCTTTTCCTCCTCTCCTCAAACAGCCCTCAAATATTTTCAAATCTTCTATTTTCTCATCTCATCTCTCCAGGTAAGTCATTCTTTTCTTATTTTTGATTTTTTTACTTGCTAATAATTTATTTTTTCTCCTTTTTTTTACTTTTTTTTCTCCTTTTTTTTTCTTTTTTTTTTGTCCTGTAAGTTCTTTTTTTTGGTTTTCAAGGTTAGACTATTTTTTTTTTCTTTTTTTTCCCTCTCCATCATCCCCCTTTCCCCCCTCCTTGTCTGCCTCCATACCCCCCTTTCTCCCCTTCTTGGAAACCTCATGTCCCCCCCTTTACCGCCTCAATCTCCCGCCTTAACCCCTCCTTGTCCACCTCAAACCCCCCCTTTACGCCCTCCTTGTCCACCTCAAGTGCCCCCCTTTACACACCCTTTACCTCACCTTTAACCCCTCAATCCCCCACTGCCTAATTATTGAATTGCTATTGATTTTATAAGTTAGTGAACAATCAAGAAAAATTGTTCATTAACTTATCAATTGGTTAGCAATTCAATAAGTTGGCTGTAGGGGGTTTGTGGAGTGGTTTGAGGGGGGGTTGAGGTGGATTTGAGGGGGTAAAGGGGGGGCTTGAGCAGGCCAAGAAGGGGGTAAAGGGGGGACTTGAGGTGGCCAAGGAGGGTGAAAAGGAGGGTGAAAGGGGGGTGATGGGAGTAAGGAGGGGGTAAAGGGGGGGTAAAGGAGGGATTGAGGGGGTAAAGGGGGGTTTTGAGGTGGGAAAGAGGGGTTAAAGGGGGGGTTGAGGCGGGAAAGAAGGGGGTAAAGGGGGGGATTGAGGGGGTAAAGGGGAGAATTTTGAAGCAAGAAAAAAGAGACTAATCTCTGCTTTTTAATTTTTTTTACAGAATTTTTTTTTATTTCCCTTAGTTTCTGGATGTTTCCCCCTGTTCCAAAATAAATAAGGTAATTTAACTTTTTTAATTTGTCTTTGTATTTTCAAATAATTATTCTGAAATTTACTGAATTCAATTTTTTTTATTTTAATAAATTGGTATGAAGGACATCAGGTGGTATTTCCAATAGCAGGTAAGTATTTTTTTTTTTTGAAATTAAATTTACTGAATTTAATTTTACTTTAAATTTTTTTGATTTTCTCTTTTATTTTTTTTGTAATTTTGTTTGTTTTTTCAAGAACTTTATCTGGCATTTCTAAAACCCTTCAGGACTTTATTTTGATTTTTATGTTTTTGAAATTTATTTAACATTTTTTTATTTTTTTAGACTTAATTTTCTATGAGATTACCTGTCAGCCAGGCTACTTGACTTACCCAGTAAAATAATTGATTATCTTACTGAGGTGAAGCCATGCCTTTTAAATCCTTATTAATAATTAATTATTTATTAAACTACTTATGAATTACTTACAACTAACTAGCTAAGTACACTAAGTAATATAGATAATTAATAAAAAATAAGTAACTGTCACATATATTTTTACTCCCAAACACCGTGCTCAATAATACAGATGAGAGGGAATAAAATTAGTATTAAAATAATAAAATTATAAAAAGAAGAAAACTTTTCAAATTCCTTTATTTAGATTTTATTGATTCAATATTTTAAATCAAATTTTCTTGCACTAAATGTGACGGACCAAGGGATTCAGAGTTTTATTTCAAATAAAATAAATACTTTTTATTTACGCACTATTTAGTATTACTCTTATTATTTCATATACACTCTTTAATTAGTTTCCTTTTCCCACACCCTTGTATTAGGTGGTGTTAATTCTGTCTTTTTATTTTCTCACATTTTGCCTATAAAAGGCCCTTCCTTTTTGTACTTTTGATACATTCCTTACTTACTTACCAATTTTTATAACATATCAGTTAAAACAAATTTATTACTATTCTTTATAACATTAGTAGTTACAATACCGTAATTCTAAAGATATAAATTATAATAATATTTAAAATCACCTCTTATAATTTGAGTAAAACAATCAAATAGATTAAGAAATACGTACCTTGCTTTTGAGAGTCAATTAAACCCCGTAGAAACCTCGTATAATCTTCGGCTAAATCTTCTAGACCAAAAGTCCCCCTGACAATTGGAGGACTTCCCGAATTTTTGATGGCGCATTGATATTTTGAAGACTGGAGACCATGGGAACATCGCCATCGAGGTACCTATAAGGACGAGTGGACAACGAAAACGACAAACATCAAACATAACGTGACTTAATTTTTTGCTGAAAACGGGAATCAAACCGTGCTCCAAAACTTAAGCTTATATACTAACTAATAGCTATATATTTTGTGGTAATTATTGATTACTATTTGTGGGTCACTTTGCACTCTTTATACTCTATGTATTTCCTTTTACTCAGCACTCTGTATGTGGCATTAATTTGCTCATTTCACAGGGGGAGGTGTCTAGTAAAATTGGAATTAAATTTTTATTATTTATTTTATTTTTCCTAGTTGACAAAGATAGAGCAATTGTGTTCTTAGTCCTAGATGTAAAAAAATATATTTTTAAAAAAATAATTATTCATTATAATTTTCAGTTGAATCTTTTCCTGATATATTTACATTTTATTTGTTCCAGTTGACAAATTGTCCTGACAATAAATTTAAAAAAAAAAATTCATATTTAATATTTCAGTAGACATTAAGTCCTGTTAATTATTAAATTCTCAGTTGATTTTAAATCCTGATAATAATTATCATAAAATTGTTAATAAGAAATTTAAATTTAATTCTTCAGTTGATTATTATATCCTGGTTTTAAATTGTTTTAAATTAATAAGTTGATTATTATTTTAGTTGATTTTATTCTGAAAAATTTTATTTTATTATTTTTCGTTCAAATAAAAGTAAAAATAAAAACTAATTCATCTTATTGTCTCACCCTCTCATTGCAGTGAAAATTAGAAATGACTGATAAAGGTGTCTCTGCTGCACGTGAAGAGGAATTGGATTTGATTGATTATGATTAGGGTACTTCTGTGAGTTCTCATTTAACTAGTAAATTACCTCAAATTAATCAATTAATTCACCAATCACGATGTAGAAATGGAGGAAGTGGACATTCTTGTAGAAACAACTCAGGAACAGAAACCTGTAATAAACCCCCCAGAAGAACTTCCAAAAGACTTCAAGATAAAAAAGATGCCACTACCTCAACAAGTAAAGAACCTGTCAACACACATAAAGGAATTAAGGACAGACAACTTGAGAATGAGGTCAAGAGTAGATGCTCTAGAAGAAAAGGTAAGAGAAATAGATGCTTTTCTTCAAGAGAAGAGGAAACCCCCTCCCTCCAGGGATCTTCATCAATTGGCTCCCCAGCAGCCAGAGAAAGTGGAAGTATCCAAGTGGCAGTGGGATTGGCTGAACACTCAGTGGGATTACCTGTCTCAAAATCAACAGACACCCCAAGCAGGTCCATCAAGACACAGCCAAGTCAGCCCCACACCTCCTCACCCCTATAAAGGAGGAAGAAGAAGAAGAAACAATATGATCTTGCACAGAAAACCTTGGTAAGCCCCTCTATTGATTCGCAATTACCATCTCTTGTGACTAAGTCAGTTCCCTCAGGTAATTCTGGAAGAGGAGATGGGACTGTGAGACTCGTAGAGGCTGAGAACAGTAGACAAATTGCTCAAATTTCAAATGTATCTAATCCTTTAGTTCTAATTGCTACTTCAATGATAAATCCTGATATGGCTATTATTGATGAGACACTTGAACCTGAGTTTTATGAGATGCTGGAAAGTTACTCTGTTTTCTTATTAAAAAACACTCCAGATATAGCAAACATTGAGGATGAGTATTTGAGAGATATTATTGCTAAACAAAATCATACAATGAACAACATGCAACTGACTCAGAAATATTATAGTTTGTTAACTGAACAAGGTTATCAAGCATTAAGAAGTGAATCACAGAGAGTTTCTGATGAATTGTTTCATTACAAAGCAACCCATGTAAAGAAAGTTTCTTTATGGCAAAATATCAAAAATGATTTGTCTAAACTGAAAGATACTGTATCTTCCTGTTTCCAGGAGGTGGAGATAGACAAGATGAATCTGAAAAGATTGAATGACCATTTTTCATCTTTTCAAAATAAAAATCAGTTATCTTTTGCAACAACCAATGAGAGTTTATCTAGTCTTTCAAGAGTGAAAACCAGACTAACAACCATTGGGGAGAAATTGAACTCATTGTTTATTGATCAAAAGTATTCTGAGATTTCTTTGAAGGAACAAATAGTACAGGATGCTCCAGAGTTACCTGTGTCTAGTTCATCTAAAAGTAAATTAGTTCCAGAAATACATGTTGATACACCTGAGTTTCGATTAAAAATTGATGATGCACCAGGATCTTCAACAGAAGGATTAAACAATGAGATTACTGCACAACTAGAGAAGTTACAGCTGCTCTTTACTCAGAAACAAGCTTGTACTAAGGAGAGACCTTCAAATCTAAAGAATTGGCCAAAACTTGACCAGTACCCAACATTTGATGGTGATTCTTCTTCTGATTGGAAGCAATTTATTTGCAGAATCAATAACTTAAAAAACTCTTACAAACTCCCAGATGAAGAAATTGTGTCTAAGTTAATTTCCTTGTTTACCAATGTTGCCCTGATGTGGTATGAATCTGTTCTCCTGGACAGAAATGACTACTCATGGGATGATTGGAAGAAATTGATTAAAGCACAATTTGGTGGCTCCAAGTTCAGAATGGCTCAACAAAGGCAGTATGAGGAAACTAGATATAGCTCTTACAATGATAAACCTATTGAGTTCTTAATGAAACTTGTAAAAATTTTAAGTGAAATGGACCCAAATATGGAGTTTGAGTTATGGAAGGACAGGATCCTTTATAAGTAACCAATGTCTCTGAGAGACTTGATAGTTGCTAGGACTGAGTTCTCCAGAGAACCCTCTTCTTTCATTAATACATGCAATGAGATCCTTCTATACAACAAGTATGATGCCAGAAGATTCATTCCAAGGATCCCTTTGGAGAAATCCTCCACTTACCAACAGAAACCTCTAGAAAAGGTTGGTAAACCTTCTGCCCCTTTTGCACCTAAAAAGTATGCAACAAAAACTTACTTCAAGTGCAACAAACCTTGGCAGAAGGGCCATGTTTGTGACAAGAAGATAAATCTTGTAGAACAAACAGAAGAGAATGCTGATGACACAGTAGCACTGGATGATACGTCAAGTGATTGTGCCAGCAATATTTCATATGAATCTCAACAAGAAATCTTGATGCTGGAAGAGGATATTAATCATTTAAAGACTATTGATATTGATAATAACGCTTTATCTACAGTTGAAGATGCTGAGATCATAAAAAACGTTGAGGATACCTCAATTTTTATTACCCCTCTCAAAGCACCAGTTTTGATCAATGGAACCAGCATGGAAGTTGTTCTAGATCCTGGAGCTGGAGGAAGTGTGGTATCTGAAAAAGTACTTGCTTCAGTGGATCAAGACTATAAATCAAAACTGATGCCTATCACTTCTGAAAATTGGAGAGGTTATGGCGCTGTTTTGTCCCCCATTGGTAAATACAAAGCTATAGTATTTTTTAAATATAACCATGGTTTTTTAAGAGCTATTTGTGATTTTTTTGTCATGAAAAATGATAATTTAAGTAGTTGTTTTATCATAGGAAATGACATTTTAACCAAATATGGCATAAAATTAGATCCTTCAAACAAATGCTTCACAATAATGATAAATGGGAAGAGAACATTTAAGTTTTCCTCCCCCAAAAAATTATTAAAAACAGAATTGAACACATGTAATTCTGTGGCTCAATATAAAGGAAGATCTACAAAAGAAATGCATGCCCTTATGTCTGAAATTGACAATGCCTCTTTTGGAGAACAACTTTCGGGTGAGGATAAAGATTCCATCATTAACTTGATAAAGTCTTTTCCTATGGCTTTTGCTCATGGGTCACATGAACTGGGATTAGTTGAAGAAGAAATGAAACTCCCATTGTCTTGTCCAATAAGTGATATAACACCTAGTTTAAAGAAGAAGCCTTATCCTGCTTCTCCCACAAAGAGAAAAGATATTGAAGACAATATCTCTACCCTTTTAAAAGTGAATATTTTTGAAAAGGTAGTTGAAACACCTAAATATTGTGTTATCTCACCTGTCCTAATTTCTTATGAGAAAGATAAAGCCAGGTTATGTGGTGATTATAGAGCACTAAATACTTATACTGTTGATGATATCTATCCTTTGCCTAGAATTAGCTCTATACATGCTACCTTACAGGGTGCTAAATATATCAGCTGTTTGTATGGTAATAAAGGATATCACCAGGTACCTGTTGAGAAAAATTCTCAGAATTTTCTGATGATTGCTACTCATATGGGTATTTATAAGTATGTTAGGATACCATTTGGCCATAAAAATGCCCCTTCAGTTTTTCAAAAAGTCATGGATAACACATTCCATCAGGAAATAATTGAAAGATGGCTGATGGTTTATATTGATGATATCATTATATTCTCAAAAACATTTGAGGAACATCTCAACCACCTGTGTAAAGTGTTCTAAAAAATGGATGAGATAAATATGACACTTGCTTTGAAGAAATGTAAATTTGGTTTCCATTCTTTAAAAGTACTTGGTCATGTTGTTTCAGGCTTACAGATATGTGTTGACCAAAACAAAGTGGCAGCCATACAACAGGTGAAGGCTCCTAATACAGTTAGAGAGCTACAGAGTTTTTTGGGAATGTGTGGATACTATAGACAG
This sequence comes from Hemileia vastatrix, assembly GCA_030280995.1. NCBI lineage: Eukaryota > Fungi > Basidiomycota > Pucciniomycetes > Pucciniales > Zaghouaniaceae > Hemileia > Hemileia vastatrix. The sequence goes on from JASXTE010000012.1 coordinate 7,927,049, forward strand.
TATATTAAAAATTAACAAGTCATAGCTTTACCCCTTACCAAATTAACTAGAAAGGATGTTGCTTTTGTCTGGAATAGTGAAAGACAGAGAGCTTTTGACACTATGAAACACTTTTTGATGTCAGAACTTATTCCTGCTTTACCTGACTTTAATCAGCCATTTGTTTTATATACTGATGCCAGTTTTATTTGTCTGGGTGTTGCCCTCCATCAAAAACAAGTGATGAATGATAAAGTATCAGAAGTAGTAATTTTTTATATTTCAAGAACCTTGAGAAATAGTGAATTGAAATATGGTGCTACTCAATTGGAATGTTTAGCTGCAGTGTGGGCTCTAGAAAAGCTACATTATTACATAGATGACCAGAAATTTGAACTTGTCAATGAATTCAGTGCAGTTAAATCCCTTTTAAACTTGAAAACACCTAACAGACTTATGTTCAGATGGCAGTTAGCTGTTCAAGAGTGCAGAGGGAGAATGACAATTATTCATAGGGCTGGTATAGTTCACTCAAATGTGGATATGTTATCATGGTTACCTTTACCAAATAATGACTCTAGTCCTGCTTATGATCCTGAGGATGAAATTATTCATATTCATGGAATATATGTGGTTGATATGGAGGAAGAGCTATTGAAGCTTTTCTGGATTCATATGATATGGACACTGACTTAAAAAAGTTATATACCATTTTAAATGATCCAAAGAATGCTTCAATACAAGCATTTATTAAAACCCTTCCACCAAAGTACCAAAAAGCTTTGGAAAAAGGTAAATTTTCAATTGATGAAGGATATCTATATTATAGAAGAAAGTTGAGTAATGTCATTGTTATTCCTCCTTCTATGAAAGAAATCGTCTTGAAAGTTTGTCATGATGAAATATTATCTGGACATTTTGATCTTGAAAAAACAATGATCAGAATTAAAAACACCGCTTGGTGGGTTAATATGTCTGAAGACACAAAATTATATGTTGAAACTTGTGATTCTTGCCAAAAATCAAAACGATTGACTGGTAAAAGAGCTGGATTAATGCAACATATTGAGCCTCCTGATGCACCATGGCAAATAATAAACATGGATTTGGTAACAGGACTACCTATTGCAGGAAAAGACAGTTATAACTCTTGTTGGGTCATTGTGGACAGATTCACAAAAAGGTGTAAGTTTATCCCTACTCACAAGGATGTTTCCACTAAAGAATCAGCTTTCTTATGGTGGTCTCATATGCTTAATAATGCTGGTTTTCCTAAAGCCATAATCTCTGACAGAGACCCTAAATTTACTTTTGAATTTCGGATGTCTCTGATGGATGTTTGTGGTTGTGATCTTAAACTATCTACTGCCCATAACCCTCAGACTGATGGACTAGCTAAAAGAATGATTCAGACACTAGAGGACATGATAAGAAGGTACTGTTCCTTTGTCCTTGAGTATAAAGACAATGACAGATTCACTCATGATTGGGTTACCTAACTTCCTGGGTTGGAATTTGCTTATAATAGCACTGTTCATTCTGTTACTCAAAGGAAGCCTTTTGAGCTCTGTCTTGGATATGTTCCAAATACTCCTGACCAAATTCTCAATAATAAAATACCTAAATAGGATTTATGTCCTCATGTAAAATCTTTTCTTCAAATGCAACAACTTTGCAGAAGTCATGCTCAAAAATGTATTGAAAAATCATTTGAATATGAGAAGAAGAGATGGGACAAATCCCATAAAGAATACACTTTTAAGAAGGGTGATGAGGTGTTTATTTCTACAGTCCACTTCAATTTACAAGGTAATAACAAATTGAAAGACCCATTTTCTGATCCATTTGTTGTAAGAAGAATGGTTGGTGATAATGCAGTTGAAGTTATTTTGTATTCTCCATATGACAGAAAACATCCTGTTTCTTTAATATCTCTTTTAAAACCTTATACATCCAATAGTGATTTGTTTCCCAAAAGGAGGGGAAGACCAAAAAAGACCCCTAATGAAATCACTGAGACAGCAGAAACTGATAAAATTCTAAATGACAGAATAGTTACTGCTGAAAAAGGTACAGAATAATTATTGAGATTCAAGAATAAATCTTCTGAATATGATTCTTGGATACCTGGAAAGGAAAAATCTAATCTTTCTACTCTGCTAAAGAAATATAAAAAGAATAAATCATAGCATTTTTTTTATTGTTTTTTTAGAGTGAGGGAGTGTCAGCCAGGCTACTAGACTTACCCAGTAAAATAATTGATTATCTTACTGAGGTGAAGCCACGCCTTTTAAATCCTTATTAATAATTAATTATTTATTAAACTACTTATGAATTACTTACAACTAACTAGCTAAGTACACTAAGTAATATAGATAATTAATAAAAAATCAGTAACTGTCACATATATTTTTACTCCCAAACACCATGCTCAATAATACAGATGAGAGGGGATAAAATTAGTATTAAAATAATAAAATTATAAAAAGAAGAAAACTTTTCAAATTCCTTTATTTAGATTTTATTGATTCAATATTTTAAATCAAATGTTCTTGCACTAAATGTGACGGACCAAGGGATTCAGAGTTTTATTTCAAATAAAATAAATACTTTTTATTTACGCACTATTTAGTATTACTCTTATTATTTCATATACACTCTTTAATTAGTTTCTTTTTCCTACACCCTTGTATTAGGTGGTGTTAATTCTGTCTTTTTATTTTCTCACATTTTGCCTATAATAGGCCCTTCCTTTTTGTACTTTTGATACATTCCTTACTTACTTACCAATTTTTATAACATATCAGTTAAAACAAATTTATTACTATTCTTTATAACATTAGTAGTTACAATACCGTAATTCTAAAGATATAAATTATAATAATATTTAAAATCACCTCTTATAATTTGAGTAAAACAATAAAATAGATTTAGAAATATGTACCTTGCTTTTGAGAGTCCATTAAACCCCGTAGAAACCTCGTATAACCTTTGGCTAAATCTTCTAGACCAAAAGTCCCCTTGACATTACCTGGCATTTCAAACATAATTGAGGATTTTTTTCTGAATTTTTATTTTTTCAAAAATATTTACTGTTTTTTTTTGCAATTTTTTTTTTTTTGCTTTTTTTTTTTTTTTGTTTTTTTTATCTAAAAAAAGGTTTTCTTTTCAATTATTTTACTGATAATTTTTTTTGTTGGTTTTTTTTAATATATTTATTTTTTTCGGTTTTATAAATTTTATTTTTCCAGGAAGTTACTATGGAAAATTTAACTTGCTCATCTTCATTATCATCAATTTCTTCTGAATCATATTTATCCTCTCTTTGTTCCTTGTCTTCATATCTTGAAAGCTCCAAGAATAACCATCAAATATTTTCAGCTTCTTCTATCTCTTCAATGTCCTTTAATTCTATTCCTTCTCCCAATCAATCTGATCTTTCCTTACCAGGAATTAAAAAGCAGAAAATGGTGGAACCAGCTAAAGAATCAAGCAATTCAAAGACCAAATTCTATCAAAATAGTAAGTTGATTAGGAGGAAGATATTTTTCAAAAAATTCTTTAGACATTTGGAAAATCTCAAATTTTATAAGACTTCAATATCAAATTATAAGAAAAAATATTTTTACAAAAACATAAAAAAACTTACCAAAGGCAGTATATATCTCATTTTTGCAGTTGTCAATAATATATATAGACCTCAATTCATCTTAAAAGCTCATTCATTAAATAGGAAAAAGGATAAAGTTTTTTGCCAGCTTTCTGATTTAATTTCTACTCTCTATCAAATGGCTTTGGTTCAACAACCCTTTTCAAATAAAAATCTGATTTCTGGTGTGATTAAAGGTTTTGGTTGGCGGCCAGGATATGATCAAGTAGTTTCTTTTGGTGTGTAAATATTTTTTATTATAAGTAATTTTTAATTTTTTCATATATTTCAGGAATTTATTCTTCATTGAAAAATTTGAAACCGGAGCAAATGGAAGAAGATCTGAAATGATGGAATTCTTTAGGATCATTAAATATTTTCTTGGAAAATCAATTTAAAAAATTATTTATTCAATCTTTTCAAAAAAACTATCAGCTTGCTTTAAAATCTGGTTTACCAAATTGGTCTGATCTTGAATGGGAAGAAGCAATAAATACTTATGTTTTTTGTTCTAATTTTATCATCACTTTTAAAGGATTCTAAAATAATTTTCATCTAGATAAACATGATAAGAATTGTCAAACATTTGGAATTTTCCCTTATATTAATCCAGAGACTGGTCTTCCTATTCCATCACCCTCTTCTGATGAGGGACATGGCCTTTATTTTCCTGACCATAAATGTATTATTGATTTTGGTGGTGCCAATGGAATAGTTGAGGCTATATAGAATTCTTTTCAACATTGGCTTCAAAAAAGTAAAGCACCTCCAACTTTAGTTTCTTCTCAAGAATTTAAACATTTTGTTTTTTCATTTCAAATAAATGAAGGTCTTATTAATTGCATTGATAATCAAAAAAAATTTAAATAAAAAAATTGTTCTTAGTAGATCTGTAAAGTATGGTAACTAAAATATTATTAAAAAAATTTCTATCATTAAATATTTTCATCCATTTTTTTTCTTTTTTTTTCCCATTTATTAAATTTTATTAAATTTTATTTTTTATTTTATTTTTATTTTTTTAAATTTTCCATTTTATTTTCCATTTTTTCAATTTTATCTTTCCTTAATTTATTTTTGCATATGAATTTGGAATTTTCTCTTCAATTTATTTTTTAAAGTTACTTCAAGATAGTTTTCTGGTTTTATATAATGGTTCACCTGGCCTTAGGTCATTCTACTGACTATTATATAAAATAAGAAAGCTTAATTTAGACTGGTGAAAATAATTGGTTGATGAAATTTTAATTTTTAATTTTTTTCATTTAATTTTGGATTTTTTTCTTCCAATTATTTTTTAAAGTTACGTCAAGATAGTTTTTCTGGTTTTATATGATAGTGCATCTGGCCTTATGTTGTTCTACTTGCTATTATATAAAATAGTAAAACCTGATTTGTACTGGTGAAAATAATTGGGTGATGAAATTTTCATTTTTTTAATTTTTTTTCCATTTGATTTCTTTAATTCAATAAATTGCAAGGGGGGGTATTTTATAAATTTTCATATCAGACTTTAAAAATGTTTTTGACTTGAAAATTTGGTGATACCCTTCCTTTAATTCAATAAAATACAGGGGGGGTATTGACAAATTTTCATATGAGACTTACAAAAAAAATTGACTTGAAATATTGGTGATACCCATCCCTTACTTCAATAATATGCAGGGGGGATTATTGCCAAAATTTCACATAAGACTTGCAAAATTCTTTACTTGAAAGAATTTTGGTGATACCTGCCCCTTAGTTCAATCAAATGGAGGGGTGGGTTTGGGAAATTTTCAAATGTGACTTGAAAATTTTAACTTAAAAAGAATTTTTAACATTTTAAATTCTTGAAAATATTATTTAAAAAAGAATTGATAACATTAAAATATGAAAATTCAGCTAATGATGGATAGAGTAAAGAAATACAAGAAATTAACATAAAATTTTATGTAAAATTAATTATGAACAATTGAAGTATGAGAGAAATAAAACAAACTAGTCATCAAACAATTTCTTTAAAAATTAAATTTCCTCAACAGATTTATTAGCTTTAACACATTCTATCAATAAATCTTTCTTTTTGGAATTTTCTTCATGATCATGCTTATATTTCATTTGTTCCATGAGGTTTTAATGCTCAAGTGTTTTCTTCTCTTTCTTTGATTTTTCAATACTTAGAGATAACTCAAATTTCTTCTCCTCCAAGTCTTTTGTCCTATCATCCTTCCGTAAAGAGAGTTTGTACTTCCTCTCCTCCAAGACTTGTGTCCTATCATCCTTCCAAAAAGAGAGTTCAAACATCCTCTCTTCCAAATCATGTACCCTTTCATACCTCCTTAAAGAGAGCTCATATATTTTTTTTTCAAACTTTAGAGTCTCTTTAGCAACTTGCACTTGTTCTAGAGTGATATTAAATATTAAAAAAAAGTAAAAGAAAAGGAGAGTAAAGTATTAAGAGGTTTGGTATCACTTACCAGCATCACATTTCTCCAAAAATTCTTTGATGGAAGAAAAAGGTTTTTGAGATGAAGTATCACTTTTTTTTCTTCTTTCAGAGTGGAAATAAAGACTACTTGAAGCCCTTTGCTTTTTATTCAAGGTCACATTTTCCTACTCATCATTTTTGCTGGCTTCTGACTCAGTTGATTGTGGCTCCTGTGTTTGTTCTTCAGCCATTTTAGAAATATAAAATATCAAAGAGTGCGCCCATTTAGGTTGTCAGGTTACTACATCTTTTACACATGCTCAACACAATGCTAGATTTAGAACGAGTATAGATTTATTTTTTGTTCTGTTATTAAGGGTGAATAGTGATAATATGAGTTTATATATAGTAGATGGTGTTTGTACTTGTTCCCTATGCAATCTCGTATTTCTTTGCTCTTCACTGAAAGCTGATTGATCATATTAAATCATTTTTCTTTCTCTATTTTAATTAATTAATTGATTATTTGTCTTATGTTAATATTGCTGCTCATTTGTCAATCACTGGGGACAGGTATTACTGTTGTACTCTATTTGTTTTCACTGATACTAATCATGGTTTGATTTAGGTGATTGATATATACTCTAGCAGCACAGGGATATTACTAACAGTCAGATTATAATTAATAAATTAAAAGGTATATATATTATTTGTTATGTATTTATTATTCTGTTTTATGCTAAAGCAATCCAGTCTAGCATTTCTTTCCTTTTCACTGAAAACTGATAGATCATATTAAATTATTTTTCTTTCTCTATTTTAATTCATTAATTGATTATTTGTCTTATGTTAATATCACTGCTTATTTGTCAATAACTGGGGAAAGGTGATTGATATATACACTAGCAGCGCGGGGAAATGACTAACAGTCAGATTATAATTAATAAATTAAAAGGTGATTAATATATACTCTAGCAGCATGGGAATATTAATAATAGTCGGATTATAATCAATAAATTAAAAGACACAGGGTCTTCAATAGATTAAAATTCTGAAAAACAGATTTATGAGCTCTTCAAGTGACAATCTACCTGATTCTCCCTCTTCTGCTTCCAATATACATCATCAACCTCTAAATATTGGCCTGCACCTACATCTCTTCCTGATTTAATACAGCTCTACGTATTCTCAAATATGTTTGACCAGTCAAAAAATAAATTATTGAGAGTACCGGTTCTCACCTCCAGTAATGTGTCATTGTGGAAATCAATGATAGAATTTTACTTTGATTCCACTGACTTAACACATCATATAAAATGTACCAGTAAACCCAGTGATGCTGACCCCAATGAGTGGCGTAAGGGAAAGTCCAAATCCCGACTTATTCTTATCAATGCTTTCAGTTCTATGGATTCTTTACTCATCTCCAAGGCAAAATCTACCTATCTTGCGTATCAAAAGGTTTTTCAGACTATGGTGAAGTAAATGCGTCAACAGTGTCTGATCTCTTAGACCAGCTGGTTTATCTTAAGTGGGATGGTGTTTCTTCTCTAAGAGAACATCTTGGAAAGTTTGAAGAAATAGAAAGCTTATTAGTCAATAGCGCATCTAGTGATTCAGAGCTAGTTAATTCCTCAAAAATAATTTTGATGATTCTGATCAAGAGTTTTCAACACAAATCCATGCTGGGAATAACTCAAAATATTTTTCAAAATTTTAAAGATCTTACTCTTGAGCAGGTCTATGATAGTCTTAAGTCTGAGGCAAGTTGACAATTGTGTGACACCAACTTTACAGATAATGCGAATGCTCTTAAGGCTCAGTCTAAAAAGAAAAACCCACAACAAAGATCTTCACCTGATAAAAAGAATAAAAAAAAGCTGAAGTTTTGTCTGGGTCACGTTGGCCACAGTGATGAAGACTGTATCACTCAATTGCGTGAAGAGTTGAAGAAGCTTAAAATCCGGTCTCACTCAAAAAATGATAAAGCAAAGGCTTCCAACAAGAAACTGAGTCTGTCTCCTTAGTTATTGAACAAGAACATAAAGAATCAGCATATTTGGCAGTATTGAAGGAGAGTGGCACATGTTTCTTTCTTGATTCAGACGCAACTTCCCATATGGTCAAAGATAAACAACTGCTGCCAAATGTTACAAAACTAGCCTCTACCATCAATATTGACATGGCTGGATTTCAGATGCTGACTGCTGACTATGCTGGAAATTTTTCTATCAGTCCTCATCTAACACTCAAGAATGTGCTTGTTATCAAAGATATTGCGAAAAATTTGATCTCAATTAATAAACTGAATCATATGGGCTACAGTGTGAACTTTTAGCCTTGTGAGACACAAGTTTAAAACTCCAGTTGTCAGCTTGTTGTAAAACTTACTCAGAAGGGCCAAAAACACAACTTATGGTATGTTAATAATCAAGCTTTAATGAACACAACCACAATTCTAACCTTGTATAAATGGCATTAACGGCTAGGTCATCTTAATGTCAAATCTACTAGGTCTTTTCTCAGATCAAAGGATATTGATTCTGTTGATGAAAAATTCAGTTGTGTGACGTGTTCAAAGGGAAAAACAGTGAAGACACCTTTTCTTTCTACCTTTCTGAGAGCCTCTGTTTCATTGTTCCAAATCCATTCTGATGTTATAGGACTGGTTTATCCTCCCTCTATTGGTGGCCATAGATTTATTGTGACCTTTATTGATGATTGCACATGTTTTTCTACTATCTTTCTTATGAAGTGAAAAGCTGAGGTGTTTTCCAAATTTTGGAAATTTCAAGCTGATGTTGAGAATAAACTTGACCCAAAAATTAAATTCTTGAAAAGTGATAGGGGTGGGGAGTATGGTAGCAATAATTTTGATGATCATTTGAACAAAAGTGGCATTACTTGTGAACAGGCACCAGCCCAAACACCTCAGCATAACTCAGTTGCTGAACGATTTAATAAAACTCTGATTGAAAAAATCTGTACTGTGCTTATTGACTTAGCCTGTCCATCCTACCTTTGGGGAGAATGTGAAATGATCTGCAATTACTAGTTGAATCTTATTCCACATTCTAAATTAAAATCAAAAACCCCTCAAGAAGTTCTTAGTGATCATGTGCCTTGTAAAGGAGGCCATACAGTTGATTATAGCTTTATTAGACAATTTGGTTTGTTGGATATACAATATTTTTCCAAAGAAGATCAAACACAGAAGTTTCAACAAAGAGGTATCAAGTGTGCTATTTTTGGTTATGAACAGAACTCTAAAAGCTATAGGCTTTATGATCAGAAGTTAAAGAAAATTGTTATCTCTCAAAATGTTGATGTTTTTAAGTCTAAAAATTATTTCAATGAAAAAGGTTCAGTACTGCAGGTACCAGACGATGTTCTTCTTTCAAATAATGGAGTTATTAATACTGGAAATCCTTCCTCTATCAGTGTCAATGTACCCATTAGTTTACCATCAGGATCAAATTCTATAACTCCAGAGCAGACCTCTGTCCCGGGTGATGCTTTGGAGTTATCAGAGAGAGATTTTTTTGAGATACCTTCAAAAAATACTCAACGAATAAAAGTAATTATGTGACTGGTTACACCTGAAATTTCATCAGAAGAAGAATCTCCTCTTTCCAACACTGTTAATTTTGAAGATGAGGATTTAACTCTCAACGAATCCTTTCCAACTCAAGGGAGGCCAGTGAGACAACAAAGGCCTCCATCTTACTATGGCTTTGCTGCCAGCTTCTCACCAGATAATCCTACCTATAAACAAGCTTTGAACAGTCCTGAAGCTGCATTATGGAAAGAAGCCATGGATACTGAGTATGAATCTCTCTGTGAACATCATGTGGGTAATCTAGTCACAAAGAAACAGGGCATGAAAGTTATAGGGGGTGTGTGGGTTCTTTCAAAAAAGGAGGATGAACTTGGTAGGGTCATTAGATATAAAGCTCGTTGGGTAGCACTAGGTAATCTTCAGAAGGAGGGTATTGACTATGGGGAGACCTATGCCTCTGTCTGACGCACCAAAACTTTCAGATTGTTGATGTCTCTTGCCGCTGCAAGGAACTGGACTGTTTCTCAGTTTGATATCTCAATGGCCTTCTTGCATGGTGTTATGAAAGACGATGTGTATGTTACTCAAGTTAAGGGTTATGAACAAGGAGGGAAAGATAAAGTATGGAAACTCTGTAAATCATTGTATGGCACCTGGCAGGCACCTTGGCAATGGAAAGAAAAATTTGTTGCAGTCATGAATCAACTAAATTTTACTGAAGCTGAGGGTGATGAGTCACCTTTTATATTTCAAAAGAGTTATAAATTTATTTATATACATCTTCATGTGGATGATGGTTTAGTTTTCTCTAACAATACTAATCTTGTAAAAAATTTCACAATGATTTAATTAAAAATTTTAAAGTTAAATGGATGGACAAGCCGACATATCATCTTGGTATCAAAATTACTTATCTTGATGACTTTATTACCCTTAGTCAATAATTGTATGTTGATGAGCTGGCAAGACGTTTTGATCTTGGTGACTGTAAAAAATTGTCAACTCCTCTTCCAGTTGGCTGTGTTTTGCTTGATCCATCACCCATGGAGACTCAATATGGAAAGGATGACCCTTACCAAGAATTAATTGGCTCACTCAATTATCTAGCTGTCTTGAATAGACCTGATATTTTTCAAGCACTGAATGCACTGTCAGAGTTTAATGCTAATCACTCACCAACTCATTGGAAACCCCCTCTTAAAATTTTTCAGTATATTCTTACCAATAAGTCTGTTGGTCTAAAGTATAGAAGAAATGATTAAAACATTATATTTCAATCATAAAGTGATGCTGATTATGCTAATTGTAAATCTACAAGATGTTCTATTATGGGTAATGTCATACTTTTGAACAATAGTCCTATTTCCTGGCGGAGTTGACGTCAAAAGGTGGTTACTCTTTCTGTTACAGAGGCAGAGTATATTTCCATGTGTGACTGTGCTAAGATGCTCATTTGGATCTCAAAACTGGTTTTCTCTCTGAACATTTCTTTTCTCACTCCTCAAATTCTGAGTAGTATCAATGCTCCTGAGTTGTTTTGTGATAATAGTGATGCAATATTTATGGGTAAAGAGGCTCAAATTAATGAGTGGTCCAAACATATTGATGTTTGGTATCACTGGTTAAGGCAGAAGGTAAAATGGAATGAACTTCATATTGTCTATTTTCCAACTCTTGATATGTTGGCAGACATGTTTACCAAACAACAACCTTGCATACGATATGAACATGAAAAAAGTTGTTTAAATCATATCATGTCTGAAGCAGGGGGGGTATCAAAGAGTGCACCCATCTAGGTTGTCAGGTTCCTACATCTTTTACACATGCTCAACACAATGCTAGATTTAGAACGAGTATAGATTTATTTTGTGATCTGTTAGTAAGGGTGAATAGTGATAATATGAGATTATATATAGTAAATGGTGTTTTTACTTGTTCCCTATCCAATCTTGTATTTCTTTCCTCTTCACTGAAAACTGATTGATCATATCAAATCATTTTTCTTTCTCTATTTTAATTCATTAATTGATTTTTTGTCGTGCATTAATATTGCTGCTCATTTGTCAATCACTGGGGACAGGTATTACTGTTGTACTCTATTTTTTTCACTGATACTAATCATGGTATGATTTAGGTGATCGATATATACTCTAGCAGCGCAGGGATATTACTAACAGTCAGATTATAATTAATAAATTAAAAGGTATATATATTATTTGTTATATATTTTTTTTCTATTTTATGTTAAAGCAATCCAATCTTGTATTTCTTTCCTTTTCACTGAAAACTGATTGATCATATAAAATCATTTTTCTTTCTCTATTTTAGTTCATTAATTGATTATTTGTCTTATGTTAATATTTCTGCTCATTTGTCAATCACTGGGGACAGATGATTGATATATACTCTAGCAGCCCGGTGATATTACTAACAGTCAGATCATAATTAATAAATTAAAAGGTGATTTATATATACTCTAGCAGTGCGGGGATATTACTAACAGTCGGATTTTAATTAATAAATTAAAAGACACAGGGTCTTCAATAAGAAAATGTAAATAAAAAACAGAATTGGTAGGATAAAAGAAAAAACCATACTTGAGTTAGATCAGGTTGGTTTATATCACCATAAGGATCTATTGAAAAGATATCTTGATTTGTGGAAGTTGAATGAGGGGAGGCTTGAGTAGAAGAAGAAGGAAAAAGATTTCTTTTGACATCATGTTCAGAGATAGCATCTTCACCATCCAACATTTTTTCGGGATTAAAATTAGTTCGCTCTCCAAAAATAGCATCCATCTCTTTAAAGTAAGGACATAAAGAATCAAGCTTATTGTCTATGGATTTGACGCCCTTACTGATATCAAGGTCAGTAATACCAAAACCAGTAGGAGATGAAAGAGTCTTTGCCTTTTTGTATTTGGCTTGATATTGCTTGAAGCATTTAGACATCTGTTTAGGTAAAAGATCTATCATTCCCTTGGTCTTATTCCATAATATATTGGCCATTAGAAGATAGCCATTGACTTTTGATGCAGGGGGCTGTCCTACTTTAGTTGCATTTTTGGTACCAAAACAAGAATCATAGTTAGTTTTAGTTTTCAGCCAGTTGATAAGAATGAGATGATGATCTTTTTTTAATTGAATGGTCTTTGATTTCTCGGCTGAGCAGGGGAAAGAGGGAGTAGTGCAATTTGATGAACAACTGAGGGAAGGCTGCCATTGAGAAGATCTATGATGAAGGGGCATGTTAAGATAATTGAAGATGAAAAGGAGCAAAAACAAGTAGATGAGATAGTGAGGTGTTCAGAATGGAGAGAATAGACAGGATGAGATGAGAATGGGAGTTTGCAACAAGGTAGAAAGCATATCCAGAGAGTAGTCAAAGATGTGTTTATGAATGAAAGTAGGCCAAGATGTGGTTATGACAGAAAGTTGTCAGATATGTGGTTATGAAAAATTGAGGATAAAAATGTCGGATAAGAGGTCAACTTTGACACATAAAATGTCTAATAACCCAATTATTAGCAAAAATAATTGCGGAAGATAATTGGGGTATAAGGATTTTCATCTGCAATTAATTTAATTGTGGATCGGTCAACTTTGATTATCCCTATTATAGAGATAGACAATACTTTGTTGGACAAGAATATATATTTCACGTATGAAGAATTGTAAAATGCTCATAAACCTGCTGGAGAAGACACCAGCAATTAAGGAAGGGATGGTGTGAAGTGTTGCCTCTCCTGGACCATTTTCTTTTCCTTTTTCATCTATCCTTCTATGTTTTCCCTTTACAGGTGTATTAGTATAATAATGCCTTAAGCGGCAATCATGTAACAGTATAATTAGTTAGTGATAACACTTAGTTATTCATACATTTCTTTTATCGGCTATCCATCTACAAATAATTTCATATTCCATAATGCCTCTTCATAATTACTAAATCCTTAAAAACCACCAATATATTAGTTATTTACATTTCCCGCTCATCCTTGAATTAGTGTAATGACTGTCGTGCCTATATGTACTGCGCCCTATTTGAAATCTGAAGGACAAGTTCCCACTTTTGTGCTCATAGTTTACTTCTGCGACGAACAGCAGAACTCGCGAGAATCACAAATGGTTCTTTCCGGGGTTCTACAGGCTGACACCGTGCTACAAACAGTTATGCAACAGATACGAAACAATTGTTTTTTGGACTTAAGAGCCACCTATGACCTTTAAGTGCCAAAAATAATTGTTACATAACTGTTGTGTAATCGTTGCGCCATTGTTGCGCCCCAAGACGAAACGAACATTTATTGTAGTGTGAAGTAATACATAATTGATTCTTCTCGGAGCTCTATCACTGACGCATTCTTACATGCTGCGCCCCAAGATGAAACGAACATTTATTGCAATGGTTTGCAGTATGTATTACGTGGCAGCGGGTAGTACAATATGCCCCAAATATAGGATATGACGTCATTTAAGTTATCGCCGGAGCAGTTCAAGGTTGTTACCGAATCGCTGCCCAAGAAAATTCAAGACTTTTTGACAAGACAAAAATTGGACAGCAGATTATTTTTGAAAGTGGTACAGCTATTTGGAAAAACCTTGATCTTTTTTTTCCCTCTTCCCCCGCCAAAAGCGACCTAAACTCATGTTTTTGGCGGAGGATGGAAGTCAAAAACATAGCAAGCTTTTTTCATATAGCTAGACAGTGAAATTTGAATCGATTGAAACACAATCAAAAACATTTCAAATTTTTTTTGACAGGATGACAAACTGAGCTGAAAACTTTCTTGAAAGATTCAATTTACAGCTAATCCTGGAAAGCTTGCGGTGGTTTTGCCTCTAATCCTCCTCCAATGAAATAGATCAGCTGACCTAAACTCTTGATTTTGGCGGGGGATGGGTGTAAGACAACCGCAAGCTTTCCGGGATTAACTGTACTACGTGGAAATGGATCCACTGGCCCCATTACTTCAATTCCGCAGCCGAATCATGAACTAATGCTATCAAAAAAATCTACAGCTCAATTTTTTGTCCTATCAATAAATTTACACAATTTTTTTAAATTTTGTCTCAATCGTTTCAGATTTTCCTGCACTTTATTTAATCGTACTAGAATATTTTTCCTCATTGGCCATACTCCTCGCCATCGAGTATTACTGCAACAAATGTTCGTTTCGTCTTGGGCGCAGCAATAGCGCAACGATTACGCAACAATTATGTAACAATTGTTTTTAGCACTTAAAGGTATTAGGGGGTATCGAATTTAGAAATTTGTAAATATTTAAAAGGTATTTAACAACACAAAAATAAAGCCACAGAGTCAACATTATTACTCAGTAAAAAGGTATTTTTGGGACACAATATTCCATAATTGAAAAACTAATCATGGTTGATTTGGTGGAAAAAAGAGGTATTTCAATATGGAAGATTTCTGACCTTGATACCCCCTATTAATTGTGTCTTAAGTGCAAAAAACAAATGTTTCGTAACTGTTGCATAACTGTTGCGCTCCACGCCGAAACAAAAATGTATCGTAGTGTATCGAAAAATGAACTGCGGCTGTCAAAAAAAGTCTGTCACTCAATTTGCGCTTTATCAATAAGTCTAGAGCTTCCTTATTTTTGTTTCAAAATTTTACAAGTTTGTCTCGCATCCATCCAGTTTACGAGCACTTCGTTTATTGTTTTTAGGTTCCTTTGCATCATCATCATAGTTTCATAACCTCTTTAACTTATTCATCATTTACTAGCCTTATGTTGTTCAGGTATTTATCAAATAAAGGGGGAATGAATATTGATACTTTTAAAAATAATTCTTTAGGCCAATATGTGTCAATGTTATTTAATTTTTTTGTCTTTACAAAACTGTTATATGGTCCTTTTGTCTGGCCAAAACCCACCGGCGGTAAAAACATACTTTCATCCTCATCCACCCTTGATCTCAGTTTATCTTTACGTCCTCCTCAGAGCAGTTTAAATGATGGCATGGATAAGAGCTATGGAACTAATGAAGAATCAAATGTTAGAAATGAAAAGTTCAACCAAAATGAATATTCAAGCATCAATCCTGTTAGTCATTTAGAAATGTAGTTTGCAGTGACCAAAGAACTCATAATGATAATACCTATCACTTTAGCAGAGCTACTTGGGTGCAGATGGCAACCTAATTCTTTATAATCAAGAAGGGCAATCAGCTTCATTATTCCCTTTTGAAGGTTACCATCCAGCAACTAATATACTACATATGGGAAATGGTCCTCCCATACCAGTGTATTCTTACTGGGTTTGTTGCTTATACTTTAACTCCAAAAAGCAGAGCACCAACATTTTTTTCAGGGCAAACAACGCTGGCCCTACGGACAGACTTCATGCAGCAGCATCCCAAACCCACCAAGCCGAACTAATATTCCGTATCGCCACTCTAATGAAGCCGAAGGTTATGCGCATTATGTGAGAACAGCTAAAGAGTTTCAGCTCAACAACTCTGCTACCGTGCCGCTCCACAATCATCTAATGAATCAAAATATCTCAGATGAAATTCTTGAGCAAGACAAAAGTGTAAAGAAGAAGAAAAGGACCCGGGAAGAAAAATTGAAAAGCATGTAAGTATTTTAAATACATTCCGAGTTACTAGCATATATATGTCTTTCGTTATTCAGTAAACAACTAATATGGCACGTCGCAACAGAATAGAGATTCCAAAGGCATCATCATTACCATTTTCTGACTCTCATCCAGCATTTATGCAATCGGTTCCTGAACATGTTCATCCAAATACGGTGTATTTTCAATGGGTTCGTTGTTCCTATTTTGAATAAGGAATATCATATCGCTCATTATTATCTACAGGATCATCAGTCCTTACTATGCCCTATAATTGCTGCAGAAGATGTTAACATGAACGCTGAACAGGGAATGAAAATTTCTAATCATCATCCTGCTGACGAAAGCTATGGTATGTATCATCTTAAAAAAGCTAATGAATTAAATAGTACCAATCCTTCCCTCTTGCAGTGCAAGATCCTCTTATAAATCAAAATACTATCCGTGGAAATCATGTTGAAGACCAAAGTGAGCCCAGTAAAAAAAGGGCCAAGAATAAAAAATCAGAAAACAAGTATGTATTTTAATTACATTTTATGTATCTGAAAATCTAGATACTAATACAACACACATGGAAACAGAATAGATACACAAATTGCGCCATCATTCCTGCTTGTTGGCCCCCATCCAACGGTTATGCAATCTAATCTGGGGAAGGTTGATTCCAGCGCAGTAAATTCTCAATGGGTTTGTTTTGCATATTTCTATTCAGCAAGAGATGATTGTTGAAAATAATTCAATAGGATGGCCGATTTGGGCTGTACAGAGGAATTTCTCTACCTACTGAAGACATGAACCTCAATGAGAAAATGAGATGTCCTGATTCTCATCTTACTAAAGAAAACTCTACAGTTTTTCGATGCGAAACATCTGGAAAGTTGCAAAATACCAATCATTCCTTGCTTCAATCTCAAAATTCTCTCTTACGCGAAAATCCCGCGGAGGGTATGGTTAGGCAAAAAAAAACCGTAGAAAAAAAAAAAAAGCCTAGCTCAAATATTGAGAATAAATTTAATTTACGTCGAATACCTAATGGATGGCTAACATATGTAGGTATGGGTGCTGCTCGCCGTAAGACACAGAGTAAAATCCAGCACATGCTAGCAACACTTCCACGTGAGTGGAAACAACCTTCTAAAAATATTAAAATTTCAAAACTACAAAAATGGGTGAAAGTACTTTTTCAAATGTCCAATAGTTTATTTTCATATTCGCCAGGCTGTAGGAAATTTTCAAGAAAAAAAGGACCAATTGAAGTTTATCAGATTTATCATGAGGGGATCGATAAACATTTCTTTCATAAGTTGAGGCATGACTCTAACGTGAAGCAGGCAAAAATTTCTCAGCTATTAATCTTTCAAGATGTTCAAAAAATTTCCCATGCACTTAAAGATTTACAACCAAAAAATCCAGAAAATTCTCAAGAGTCTGCACTTTACTGGCGGATTTATAGTACAACCATGCAGCTGATGGAAAAAGGTTTACATAGCTCAATTGCAATCTGTTGCGCTGAATATGCTCAAGATTTCTTTTGCGCTCTACCTGAAAATCTACAAACACCTGAGAGAAAAAGAGAAACCTTTGAAAGGCTAAATCTTTTGATGAGAGAATGGTTGGAAGCGGCAAATGGGGATGAGCTACGGGAAATTAAAGACCACAAGAACTGCAAGCTAAATTTTGGCACATTTCTGGGGAACATACCAGATCCTGAAAAGCGCCATCGATATGTTTTCTATGTCAAAATTTTACACCGAGTGAGAAAATCAAATTCCAATTCCAGATTCTTTTCTAAACATGCAATATTTATATATAATAGCATACTCATGAAGCGATACAGCCATGAGCAATTAAATCTGCATTGTGGTGATTTGGAACAATTGAACATGAAGTTCACGAGTTTGTTTCCAGCTCAACTTGAGAGATTAATGGCGTCAAAATATAATATTCTTGATAATGGTGAAATATATATTCAGATGGCAAATTTCCCCGTTAAATGGTTTAAATCATGGTCCAAGATATATCTGGAAGATAATAAGATGAGCCGCTCTCAAAAATGCAGATGAGGTTGAACAATGAAATTCTTCAAACATGGCAATTCAACCAGTAAAAAGACACCAAGTCAAAATAACATTAAATTATTACGCCATATCTTATTTGACTAACTTATAATTCTCTGATTTGATTGAACTATATCGTATTTGTTCACTTCCTGGCATATTGCTCTTCCTTTTTTTAGACATAAAGACTAAATATTTTACACTTCCTTATAGCATCTACACTCATTACAGTAAAATAGCTGTAGCTGCATACATATTACTAATGTCATTTTTCATAGAATTGTCACAGTCAAAACACTTGTTTGAATTCATGTTTATGACTGAGCCCTAATAGATTTCACCATGCTATTGATATCTGTATTCAAATCAAAGGTTTTTTCTTTCTTCCAATGGAAAAAGTAGGCATATTTTAGTATATTTGACATGTATTGTAAAGTTAAAGCCAAATGTAAGTAAGGTGAGTGTTGAATGAAAAATCTTAATGGTTATGATGTAGTGTAATGATATAGAAGAAATGGAAATTAGAAGGAAACACAGGGTGAAAAAAAGACAACTGATAGGCAAGTCATTTTTTAGAAAACTTAGAGTAACCCATGAAGTAATCTTTGAGGAATGATTTTTTGGGTTATATGAGTAGAAATCTATCAAGTAAAAATATTATGTAAACACTTGCCAATTTCTTTGCTCCCACCTTGTCACTGGACAACCTATTCACAAGGTCAAGGGTGTTCCTGAGTATTAGGATTTGGTTGAGAGGTGAGGAGGAGTGCTATGGGTGCTATTCATTGTGAGAGGTGGAAGAGGGAATATTGAATAAGGGAGTTATATGGGTCAAACACTGTGAAGCACTCCTCATTGGAAAAATTATCTACTTATCTAATTACTCTCTGGTCTCACTGCTGTATCCAGCATAGTCAGTCCCATCTTCCCTCACTATTGATAGTCTCAACACAGACAGCCTTAGTTAGTCTCACTGCTTTACTCAGCATATTCAGTCCAATTGTAGACAGTCCTATAATACTAGCTATAGGCCTTGACCAAGGGAATTGGAAAAAACCCAGAGAGAAAATCCCCTGTCCCTTTGAGAAATCCCAGGTAAGATTAATTTGCTACAGCAAATTAAAGACTTTTACAATAACCCTTCCAACACATGTCTTGACTGCTTAACAAGTCAAGACAGTAGCCTATATAGAATACAAAGCAAAACAACCATGAAATGCAGAAAGATGCACACCAGAGAACCAAAACACTGTGCACTTGTTGCACAGAAAACAGCTATAGTTATTTATTCAGGTTGAAAAGCTAAACCAGAGAAACCAGTCACCAAAGTTGAGTTAAATGAAGAACTAATCTTGCAAAAAAACCCACCAATTGTGGCCATAAAATAGTGAAAACAGAGTAAAAAATATTTATCTGATTACTGGATGGTTTTATGATAAATAGAGTTGCCCCAAACTGTCTTTTTCAGTATTTAGACACAGAACCCATCTAAAAATCTATTCTACAGAAAAAAATTTGGCAATTCTGAAAACCAAATTCCTTAAAAACCCTCTAGAAACGCTCCCCAGAATGCTACAACTGAGGCTTTGGCCAGGCCCCCTGAAGCCATAAAACCACTAAAAAAAACTAAAAAAAACTATAAAACAACAGAAAACACCTTAAACCATAAAATATTCTAAAAAATCATGGGGACATAAAACATAGAGAAAAACCAGGGCTATCCAATGATAATATCGTCGTCCCTGTAGCTTCAATATTCATCCCTTGAATCCAGAAAAACACGATAAACAGAAATCAATTCCAATTGAGACATTACCAAACAGTACCAAACTACACAACAAAGGCCCCAGAAAATGTTGGATGACCACACTGTCTCAGGCTAGCATTAGCATCATTAGCAGTCAGCCTTCTTAGGTCTTAACATTTTTTCTGGTCTTAATTGGCATAATACTGAAGAACAATGAACCCCCAGGTCAACCTGAAGCAATGATCCTTGCTGAAATGCAAGAGGAAATGGCACACTTGCAAGAACAAAATCCAGACTCATGGAAATTCCAGTGGAAGAACTGCCCTCATATTTCAGCCCCATGGAAGCAGAACTGGACAACACTGAATAAGAGGTACAGGCACTGCCTATGAAACCAGCACCACTTGTTAAAGGCCTAACGATTGTGGTCCCAGAAATATTCAATGAAAAGAAAGGCTCACAGGCAGATCAGTACACATTTCAGGTGAATCTTTATATCCTGCTCAGCAGTAATAAGTTTCTAAATGAGCAATCAAAAATTGGGTTCATAATCTCATACATCACCGATGAGGTGGTGCACTGGGCAAGGCCATTTAAAAAGGAACTCCTTGTAAATGGAAAGTTGGAAACAGTTTCTGTGAGTTCATGGCAGTATTTGAATTAGAATTTGGTGACCCCAATGTGTCCACAACCTTGGAGCATGATCTCAAGAAGTTAAAAAAAAACACTCTGTTTCCAAGTATGTGTCAGGATTCTGGGGCCAAACCAGCTATGTTAAAACATGGGGAGAAGGAGAACTCATATTTCAATTTAAAAATTGGCTTTTGAAAAAGATCAGGAATGCCCTAATCAGTAGCCCTCATCCATCCTCCCTAAAAGCGCTCATGGAACTGGTCATCCAAATTGATAACAAATTTGCATATCAGCAAATGGATTTTTGGAGTGGTGCTTGTCAGTGGTGCAACTATGCCTTTTCAATTGGGGTCAGTACCAGAAAACCAAACACCATGTACATTGATGCATTTGATGAATGCAGAACTAGTGGGAGAGGAGGCTATCTGATGATGAATAAAAGAGGTGTATAAGTAGAGGGCTGTGCCTCTGATTTGGGAGTGTAAGGGGAAAATCAGGGTTAGTGAGGTGGAAGATAGCGCAGGTAAGGCACAGATAAACAACAGCATTAAGGAGTGAAGGTTGTGTTCTCCTTGAGTGCATTAGAGGGAAGGAATTAGGGGAATTTAGTAGAAAAATTATCAGCATGTAAGCCACTTGAAATAAGTGATAATCATGTTATACTGAGCTTGCTTTTAATGACCCTTGATGCTACAAAAAAAATGTATGGGCCCTACTGAGCTGTGAGGCCACAGACTATTTGATTTATAAAAAGTTTTTACAGAGAAATAAAAAGAAAAAATGGAAAACCCTAGGTATCTCAATATCTTTGACAGATCCCCAAGTGGGGGAGGAGAAGTAAAAGAGAAGTTTTTGAGAAGATTATGGTGTGATGGAAGGGAGTCTCAATGCAAGGAATATGCAAAAATCCTGAAGTACCAGAATTATATTTTTAGACCAATAAAACCCATACATTGACTTGAAGGAAAAGAAGGTTCAGATGGGAAGTAAAGGAAATTCAGGCACTAAAGTATCAGCACCCTGGCCCCTTCAGGGGTCAGGTGCCCATTCCTGAAATCTTCTGATGTTTTTTTATCATAAGTTAATTTTCTTCCAGAACCTATACTTTCCCTTTATTCTAAGTAGTAGACTGGGTATGGGGAAACAGCAGGGAGCTCCAGAGAGGAGAAAAGAAGAGATGAAAGGTTTCAAAAGGAGGAGAAGGAAGAAGATGGAAAGGTGAATGGTGCAGGGAAAGAATTTTCCCCCTGGTCCCTTCAGGGATCAGGAGCCCCTACTGGAAAGTCTCCTGGTGTTTTATTATCATCAGTAGAATTTCAGCAAGAACTGACACTTTCTCTTGATGGTAAGTTTCAGGACTTGGAGGGAGAACTGGAGGAGGAAGAACTGGAATTCAATGCAACAGCATGATACATATCCCCCAAAATTGAAGCTAAGGTCCCATCCTCAAAGCCAACAAAAATCCTCAAGGGATAGATTCCTTAAGCTTATTGGGAGTTCTTACTACTGTTTGAAGATGGAGGAGACAAAACCCTGCCACCTCATTTACTATACAACTTTGCCATTGATCTGATATAAGGTTAAACTACTCAATTTAGACACATAATCTCATTTTAAATATTGGAGTCAACAGCACTAAAAGAGATGATTGATGAAAATTTGAAGAATGGTTCCATCAGAGAATTAAATCTCCTTAGGAAGCCCCTGTGATCTTCACAGGAAAAAAGGGTAGTTCACTAAGACCTTGCATGAATTTAAGAAGATTAAATTCACTAAGGGTAAAGAACAGATATCCCCTTCCTTTGACTAGTGAGCTAATTTAAAGTCTTTTAGCTGCAGAGATCTTCACATCTGTAGATCATAGGGAAGTTTAACACAACATACGTGTAAAAGAAGGTGATGAACACAAACTGGAATTCTGCACTATATTTCCACATTTTGAATGGTTGGTAATGCCATTTGGTCCATGTAATGTGCCTTCCACTTCACAAACTTCACCAAAAGCATATTTAGAGACAAAATATGAATAGATGTAGCATTATACATGGAGGACATCCTTATTTAATCTAGATAAATGATGGAACATCATATATGTGTAAAGAGCTTTTTGAAGCACTTAAGGGAAGCCCAGGTATGGTTAAAACCAGAGAAGTTTATCTTCTCAGTGAGTAAAAACCCCTACCTGGGTATGATTATTTCAAAGAATAGGGTTCAAATGGAGCAGGAGAAATTAAAGGTAGTAACAGAATGGCTGACATCAGTGTAAGTAAAGGAGCTCCAGTAAAATGTAGGCTTTGAAAAACTTTACTGCTTTTTTATTGAAAATTACTCCCACATTTTCAAACTATTGCACAACCTCACATAAAAGGAAGCTAAATTTATCTGGACAAGTAGCCAAAAAGATGTGTTTGACTACCTGAAGAGATGATTTGTGACATCCCCTATTCTTGAAATCCCTGACTTATTAAAGCCATTTGTTCTTGAATTCAACTACTCAGATTTTTCACTAGGTGCAGTATTATCCCAATACAATGCTGAAAATTTCTTACACCCAGTAGTGTATTTGTCATGAACACTGCTAGGCATCAAATTAAACTATGAAACATATGATAAGGAATTATTAAAACTAGTAAAAGTGGTACACACCTAGCACCACAATTTAGAAGGAGGGCCTCATGGGATACAAGATATTTTTTACACAGATCATAAAAACTTGGAAACCTCTCTGAGCACTAAAACATTTACTCTCCAGAAGGCACACTGGGCAGAGCTTTTAAGAAGCAATAATTTTTTTGTTACATTATGGCCAGGGAAGAAAAGTGGAAAATCTGATGTGCTATCACAACGTCCTGACTTGCACCCAGGACTGGGACAGCTTCATACTGTTGGAAAAATATTATTGAAGAGGGACCTTGAAGAGGGGGTAATCCTAAACAAGGTGGAATTAGAAGATGAGGATCTGATGGAATGGGTAAGGAGGGGGAATTAAAAAGATAAAGGAGTTCAGGAGTTGTTGAAGGCACTGTTATCAAAGGAGGTATTGGTAAGGAAAGGATTGGAAGAGTATCATATGGAAGGGGGAGCACTGTATTGGAATGGGAGGATAGTGATGCCAAATGATAAGGAGCACAGGAGGAAGGTGGTAAAATCAAGGCATGATTCTCCAATGGCAAGAAACCTAGGACCAGTGAAGACTTTGGAGCTTCTGAATTGTATTTTTTACTGGAAGTTCATGAATGCATACATCCCGTGCTATGTAGCAGCATGTGACTCTTGCCAGAAGAACAAGGTTATTCCAACAACAACACCACTAATGCTGCCAAACATTGACAAACAGCCATGGAAGAAGCTCTCCTATGATCTTATAGTGGAATCCCCCAATTCTCAAGGAAAGAACACTATCCTCTTAGTAGTTGACCGCTGCACAAAGATGGAACACTTTGTTTCCATCACTACCAAGGTTACATCAGAGGGTATTGCAGATTTAATGGTGGCCCATGTCTTGAAGTTAAATGGATTTTCCAAAAGTATAGTATCAGATAGGCAAAGTATTTTTATCTCTAATCTGTTAAAAGAAATGTATGGGCAACTGAACATTTAGCCCATCTTTTTACCAGAATAGCATTGACAGACTGACAGGAAATCTGAGATAATGAATAAGGCAATTGAAAAATGTTTGTGCCATTTATTTAACTACCAGAATGCTGGTTGGGTGCAGCTGTTTAGACTGGCTGAATTAGAATACAATAAACAGATACATGCTGCAACAGGCATGTCACCTTTTTATTCCAACTATGGATATCACCCAGCTTTCTCAATTGGTACCCCATCCATGTTACAAGTCCCAGAAGCAGAAGAGGGGATTCAATGAATTTTGAGTATACTTAAAGAACTAGAAGCAGCTCTCAAATTATCTCAGAAGCCAATGAAGCATCATCATAATCAAAGAAATATCCAGAATTTCATGCTCCAGGTAGGTGACAAGGTTTGGCTAAGCTCACTTTTCTTTTCCACATTACACCCCTGCACTAAATTACATCACAAGAAAGTGGGGCCATTCAAAGTCATTTGCAAGGTATCTGACTCAACTTATGAACAGGAGCTACCAATCTAAATGAGGCAAGTACATCCAGTTTTCAATGTTTCATTTCTCACAAAGCATAAGGAAGATACAATACCAGGATGTCCAGAAGAGCCACAAGCACCAATACAGGTGGTAAGTTAAGAGGAGTTTAAGGTGGAAAAGGTTGGTTCAAAGAGGTTGTACAGGGGAAATGTTCAGTACTTGGTGCATTGGAAAGTATATGGGGTTGGATATAGGTTCTAGGATCCAGTGGAAAATTTTGTGAATTCTATGAAAAGTTGAAAGAGTTTGAGTAGGAGAGCAGGGGACAGGAGGGGTAAAAGAGAGGGTAATGTTAGGATTTGGTTTAGGTGAGGAGGAGGAGCCCTATGGGTGATATGAAGTGTGAAAGGTGGAAAACGGAATATTTTATAAGGGGGCTATATAGGGAAAGCACTGTGGAGCACTCCTCATCAGACAGCTTATCTAGTAATCTAATTACTCTATAGTCTCACTGCTGTATCCAGAATAGTCAGTACCATCATCTCTCACTGTTGATAGTCTCAACATAGTCAGTCTTAGTTAGTCTCACTGCTGTACTCAGAATAGTTAGTCCTGTCTCAGGCTAGTGTTACCACTAGTAGTAGTCCCCCTTCTTAGGTATTAAAACTAAGTAAGTGAGATTGGGTAAGGGGAATTGAAGCTACTTTAATGCACAGAGGAATACCTTGAAGAAGTAGTTAGAAGATATGTTGAAAGAACTTATCTGGATTTGAGATATATTTTTGGGAAGTATTAATATAGATTTAAAGGTGATAATGCTATTCAAAGAAATCTTGAAAAGGGTTGGAAACTTAATTAATCAAAGGAAATTATTTTAATAATTATTATTAAGAAAAGGAAGGAAGCAATAATAGCCCAATATAACACCACAAAAAATTAAGTGGCACCTTCTAAAAGGTGCCTATCCCTATATTCAGTTGTGATTTAAGATTAAATATGATTAAATATTTCATGAGCTAGTGTGCTCATTCTTCAGTGTACAGTCTTTCCAGAAGAAATACAGCTGAGCTGAAATTCAGTTAAATCAAAGATAGGGATTGGCACCTGCTATCAGGTGCCCATGTTTTTTTCTGGTGTATATTACTATAAATTTAATTACTATCACAATGATATTATAATTTAGCTCTAAGAAATATCAAATTAAAAACAACACCATTTATATAGACAACTCCACTTCGCACTGACCCTTTTAATAAATGTCATTAACATATTACACTACAAAATATAGGGGGTGGTCTTGCTAGCAAGTCCCCAACCTGAAATCAGATGGAACTCAGACTGAACTCATATTAAACCCATACTGAAATCTACTTGAACATCCACCTAAAACTGTTATGCTGAGTGGTGTTCATCCTTTATTGTATGGCTCCTTTGTCAATAGCTCAAGGTGTGTTCAATCTGTGGTGAGTTTGGGTCCAAGGTTGCGGACTCACTAGCAAGTCTGCCCCCCATATTGTGTGGTGCTACAGACCCCTTAATATTGCCACCTGTTTCTACTCACAGATCCATTAACAACCCTTAGACACAAAATAACCCACATTGAGAATATTACATTAACCATAAAATTAATAGTATTTTAATTAGCTTAATTTGAATAGCATAAGCACATAATTTATATCAATTGACTAATTTACCTTAAGCATTTAGACAAAGTGCAGTTGAATAAGCAATTCTGGATGGAGAACACAAAGGAAACACAGTTGCTAAGCAAACATTGCTTCTGTGCTTTGCATTTTATTTATTTGAGAAAATTTTGTCCTGGATTATGGGCTTAGTCAGCTTCTTTTGCTTCAAGCAGCTCATTAAGTCCACTTCACACACCCTGCCAAAAGCATGAATCTAGGCAATATCACATATACTCTATTTAATATTCAATATGCATGTATAAAGCATATTGAATAATCATTCATATTGCATTTTAAGTGTAGATGCATAAAGCATATTCATTATTAATTAACTATGAATATGCATTTTGCATAAAATATTCGTATAAAATATGCAGAAAATATACATATACAATATGTATAAAATATGAATATACAATATGCAGAAAATATGCACATACAATATGCAGAAAATATGTATATGAAATATGCAGGGAATATGAATATTCAAAATGCAAAAATATGAAATTCAATATAAAAAATCATGCATATCCAATGTACAAAAAATGTTTTATGCAATATGATTACACAGGGAAAAAAAAGGTGATCTAGATGTCAAGTTCAGCTTTGGGACCCTATTCCATTCATGGGAGCATTTCTGGGACAAAACATGGGATGACCATTTTTGAGCTATTTAATTTTTTTGTAAAACAGACATCTGCATACCCCTTTCAAACCCCATCTCCCTCTTTATCACCCCATGTTCTAGTTGCACACTCATCCACTAGTCATAATAATCCTCTACAAGTGCATCTTTCTCCATTATTTTTTTTCTTTTTTAGTCTGCTTATATATATTTTGTCTTATGCTCCCTCTCCTTCCCCTCCTAATCTAATTCTTCCCTCCTATCTCCCTCCCTCTCCACTCTCTCAATCTCACTTTCTCACACTCACTTCCCTCCCCTTCATCTCCCACCCTCTACCACTTTCTCTCCTTTCTCTCCCTTCTCTCCCACTTGCTCCACTCCCCTTTCTCTCCCACCCTCTCACACTTTCTCCCCTCCCCTTCCCCTCTTTCTTGCTCCCCTCTCTCTCCCTCTCTCTCCCTCTCTCTCCCTCTCTCTCCCTCTCTCTCCCTCTCTCTCCCTCTCTCTCCCCCTCTCTCCCTCTTTCACCCTCTCTCACCCTCTCTCACCCTCTCTCACCCTCTCTCACCCTCTCTCACCCTCTCTCACCCTCTCTCACCCTCTCTCACCCTCTCTCTCCCTCTTGCTCCCCTCCCCTCCCTCTCCCTTCCTCTCACACCAGCTCCCTACTTCACCTTCTCTCTTCCACTTGCTCCCCTCCCTCCCTCTATCTGAAAAAAGGTAAAAAACTTAGGAAGAAGGGTGAGAAATTTAAAACTAAAAAAAAAGCAAAAAATTAATTATCTAAAAAAAATTGACAGTTTATATAACTAGAAGAAAGAAAACTTTACACATAGGCAGAAAAGCAAATCATCAACAGCTCAATTAAAAGATAGAGACAAACCAGTTTTCTAGAAAAATTACAAGCAAACTAAATAGCTTAAACCAGCATAAAATTATCTAGAAAATTTACAAAATGATTATATGAATAAAAAATAATAAAATATCTTAGTAACTGCAAACTAGAAAACTCACCAACAAAACAACTGAAATAGAATAAAAATAAACTTACCAACTAAAAAGTTATACAAAAATAAATTTAAAAAAAATAAATCATCCACAAACTATAAAAATAATAAAAATCTGACTTATCAAGAAATAAATTTAATTCAGTTGATCAACTCACTAAGATAAAAAGATAAAAATTTTAAACTGACTAAATTACTTTTTGATTCTGTCCCATGAATTTGAGAATACCATTTATCATCTTTTTTCATCCTGAAATTGTCTTTTCCTTTCTTCAAAATTATGGAACCAGTTCTTTATACATTTATTTTATTTTATTAGTGGCCTCATTGATATATATTGTTACCAATAACTCTTTAGGTTATGGTTTTATTAAAGCTCATCTTAAAAACTCTTTTTAGAATTTTTATAAGTTTCAAATTTTGGGAATAACATAGTTTTTTTGTTTCTTAGATGAGATACTGGATTAGTTTTATCTATAATTTAAACTCGAGTTTTATTAGATTCTCACAATTAATTCATACTTAGTGTCTTTGAAAGAATCAGATGGTGTACACATTGATTTTTGATGTAAAAGGAGAGTGAAATGAAACTATTATGATTACTGACAATAATAGCAGAGATGTATTTTTCCTGGGTAGGAAATACTCTTCATTGGAGCTTGGTTGAAGTCTTTCACTTTATAATTTTCTTAATCTGTTTTTGATTTAAATTGATGTTTTTTTATGGATCATTTTTAAAAATAGGGATAAAAAATGGCAACTAGACTCCAGGTTCAGTTCACATACTTAATTGATTCAATTTGGTATGTGAACCAAAATCAATGCCTGCTTACCATTTCTTCCCCTGTTTTGTGTTCTGATAAAAAATTTTGAAATAAATTATAAGTAATTTCTTCTGAAATTATGGAATAAAAATTTAAAAAGTAGTGGCTTATTTATATGCTTAAATTTCTCTACAGAGTATGAATCAAATATTAGATTTAAATATAAAAAGTTTCAAAAAATAAAGTTGTGCAAAATCTATAAGGCACTATTGATTATAAAAAAATACTCAATATGCAAATTTCTTTTAGAAAAAACACCAAAAAGTACCAAAATAAACTGATTTATGGGATTTTTTACAAAAATTATTTTGAATTTAAGAGCAAATAATTAAATCACATTTCTTTTAAGTCAATCAAAACTTATATCCCTGAGGTATATGTTTTCATTTAGAGTGCAAAGATTTATGTATTTTACTTTTTTTCCAGGACAAGTTAAAAACCTCAACCACCATTGAAAAAATTTCCTTTTAAAAGTTTTTTACTAAAATTATTTTATAACTATTTTTGGTAATGTTACTGATAATATTTATAAAAAAATATATATTTCAAAAATTAAAACCTATAAGTTTGATTAATTTGAATTTACCAATAGAAATTTTTTTTTAGAAAGATGTAGAAAACATTATGAGTTCTAAAAAAATTAATAATTTTTCTTCTTAAGAATTTTTTTTCAGTAGGTAAATTGAAATTAAAAAAATATTTGGAAACTTGACTTTTTTCTCAGTATTTTTTTACTTTAACTTTCTTCTAGGGCCTGAGAAATAAAATTTTTATTTTCATTTGAAAACCTTAATTATTTTTTCACCTTCAAGAAAAATTTTTGTTAAAATTTCCCCACTTTTTTTATTTTGACTTTTCAAAACCAAAAAAATTTTTTGATTGGGGAATCCTCACTCTTTTTGTGCATTGAATTTCTTATTAATAATTTTAAGAAGCATGATAAGGAAGTAATAATATATTTATGCAACAAAAAATAAATTTAAAATTATATCTTTTCATTTTAATTACTCTTCAAGAAATGTGAAGTTTTCTTGCTCTGGAAGTGATCAGTTAAATTCTGTTGGATTGCAAAAAAAAATTTTCAAGGTAAAATAAAGTCTTAAATATTTACTACATTTATAAATTTTTTAAGTAAAAGCTTAAAATATGTATTATATATTTTTATTCAAATATATTTTTTTCCATCTTTTGATTAAATTTTTTAATTACCTTTTTTGACTTATTCAGTAGGGGGTATCAAAGTTATAAATTTATAATTATTTAAAAGGTATTTAATGAAACACAAATAAAGCTAAAGAGTTGACATTAGTTCTCAGTAAAAAGGTGTTTTTGGGGCACAATCACTACAGAAAATTTGGGGGGGTATTGCTAGCAATACCCCTTATTTAAAAATGTTGGTAAGTGGTTGGAAAGCTGTTGGAAAGCTGGTGAAAATTCATTGTGAAACCAGATTTAAATCAATTGGACAAAGATTTGGTAATCAGTTAGACCTAGGTTCAACCCAACTCAATCAAAGGTCTCTTGGAGCTTGGTGATTACTTTGATCTTAAGCTGAGCACAGATTGAGAAAAGCTTGAACATATCACTTAAAATATCATAATATTCAATTTCCCATCTTGTGGAAAGCAAAATTTGATATTTGGTCTAAAAAAATCTACAGATATTTTCTTGCCAAGTTGGTAACAGAAGGTTAAACTGTAGTATCTCAATTATTAAATTAGACCACATAGATATTTGATAAAACATACAATTCAAATCAATTTTAATATTATTGAGATAACCATAAGTGTCTGTCCAAAGACTTACAAAAGGTATGTTAGTATCAAGACATCATTCTAGATAGTAGTTTCAATTTGAATTTTGTACTGCCATCTAAAGCATTTTACTACTAGACAGAAACATTAATAAGTGTAATAAGAGTGAAATTATTCTATTTTGTGATTATAATGTAACGATAAAGCACATTTTTATTAAGAAAATTTTTCTTCTTCCACAAACCCAAATTTACTCTTTAGGCTCAAAATTTATTTTTAAGCCATATTATTTATTTCAGTTATCATTGATTTACTTCCAATATTTTTTAAAAAGATAATAATAATACATGTGAAAGAATTATGATCTTAGTGTAGCATATGCTAAAAAATTATTTTGTCGTTTTATTCAAAACTGATGATTCATTTTTTGGTTCAATTCACCTTTTAACAACCACTATCTCCAGATACTATTCTTACTTAATATTTCAAGTCTCAGATGTGTTGGAAAGTTCTCAATAATGGTTGATCAAATTTATATGAATGTAATTTCAAGATTTCTAAACTCACCAACCCCTACGATTTTACTGTGAGGCCATTTGAATGTTCATATTTTTGGACTATTTGAAGAAAGAAAACCAACCCTTATTGGTAATCTTTCTCAAGTGCAGAGTCAGCACATTGGACCACCATTGGGTGACATTGGGTCTGGATCTCACCATTTAAACCAAAGAAGTGCCTTGAATCCTATGAAGCCATTCTATTTTCATGCTTACTTGGTTCCAGTTTTTGGTAATCAGTATCAACTTTGGGGATGCCTCTTTTCTTCAAGTACACTAATCAGTCTTTCTAATGAAGCATTTTCTTCTGCTCAAATCAATTTATGTCTGATCCTGAACTACAACTCCACTATCTTTTTTAATATCCCACATGTAATTTTTGAAGGCTCTTTCTAAATATCTCAGAGTACTCAAGATTGGAAAACTGATCAACTTATCCAAGGAATCAAAACAGTTCTCAAAACACATAAACTTCAAGCAATAAATTTTGTGATTGGCAATGAACAAATGTTAAAGGAAAAGTTGGATATCATGTGGAGGCACCAGGACAACCATTGGCTTAGAATTGGATTTGATGACTATAAAGATCAGTTTCCTAACAATCAATGAACCCCTGAATAAAACGGGTCAATACTCACTGATGATATGGGTTTGGGAAAGACACTTTCAATTCTTTCTCTTATAAGTGCAACTCAAAGTGAAGCAAATCAATTCCAGGTATTGGAAAATCAAGAAGGTATTAATTAGAGTTCAGCCACACTGATTATATGCCCACTGGCAACACTATTGAATTGGATCAATGAAATAAGTGTGCACTTTGAAGATAACGCGCTTCCTTTCAAGGTTCTTTATGGGAAAGATTGTCAAAATACTAACGTTGATGAGCTACAGGACACTGCTATTGTTTTAACGACCTATGAAACAGCTAGCCCAACAATTTCAAAAAATCAAAGCCAAAAAAAGATACCAGTGACTCAAAAGCTCTTTTGAAGGTGAGATGGTCTATGTGGTTAGATCATTGCCTGGATGGCCGCTTGTTACATTGACTTGTGTGTCATGGGTTCAAATCTCTGCTGCCTCCCCCCTTTGTCCATGGTTGGCATGCTCATTTTCATGCTGGTGTTGATGTCTTGTTATCCCCACGATGTCTCTATTCTCCCTCAGAGACTTACAGTGGATGGACATGTGTGTGAAGGCTGGAGAACCCCCCCCCCCCCCACTTTGCCATCCCCCCATTATCTGGACAATTGTGCTTGGTCATTCACCTTGGGTCAGCTGCGGAATTCCACTCCCCTTACATTCTTGAAAACCCTGCCAATCAAACCACGACCCCTCCAGGATTACCCTCCACCCCTCGGCATCCCCATCCGTGTTCTCAAGCCACCTGGCAGCCCCCCATGTCATCCTTTCAATTTCCCTGTTGTTAACTAACTCATTACATTCATTACTCCCCACTTGTACCTAGCCAATTAGTTAACCATGCCTTCATGCCCCTAGCTGGGTGAGATTGTAAGAAATAATAATAATAAAAAAGCTCTTTTGGTATAGAGTTGTTTTAGATGAAGCTCAGTTGGTGCCCATTTCTATATCTAAAACTTAAAACTTAATTTTTATAATCAATTTTTATAAATATTCTTTTAGTTACATTAAAAATCCTTACTCGCAGAGGGCTCAAACAATATTTGACTTGGAATCCCAACACGGACTATGCTTGACTGGAACTCCACTTTAAAACACGCCCACTGACCTTCAAAGTCTCATATTTTTTCTTAGAATCGAAAAGTGGCAAGAAGACTGGTTATGGAAGAATTTCCTTTTTCAAGGTTTGCAAAAAGGATAGGCTAATTCTATTAAATCAATCAATCACTTAATGAAAGTCATAAGCCTACATAGAACAAAAGATGCAATTTTGTCTCTTCCTAAAAAGATTCAAAGGGGGATATTGGTTCAATTAGCAGATTTATGGAGGTCTAAACTTGATGTGCTTCAAGAAGGATTCACTGAGAGATATGGGCCCTCCAGAAGCACTGACCTCCTTTGGGACTCATCTGAGTTTCTTAGAGAGCTGATGATTTTAAGAAAATTCTGCAACCATCCAATCTAAAAAAATCTGGATGAAACTCCAACTTTTGATTTCACCTTGAAGCATTCCGCAAAGATTTTTCATCTTATAGGCCACTTGAAATACTTTTTGTCTGGTGAAAGGGGTATAAATTTTCCAAAAGCTGTTATATTCTCCAACTTTTCAGACTTTTTGCAGATGTTAGTGACTCTATAATGAATTGTTTTACAAAATTGTGTTGGCTTATTAAAAACAATTTTCTAATATTTCAAAATTGAATAAAAATGGCCCTAGATGACCACAATATTAGGTATACACAGCTTATGGGTGAGCTC
Source organism: Hemileia vastatrix (assembly GCA_030280995.1). Classification (NCBI taxonomy): domain Eukaryota; kingdom Fungi; phylum Basidiomycota; class Pucciniomycetes; order Pucciniales; family Zaghouaniaceae; genus Hemileia; species Hemileia vastatrix. Next base: position 7,960,599 of record JASXTE010000012.1, read on the forward strand.
AGCAGGACAAAGTGAGACAAAAATATGCATGAATTCCATTTTAATAAGAATTTACAAGTTTTGGTTGGAACAATTAAGGCTGCAGGAGTGGGTATAGATCTCAGGTGTGCTCAAAATGTATATATAATGGTGAGCTTAATGTCTTATATTTCATATTAAGAACAAAAATATTAAATTTTTTATATGTTCAATGTTGAAATAGGAGCCAAATTGGAATCCAGAAGTTGAGCAGCAGGCTGTTGATTGGCTGTATAGAATGGGGCAGCAAAATGAATTAAATGTTTTGAATTATTTTGTGCATGGAAGTATAGAATTCAGCATGTATACGATTCAAAGAAAAAATGGAGCTAACAATGTAAGCCAAATTTAAATTCTATAAATTTTAATGATAATAGTAATTGTTAAAATTATGTTTTTGTTTTCAAGGCTAAGTGTCCCAAACAGTGGGAATGAGGAGTATGAGTGTGCAAACCTATTATTAAGGGAGTTTGTCAATCACTCACATTAGAGGAAGCAAGAATTTCAAGGAGAGCAGGTAAATTTATGGGATTTGAGGATTTAAAAGTCTGAGTTGTTGAGGATTTAGAGATGCAAGATATAAGGGAGAATAACAGCCATTTGGCAAACCCTGGGGGACATGAGAAGAATGAAGGTTAGGTGATAATGTTGAAACCAAACTGATTCTTTTGTACAAGGCCAAGTCCTTTAGCACACTTCCAGAGTAGTTAGAAGTATCTCAAATATCAAAGTGTTGTTGGTCAAGATATTGTGCAACTTTAGAAAAATCTTCAGATCTCCATTGCATTACAGTACATCTTAAAGATCCATCATTATCAATTTCGGTGTCTGAACAACACTTGATGTTGATGAAAAGGTTGTGATAAGTTTCAAAATGTGGAAGTTGTTTAAGAAGTTTAGTTTGGTTAACTGAATTTTAAGAATCTTTGTTATTTGAAATAAAGGTCATAAATAAAAATGGTTGAAAAAAAGGGGATTTTCATACTTTTTTTTATTTTATATTTATGCTTTCTCACTTTGATTATTTCTTGAGAGCTATCAGAATCCTTCCCAAGTCTTAATTGATCAGAATGACCTAAAAACCAATGGTGAAGAGCTCCTATTTGATTTGAGAAGCTAATTTGAGTTGAGTCAATTGGATATGAAATCAAATTGTTGGTTTTTAATGCATTGTTCCAGTGTTTAATGAGAATATTTGCCAAGACCTGGTTCCATTTGTCAAACCAATCTAGGTTCCAAGCAAAATTTGACCCTGGGAAACCACACATGCAAAGGTGTTCAATAAAAGATTCATGGAAAATTGGTGAAAATTTTTTTGAAACAGCTGAATTTGATTCTGGATGAGGTAGTTCAAAGGCAATGTTGCAAGAATTCATGTCAAATGATGAAAATCTGTCTAAATGCTCTTCAGTAGGGTTTTGTTTCCATCCATTTGATTCTGGTGACATATCCATAGGTGAATGACAAAAATTGTGTATAGATCTACAAAATTGAGAATTGAATGGAGGAAAAGTCTCATTAAAAATTCTATTAAGTGTTTGTATGTTTTTGGGCAGGTTTCCATGAGGAAAGTAAGAGCCAATAGGGTTCATAAACAATTAGATTAAGAAAGTGTTCAATAAAATTAAACCAAGAGGAAGGATAAATTGTGGAGCTCCAAAACTTTATGATCAAAGTTGATTTAAGGAGAAATATCACAAAAATTAAGAATAAGAAATATTTCAACTTTATGGCATTATAATATGAAATTTGAACTCAAAAGGAATGGTACAAAAGGAAGAGAATGATTGTGTGATAAAAGCGGACTCATTTGAAAAAAGGATTTGTTTTTCTTTTCAAAAAATTTTTCCACAAAAATAATTTGATAAATGTGAGGCTATGTTCATTTTTTGATTACCAAAAAATTATTTTTGGTCCAATATGATAGTAATACATATTCCATTGAGTAATTATTTATTCAACCTGAATAAATAGACTAGAGTGCCACTTCATCACATTTATGTATGAAAAATTATACAGGGTATCAGATTTTTTGTAATGCTTTAAGGTTTACACTTTTGTAGCATCTATTATTTGAGTATTTTTGATTATTTCTTTATGGAAAATTCTACCTAGTACAGACCAATTTTCAAAGTGAAGGAAATATGTTTGTGATTGTTTTTTACAAAATATTAGCCTTATTTTTGGGGTAATTTTTTAAATAAAAATTTTAAAAATATGGATTACTTTTCTTATAGTCCATAACTAAGAATTATTACTAAAATCGAATAATTATAGGGTAGTTAGATATAAATCAGAAGGCATTTGATAGAATAATAATTAATATGCTTTTGTGTACAATAGAATTTTTTCTATGATAGAAAATATTCTGAAAAACATGCATGCATTGTTGTACAAATTCAGAGAGTATACAGAATACAAATAAAGTAGACTGCATAGCTTTTAACTAATATATAATTTATCTGATTAAAAATTAAACATTTAAACTTAAATAATTTCAACACATATTCCATCATAATCTTTTGATAAAAAATATAGCTTATATTAGCTAGTGCCTTGCAAAAAAAGGAATACCTTCAATCAGTAACTTCCAACAGCTAACTTATTCCTTCATTTATCACAATTACAATGCCTCCATTTTTTCATGTATGTCAATGTCAAGAGCTTGGATGTGTCAATAGAAAGTATCAAACTTCTTCTGGGTCCTTTGAAGTTGGTATGGTTTTCAAAAGCTCTAATTCTTATTCAAAACATCAAGAGGAAAGAAATAGGAAGGCCCAGATGGTTATTTCTTCCAACCATCCACTTAACATTGGAAGTCCCAGCTTCACAGAAACAGTAAGCTGTATATCTATAGTTCAAAGTGAGAATAAAAGTCTTTATGATGTTTCAATAATTTATTATATAGGGGCAGTCGCTATTGGGGGAAGAATTATCTTAAACAGTCTCTAGAAACTCAAATCTTGGGGAAAGGTATAGCCAAATAATTTTGTGGTAGGCAGCAAGGCTTTCTCTGATTCATCATTTGAGCAAAGAAGGTTGTACTCAATTTTTGGATGAAGAAATTAAGAAGCTCAAACTTCTAGGTGATAGTGGAAGACTGGATTCTGATAGCATTGTCCGCCTGATCCCACACTCAATAGATACGGTTTTTAGTTGATTAAAGCTCAATCACTCATTTTTCACTAAAACATGCTGTCCTAAATGCTTTGCTCTTTATGAGTATAACTCTGAATCTCAACCATCTATACTATGTTGCAATCAACTGTTTTTTTTGTAATCAAAGCATTATTTGAAAATGTTTGGAGCAGGACAAATTGTAGTTAAATGTGATGAACGGCTGTATTTGATGGAGGAACATCAAGAACATGTAAAATACTTATCTATTAAAACATTTCATCACCATTCTTTTATCAACTGGCTTAAGGTAAAAGCCAAACTGTTCAAATTTGAGCTTCTGATTGAGAAGAAAACCCCTGTGGCAGACAATGTAGAGTGTGATTTGATGAAGGATGTTTGTGATGGTTCAATTTGGAAAAACTTTCCCATTACCACTCCAGCTCTGGGTGGCAATGATGATGAATATACAATAACTTCAGGCAACTCACTGTTTACTTTATATGTGGACTGGTTTAGGCCTGGTGGTAATAGGATTGGAGGTCATCAGAAGTATGTAGGAAATATTATGATGGTGTGTATGAACCTACCTCAAGAAGATAGATACAAAATGGAAAATCTTTTTTTATATGCTATTATACCTGGACCAACAGAACCCACAAGTGAACAGCTTAATAACCTTCTAAAACCACTGTTTAATGATCTACAAACTCTATGGGATGGTATATTGATTGAAAAGACCCATCTTTATCAATGAGGCCAGAAATTAAGAGTTGCCTTGTTCTCTTTGATAGGTGACATTCCTGCAATACAAAAATTGGCTGGCTTTTTGAGTCACTCTGCAAAAATTTTCTGCTCTTTCTTTAATATCTTTAAAGATTAAATTAGTGAAAAGAATGTGGGAAACTTTTCATTACAGAATCATGAGGATCATATGTGCTGGGCAACAAAGTGGAAAAATTCTAAGTCACATTGGAAGTGTGTATCAATTGTTCAGAATCATGGGGTACAATGGAGTGAGCTGAATAACCTTGAATATTGGCATCCAACTGAATACTGCTCAATTAATGTTATGCATTCACATATGCTTGGCAACCTAAAAGATCACAGTCTAAGCTATTTTCAAATCCAAAATGCAGCAAAAGATCTAGAAAGAAAGCTGGAAAAGGATAAAAATTGGCATGTAAGAGAAGAAGATGACAATTTCTTTTCTGATACTTCACTGCACAAAAATTCTAAAAAACATTGAAGTAGCTTAAGCACCACAAATAATAATGATGAGGATACATGACACACAAGACAGCACAAGTGGCAAAGACTTACGAGTTCAAGACAGTAATCAAGTCATCATGAACTAGATAGTGAAGGATTGGGAACAAATCAATCAAGAAGCCAGAGTAGGTCATCCAGCTCTAAATTTATTCTTCCATATAGCAATTTGGCCTTATTACATTCTCACAGCAGTGACAGTAGGAATTCATTGAATAACTTAAGACAACAGAGCATTAGCATATCACAGAGTGAAGGATCTCACTCATCAAATGAGACAGCTAGAGATGATGAAAATAAAAGGAAAGGTAAGGAGAAAGAAAATGAAGGTAGTAGTAATCCACAAATTACAGAAGCAGAGATACAGGTTGTATGGAAGATTATTGATCAAGTAAGAAGGCCTTCATGGCTAACACGAGTTCCAAAATCAGTAGGATATAAAAAGGCAGGATCCCTCAAGGCAGCAGAATGGCACATGCTGTATACTATCTACTTCCCTTTGTCACTTATACCCCTTTGGTTTGAAAAATTTAAAGAATCTGAATCTTCAGCTTCCCCAGCTAAAAACCAAGATAATATTATCTTCTCAAGTCACTTGTAACATTATGCTCAAACACCAATTTTTTGATGTTAAAAAATATACAGACTAATGAGCTTAAAGATCTAGATCAATTTCTGTTAGAGTATTGTGAGTACCTGGAAGAGGGTTGGAAGAATATTAATGCAAAGCCAAATCTGCATATCACTCAACATTATCCTGAAATGATAAAGTGTCTTGGTCCACCATCAGGTACATCTACTTGGTCTTGAGAGCAGGTGAATCATATATTATCTGAAATTCCAAACAATCATCATCCATGTATGTAATGTTTGTAAGCAATGATTTAAAAACTCAGCTGTGCTAATTTATTAATATTGACCACAGGAGAGATACCACTAAAAATGCTCAAAAATTGGTATTGGAATTCTAGGGTATTAGATCTTGGTGAATCTGAAGATAATGATCAATGTGAGACTAAAAAAATCCATATTGATCTCCATAAACAAAACAAATGTATCCATCTAAGTATGGCATTATTTACTAAATGGGTAAGGGCACAAATGGGAAAAGAAACTTCAAGACGGGCTTTGACACCATCAAAGAAAAGTGGGGATCAGGCAGTTGAAAATGTAGCAAGCATATTGATACATGGAAAGAGGTTTACTAGTTACCATTGACACATTGCTAATTCAACAATTGAATTCTACTATGGAAAAGATAGCCAGTTTGGGCAAATTGATGATCTTTTCAGGTTAAAGGAAGAGAATGATCAAATCTATTTAATAGTAAGTCCTTTCAAGGAGCTCCATCCAGAAGAAACATCAAAGGATCCCTATGAGCTTTTCCCACAAGTGCATTGTTGGTTAGTAAGAGTAGCCAAAGCAACTCAAATTGTGATTAAGAAAGATGCAATAATTGGACATGCAGCTACTTTCAAGCACAAAAAAGGAATGTTTGGAATCAAAGACAAGGTTGTCACTGCTATTGGACTTCAGAAAGTAGTGAGTGAGAAAATTAATCAAATTTATTTTCTGTTGACTAACATCTTTGTGTTAATTTGGGATTGGGGAAATTTGTAGGATAGGTGATGTTTGTAAATGGTAAAAGAAATATTTCAATGCTCAATTAAAAATGCAATGCATCCAACTTACCTTATCTTAAATCAGTGAACAATTACATTCACCACAGGAAATCTGGGGGTGAACTGCTAGCAGTTCCCTCTATTTGAAACTATCAGGAATTTGTCAGGAAACTGTTGGGAAAACATCCTGAAACTGTCAGAAATATGTTTTTAAATCAGATGAAAAAACATTGAAAAAATAAACTGTCACAGATTGAATCCAGAACAATCCCTCCTTGAGCAGAGCTTAGGAACCACATTGAACATCAGTTAATCTCAGGTTTGGAAAAAGGTTGAACAACATCACTTAGCATACCTTAATATTCAAATATTAAACTTGAATATATGTTGCGTGTTTGACATAAATGCATATGCATTTAAATTTGCATGGTGGATACTTATTGCATGTTAAAAATTGATGTGAAATGCCTATCCAAAGTGTATGCATAATGACTATGAAGAATAAATATGCATAAAAATATTCATAAAAAATATGCATAGTGATTATGCATAAAAAATATGCATATTGAATATGCATAAAAATATTAAAATTGAATATGCATATTGAATATGCAAAAAAAAGGTGCATATATGTATATGAATAAAATATATTAATAAGCATATATATCTGTAAAATGAATATGCATATGCATTTGCATAATTATGCATAATGATTGAAAAATGCAAAAAAATTATGCTTAACGAGTAAATTTTATGCATAAATAGAAATATGCAATATGTATTCATATTGCATACAGATAACACTGGCAAACCAACTTGACCAAAACTCATACTAAATTTTCATTCTGGACTAAAGGTGTGAGGGAAGGAAGAAAAACAGTCTGACATTAGAAAAATGCTACATGCACTCATTTTGTAGCAGAGCAAATGAGAAGTGCTGAATTATGGTTGGTGCCCATAATTTAGTATGATATCATAATTTTATTTAATTGTTTTCAATATTGAAAAGAATTTAGGTTGGTTGGTATGGATCTAGCTGAGCCAGGGTCTAATCTAAATATTTTAACAATTTCTTAATAATTAACAGGTTTTAATACAAAAACAGGTTGTATTTTTTGTGGGATATTGGATATGATAAGGTCTTTTGTAAAAAATACTTATATTGTTTAAAAATATTCCTGAATCAGATGTGGGATAATCACTACAAAAAATTGTAGTACTGTGGGCAATAAAATATATGCACAAGCAGTAAGGAAATGACTGAGTGAATCCTTTTTGTGCAGTGGGAATCATTAGAGTGGAATTGTAGATGAAAAATATAATTCATTATTACTATTTTATTTAATCAAAAAATTTATAATATTAAAATTAACTATTGATACATTGGTATTTGACCTTCGTGCCTCACTCATATTTATCATTTGATTGATTTTTTGTCACCATTATATTATTAATATTATAAGTATAGCAAAAACTCGTGTGCCCAATGCATACCTGGTGATGTTACACCTTTTATAATATTATTAAATAAAGGTAAAAAAAATATGAAAATGGTTTGTTTTACAAAAAATAAATTGATATCCAAAAGCAATATGAGGGATAAAAAGGTAAAATTAAAGGGATCAAATATGAAATAAAAAATTTAAGTAAAATTCCTGCCATCAAGAGCAAGTAGACATGATGGGGTGAACGCCCACCAGTGGCACTAAACTTGGACTATAATTTCTTTTAAGTAAAAATAAATGAAAATCCACTTGAGCTTCACCAAAACTTCAGGATGACAATTTTGCCATATCAAACAACTTCTAGTGCAATTATTGAAGAAAAATTCATTTTCATTGCAATAGAGAGAATTGATCACATCAGACTGCATGTGAACAAAAGTGTCCAGCACAAGTTTGGCCGAACTTGTGCTGGACACTTTTATGATGGAGAGTAGCTAGGGTGGAATTTTTCTTCAGTTCATCTGGTATTTCTTATTAACATGTCCACTGGTATTTGATCTTTGTGCCTCACTCATATTTATCATTTGATTGATTTTTTGTCACCATTATGTTATTAACATTATAAGTATAGCAAAAACTCGTGTGCCCAACGCATACTGGGTGATGTTACACCTTTTATAATATTATTAAATAAAGGTAAAAAAATATGAAAATGATTTGTTTTACAAAAAATAAATTGATATACAAAAGCAATATGAGGGATAAAAAGGTAAAATTAAAGGGATAAAATATGAAATAAAAAATTAAAATAAAATTACTGCCATCAAGGGCAAGTAGACATGTTGGTGCAGATGCCCACCAGTGAGGCTAAACTTGGACTATAATTACTTTTTTGAAAAACAAAAAAGTGCCAACCTGAGGTTTAACAAAACCTCAGCAGAACCATTTAGCCAAATCAAACAACTTCTAGTGCAATTATTGAGAGAGAATTGATCACACCAGACTGCATGTGACCAAAAGTGTCCAGCACAAGTTCGGCCGAACTTGTGCTGGACACATTTATGACAGAGAGTAGCTAGGGTAGAATTTTTCTTCAGTTAATCTGATATTTCTTATAAACATGTCCATTGGTACTTGATCTTTGTGCCTCACTCATATATATCATTTAATTAATTTATTGTCACCATTATATTATTAATATTATAAGTATAGAAAAAACTCATGTGCCAAATGCATACCAGGGGATGTTACACCTTTTATAATATTATGAAATAAAAGTTAAAAAATATGAAAATGATTAGTTTTACAATCATTCAAATAGATATTAAAAAAAAGAGAGAAATAAAAAAGTAAAATTAATCTCCAAGAGATCAATTATGAAAAACAAAATACTAGTAAAATTCTTGCTTTCAAGAGCCAGTAGAAGTGTTGAAGCGAATGGGAGCCATCAGGGCTAAATTGTAATAAGTGACCTTTTTTTTAAAGATAAAAAATTATACACCTGAGGTCAGGAAGAACTACAGGTGGATGATTCAGCTAAACAAAACTACTTGTAGTGAAGTTTGATAAAAAAGGTTTTTTTGTTGCCATAGAGAGAATTGATCCCATCTGACTGCACATGACCAACAGTGTCCAGCACAAGTTTTGCCGAACTTATGCTGGACACTTTTATGATGGAGAGTAGCTTTGGTAAAATTTTTCTTCAGTTCCTTCATCTTGTATTTCTCATAAACATGTCTACTGATATTTGATCAATATGTATCATTCATATTTATCATCCGATTAATATTTTATCACCATTATATTATTAATGTTATTAGTATAGAAAAAGCTTGTGTGCCAAATGCATACCAGGTGAAGTTATACCTTCAATAATTTTTTAAAATAGATGTAAAAAAATATGGAAATGATTAGTATTACAAAAATTAAATAGAAATTTAAAAGTAAAAAGAGGAATAAAATAGTAAAATAAAAGTCAAAGAGTTCAAATATGAAAAAAATACTAGTAAAATTCCTGCTATCAAGAGCCAGTAGAGGTGTTAAAGCAAATGGGAGCCATCAGGGCTTAATTGTAATAAGTGACATTTTTTTTAAAGATAAAAATTTATACACCTGATATTGGGCAGAACAGCAGGTGGATGATTCAGCTAAACCAAACTACTTCTAGTGAAATTTGATAAAAAAAATTTTTTGTTGCCATACAGAGAATTGATCCCATCTGACTGCACATGACCAAAAGTGTCCAGCACAAGTTCAGCTGAACTTTTGCTGGACACTTCTATGATGGAGAGTGGCTGAGGTAGAATTTTTCTTCAGTTCATCTGGTATTTCTTACAAACATGTCTACTGGTATTTTATCTTTGTGCCTCACTTATATATATTGTTTGATTAATTTTTTGTCTTAATTATATTATTAATTCTATAAGTATAGCAAAAAATTGTGTGCCAAATGCATACTGAGTGATGTTACACCTTTTATAATATTATTAAATAAATGTATCAAAATATTAAAATAATTTATTTACAAAATTATTAATTGATATCCAAAAGCAATATGAGGAATAAAAAATTAAGTTAAAGGCATCAAATATGAAAAAAGAAATCCAAGTATTATTCCTAATATCAAAGGCCAGTAGAGATGTTTAAGAAAATGAGAGCCATCAGGGATAAATTGTACTAAATTGACTGTTTTTTAAAGATAAAAAATTGTGTACCTGTGGTTTGGATGAACTCTAGGTGGACAATTCAGCTATACCAAACTACATCTAGTGAAGTTTCTTATCAAATAATTTTTTTCATTGCCATGGAGAGAATTGATCCCATCTGACTGCACCTGACTAAAAGTGTCCAGCACAAGTTTGGCCGAACTTTTTCTGGACACTTTTATGATGGAGAGTAGCTAGGGTGCAGGTCTTCTTCAGTGCAACAGTTTTTTTAAAAAACATGTCAACTGGTATTTGATCTTTCTGTGTTATTCATATTTTATTATCTGATTAATTTTTTGTCATTAGTAAATATTATTAATTTCATTAGTATAGAAAAAACTTGTGCACCAAATGCATGCCATGTTATATTACACCTTTTATAATATTATTAAAAAATGTTAAAAAAATATCAAAATGATTTTTTTTCCAAAATTATAAATTCATATCCAAATGTAACATGAGTGATAAAAAAGTAAAGTAAAAGAGATCAAATATGAAAAAGAAAAATTCAAGGAAAATTCCTGCCTTCAACAGCCAGTAGAGGTGTTGAAACAAATGGGTGCCATCTGGGCTAAATTTGAAAAAATTTAATTTTTTATAAAGATAAAAAATTTTTCACCTGAGGTTTGGAAAACTTAAGGTGGATAATTCAGCCATACCAAACTACTTATAATGTAATTATTTAGAATTTTTTTTAATTTAATTTCCACAGAGAATTGATCCCATCTGACTGCACCTGAACAAAAGTGTCCAGCACAAGTTCTGCCAAACTTGTGCTGGACACACCTTTATGATGGAGAGTAGCTAGGGTGGAAGTGTTCCACAGTACATCAGTTTTTTGTTTTTCACATTTTTATTGGTTTTTTATCTTTTTTTGTCATTCATATTTATCTTATAATTTAATTTTTGTCACCATATATATTATTAATGTTTCTAGTATAGCAAAAGCCTGCATGCCAAATGCAAAATTGGTGGTGTTACACCTTTAATAATATTATTATATAAAGTTAAAAAAATATGAATATGTTTAGTTTTTAAAAAAATAAATTGATATTTAAAATTAAAAAGAGTAATAGAAAAGTAAAATGAAAATAAATGGGATCAAATACAAAATAAAAAATACAAGTAAAAGTTTTACTATTAAGAGCCAGAGATGGTGTTGGGACAGTTGGGGACCCCTAGGTCAATACTTGGTCTAAATTTACTTTTATGTATAGCTAACAAATTTTGACCTGAGGTTTGGACAGACTTCCATGGGAAAATTTTACAATATTAAACATTCTTTACTTCAATAAATGAGTGAAATATCATTTTTATTGCCATAGAGAGAATTTATCTCATATGACTTCATGCAACCAAAAGTGTCCAGCACAAGTTCGGCTGAACTTGTGCTGGACACTTGTATAATGGAGAGTAGGCATACAGAAAATCTTCTTAAACTCAAAAGGGATTTCTTATAAACTTTTCCACTGGTATTTGATCTTTCTGTGTCATTTAAATTTACCATTTGATTAATTTTTGTCATCATTATATTATTAACATTATTACTATAGTAAGAACTTGTGTGAAAAATGCATACCAGGTGGTGTTCCACCTTTAATCATATATTATTAAATAAAGGTATAAGAGTATGAAAATTATTTATTTTAAAAATTAAAAATTGATATCCAAAGCAATATGAGCAATAAAAAACTATAATAAAAGGGATACAATAAGAAAAAAAATCAAAGGAAAATTCCCACTATCAATAACAAGTAGAGGTGTTAGATCAAATGTGCACCACCAGGGCTAAACTTGGACTATATTTTCTTTTTTTTTAAACCAAAGAAAGTGTCCTGATGAGTTTTGAAAAATCATCAGGAGGACATTTTGGAAATATCAAACTACTTATTGTGCAATGATTGAGTGAAATATCATTTTCATTTCCATAGACTAAATTTATCCCATCTGACTTCATGCAACCAAAATTGTCCAGCACAAGTTTGGACAAACTTATTCTGGACACTTTTATGATGGTGAGTATCTAGGGTGCAGGTCTTCTTCAGTTCATCAGGTATTACTTATAAACAAATCCACTTGTATATGATCTTTCTGTGTCATTCATATTTATCACTTGATTCATTGTTTTTCCCCATTATACTATTAATGTTATTAGTATTGAAAAAACATGTAAGCCAAATGCATACTGGAAGATGCTACATCTTTAATAATCTTATTAAATAAAAGTGAAAAAAAGATGAAAAGTATTAGTTTTACAATAAATAAATTGATATTTGAAAGCAAAAAGAGGAATAAAAAAGTAAAATAAAAGTGATTAAATATGAAATTAAACATTCAAATAAAATTTCTTCCATCAAAGATAATTTGAGTTTTCAGACCAAATTTGCATCACCAGTTCTAGATTTGGAATATATTTTCATTTTTTTAAAATTAATAAAAGTGTCCACCTGAGGTTTTCCAAAAAATCAGGAGGATAGTATAGCAGTATACAACTACTTCTTGTGCAATGATTGAGTAAAAATTTATTTTAACTTCCATTGAGTAAATTTATCCCATCTGACTTCATGCAACCAAAAGTGTCCAGCACAAGCTCATCTGAACTTGTGCTGGACACTTTTATGATGGAGAGTAGCTAGGGTGCAAGTCTTCTTCAGTTAATCTTGTATTCCTTTTAAAAATGTCTATGGGTATTTGATCTTTCTGTGTCATCCATATTTATTATTTGATTAATTTTTAGTCACCATTATATTATTAATTTTTTTAGTGTAGCAAAAACATGTGTACTGAATGTACACTGGGTGATTTTACAACTTTAATAATATTATATAATAAATGTAAAAAAATGTGAAAATTATCAGTTTTGCCAAAATTAAATTAATATTTAAAAGCTTAAGGATAAATAAAAGCGTAAAATTAAAATTAAAGAGATCAAACATGAAATAAAGATATTGAGTATAATTTCTGCTATCATGAGCCAGTAGAGGCTTCAGAAAAAATGGGCGCTATCATAGATTAACATGGATTAAATTTACTTTTTACCAAAGTAAATAATTGTCTACCTTAGGTTTGGACAAACTTCAGGGGGACAATTTGTCCATATAAAACTACTTTCAGTGCAATGATAGAGTGATCATTCAGTCCAGTTTCAATAAAAAGAATTGACTGCATCTGACGGCATGCAACCAAAAGTGTCCAGCACAAGTTTGGCCAAACTTGTGCTGGACACTTTTATCATGAAGAGTAGCCAGGGTGCAAGTCATTTTAAATCATCTAAAATTTCTTATAAACATGTCCACTGTTATTCAATCTTTGTGCCTCACTCATATTTATCAATTGATTATTTTTTTGTCACCATTATATTATTAATATTATCAGAATAGCAAAAACTTGTGTGCCAAATGAATACTGGGTAATGTTACACCTTTTATAATATTATTAAATAAAGGTAAAAAAATATGAAAATGATTTATTTTACAAAAAATAAACTTCTATCCAAAAGCAATATGAGGGAAATAAAGTAAAATAAAAGAAATCAAAGATGAAAATTAAAATCCAAGTTAAATTCCTGCCATAAACAGAAAAAAGAGATATTGAATCAAATTAGCACAATCAGAGCTAAACTTGCACTAAATTTTCTTTTTTGTAAAAATAAAAAAAATCCACTTGAGCTTTACCAAAACTTCAGGATGACAATGTGGCCATATCAAACTACTTCTAGTGTAATTTTTATCAAAAATTTATCTTCATTTCCATAGAGAGAATTGCTCCCATCTGACTGCACCTGACCAAAACTGTCCAGCACAAGTTTGGCCAAACGTGTGCTGGGCACTTTTATGATGGAGAGTAGCTAGGGTAGAATTTTTCTTCAGTTCATCTAGTATTTCTTACAAACATGTCTACTGGTATTTTATCTTTGTGCCTCACTCATAAATATCATTTGATTAATTTTTGGTCACCATTATATTATTAATTTTATAAGTATAGAAAAAACTCATGTTCCAAATGCATACCAGGTGATGTTATGCCATTTATAATATTATCAAATAAATGTATAAAAATATGAAAATAATTTATTTTAAAAATTATTAATTGATATCCAAAACAAATATGAGGAATATAAAATTAAGTTAGAGGGATCAAATATGAAAAAAGAAATCCAAGTAATATTCCTACTATCAAAGGCCAGTAGAGGTGTTGAAGCAAATGAAAGCCATCAGGGATAAATTGTACTAAATTTACTTTTTTTTAAATATAAAAAATTGTGCACCTTTGGTTTGGATGAGCTCTAGGTAGAAAATTTGGCTTTATAAAACTACTTCTAGTGAAGTTTTTTATCAAATAATTTTTTTCATTGCCATAGAGAGAATTTATCTCATATGACTGCACCTGACCAAAATTGTCCAGCACAAGTTTGGCCAAACTTGTGCTGGACACTTTTATGATGGTGAGTACCTACGGTGCAGGTCTTCTTTAGTGCAACTGGTATGTTTTTAAAACATATCCACTGGTATTTGATCTTTCTGTTTTATTAATATTTTATCATTTGATCAATTTTTTGTTACCAGTATATTATTATTTTTATTAGTATAGCAAAAAAACATGTGCCAAATGCTTACAGGGTGATGTTAAACCTTTAATAATTTTATTAAATACAGGTAAAAAATTATGAAAATGATTTTTTTACATAAAATTAATTGATATCTAAAAGAAAAAAAAGGGATAAAAAGAAATAGGTTAAATAATAGGGATTTTATATGAAATTCAAAATTCAAGCTAAATGCCTACTCTCAAGGCTCAGAAGAGGTGTTGGATCAAATGGGCACCATCAGGAATAATATTGTACTTAATTTGATTTTTTGAAAAACTAAATGAAGTTTTCAACTGATTTTTTTCCAATATTTAGTTGGACACTTTGTCTATATCAAATTACTTCTAGTACCATGATTGACCAAATTACATCCTCATTTCTATATGCAGAATTGATCTCATATGGCCAGACCAGACCAAAGGTGTCAACCACAAGTTTGGGAATTCTTCTGGTGGGCACTTTTATGATGGAAAATAGTAGGGTGTGATTCTTCTTTAGTTAATCTAGTATTCATCATAAACATTTCCAACTTATTTTTGGGCAAAAATCAGGTGGAAATTTTGTCCATATCAAATTACTTCTAATTCCATGATTGACTAAAAATTGATTCTCATTGCCATATAGAGAGTTGATCCCATATGACTGGATCTGGAAAAAGTGTCACCACAATTTTTGATAAACTTAAGTTTGAAAATTTTATGATGGAAAGTAATTGCAAGTCTTCTTCATTTCATCAAGTAATCCTCATAAAAATTTCCACCTGTATTTTGGCCAAACTTCAGGTGGACACTTTGGCCATATTAAATTAATTCTAGTTCCATGTTGATAAAAAAATCATACTTATTGCCATATATAGATATTAAACCCATCAGACTGTGCCTTTCCAAAAGTGTCTACCTGAATTATGGCTAAACCTCAGTTGGACACTTTTATGATGCAGAGTAGCTAGGGAAAAAGTATTCTTCAGTTAATTTGGTATTCATAATAAATTTATCCTCCTGAAGTTTAGCCTAACTTCAGGTGGACAATTTCGGAAAGCACCGGTTAGTCACTATCCATCAAAAAAGTGTTCACCAAAATTTTGGCTAAACTTGTGGTGGACCCCTTTGATCAGCCACAGTCAGATGAGATCAACTCTTTAGATGGAAATGAGGATGATATTTTGGTCAATCATGGAAATTGAAGTAGTTTGATGTGGCCAAATTATCCACCCAAAGGTCAGACAAACCTCACAAGGACACTTTTTATCAGGGAGTAACTGAGAAAAATCCATTTATCAGAAGGAAAATCTTTTATTGGATAGATGCCAATGTTTCATATTTGTGTATTATGCTCAGTATTAATTTTGAAAGTGTCTGTCCAAGCAATTTCATTTCCCATCATGACACTTTTTTTTTTAAATGTTTCAAACTGTGTGATACAGTATTAAGGTGTCACATAGTATAATTAATATCTATTAAGTGCCCTCCTATGATGACTAAATTTATAATTTAATATCTTACATAATAATTTTTTTTATATAAATTCATCAATATTTTATTTTATTATCAAATTTAATAGAGCAAGTATCCTGAATTATTATAAATGCATAAGCTTAGGTTAGATCAATTTGTGCTCAATTTGTGCTCAACAGAGGACCAAAATCAAGTTCTGGAGGATCAAATTGTGCATAATTTGGAATCAGTTGATATTCTGTCTATAATCAATCTGAGAATAAATGTACTTCCAATACAATTTTGTATATTGTTATAAAGTGAGAATAACCCTGGAATAATAAGAGACACTCTGGAGTTCAAAGAGAGGGGATTGCTAGCAGTTCACCCCCAGATTTTCTGTGGTGATTGGTTGCTTTTATTGCGAGAGAACCCATGCTTTCAATGAGACATTTTTATCTTAAATGTAAGAATGAAAGAAAGAAAATCATGATAATGAGAAATATGATAAAATTGTTACTTAATGAATAATCTTCTTGCTTATTCATCTACTATAAATAGTTTGACCTTCCCACTTTAGCTGATAGCTATATATTATTCACTTTATTTTTCCCCAAGAGAACATACACGTTTACAAGACTATATACATAGTATCTTTTTTACTTTAGCTTTGATAGGTATAAATTTTAACAACTGATTATTTTTATTTTATTTTATTTTATTACAGTTCATTATGGATGATAATTTTGAAGGGATGTCTGTTGACCCAACCAATTCTGATTGTTTTCCGCCTCAACATACTAATACTGGAAATACTCCTCCACCACCCTCTGCTGATCCACCTCCAGATGCATCTCAATCTGTACCACCTAATCCTAACCCACCACCCAATCCCAATCCAGGCCAAGAGTCTCATGCAGAACCAAGAAATTTTAATCCCAATTATCCTTCTGCTCCTGAAAGTGCTGATCAGCAAGCAGATCAGCTAGGAAGAGATTGGGCTAGTGAAGTATTGAGGTAATTTTTTGGAGACCAATCATCATCTACTCAGCCTAACCAAGGAGCAAGCACAAGTGAAGCTGGTAAGTCAAATTTGTAGTGTATTCTTTTATTTAAAAATAACCAATTTAATTAACTTATTTTAATTTTTAGTGAATCCCTAAATCATTATGGGTATCAGTGATTACCACAGACTCAATTCAGCAGAGTCTCATGAACAAGAATGGGGGTTAAGGGCTGTAAGAGGCTTATTTAGAAGTAATGATGTTCCCAGGAGCTCAGACAGTCTAAATAGAAATATTTACTACTTTCTGAAGTATTGTCTTGGGGGACCAACACAAATAACAAAATATCCTGCGAGCCCAACACCTTTGGAGATTAAAAATTGGAAAGCTTGGAACCAATTCAAACTTTCCTAACCCAAGTCCAATCTTCTAACCATGCCAATTCTGCAGCTGATCGACAATTTCTGATAACCAATTCTATAGCCTTCTTTCAATCCAAAATTTGACTACCCAAATTTTTTCCAGCACCTGAGCCTTGAGGACTAATAGGAGGAGCACCTATCCCACTTTCTGTCAAAAGAAACTTAGAGCATGAATTGCAAGAAAAAGGATTTTGGAAATTTGCCTTTGATTGTACTTGCCGTGATTTTTTGGAATCAACTTGGAATTAAGTCATGGGAAGCATAGTTTGCAACCACTGTACCAGGTGGCTCACCACCTTGAATAAAATCAATCAGTCAAAGCTTCAGATCACTCAATGTGTTATTGAGAAATGGGTAGTTAATAAGGGGAAGGAGATGATAAGGTTGTTTGGGCAAGAAGAGGAAAGGGTGGAAAGAGAAAAGATGGAGAAGAGGGCAAGGGCACAAGTAAAACATTATTGTACCAAGGTAAGTTTTTTATTTTACTTTGCTTTTTGTTATTATTAAGCTGATTTAGCTGGAATTCAGATTGCTAGTGCATGCTACAAGTTAGAAAGAGATCTCTGCAGTGATGTGCCAGGTTTTGTTGTGCTTTTTCATGATACTAGGTGCATCTCTGATATTGAGGAAGGCCCACCACCTGCCCCAACTGCAACCATCCGAGCTATTCCTGGATGGTGAAATCCTGAACTCAATGATTTGTTTAAAAAAATGGATAAGATGATGCAGGACTTAGCCCATACACTAGCTCAAAGAAAATCAGCATTAAAAACATATTCATGGTCATCAGAAAAGACAGTTGCACAACATGGTATATTAAATGTTCCTAAATACCTCCCCAAGAATTGCTATTCAGAAAATTTTTTGGAAGGATTATCTGTGAATGAACATGAGTCACTTGTGGTTGGAGCTGATATCGATCTGGTAAAGATTCTGGAATCAATTAATACAGCATCAACATCATCATAACATAGGTATAACAGTGATCTTCTGTGTAATATAGCTATCTTATATTGAATTTTATGTATTCTGTTTTTTTCAAAGCAACTTGGTAAATGTTATAAGGTGATATTGAGAGAGAGTAACATTTTATTTAAGAAAAACAAATAATGTATGAGATATAAAGATGTATTTTCAACAAATTGATGGTCCATACCTCTTTATGTCACATTTATGTATACATATTGATTTCAATCAAATTTAATCTTGACCAATACATAGTGAATACACTTTCCAGGCATAGCTACCATTTAATATTCCAGTATCAAAATTAATTTTGATCAAAATCAATGAGCATGTTAATCATGAATTTCTGGAGTCAACTGCTTATTTTTATGCATGGTGCCTTTCCAACATTAATTTCGATTGAAATTAATTTTGATACTGGCATATTGAATGGTGGCTATTCCTGGAAAGTGTAAGTGGCATAGTGTGTATTCATTATGTATTGGTCAACATTAATTTTGATCAAATTCAATATTTACATTTGCATATTGAATCCAAACCAGCAAACAACCCAAAAAATTCTTCATAAAACTGCTCATTAATTTTGATTGAAATTAGGGTTGACCATATACATATTGAATGGTAGTCATATCTGGTGTTTGTATGTTGTAAAGCTTGTGTTCAATGTGTATTGGTCAACATTAATTTTGATTGAAATTAATATTAATGTGTAAATGATATATACAAGCTCAATATGCATTGTAACATGTTTACTTAAGAATAGAGGGTCCTAATTTTAATCTTACAGAGAAATTCTTTGTGGCATGTCAAATTCAATTTTAATTAAAATTAATTTTGACATGTTACCATGCATAACAGTAAGCAACTGACTGCATAAATTGATGATAATCATGAACCTTAATTTTGATTGAAATTAATGTTGCCAAATGCAGATTGAATAAAAGCTATTCCACTTACACTAGCCAGGCATATTTACTATTTATTATGTATTGGTCAACATTAATTTTTATAGAAATTAATATGGATATGTAAATATTATATTTACCCTCAACATTTATAGTAAATTTCAATACTTAATAATACTTGCTGTCCTTTACATGTCATGCAAAAAAGAATTATATCATTTCAACATTAATTTTGATCAAAATTAATGTTGGCATGCCATCATGCATTGAAACAACTAACTGACTGAAAAAGTTCATGATCAAAATGCTCATTAGTTTTGATGAAAATTAATGTTGACCAATACATAATGAATACACACTATGCCACTTACACTTTCCAGGCATAGCTACATGCAATATGCCAGTATCAAAAGTAATTTTGATTGAAATTAATGTTGGAAAGGCACCATGCATAAAAATAAGCAGTTGACTCCAGAAATTCATGATTATCATGCTCATCAATTTAGATTGAAATTAATTTTTGATACTGGCATATTTAATGGTAGCTATGCCTGGAAAGTGTAAGTGGCATAGCATGTATTCACTATGTATTAGTCAACATTAATTTTGATAGAAATTAATATGGACATGGACTATGCATAAAATTCCAATAAGTATAGGTAAGCTAAGCAGTTGGATTAACTGGTTTAATCAAGTACACCATATGAAAATTTATGTTTTTATGCCTTGGTTAATTTTAATCAATATTAATTTTAAGCAATTCATGTTGAATTTTATCTATGTCTGTGTAGTCCATGTGACATGGCTTGTATTCAATATGCAGGGGTCTACATTAATTTTGATCAAAATTATGAGGTTCATTGCCTCATAAATTTTGTGGTTTCTGTCAGGGTTCCATGCATGGTGCCATATGATACTTGTTAATTCCTATCAAAATTAAATTCAACACCAATATATTGAATACAAACCATGGCACTTACAGTACTTGGTCATAGCTAGAATTCAATATGCCAGTCTCAAAATCAATTTCAATAGAAATTAATCAGGATCCATGAAGTTTATCAATAGTGTATGAGTTAAGTTTCAAGTCATATGTTTCATCATTTTCTTGCACCCATTTCTAGGTTATCTCAACAATTTTTTTCAAGTTTTATTATATTAATAAAAACTGTGGTAAGTTGTGAAAAATTAGCTAATCCAAATCTAAAATTGAATATTAATGTTTTAATAATTTTGAATTTTGCTTAAGGTATTTCATTGGGTGATTCATAATAATATTTTATCAACTTAGTAGTCCTATAACTTTTGAAAAGTAACAATATTGGTATAGTTAGGGACAACAATGCAATATCTTGTGCAGACAAAGATATATTGTAAAATAAAACTATTCAATTATTTTTTCCCTTAGTTGTATCCAAGTTTATCAATGGTTTGGTTACTGGGCGCACACCCTAGCCCAACACTCCTCCTGTCACTTAAAAAACAAATTCTTATCTTAAATTCTAATGTTACCAATTTTATATTTATAATTAATTTCTTGTTTGGTGAGGCATATCAGTATATTCGTGAATCTCTCATTGTCATCTGAAAGTAAATTTAACAAATAGTTATAAAACATTATCCTTTTTTTCATATAATATACTAATTAAGTGTATCTCAATTGTTTAGGAGTAAATTCTAATTTAAAAAATTTTGTATTTACCCGTGGCAATTTGCATATGGGATATACATTTGTTATTATTTTTTTTCACACTAAAAGTCCCAAAAGAATTCCTAGTATTTTCTGTTAGCTACATCAAATTTTGCTTCAATATAAACAGGTTGTGATTTAGCATGTTACTCAGTTTACACCACTATGAATAATACATGTTAAAAAAAGCTCAAATAATATATAATCCCTCTCTTTATGTTTTCTGTTTCTTTCATCCTCACTTTAATTTAAATATTATTCAATTTTTTATCCTATTAAATTATCAAATGCAATTTTCTAGAATAGAGTTTCTTATAATTATTCATCATATTACATCATAATTTTTTGATATCAAATACTTTTTTTAATATTCATTAATCAATATGTCTAGTATTCAAAATAATACACCTCCACTTTGTATGTGTATCATGTTCCTCTCTCTTAATTTATATATTTCACTTATGTTCTATATCTTTTTTTTTCAAAAAATTGATTTTCCAGCGCCCGAGTAATTTCCATCCCACTATCTGATTGATACTTGCTTTGAAGCTTTTGAGCTTGCACCATGTCTGCCACATGGCATGGCACCTAACCCTCCTGTACTTAGCAATGAGAGGCAGGAAGTAACAAGAGTTCAGTATCACAATTTACTTGAATTGGCTAGAGATAAAACAGAAGAACTTGTCAAGATCCTTAACAATAATCCTTCTCCTTCATATTTATCTAACCCTTGTAACAACTTACTCTAATATGTCAAAAGCCTTGAAAAATGTATGTTCTTCACTTTTTTTGTCTCCTTTTAAATCAGTAGATAAGATTATTAATATTTTTTTTCTTCATATATATTTGTAGCTTACAAGGAGGGTGTGATTCCTCCTGATGAAGTCATTGTCATTAGGGATGATGATGAGACAGATGAACCATCAGCTTCAACTCATGCTTCAACTTCTAAGGAAAATCTTGAAACACCTGTTATCCACTCCAAGAAAAAGAAATTATCCCAAGGCTCCTCTTTTGTTTGACGTATTAAACTGGCTTCTGCTAATGACTTTTCTGATGTATCAAATAATAAATCTCAAAAAAAAAGCAAAGGATTTAGCAATGAGTATATTCTTGTTTCCTTTTTTTTATTCTTATTCTTTTATCTTTAAAGTTCTATCATATATCTCTTTTATTGCTTACATATTGTACTTTTTATCTTTCTTTTGATATTTTGTACCAGAAACTCACCTACTGTAGATTGTTACATCCATAAACTCCCTCTACCTGATGGAGATGATGAAAAGAGCAATGAAAATAGCAATGATGAACTGTCAGAATATGAAGCTATGCTTGCTCATCAAAACAAGCAAACTTTAAAATCTTCTTCAAGACATGACAATATTATTGATAAAGATGATGATTCAAACAGCTCATCACCAAATTCCTTCATTTCTAAGAAGCAATACCCATCACCTCCTAAATTACCTACTTTGACCTCTTTGAAAGCTTCTCTACCAATGAAATCAACTCCAATCAAGATATCAAACAAAGTTCTAACTTATTCACCCTCAGTTCTAAAAGACTCTGATTTGCAGGAGGAATTCTGTAAAATTGATAAATTTTATAAAGGTAGATTCAGCACATTAAAAGCCCTTAGGTTGTGGTTGGAAATTGTTACTCTCCTCAAATTACGCTCTTCTACTTCTTTTCAAGAACCCATGTTAAATATTCCAATTTTTACTTTTCATTGGGAAAAATCTTGTGGAGAACATTGGCTTTCAAAACTTACTGAGTTATGTAAGTTAACATAATTTTTAGTCTTAAATTTTTTCTTTTACTTATTTTTTTTTCTTTTTGTAGCAAATATTTTTTAGAGATTGATAGCTCACAGCTATGAGTACTCGATAATACTGATTTCAAAAAAATGGAAGATTTATGTGATCCTGATGGTTTAAATATTAAAATTATTTCCTCAACAAAGAAAATGGTGTGCCATTCCACATCTGGGTATGCCACTTAGGTTTATTTTTGAAGATTAGTAGCAATATTCTGGATTATAAGGCTGGATATTTGGAATTTTGGAAGTGACTTATAGTATTATTGGTGGATATGGTGTGCTGATGGAGTGGCCACTGAGCTCCAGTGCTCCTGTGCGCTCTGGTTTGCTCTGGTGATTTTCCGGTGCAAAAGCGAAGTGTACTGGAGAAATTCTGTCATGGTGGCAAAATTAACTCACTGTGGCAAATTTAGCTCATTATGGCAAAAAGAGCTCATTGTGGCAAAATTTGCTCACAATGGGAAATTCTGGTCACTGGGTTAAAGTTTGGTCACTGTACCAAAGTTTGGACACTGTATTAAAGTTTAGTGACTGTGGAAAAATTTGGCTATTGTGGCAAAATTTGGTTAGAACTTATTATTCTTGTTAGATCAATAGTTTATTGTAGATCCTATGCATGTAGGGTATTGTTGGAAAGGTCTGGAGTAGGAGAATCAGATAGAAAGGGGGGGAAATCTTAGTCTTCTACATGTTTATTATCTTTTAGTTTTGATAACAAGGGTCTTTTTTGAATATAATTAACAACCACATTCATATTTTTCATTACTCAACATTATTTAAATAAAATTGTAATACCCTTATAACATTTATATTTTTCATACCACTTTTGAAATACAACACAACAATATTATTTTCATCACATATAGGGTATCTTTGGAAAGTTCTCAATCTCAGGGACTTGTTTTTATTGTCATCTCATGAAAAATAAAAATCTTATAAAAACATAAAAGTCTTTCTTTACAGATCTTTCACTGGTACACCTTAATTGTTGTAATCAGTATTTCTTTCTCAACTTCTGCTATTTTCTAAATCTCAATAAGCATTTATATAAATCAGAGTTTTATATATATATTTCAATCAATTCAAGTAAACTAGAGAGCTTATTTATTTGAAAAAACCTTATTTTACTTAGAAGGACAGGTTTTTCATCGGTTTATCCAACTCCTTCCAATTCTGCTTACAGCAAGGCGACTGTAAGAGTCTACCTACATATTTGGAGCCCAACGTGGGGTTTGAAATCTCTAGCTTTTTCTAGGGCTTATTTGGATCTAGGACTTTCTTAGCCTGCAAGAGGCTTATTCTTTGGAACTCTAATTGATTTTATTTTATTAGCCTGCAAGAGGCTTGATTATTTCAAATGGTTTAAATGCTTTCTTACTTAATTGGGATGTCTTCTTCAACTGCTTCTGGATATTCTCTTCCTCTCACTCCTTCAGTTAGGATTGTTTCTTGGGATGGCCCAAATTTTAATGGGGAGGAGGTTAAATGGTTTATTAGAAGGTATAAAGCTGCTGCTGCTGTTGATGGTGCTTCTCATGTGGATATGGTGAAGCAGGTTAGCTTTTTTATTGCTGATAGGGAGGTGGAAAAAGAAGTCATTGCTATGCAGGCTTTCAAGGATATGGATTGGGTAAAGCTGTCTAAGGCTATGGTTGATAGATGGGGTGTTAGGTTTAATATGCTGGACCTTAATAAAATTGTTGGTGATTGGCAGGCATAGGGTGGTGTTTCTTCCATGGCTGATTTTAATAAGCTATGTGTTCAATTCAATAAAGTGGCCAAATATCTTATTCTGGTGGACAAATTGGTGCATGAGAATCAAGCTAAGTATCTGTTCTGGTCAGCTTGCAGTAGGGATATTAGAATGAACGTCTTGAAGGATCTCTCAAGAAATGATTTGATGAAGGAACTACCCAATGGTGAACAAAAACTTCCAGCTTTAGAGGTCATCAAAGAAAACATTCAAGCCCATCTTAAATTAATGGTGTTGGACAAGTATTGGTAGTCTTGCACTCAGTATGTCAGCAAGGTTAGTGAAGTTTTGGCTGAAAAAAACAATATCATGGTCAAAGCTCAAGAAGCAAAGAAGGCTCACATGGGACTACCAGTGGAAAAAGTTGAGGGCAATGTGGAAAACAAGATGGTCAATCATTTGGCCAATTTAAGGAATCAATTAAAGATTTTGGCCAAGAGACTCAGAAGGCCAATAAGGCCCCAATTGCTTCTTTGTTGACATCAACTTCTTATCAATCAAGGGGATATGAACGTCAAAATTTTAATGCAATGGCTATGGTAACCAATTCTCTGGCAATGGCAGGAATGGGAATGGTAATGGTGGAAATGGTTTTAGAGGTGGCTATGATGAGCCAAAGGTGTGCTCCTATTGTAATAGGAGGGGGCACAGAGTTGGAGTATGTTTTACTCTAGATAAAGATTTGGATTCTGGGAGAGTGTTATTTGATGGCAAGTTTTATAAATTTCCTGATGGATCTTTCATCAAGCCTAGTGATGTAAAAGTGCCTTCTGATTTGGTTAGAAGGAATATGGCAGCTAAAAGAAGAGCCCAATTTGAAGAATTAAAAGAGGATGATGATAATGCCAAAGGTGGCAAAAATGGTGATGATAAAAGTGGTGGTAAATCTGATAAAGCTAAAGAGAAAGAGGTCAGTAAGGCCACATTTTCAACTTCTTTTGGTTGTTTGGAGCTGGCAACTGTTTCTAAAGTGGAGGGTTACTGTATGGCTTGCAAATATGATGTCAATTCTGCTAGAAGAGCAGCTGCTACTAAAGCTAAAAGTAGCATTCAGAGCCAACTAAAGGCTAAACCTGGAAAGGCAATTAACAAGTTGATACCTTGCTCTAAGGATGAAATTTATAGAGTGAAGAAGGGGATGGCTGATATGGGTCCTCCTAGTTATGGAAAGTTTGATTTAAATGGTGAGCCTATGCTACAAGATTATTCGGATTCTGAGGAGGACGTACCTTTGGAGTCACTACCCAGAACAAGTTTTAGCAGTTCCATCCCAATGGAGGGAGTAAGAAGGACTAGCAATGGATCAGGATTAGAGAAAGAAGCTGGTGAAGAAGCTAGGGTTATATGTAGTGAAGATGTTATTATGGGGGGTGAAGATGGCAATGTGGGTTCTCAAGAGGTGCCCAGGGCCAAGGTAATTAAATCTAAAGTCTAGTACAAATGGCCAGTAGTATCTGGTCAAGATAATATGATGGAAGATGTTTTAAATAGGGTGAATCAATTTCAGATTCCCTTATCTTTAGGAGAGCTATTCAAAATTAGTCCGGCGCTTTCAGAGAAGCAAAAGAAGCATCTGAAAAGGCGACGGGTTTCCACTGGAGAGGTGGAATGTATTTGTGAAAATTCTGAGAAGTTTGGGGAGGATGTGGAAACACATTTTTCTGCTCCCCTGGGTTACCTGGTGGTAGCTCTTAATGGTAAAGAGGTTAAGGCCTTGGTCAATTCAGGGTCTCAAATTAATATGATTTCTTTAGAGCAAGAAACGATTATAGGCTTGCCAATTAAAACTGGTACTGGGTAAACCTCAGAAGTATTGGAGGGCATGCAACAGAGCTGATGGGTATGGTTGAGCATGTCAAATTAGGTATTGGTGGATATATTGGTAAGGTTCACTTTTATGTGGCCAGAGGGGCAGTGAAAACTGTTCTTGGTGGTCCTTTTTTGATGGATTTTGAAGCCCGGATTGGCTATCAGTCTGGAATGGGTATTAGTTTGGAGATTACTAGAGAGGATATGAGGAGGCTACATATGCGGTTGGCACCTCCTGGAGATGAAGGTTGGGAGACACGGCCAGGGATCACTACTCTGTGTCAGTGTTGTACTTGCATCAAGAAGCAGTGTATTAAACATATGGCTTCTGGTGAATTGTGTTTAGAGGGGGATTATGGAGACCCTCATTTATTGGGGTAGCAGGGGCTGATCACTCTAATGTTGCAATCTCTCCCCAGGATAAGATCCCAGATTGCAATAGGTCAGCTCACTTGGAGATAATTCAAATGGATTCTCAATTATTTTCTGTTAATAATACGTTAAATTTTTATTATGTTTTCAAATTTTTGGTTTGTCTCACTTCTCTGTCAAGATTTTTGATCACATTCAAGAATGGATCAAGAGGGAAGATGGGAAATATTATGTTGAATAAAAATTGGAATGGTTTATTTTCTGACCTCCATCAAGAGGGTAAACTGCAATTATTTCATCAAAATTCTATAAAAAAGCTTAGTATAATTAAAATACAAAAAAATAATTTTTGTGATAATTTGATTCCGGTCCTCCAGAAAGAGGATAAACTGCCAAATTTTTTTACAGGTGATTTTTTTATGGATAAGGGAAATAAAGGTGTTGGAAAATTTTTTGATAAATTAGACAAAGGAAAAGGGAAAAGGGTTAAATTTAAAAATGAAATAAAATATTTTCCTACTTAAATTGATTCTGATTCTGACAAAGAAGGAAATTCCTTTGATGAAATTTTTAATGGTGATACAAAAATAAATATTTTACCTCAAGCTTATGTAGATGTGGAAGCAGCAAAATATAAGAAGGTAGCAAATAAAATCCGACTGATTATTGAACCGCTACCTGCTGAATTAAATCCACCTTTGAAAAGACCAAGGCTATCAAGAGATCCTTATGAATGTCCCTTGGTGAAGATTCCACCTGAATTCACTGAAACATCAAGAATCACTTTTGATAGATTAGGTGTTGTTAATGTTGGACCTGATGGTTGGTTGTCTGGAGAAGAGAAGAAGTTGTTGTTGGATGTGATGGTCAAGCGAGAGAAGGCCATTGCTTTTGTAGAAGAGGAGAGGGGTGTGTTGAAGCATTCCTATGGGGAGCCTTACAAGATTCCTGTGGTATGTCATGAATTGTGGAAGAAAAAACCAACTTGGTGAAGATTCCACCTGAATTCACTGAAACATCCAGAATCACTTTTGATAGATTAGGTGTTGTTAATGTTGGACCTGATGGTTGGTTGTCTGGAGAAGAGAAGAAGTTGTTGTTGGATGTGATGGTCAAGCGAGAGAAGGCCATTGCTTTTGTAGAAGAGGAGAGGGGTGTGTTGAAGCATTCCTATGGGGAGCCTTACAAGATTCCTGTAGTATGTCATGAATTGTGGAAGAAAAAACCAACTTGGTGAAGATTCCACCTGAATTCACTGAAACATCCAGAATCACTTTTGATAGATTAGGTGTTGTTAATGTTGGACCTGATGGTTGGTTTTCTGGAGAAGAGAAGAAGTTGTTGTTGGATGTGATGGTCAAGCGAGAGAAGGCCATTGCTTTTGTAGAAGAGGAGAGGGGTGTGTTGATGCATTCCTATGGGGAGCCTTACAAGATTCCTGTGGTATGTCATGAATTGTGGAAGAAAAAACCAATCTCAATTCCGGCTGCATTAAAAGAAGCTTATATCAATGTTGTCAGAGAACGGATTTGCACTGGACTGTATGAGAAATCATCATCAAGTTATTCTAATCCGGTATTTTGTATCAAGAAACCAAATGGCAAACTTAGAGTATTTCATGATCTCAGGGAATTAAATAGGGTTACAATAAAGGATGCTGGTATACCACCTAGTGCTGAGGAGTTTTTGGAAGCATTTTCTGGGAGAGTGTGTTATGGTTTAGGAGATATTATGGGGGGATATGATGAGAGAGAGTTGCATCCAGACTCTAGGCCTCTCACCACTTTTGATACACCGCTAGGACGATTACAATTGAAAAGATTACCTCACACTACGCAATATTGGGGGTGGACTTGCTAGCAAGTCCTCAACCTGAACTCAGATGGAACTCAGATGGAACTCAGACTGAACTCATACTGAACCCATACTGAACTCTACTTGAACACCCACCTAAAACTGTTCTTCTGAGTGGTGTTCATTCCTGATTGTATGGCTCCTTTATCAATAGCTCAATGTGTGTTCAATCTATGGTGAGTTTGGGTCCAAGGTTGCGGACTTGCTAGCAAGTCCGCCCCCCATATTGTGTGGTGTCAAGGAGCAACAAATTCAGTTGCCATTTATCAAGCTCAGATGGCTTGAATTCTTCAAGATTAAATTCCTCAATATTCTGGAATATTTATTGATGATGGAGGAATTAAAGGAACTTCAACAGATTACAATAATGAAGTGTTGGAGGGGAACCCAGGGATACAAAAATTCATCTAGGAGTATGCAATTACTTTAGAGAGGATCTTGTTTAGAATTGAAGAAGCTGGTTTAACTATTTCGGGTTCAAAATTTTCATGTTGTGTGCCAGCTTTAGAGATTTTAGGTCATGTGGTATGTAGAGAGGGTAGGATTATGTCCAAGAAGAAAGTGAATAAAATTCAGTCCTGTCCAAGACCCAAGAATACAACCAAATTTAGGGGGTTTTTAGTTGTATGTGTTTATGTTTGAATGTTTATCAAGGACTTTTCTTCATTGGCAGCTCCGTTGAGAAGGTTGACAAGAAAGGATGCAGACTGGGAGTGGGATGAAGAGTGTGAAAGGGAATTTGAGAGATTGAAGAAGGTTTTGGGGAAGGATTTAGTCCTGTACAAGTTAGATTATGGAAATGATTCTGGTAGGATTTATTTAGCAGTTGACTCAAGTCAGGTTGCTTCTGGGGCAGTTTTGTCTCAGATGGATAAAGCTGGTTACATTAGGACAGTTAGGTATGAATCTGTGGTATTCACCAAAGTCAAATCAAGATATTCTCAGCCAAAATTGGAACTGTGTGGAGTGGCAAAAATTTTACAGAAACTTCAAAATGTTTTATGGGGTCAGCACTTTGAATTGCAAGTGGATGCGAAATCTTTAATTCAAATGATTAATTTCCCAAGTTCACCAAATGCACCTATAACTAGATGGGTAGCATTCATCCAACATTTTTCTTTTGAATTAGTTCATAAGCCTGGCAAAACTTTTACTATGCCCGATGGTTTGTCAAGATGACCACCCACTGAAGATCATTCAGACTCAGGAGAGTTCAATGAAGATATACCTATGATTAAAGCCAGCACTAAAGGAGCTGAAGACTTTCCATACCTCCCCCATGAGGTTAAACTGGCAGGACTATTGTATTTAGATGATTTTGATAAAGACCTCCACCAAGAGGATAAACTGGAAAATTACTTTTATGTTGATAAAATTGGTGTGAATAAATTTGGTAAAAAAGAGGTAGAAGAAGATATTGTGTATATAGATGAAGATGGAGTGGTAGTTTGGGATAATAGTAGGTTAAGGAAGGGTGTATATGTTGGAGAATTAGAGAATTTGGTTAAAAAGAGGATGGAAAAATCTATGTGTATAAAGGGTGAAGAAGAGAAAGAGGTATTTCAAATTTGGTTTCTAAGATGTCAAAAGGTTTAGAAGAAGAATATCAACATCGTTCAATCAAGAATCAAATTTGTGGTCAATGTCTATTGGCTCATTCATGTGCAGGCAATATTGGTGATAGAGAAGTGCCCATTGATATTATATTAATCGATTTTCAAGATGAAGTCTGAGGTCAGACTGGTTTTTATTTGTTGTTGGTCAAATATTTATTGACTTTGGAAAGGCCAGAAGATTGTGAAGACAATGAATGGATGGCTATAAAAAGGAATTTATCTACGTTTTACTTATCTGGTCAACAATTAATGAAAAGGAGGTATCTAAATCCTTATGTAGTTTTAACTCAAAAGAAAGGGCAAGAATTAGTTTTAAAGTCACTGCATGAAGATCTTGGGCATAGAGGCATTGGAGAAATGTTCAGAAGAATTGCTGATCAATTTTGGTGGCAAGGCATGAAGATGGCTGTTAAACATTGGGTTCAGTTATGCAAAGAATGTCAAAGAAGAAGTTATTTAAGGCCAAAAGAACCTGGACATGCTACCAGCAAAAATACTCACTTTGGAAGGGTTATCTTGGATGCGGGTCATATTAAGGAGGGATGGTATAAATATTTAATTGTAGCCAGAGATGATTTATCTGGTTGGGTAGAGGCAGCGCCTCTTATTAATTTGACTGCCAAAAATTTGGCAGAATTTATTTTGATAAGTTGGGTGTATCTATATGGATTTATGAAATTGGTAACGGTAGATCAAGGTCCTGAGTTTGGGACAGAGTTTAGAGAAGCTATATCAGAAGTTGGGTCAAAGGTTAGGGTAACAACCCCTTATTATCCTGAAGCTGAAGGTATGGTTGAAATAGGGCATCAAATTATTAAGGATGCTTTAGTCAAAATGTGTGGGTCGAGTGCTGAAAATTGGAGGCATTATTTACCTTTATTTTTATTTGCTGATCAAAATACTGCCAAAAGGACAACCGGATTTTCACCCTATGAGCTTGTTTTTGGACAGAAAGCAGTTTGACCTGTTGATTTGGAAACTGAATCATATCTTGGAGTTGACTGGGACATGGTCAAGACTACTGGAGAGTTATTATATGCAAGAATGATGCAACTAGAAAAGAAAGAAGAGTACTTAGAAAAGGCATCTTCACAGATGATGAAGATCTGAAATCAGTCAGTAAGATATTGGGATGAGCAGTTGGCACATCGACTTAGAAAACCTTTGAAAACTGAAGATATGGTTTTGGTGTATAATAGGAGTTTGGAACGCCAATGGGGAAAGATGTTTGCAGATAGGTGGAATGGACTGTATAAAGTCAAGGAACAAGTATCTGGCAGTTCATATGTGGTAGAAGAGTTGGATGGAGTAGCTTTGAAGAAGAGGGCAGCAGCCTATCATGTCAAGCATTTCTATCCTAGAGGCACCCAGAGTGCAGAAGTTTGACTCCAAAACAAGGATAAACTACATAATTGATTAAATAAAATTTTGTCAAAGTTTAACTCCAGAATGAGGATAAACTACTTTGTTATTTAAAATAGTACTGTTGTTTTACTATGGTATGGGAGACAAAACCGTTAACAAAATTTACGACATTTATGAAGACATTTGTTTGAAAATTCTTAAAACTCTTAAAAGCGACAAAAATTATGAAGAAGATATATGTTGGATTGATAAATTTTTTTACTGGTAGAAGTGTTCACAGGGGAACCTTTTGAATTAAATATTGGCAAGTTTGGGGGTAATTGATGAGCTGGCTGCTCTATACACAATTACCCCACATTGTTCATTACCAATTTTTCCCTGTTTCTAGTTGAATCCTGGCATTGTTTTTGATCTATAGGAAGTCCGCTAAGACTATAAACTGGAACGTACAAAGAGACAATTCTCTCACTGCCGGATTCAAGATTCTTTTTTATTTTTGTTTTTGTTATTTCTTTTATGTTAGATTTTTTATATAATAAAATATGTTTTTCTTTTATTTTAATTTTTATAATACTATAAAATATTGTTAAGGGTGATGCTCACTGGTGGTCTCTAATCATTTTTACAAATTGGAGGGAGCCCACCCAGTGATCATTATCATAAGATTTTATTTTTCTAAACTTTCATTTATTAATCTTGTATTTTCAATTTCTCAAAATTGTGTAACCACATCAAGTTGCACTTGGATGTGGGTATGATGTCAAGGGTACGGCTCATCAATTGGCTGGGGGGCATCCTTTAAATTTTATTTTACATTTCATAAATTTTATATTTCAAATTCGTCTATCATTTTTTTTAAAATTAAATTTTAAATTTTATTTCATAACAATCTTTTATAACCTTTTATTATTTTCATTATTAAAAAATCAAAATAAATAAAATAAAATAAAATAAATATAATAAATATAAAATAAAATAAATAAATAAAATAAAAATAAAAGAAATATATAAACATACAATTATTTTTTTTTAATTTTGTTAAATTTAATTTTCAATTTTCTTTTGTTTTATTTCTTTTATAGTATATTTTATATAGGAAAAAGGGTCAAGAGGAGCTCAAGCAAAACTGGATCCTACTTCAAAATGTTTAGTTCTCCAAGACATTAAACTGGCTTCTTTTCAAGACTTTCTTTAAGGTCTTATTTGTATTCAAGATCTTTAGTCCACTAAGACTTTAAACTGGATAGTTTTTACAATTTTTTTTTCAAGAATTTGGTTCCTCATTGGATCTGTTAGTCCACTAAGACTTTAAACTAGATAGGTTTTACAATTTTATTTCAAGAATTTGGTTCCTCATTGGATCTTTAGTCCTCTAAGACTTTAAACTGGCTGTTTATGATTTTATTTCAATATATGCTGTTAGTCCTCCAAGACTTTAAACTGGCTAATTTTCAAGGACGTTCAAGATTTTATCAATATTTTTGGAGTAGGTTTTGTATAGTAGTTGGAGTTGGTATTGATCAAATTTTTGGTCCACCATGACCTTAAACTGGTATTTCAGTAAATGTTTGGTCCACCATGACCTTAAACTGGCAAGTTTATCATTCTTTGGTCCACTATTCCCTTAAACTGGATTTTCTATTGATCAAAAGTTTGGTCCACCAAGACTTTAGACTGGATTACCCAAATTATTCAATCTTTGGTCAATCCTAGGCCTTAATTAGGAAGAATTCATGCACATAAACGATCTCTAGTCCACTAAGACTATAAACTGGCAATTGATTAAATGTTTGGTCCACCAAATCTTTAAACTGGAATGTCAATCTATTTGGTGCTGTTAAGCTTTAGGAGGATAAATATTTAACAGGTAATGATGCTAAGAAGGAATAATGGTTTAATTTGGTGAAATTTGTGGCGCTTTAACATGGTCTAAAAGTTTAAAATCAAATATTGGAAGCCTCTATAAAAGTATTTTGTAAAGGTTGCTGAATAGCAAATGGATGAAAATTATGATGAAGGAATCAGAAGTCAGGGTGGTAGTTGGATTTATTATTGTTTTATTTTAAAGCCTCAGTGTTAGGCTGTTTTTTTGGAAGCTTGGAGGACCTCATGGCAAGATTGGAATCAAAGAATTCGGCTCAGTGGGGGGACCTATGAGAATGGAATCAAGTGTATTCAGCTCATTAGGGAGATCCACTCTCTCATGCTGTGACATAGTGGGAAGACTGGTATATGGGAGTCTGAAGGGATTCAAACCTTGCTCTCAGAAGTGGAATCATCACAAAAATTTATTTATTATTATTATTATGATTTATATCAAGAGCCAGAGAAGAAGCAAACAGTTTAAATTTGTAGAAGACCAGCTAAAACAACGTTCATCAAAATAAACAAATTAGAAATGGTAATTTCTTTGAAATTGTTCAACATCATTATCAAAACTTTGAATTAGGAGTCTTCTCTTTAGGTTGTCTTCATGATTATTGACTGGAGTTTCTTGAAATTAAGCCAACATTTTTTGTTTCAACTCATTATTAAAGTCAAGAAAAAGATAGCAATGAAAATTAGGATAATGGTTGATATAATCCATCTTTACTTTGCCAACGTCATCGGTGTTGGTTATTTTGACAGCTAAAAGTTCAAAGAATATTTTAAAAGTTATCATTAGTTATGGTTAAAATTTTTTTTTATGAGATTATTAAATCTAACATTTTGAGCCAGGAAACATTGTTTCAGAAAAATTTGTTGAATGAACTGGCATTATAGGATTAGGATCTTGAGAAGGCTGAATTAGGCTGGGATCCATTGATGAAGATTGAACTTTAGAAGAGGAAGCTGTTTTTGAACAAATTTTTTTGAAGAAGACTTGGATTTTAGATCGCTTTTTGGCTATTGTAGGATCAGGAAGAGCCACTGGTCCAAGATATACATTTGTTCTGGAAGGAGCTATAGGCCAGTTATATTTTACTTTCTTTACACGGCACAAGTTGCAAGCAGTTCTATAAGGGAGATCAGGATTGGACATTAGACAGGCTACTTTGTAGTGATTGCATATATCACATGGAGCGACTAGTTCTTTGAAAGACATTTTGAAAATAATGAGTTTGGAAATTTGATATAGAAGGAACTTGGTTTATGAAGTGAGGGGAGATATGGAAGATTTTGGGCAATCAATTATGCAAAGTTGGGAATGAGGACATTCCATATTGGAGGGAGGATGTGGCATTCCAGAATTTGGGTATTCCACTTAGGTTTATTTTTGAAGATTAGTAGCAATTTTATGGATTATAAGGCTGGATATTTGGAATTTCGGAAGTGACTTGTAGTATTATTAGTGGATATGATGTGCTGATGGAATGGCCACTGAGCTCCAGTGCTCCGGTTTGCTCCGGTGATTTTCCGGTGCAAAAGCAAAGTGTACTGGAAAAATTCTGTCATTGTGGCCAAGTTTGGTCATGGTGGCAAAATTAGCTCATTATGGCAAAAAGAGCTCATTGTGGCAAAATTTTCT
Source organism: Hemileia vastatrix (assembly GCA_030280995.1). Classification (NCBI taxonomy): domain Eukaryota; kingdom Fungi; phylum Basidiomycota; class Pucciniomycetes; order Pucciniales; family Zaghouaniaceae; genus Hemileia; species Hemileia vastatrix. The sequence goes on from JASXTE010000012.1 coordinate 7,995,879, forward strand.
CACAATGGGAAAGTCTGGTCACTGGGTTAAAGTTTGGTCACTGTACCAAAGTTTGGACACTGTATTAAAGTTTGGTGACTGTGGAAAAATTTGGCTATTGTGGCAAAATTTGGTTAGAATTTATTATGCTTGTTAGATCAATAGTTTATTGTAGATTCTATGCATGTAGGGTATTGTTGGAAAGGTCTGGAGTAGGAGAATCAGATAGAAAGGGGGGAAATCTTAGTCTTCTACATGTTTTTTGTCTTTTAGTTTTGATAAAAAGGGTCTTTTTTGAATATAATTAACAACCACATTCATATTTTTCATTACTCAACATTATTTAAATAAAATTGTAATACCCTTATAACATTTATATTTTTCATACCACTTTTGAAATACAACACAACAATATTATTTTCATCACATATAGGGTATCTTTGGAAAGGTCTCAACCTCAGGGACTTTTATTTATTGTCATCTCATTAAAAATAAAAATCTTATAAAAACATAAATGTCTTTCTTTACAGATCTTTCACTGGTACACCTTAATTATTGTAATCAGTATTTCTTTCTCAACTGCTGCTATTTTCTAAATCTCAATAAGCATTTATATAAATCAGAGTTTCATATATATATTTCAATCATTTCAAGTAGAATAGAGAGCTTAGTTATTTGAACAACCCTTATTTTAATTAGAAGGACAGGGGTTTCTTCAGTTTATCCAACTCCTTCGGATTCTGCTTACAGCAAGGCGAATGTAAGAGTCTACCTACAACGGATCACCCTGAATCCAATCTTATCCAAATGCTCATGAGATTAATTATCCCAAGTGATCACTGTCATTCTTCATGGGTATCTCTTATATCATCTTCACTTTATCTTACCACACATGAATTCAGACAGCTTCCATCACATCAAAACATTAACTCATATTTTCCAATTGAACGTGGTCTTCAGCTTCTAGCTCACCTTTCAAATCTGAAGAGTCCGATTCCTGATGGCTTAGAAGTTGGTCCCACTGCACTTTAAACCTGTGATATATCAATTTCAACTCTTCTTCAAATCAGAAATATTATCATTGATATAATTATGTCAATTATCATTCTTAAATCAAAATATTGTGCTGCAACAATATCAAGTGGCAAGACTAACGAAGCTCCACAATCAAGTCAGAAAAAAAAATACTCAACTGACTATAATGAAACAGAAACAAAAGGCTGCGCTAAAAAAGATAAATTCTGAATACTCCCACCACCAATATCAATCTTTCACATTCTATATAATCAATGGTTTCCATGGTTTATTTCTTAGCTCTCAAGATCATAGATTGGCTTCAGAAGCTGATTGCTTGGAGTTGATATCAGAAATTAAGTTTCTTAATTTACATGAAAAAAAAAATATTTGATGGAAGAAATAATTTGGAAGAATTTAAATAACTATATTTTAAAATTAATAAAACCTTTTATAGGCAAGTGTGATCCATTTCCTTTAAAATTTGATACCCCAAGTCCTCGAGGAATTGCTAGGGCTATTTCTGCAGATTTTCATAATCACTGGAGCTCCATTCAGCCAGTATCACCTTTTTTTTCTAAACATAGCCTTTCAATAAATTAATATTCCAACATGTAAATAGATAAAGTTCTATGTATATGATTTATCTTGTATAACTCAAGTTATTTTCCTTCTAATACATCAAACATGTGACCATCTTTGATATTTATTAGAAAACCTTTGACATGATTTTCTAGATTAATTATTAAAAAAATTATTGTAAGTCCAGAAATAACAAAGATTTTAAAATCTACTTATATGATTTCAAATACTTGTATTAAATTCTTAAATATTTTATTGTTTATATAAAAATATGATAACTGCTCTAGTTTTGTTACTTTACCTTTAATATTGAATAATCTATTAATTTTTACAAATTTTCTCATTGATTGCAACATTTTGAATCAGAAGTAGACCAACTTAAATAATTAAATGAGTGTATTCTTAAAAAAATACAATTTAATCTATTTTTGATTCAAAATTCTTTCATCAACTCTTTATTATTAAATTTTTTATTAATAAGCCTGCTTGACCTAAAATACTATACAGTTAATTTGGTAGCATTAAAAGCAAATTTTTATGGCTAATATATTTCAAATTCTTCATTATAGTTTTTTTATTTTAGAACCTTTGCTACCAATTTAATAAAAATGACATTTAAAGATTTCACAACTTATATATTTCCTCAAAAGTAAATCAAATTTTCTTATAATATTTTGAAAGAAATATTATTCTATTTCACAAATAAAAAAATAGATAATACTATAATCATCACAACTGAAAATGTTACAGCTACTCCCAGTATTTATCATGTTTAATTTTGCATTAATTTGTGTATATATGATATAAATTTTTAATATTTAAATATCTAAATATTTTAGATTTGTCTTAACATTAGATAAATAATACTTTGCTGATTCTATTTCTTCCTCTATTAAGTCATCTCTTTTCAAAAAATCTCTCAAAGCACTAATCAAATATTCAAACCTATATTTTTCTTCTTTAATTTCCAAGTACTCTGAAATATCAATATCAAAAACATTAAACTTTTCTATAGCATGGAAATTTCTAGTGCTGATTTGAATAGATGAACCTGTCCTCGTGAAGCCAGGAATTTGGTGACATCTTAAGGTAAAATGCCTCAGTTGATTGGAAGGCCATAATGTCACTGTTATTCTATTAGTTGCTTCAAAGTTGATTTTACTTCAAATTTTGGGAAACATAAGTTCTCCACCTGTTTTTTGTGGTTGGGTCTTATTGTACTTCATATGAATGGTATTATTTTCTGTATCTTTAGGAAAAAATATTCCTAAAGTATACTCACTTACATCCTTATCAAGATGAACCTTATTGGAGAACCCATTACCATTTTCTCCAGATGTCCAAGTTAAATTACTAGCAAATGGTACACCCTCTTCTTCACTCAAAACTTTTGAAAATCCAGGAATATTAAGTTTTTCACAAAGATTAGTTGCCTCGTTGTACTTTACATATGATATTTTTTTAAAAAAACATTCAAAGTACATTGCAATCCTCTTCATTCGTTTTTTATATTCATCGGTGTGTACAATATCATCAGTCTATTTATCTGCAAGGAATAGCATTCAAAAATTCAGTATTTAAATTAAAAAAAGTGATACTTACAAATATATAAAGATTTCTTCCTATCTAAAATAAAGCCACCACCAAAAATGTTTCCAAAACCCCCATCTCTTTGATGATAACCATAATTTGTAATTTCATTTTCACAGTAAGAAAGATCCTTAATGCATTGCACCGTAGCTTCTAACATATCTAGCTCTTTGAGCTCATGAATTTCAAAAGTCTGCACAAGAACATTAGGTATTAAGGCACCTTTTGGTTTATAAATACTACAACCAGGGTAAAATTTGAAATAATTATTGAAATCTGTCATATTATTTGCATAAGATTGTGCATAGAAATGGGGCTTCTTCCTGTTTGTATCCATTCCAAGAGCGTTTACAAGTTTCATTCCGGTAGCAATGTCTTTTTCCCACCTATTTTTAGGGCTCTTCCCTGGCCGTTTTTTTTTTCAAATTGTTACTCATTGATGGTTTGATCCTAAGAGAATTCAATTTTGATTTAAAATAGAGAACAATAGAAAATTAGAAAATAGTTACAGAATTTCAATTATCAGTCAATGATTCCTTTATCTTTATCATATCTTCAATATTAGAAATATAAAATTAGCATATCTACATATTAGTAAATTTATATACTTTTTCTTTATTTCAAATATTAAGAAAGTGTTTCAAAGGTATACTTTATTAAATTATACATATAAATAGTATAGCTTTATCCTGTATGTGTTCAGCAAGTATGAGATTTGGCTCCACACTTAATATTAATAATATAATGAAAGTATAACTCCAATACACTAGTAATAATGAAAAATTTACAGAATTATCATATCCACATATATAAAACAAAAAAATTTTCTCTGACCAATATATTGACTTAGAAAGTTATACTTCAATAAATTATTAATTTTTAAATTGTAGCATTGTCCTGTATGCTTTCAGCAAGTATGAGACTTTGAAACGACTTAAAAATCAATAAATTAAAGGTAAAGTACAATCATTCTAATTATTATTATGAAAAGCAACACATTATCCTGTATGCTTTCAGCAAGTATGAGATGATGTTTTACTTTTCATATTAATAATATAATGGATGAGATAGTATTAAAGAAATTAAGAAAAATGATAAGCAAAACGTGAACTTACGTGTATATAAAATCTTCTTCCATTTGTAGCTGATTGATAAAAATTAATTATAAAGTTTATTTTATAATCACTTTTTTAAAAAATAAATAGTTAGATAAATAAATTGAACATTTTTGATAAGGAATAAAGAAGAGTAAATTGAAAAACAAATAAAAAAACTTTAAGTTAACTGAAAAAGAATTTTTTGATAACGATTTGAAAGGGTACAGTAAAAGATACCTTAAAAATAAATTCAGAATTAGAATCATTAGATTAACTTGTCAAAAGTGTAAAAAAGAGTAACAAACCAAAATGATATGAAATGCATTAGCAAGAAAAATTTTCTTACTGGTAATCAGATAAGGTCAAGAAAATAGTACCAATAATTCAAAATGATAAAGCAAAAATATTATTTATAATTTTTGAAAAAGGTAAGTGAGACAGAGAAAGGAACAATAAATTTGGTGTCAAACAGATGTGGATATCATGAATTTTCACTGATCTCTTTTTCAACAAAATGCAGCTCTCCCAGTTATATGATAAACTTCATCTAAATTCCAAGAATAATTTTTCCAAGGCACTGTACGCAGCATGATCATTTTTTCCTATGCATATACTAATTCCAACTAGAATTTACTTGGCTGCCTGTTGTACAGATGAAGATTTGTGGAACGCTGAATTTCACATCCAAAAAAATTTGACGCCACATAATTCTAGCTACCATGTTTCATGTAGATAAAAAAATACACTCATCACATTTAAAATTTACATTGCATCAAAATTATTTCATTTTCAAATTTTTTTAAAGGGAACTATAATGTGCACCACCTATTACTAAAATATGAATCTCCCCACCATATTAAATTGGTAGATTTTTAATTGTGAAATTTTTTTGCCTTGAACTTCTTCCTAATCTTACTTGGCTCAAAATATCAAAACATGACCAATGTTTCTGAAAGCAACATTTGATTTTGTTTCGATGTGTAACAATGGAAGGCCGTTTCTAACCATCTGCGGAGCGTTGTATATCCTATTTGAACACATGTTTATTTATTTATGTATTTTAATTAAAAAATTTACTTTTTCTTGCAGCCAGATTTCTACTGGCTGCTTTTTGAAAGCATTTGAAATTGGCTTGGGTCCCTTACATTTCAATTTAGTACTTCCAGCCAGGGGAAACCTGGCTGGAAGTGTTGCTTTCAGGCAACCAAAGTTGCTAAAAGCGACTTTGGTTTCTTGCTTTTACATTTGCCACCCTCCCAGCCAATTTACTGGGCTGGGAGGTGGCCAAATCTGTATGAAACGGGTGTTGCACACTCGCTTCCATATTTCATACAGCTGACTTGAAATCAGCTGCATGATATGGGCAGCACATGCAATGCACACAGAGAAACCAAAGTCCCTGCAAGGGACTTTGGTTTCTAAAATGAAAGTGATTTTCCCCACCAGGTGCAATCTGGTGGAGAAGTGAGAGACAAGTTAGACCAAAGTTGTTTGAAAGCAACTTTGGTCTTAAAAACATTAAAAATCATTAAAAAAAATGAGAAAGGTAGAAAACGAAACCAAAAAAAAATTAAAACGTGAGTATAAGAAAAAAAATAAGTGCTAGTGATACTAAATACCCAAGCCAATTTCACTTGGCTTGGTTATTTAATAATAATTTTCTTAATACATTAAATTTAAAATTCAAACACCATAAAATATATGAAATTTTTTATATGAATATTATAAATTTAATTTTCCCCTTTCTCATAATTATATTTATGATTTTGTTTTTTAAATTTTGACTTTTAATTTAATTTTTTGGAAATCCAAAATTAAATTTTCAACTAAATTTTTAGTAAGGTAAAATAAATTATAAATTTGACATTTTGTAATTAAATAATGAAAAAAATTTTAAATTTATTTAAAAAATATTTTTGTTAGAGGAATACCAATATTTTAAGGCTAGAAATACTGTGCAAGTTGTAAGTAAAAAAAATTTTTTTTTTTTTGGTGAGTGGTTATTACTATTTTTGTAAATATTTTTTGAAAACATTCATTAAATACTGAATTAAATTACTTTGTAACTCAAATTTTTTGTAAAATAATTAAAATTGAAATAATAATATTTTTATATTTCATATAAAATTTGAATTGGAAATATTAATGTCTCTTTAAGTGAATTTGAAAATCATAAAAAAAGACCATGTTGATAAGTACTTTATTTTTGATATTCAATGGTTATATTTATATCTTAAATATATCTGTTGAGTGTTATTTTTATATACACTCAATAAAATTTGTAATATACAATTCCATTTAATCATTAATTATTGGTCAACTTAGTTATATCAACTTCATATTTAATACCAGCCACTAGTATTTAGTTTTTAATTTAAAACTCCAATATAATATGAGAGTATCCTTTTTTTGTCTGGATGTAATTAACAACAATAACAGACCATAAATGAGTGGGTAATTAATTACAATAAATAGTTGAATAATAACCTATAAGAAATGATAATTTTATCAAAAAGAGTATATTAAAAAAATATACTTTTGAATTTTTTTTGATATAATTTGGGTAGTTTAATAAAAATTTAAATTATCAGACTTCAAAATGAATAAAATCTAAAATAGGTGTTTATATAATAAGCCTCATATAAAAAAAAGGATAAAAAATCCACTATGTAACTAAATTATTAAATATTAAGGTATTATTAAAATTATTGAAAAACTTATTTTACAATTATAATGAAATCTAAATGTGAAATTAATGGTGGGATAGTAGTAAGACTATGTGGAAACACTTTAATTTATACATACTTTCAACTATGTTCAGATAAAAAAATCGGTAAAATTTTATAATAACATCTATTTAATAGTGATGCAATTTTATTTAGATCAAGAATAAATTTTTCTGAAGAAAAACTAATTAGATTGAGATATGGCGATCTCCTTTCAAGAGATAGAATAATAATAAAAATTTAAAAAAATTATAATAAGTATTCTTTATCACCATTTTTGAAAAGTCTCTAGAAAAATTCATTATAATATATCATTCATTTATTACATCATATGGATCTTCAACTTGAAGTAATGATGGGCAGCTTTGAACTTATGTTCTGAAAAACAAAAAATTTAAAAAATATATAGTTATACTAATGAAAAAGCCAAAAATAAAAATACTATTATAAATTAATAAAATAAAACTACATAAATTTAATTCTGTTCTCATGATGCAAGGGTACTATGTATGAATTTCCACATGTTAAATCTAAACCTGCTTTATGGCTAGTTTACAGGTAGAGCAATAAAGTTTCTGTTGGCTGGCTTGTCTAGAAGAAGAAGAAGATGAAGATGAAGATGAAGAAAGAAAAGAGGAGTCAAATAAAGAATGATGGGATGATACTGTAACTATTTTGGTAGAGAAACAATTATGACAAGGGGTGAACTGGTTATACTAGTAAGTCTTTTATTTTTTTCTCTCTGCTCAAATATCAACAAACTGACTATTAAAAATCTTAAAACAACCTTATAATTTTATTTAGTATCTAAGGGGACTGAAGCACCACAAGAAATAATAAAATATAATGTAATATTTAAAATATTATGATTAAGTAAGTGATGCCGCCAAAGCGGATTACCCAAGGCCTTTTTATAGGAAAGGGGACCTCTGAAGTGCTACAAATGAGTATATACAAAATAGTAATAAGATAATACAAGAAGATAAAAGAAAATAATTGAAACATAGTAATTGAGAGAAAAATATATGAAACAAATTATTAAATCCCAATTAAGAAACTAATTTTCCCACAATAAATTCCCAAATCAGTTAATTAAAATAATGAGTAACAAAACAAACCTGAGACATAATAACTATGAGAAAAAATAATTCAAAACCAGTATTACAATGCTTTTTCAGGGTTTTTTAAGTGAAACAAATAAAATGTTTTGACGCAACAAGTATGTAATCAAATTTAATTTAGTGTAAAGCAAAATTAATTAATTTTTTTAACTATGTAATTAAATAACTAGTTTAAATGAAACAAATAATTAATTTAATGATATTTCTAATTTAAATTGAGAATTTGAATACTATTTTTTTAAATAAGTGTTTTAATTTATTTAATATTTCATTGACACAATTAAGGGTCAAAAAAGCACCACTAATTATGGATAATATTTTATATGAAAAGGTTTAGTTACATATTCAAATTAAATAATTAATGTAATTACAATATAAGATAATTAAAAGGATGTATTTAATTATTTGTTTATCAAATACATAAAAATGTGTCCCTTTATATGGAATATAATAATTAAATTGATGTATACTTAATTTATATGATAATAAAATTAATGTAAAATTTATTTTACTTATAAAATAAAATATTTATATAATATTTTATGTAATATAAATTTAATGTAAATACATAAGCTGCAATTATTATGTCCTCTTTTTATTCTAATAAATTTGTATGTTTATTTACTGGGCTTCTGGAACAGCCTAGCTGATAGTTTCCTTAAATTCTAAGAATAACTTATGCATTTTACTTATTATTTTTTTCTTGTTTTCTTTCCAAAGTTGTTAGAGTTGCTTAATTAATACTGCTATCTTGATTGTAAGATATATAATTTTTTTTGAATACATGATTTATTGTTTCAAAAATCATATTATAAAGTTAAATCATTTATTTCATTTTCTAAAGCTTCATTTCCAAAGACACTACTCTATTTTCTATTACTTAACAAATATATAAATTGTGATAGCAGAATTTTTAGAATTTTCTTTTTGAGAGGGCCAAAATATATTGTGAAGATTTTTATCTAGAAATTCTTGTACTCTAAAACCAAATAATTTTCTCCCTTAAGTAAGCCTTTTCAAAAATATGAAAATATAAACAAGAATATTAACTTATCTTATTTTTATTTTTTTACTGAAATTTTTAGTTCAATCCCTTTTTTTATATGACATTAGTATAAAACCATGGTTAAATGCTACTATATAATTAATTTTTATTATATATATATATGAAATATTTAGAAGCTCATCCTTTTTTATTTACTTGAATAAATGGCTCAATTATAATTCCCAACACTTATTAATGTTTCCCAAACTCAATAACAAATTTCTCATATGAAATATTAGCTTCTAATATAAGCAGTTTATCTATAGCTGATATTCAACATGAGAATTTCCTTTTTAGATTCAGCTAAAATTAAACAAAAGGAACAATCATGCATATGTGTATAAATGGTAACCATATGTTACTTAGAGGATTGTGAAATTCACTCATCAGAATTGTTTAAGTATTAAAATAAATTGAGGTCATTGTTTTCTTGTATTTGAAACTAATTAGGAAATTATTCTAAAAATATATTTTAATGTGTATCATGTTTAAAGAGTTAGAAATATGATTTTTGAAAATTGTGAGTTTCTTATATGAGATACCAAGATTTAGTTTACATTGTTTCAAGTAGAATAGAACTTTAGTATTATGAATTGAAAGCAATGTATCATTATCTGATTTTATTTGTGTTCTACTTATAGAATGATTACATAACATTAAACATTATTTAAATCAAAAAGGTTTAAAAGATATTTAGAATTTTACAAAATTTCAACATTTATTAATCTTTGATCTGAAAACCATCTATGATGTACACTCACTAGAAATAAGCAATCCCAATTTTAACATAATTTACCAATCCAATAATAATGAGTCAATTAACATAAAAATATATATTTTTTAAAAACCAAATCTTTAGATTCAAAATATGATGTTTTAATGAAAAATTGATAAAAAACTTTAATGAAATAAACTCTCTTGAAAAATTCAAAAATAGAATATCAAAACAAGTGATTTCTGCTAAAAAAAACTACTAACTATTGTAGATAAAGCATAAAAATAAGTCATATTTTTAAAAAAAATGATCTAAAAATATTTATTTTTGTTAAAAAATCAAAAACATTGTTAAGCTTGTTTGTTATAATAATGTTAAGATCCACTAAACATTATCTAAAGGTGGCAAAATATGTCAAAAATATTTTGAATTTTGTGAGCCAAAAATCAACAATTTTGTATAATTTCCTGTTTTGCTATGACTTTATTCCACCCTTTTTAACTGATTGCTCCAGTATTACTTTGCTAGGATCACTAGTTTTGAAGTTAAAATTTACAAATGTTCATTATATTTGATAATATGAAAAACAAATCAAACTTTTATAACTACACAATAAGATTTTGAAACTCCTTCTTTCAATTAATGATTGAAAAAAAATTCAGTTTATTTGAGTAATGATTTTAAGAATAACAAAAAATTTGAAATTCACAAGGACTTTTTCCAGGGACTATAATTATTTACTTGTGTAATGCATGAGCTACTTATCAATGATGTAAAACATCAGAAAAGTAAGTTATAGTTATAAATCTACAGATTATACTGTTTCTGGTATATATATCTTCAATAAATCTTTTAAACTTATCTTAACCTACATACCACACAATAGAAAATCATTATATTAAAAAAGGAAAAAATTCTATGATAATATCATAAAGAATAATAACCATGGATTGATATTCCATAAAAATGGTTAATAAAATTTTAAGAGAACCTAAATCAGTATTATTTCATCAAAATATATCCATTTTGTCTTTGTAATTTATTCCAAACAAATTTTTTGATAGTTGAATCTATATATCTAATGCCAAAACCACTATTAAGTTCCCTCTTATACTTTTTAAGCAATTATATAAATATATATATATATATATTATTTATCAAAAATTGAAGTAAAAAATAAAAACATAATTTTATTTACCTTTAATTATTTAAATATAGAGTATTTTCAGAATGCATTGTGGTTACTTGTGAAGGTGAGAAGATTTGAAGTTGGATTTATGAGTTTTTAGAAGGGAAAATATTGTAAAATTCTTTCATAAATATTTATTTCATAGTTTCAAATGTTGAAATCTACAAACTAATGGGATTTAAAATTATATTGAGATTTAAAATCTGTTTTCTACTCAAGTAAAATAAAATAAAATGATGATATCAAAATTGAAATTAAGTTTAAACTTTTGATATGCTCTATCTTCAATTTTATTGATAGTGCATCAAAAATATAATAATATTTTTTTCCTACATCACTTTTTACATAAAAGATAGTTTTATCATTTTATGCATTAAAGATTGCTTATATAAAGTTAACATCTATGCCAACTGTTTATGACTATTAATCTATATAATATATTTTTTTAGAAGAAAAAATAACATCAGTATATACTGACTTTGAAATTATTTAATTTAAACTAGTTTACAGGTAGATAATGAAGGGTGATTTCATTTTTGAATATGAATTATAGAAGTCTTATTTTGTCAATTTTAATTCTTTTTGAGCTCAAATGTATCCACTGAAACTTAAGTAAGAATAATAATTATTTTTATTGAAATTTACATGAGAAAGTATGCCTATTATTCAAAATCAAATTTTCTCTAATGGTGTTTTTCAATCATTATTTCCATTCATATCAATAAAAAACACTTCAATTTGCTGATGTTTTAGCTTTTGATATCCCCAAGGTTTATATCTCAGGTGTAGTATTCACAAAATTATTAAAAATATAATTTTTGAAATACATGATAAACTTGAAAGTGAGGGGGCATTAAATTTTTAAAAATGAATTCTAAATTCAAGATGGATAGTATTTTTTCTATTTTCACAAATGAACAATTTTCTGTTTCAAAAAATCCAGAAAACAAATTTTTTGTAAGCATATTATATTAGATTTATTTTTATTTTACATACTATATTTTCAAGATTTGTGTTAAATATTTCCAGTGAAAGTTAATGTGAATGTGAATTTTAAGTAAGCTTGAAGAAATTTAATCAATAGGCAAATTGGATATGTAAAATAATATTTTGCTCCAATCTTGAATCATCCTGGGCTAAAAAATATGTTGAATAAGGTTTTTCTGGGTCAATTTGGATTTAAGTAGGATTAAGTGAGGTTTAATAAAGGACAGATAAAAGGCTAAATTCATCACTAGTGACTTTTTTCTCAAAATAGTTATAAAATATGTATCATTCTGGAATCAAGCTTCAATAAAGTTGACTTCAAACAGAGATAATTTCTAGAAGCACAACACCATATTTACAAAGGTGTACAATACCTCAAATATTACTCATAATATAGCAAGGCGAGGAATCTACAAAATTCACATTTGAAACGAGGATTTATATTTTGAATTTGAAATTGAGAAATGGAATATTATTTTCCAATTTAAATATATATTAGTCATTTTACCAAAAGTTTTCAGTAATCAGATTGAATTTTGATGGTATTTTATTGTAGATTAATCATGTTGAGGAGCCATTTACTCAAAATTACTATTTTTGGTTCTGATATTCCATGTGAAATTCATTATAAATCTTTTTGAAAGTGAATAGTTGACATATTGGATATGCAAAAGCTTATGTTAGATCAAAGTGAGCTCAAAGGGAGTTCAACTCATGATCAAATTAGGATTTCGCAAGATCAAACGGTAATCAATGTAGGTTCATCTTGAGCTCAATTTGTGACAAATCTCTGAAAATTTCCTACATGGTGATGATGTGTGCATAATTCAGGCATAGATTTGTGGCTTAATGGAGTTCAAGCAAGGGGTATTTCTAGAAATACCCCCCAAATTTTTCTGTGGTGATTGACCTTATTATAAGCACTAATTTCATTAATAACCTCACTCTTGGCCCCTTATTTTATCACCACACTTAAATTTGCCTAAAATTAGTCAAGTATTTACCTGTGCAAGCGCCTGCCAAAGACTGTATGTAGTTACCCCACATCTCATGCCCTTTTTTGGGTTATTCAGTGGTTTCTTGGTCAATATTGGTTATTTTTGAATGGGATTTTATGTAGTTTATTATTATAATTAGCCCCATAATTTCTGATGTTGATCCATCTTAATATTGTTTAATATTTATTGTTATTATTTCTCTTTTTAGTCCTTTATTTTAAGGTATTACATGCATATACTCTCTTTCTTCTTATTCTTAATTTTTGATTTATTATCCCTATTACTACAGAATTTTGGCAGGTGATATTATTCTAATTATGTTATTTGTCACTCTTTATGTTGTTTGAAAGTTGTATTAGCTAGAATGAGGTGTCATTAGCCATGTATAGGGCTGGTAAATCAAGGGTTTCATTGGAGGAATTATTGGGTATAAAAGGAGGGGGTTTTCGGTCTTGTTTTTGACATTCTTTATCATTGCAATCAAATATATAACCAATAAAATTAAAATACATATCAATAGTACTTATAAAGTCTTTGAATAGTATCTGAATTAGTACATCAATTTTTCTACCAACTATAAGATTGTAAGCCATATATAAGTAGTGAGATTTAAATAACTGAGACCCTTACATTGAGTTATATTTTAATACTTATCGTATTTTTACTACAGTATCCATATAGGACAATTAAAATATTCTAAACAACTGACTATAAAATCTAATTCACATCTCTTTAATCTATCTAAGCCTGAAATATCTTTTCTTACCAACCATAGACTATTGTCAGATCATCCTCATCAAAGAGGATGCGCAAATAGACTATGCTCCCTCGAGGTGAGTATTTTTTTTCTCTTCTATTTTAGTTTTTATTTTTTACTCTACTATTTTTTTAATCTCACTAATTTTTTACTTTTACTCTTATCTCCTGTTATTTAATCTTACCTCAAGCTAACTCCTTAATTTTTTTCAGATATTCACTGCCAAAAATTTCAGATCACAGAGTGACCTTGCCTGTATCTTTCTACCCCATCAGCCCAAAATTTGAATATAAAAACACACCTCCAAATTTCCATTTCCACTCAGATATTTTCTCATCTTGAAATCATATTTTAATTTCCCTTTTTATAATAGTAGCCTTTTTGCCTTTTGAGTAGAGTTTAAGACTTTAATAATTCTCATTTTAAAAGTAAGTTATTTTATATCTCTTTTTATGTGCAACTATTTAGATATAAGTAAAAAATATTAATAATCCTTTTATTAGATAATACACTACGCAATATAGGGGGTGGACTTGCTAGAAAGTGCCCAACCTGAACTCAGACAGAACTCTACTTGAAGACCCACCTAAAACTGTTCTGCTGAGTGGTGTTCATCCCTGATTGTATGGTTCCTTTGTCAATAGCTCAATGTTTGTTCAATCTGTTGTGAATTTGAGTCCAAGGTTGTGGACTTGCTAACAAGTCCGCCCCCCATATTGCGCGGTGATATTACATTTTATAATTAAATATATATTTATATATTGTAATAATCTTCATATATATTATTAAAATTCTTTATAAATTAGGGAGTATCAATGTTCAGAGATCCGCAATTAGGGATCAGGAATTTTTGTTCCTGGGATCAGACATTATTAATTGTGGAAGATTCTTATTCACTAACCCCAGGGCTAGTGGATAAAGAATCCAAAATAATGTGTTATACTGCCTCTTATACCCCAATTTCCATTCCTAATTCCTGATCCCACACTCATAACATCCATGAATGATTTATAAGCAAGTCACATGACATATAATTGCGGATGCCATCCTTATGTATCTCATCACTCTATGATACTTAGTTTTGGTGGCAAACACATAACATTTTTTCTCATCTTTATATGTCTCTTCACTCTATTATACTTAATTTTTGTGGTGAATACATAACATTTTTTTCTATCTACACATCCTATCTGCTAATTTGGTGGCAAATATCCACTTGCCACTCATCACCAAAACCTTCTACTGACAACCTTTTTTGCCAACAATAATGAAGCACCTCTCTACTAGGAAGCAACTTCACACAGCTATGAATGCTATCACTTTAGTTTTAGCCACTGACTCTGGCTCTGACTCTGGGTTGGAAGACACTTTAGCTTATATGTCTTTTCAATGATCTTTATGAAGAAGAGGATCCCAGACCTGCACCAGCTCTCCCCTCCCTTGAATCACAAAACATTCTTTCCACCAGCATATGCTCTGTCATTATGCCAACCACCCTCCAAAATTTTGAAACACATCCCTTTTAATTTTTTTTTCATACTCTCCAAATGTTCAACTTCTGTACTTTATTCACTTGATTTGGTGTTTTTGTTTTTTGCATATTCATTTTTATTTTGAATATATGCTGAATGTCTCTTTTTTGGATGTCTCATTTGTATTCATTCACCAGCTCAACATGAAATAGCATATTTTCTGCAATTGCATAATTTATCACTGTTTCTTTTTTTCATTCATCCCTCATATCCTTTTCCTTGTCTCCTCCATCATCCCTCAAAAGATTTATTTTTCATTTATTTTCTTATCTCATCTCTCCAGGTAAGTCATTCTATTCCTTTTTTATGATTTTTTGATTGCTAATTATATTTTTTTCTGTTTTTTTTCTGTTTTTTTTTATTTTTTGTATCTAAATTTTTTTGTAAGTGTTTATTCTTGATTTAAATGGTAAAATTAACCTTTTTTTTCCCTCCCTCTTTACTTTCTTTTTTAGCTCCATCACCCTACTCTTCATCCCTCCTTGGCATGGTCATATTCCCCTTTTCCCCTATTTCTCTTTTTTTTGGCTCCATGTCATTAAAACACATAAACTTCACATTCTTTATGCATTTCACTTACTCCATATTCATCTTCTCCCAAATTCCAACATCAATCTTTTTCACTCTATTTTTCCTACTTTTCAATCAAGGTAGGTTTCATCTCCTTTTTTCATGCCTAAATGATATCTCATTCCTTCTATGAAAATTTCATACTTAAATATATGTATAACTCTTATCTGGATAACAGTGAACTTATTAAACTCCTCTTGTTCTCATCTCCATTACCACTTTTCAAGTTTTTGTAAAATTCTGAAAATCAGACTCGAAATTAGGGTTAGGTTTATTAAAATCTAATTTCCTTTTAGCTGAAAATTCCTCTAAAGGCAGCCTTTCATTTCCCACAAACAGATTTCAATTTGGTCTGGTGGTTGCTGAGATATTGACTGTTAAAGTTGAGCTTTTTTTTTCTCAATTTAATTTTTTATTTCATGTTTTTATGTAAAAAATTAGGGTTATGTTTATTTAAATCACATTTCCCTTAGCTGAAGATTCTTCTGAAGCCTATCTTTCATTTCCCATAAATGGATTTTAATTTTGTTCATTGGTTGCTGAGATATTGACCTTAAAAGTTGAGCCTTTTTTTCCAAATATCACATAATTTATTTTGTGTTTTTATATTGTATAATTAGAGAATAAGGCTTCTGAAACTCTTATCTGATGATTATCTAGGATTTTTTCTCTCAAAGCCGAGGATCACTCAATTATTTCTCAGCTAATCACTTAGAAAAATTACATTCTATTTTTATAACAAGATTTATACTGATAAGAATGACACCAATTATCTTACTTTGGGGATTTTCTCTTATATTAATCCTATTACTGGACAACCTATTCCTTCCCCAGCTATAATAAAAGGTCATGGGTTATACTTTCTGGATCACAACTGTATAATCACTTTTAGATTGTTAACTGGAATCATCAAAACTATTTGAAACTCTTCTAAGGATCATCTTCAAAAGACCAAAGCTCCCCCTGGTTTGGAAGCTTGTCACAACTTTACTCATTTTGGCTGCTGCTTCCAAATTACTCAAAAACTAATTCAACAAATAAAAAAGGTAAAAACAGAAGTTAAAAGTAATAAATTGAAAAAAACTTTATGTAGATCTAAAAAGTATGAGGATTAGTAAAGTCATCAAATATTTTTTATTCTTTCATAAATTTTTAATAAATAAATCTGATATTTGAATTTACTAAACTAAAGTAATGGGCCAACAACTGTGTGTTGTATAAATGGGAATCATGATAACATTAATTTGTTTAATGGCGTTCATCTCACCTATACCTGTGGAAAGTCCCAAACTTAGTTTCTAGATTTTATCCGCATTTTGGCTTGAGGAATTTTCATTACTTTAGAACTAGTAAATTTGAAATATCTTCTTTATTTATTTATTAATTTATGGAATAATATTAAATTTTGGTTATTTTCACCCCTTACTTCAATAAAATGCAGGGGAGGGTATTGCCAAATTTTTAAATCTGACATGTGAAATTGATGACTTAGAAAAATTTTGGTGATGCCCACCCCGTGCTTCAATAAAATGCAGGGGAGGGTATTGCCGAATTTCTAAAAAAGATATAGAGTTTCATTGACTTAGCTGAATTTAGAAAAGTTCATGTAATGATTTGAATGTAAAGAAGAAAAAATGTATGAGTTTTTAAAATTTTTGCAAAAAAAAATCATGTAGAATTAAGACCTTTAAAAATTCAGCACATATGAAATTATCACCAAAAAGAAATAAAACAAAATTTATTTAACCAAACAAACAAATAATCTTAAATGTTGCAATAAAATGTTTTAAATCTCAGTGAGGAGTGTGTGCCAAGGATTTATTATTAGTTTTAATGCTTTCTATCTAGAAAACTTTGTAAAAAAAATAAAAAAACTTGTTATCAAACATTTTCATTATATGTTCAATTTCCTCAATAGATTTCTTAGCTTTCACAAACTCTCTCAAGAAATCTTTCTTTTTTGGACCATCTTCAAGTTGATACTTGAGTTTCATTTAATCCAATAGTAAATTGTACTCAAGAGCCTTCTCCTCTTTCTTTATCTTGAATTTATTCACCTCCAAATCATGTGCCCTGTCATCCCTCTTTAAAGAAAGCTCAAATTTCTTCTCCTCCAAGTCATGCTCCCCCTCATCCCTCTGTAAAGAAAGCTCAAAGTTGTTTTCCTCCAAGTCTTGTGCCCTATCATCCCTTCATAAAGAGAGCTCATATTTTTTTTTTTTGAAAGTTGAAAGTATCTCTTGAAACTTCAACTTTACCTAGAGTGAAAAGGAAGATTAACAAAAGAAAAGAAAAGCTCACTTAATTATTAAGAGGTATGCTATCACTTAGCAGATTCATGTTTCTCCAGAAAATCATCAATGGAAGAAAAAGGGGTTTGGGAAAAACTATCTCTGTTATGCTTTCTATGACTGTTGAAATTCAAAGTAGTTGATGTTCTTTGCTTTTTTTTGGAGGTAAAATTTTCCTCTTCATCATTTATGCTAGCTTCAGACTCACTTGCTTGAGGATCCTGGGTTTGTTCATTAGCCTTTTTAGAAATAAAAAAAATAAAACAGTTAGACAAGAAATAAAAACTTACTGTAGTGGGATCACATTGGTTTATATCAACATAAGGATCTATTGGAAAGTTATCTAGATTTGTTGAATTTAGAACAGGGGATGCTTGAGTGGAGGAAGAGGATGGGAAAATAATTCTTTCAACATTATGTTTGTAGATAGCATCTTCACCATCCAAAATTTTGGCAGGATTAACATCAGCTCTCTCTCCAAAAATAGCATCCATCTCTTTAAAGTCATAGAGATTCAAGTTTATCATCTATGGATTTGATGCCCTTACTGATATCAATTTTGGCCATACCAAAACCAGTAGAAAATGAAAGAGTCTTTGACTTCTTGTATTTGTCTTGGTAATGCTTGAAACGTTCAGAAATCTGTTTAGGCAAAAGATAAATCCTTCCCTTTGTCTTATTTTGTAATTCATTGGCCATTAGAAGATAGCCATTGACTTTTGATGCATGGGGATGTCCTACTTTAGTTGCATTCTCAGTACCAAAACAAGAATCATAATTATTTTTTATTTTTAGCCAGTTTATAAGTATGAGATGATCATCTTTGTTTAGTTGAAAAGTCTTTGATTTCTCAGCTGACCAGGTAAAAGAGGGAGTAATGGAATTTAATTAAAATTGGGTGAAGCCTGCCTTTGAGAAGATCTATGATGACCAGGTATGTTGAGATATTTGAAGATGAAAAGGAGAAGAAAAAAAAGATGAGATTGGGAGGGGTTTTGAACAGAAATGAATAGACAGGATGGGAGTGCGGAGCAACGTAGAAAGGCTGGCACATCCAGAAAGTTGTCCAAGATGTGGTTATGAAAAATTGAGGATAAAAATATCAGATAGAGGTGAAAATTGACATGTAAAATGTACAATAACCTATTTTTTTTCAAAAATAATTGCAAAGGATAATTGGGGTATAATGATTTTTATCTGCAATTAATTTAATTGCGGATTGGTCAACATAGATACCCCCTAATAAGATAATTAAATTATGTGGAAAATATTTTGTTCCTATTTTTTTATAAACTTATAAATAATTATATTATTTCATTATTTCACCTGAATATTATTTATTAAATATATGTTAGCTTAATCTTATCACCTGCTTTACAATTTCACCTAACACTAACACTTTTTTATTAAAGTACGTATACAACTTTTTCTTCTTCTTTAATTATTATTATTACTTTAATTATTCCTTATCACATTTTTTCTTTATTAAAGTACATATACAAATTTTTCCTCTTTAATTATTATTATTTCTTTTGTTATTCCTTATCACATTTTTTCTTATCTTTCCTTAAGCTAACTCCTCATTTGTTTTTTTTCAGATATTGTCAGCCTGTATATCCCCAAGACTGAGTAAAAAGTACTTATAAGTTATTTTAAACACATGAACTATACATGGGAACAATAAATTAGAGTACACAAACAGTATACATAAGTAAAATTATGATAATATACAAAAAATGCCATTATAACACCTTATATACACGCATATATCCACCTTTTATAAGGCTTATGTACTTAATATTAAGTTGGGATATGCTAGGGTAATCTTAAGAACCTTAATTATAAGGCTACATAATTTTTAAGTACACTTAAAGCTGTTGTTTTCATTGTTTTATGCAAAAAACAAGAAATGCGCTTTAAATCACTTAAATGTTGATTATATGCACTATAAATTTAAGAATATTAAAATTGCACTTTGACAGTTCAATTTGTCTCAATTAGGACTATTTATTTGGCTACTTAAATGCATAAAAATAACACTTTTCAAATTTGGTGTTTTTTATGCCAGAAATGGCTTCTGTGTACTGGCCACATACTGCCTGCATTTTTCCCATGTGAATAGCTTCATTTTTAGCAAAGTTAGATTTTTCACACTATAATTACCCCACATTCTATGCCCACTGTGGGGAAACACACTAAAATAGGCAAGAGGCGCTTATTTAGTGTCCTAGCTTAATTAATAATGCATTTACCCTCTTTATATGCACTAATTTCATTAATAACCTCACTCTTGGCGCCTTATTACACTACCCCACTTAAATTCACCTAAAGTTAGTCAAGTATTTACCCATGCAAGTGCCTTCCAAGGACTGCATGTAGTTACCCCACATCTTGTGCCCTTTTTTGGGTTTCTAGGTGGTTTCTCAGTCAATTTTGGTCATTTTTGAATGGGAATTTCACATAGTATAATGTCAGGATTATCCCCATCATTTCTACTGTGAATCCCCCTTATTATTAAGCATCTATTAAACTTAATTTTCTCTCTTTATTCTTTTATATTGATGTATAATACGCATATACTCTCTTTTTTACTTATTCTTTAATTTTGATGGATTTTCCCTATTATTACAGGATTTTGGCGGGTGATATTCTTCTAATTATGTTATTGGTCACTTGGGATGTTGATGGACATGTCTATTAGTTGGATGGAGGCGTCATTTACTGTATATAGGACTGGTAAATCAAGGGATTCATTGGGGAACTTATTGTGTATAAAAGGAGGAGATTTTGGGTCTTGTTTTCTACATTCTTTATCATTACAATTCAATCATATAACCAAACCAATTACAATAAATATCAATTAGCACTTATAAATTCTTTTGAAATAGTATTTGAATTATTAAATCTATTTTTCTACCATCTAGAAAATTGTAAGCCATATATATAATTAGTTAGATTTGTATTGCTGAGACCTTTATTTTGAATTATATTTTATTACTTATTGGATTTATACTACAGTATTCATATAGGACCATTTTAAATCTTCTAGACACATACCATTCAAGCTAGTTTCATGTCTTTTTACTTGACCTCAGCCTGACAGATATCCTCTGTCAAAAAGTACAGAACACAGATGAACCTTGGCCATGTCTTTCTACCTCATCAGCCCAAGATTTGAATATAAAAACACACCTCCAAATGCACATTTTTGCTCAAATCTTTTCTCAACTTGAAATTATATATTAATTTCCCCTTTTATAATAGTAGCCTTATTAGGGGGTATCAAAGTTAGAAATTTGTAATAATTTAAAAGGTATTTCACAATTCAAAAATAAAGCCACAAACATGAGATTAATTCTCAGTAAAAAGGTGCTTTGGGGGCACAATATGGAGTAATTAAAAAAATAATCATGGTTGATTTGGTGTAAAAAAGAGATCTTTTGAATTGGAAGATTTCTAACTTTAATACCCCCTATTGCCTTTTGAGTAGACTATAAGTCATAAATTATTTTCATTTGAAACATAAAATATTTTCATCTTCTCTGTGTATGTGCACCATTAATATTAGATATATTTCATATACTGAAAAAATATTTATCCACAAACAAACACATCTATTTCATCTTATTTAAAGGTATAACTTTCATCATTAACCCACCTTTTTTTTAACTTTGCTTTCATAATTTGTAAAATAACTAAATTGTCTGCAATCTCTCAATATTTTTCATTTCAGTGTAAAATTTTAAGATCATTAGTCATCATTTCACTGACAGACTTCTCTTCATTTATGCTACAGTTTCTTTCTGAAAGTTGCAGTTGTCTTACTCTAACATCAAGATTTTTTTCCTCAATAGCTAGCTTTCTTTTCTAAATTTCTAGTCTTTCTTCTTCAATTAATATTTTATCCTTTTTTAATTGAATATTCTCTCTTTTCAGTTCATTTCTTGACTTGGTTAGCCTATTTGTGTCACTTATGGTAGTTAGACATTTTTCAGAAAGGTCATTGAAGTGGGTTGTGAGTTAGGATTTATCTTCTTCCATTCCTTCAGTAAGTTGCCTTTTCTTTGCAGCTTTAATCTGTCACGTTCCATGTGTAACTCAAAACAAAAGTCAATTATTTAATCCATATATCAATACACAAATCTATACTAAAAGTGAAAAAAGCAACATCTACCTAATAACTGCTTTTCTCCTTTGTTGTCTTGATTCAAATACACTAGCAAATGTGCTATCTAAATCTTAAATCTAAATTAGTCAATCATCTTCTTATACTTTTCAATTTTGAGCGAATGCATGGTGGATTAGTGCTTGGATAAGAGCATCTACCTCCGTTGCAGTAAAATTTCAGTAGATAATTGCATAATTGCTGTGTCAATTGTTACTGAAATGGGGTTTGACACCCTCATATGCAGATTCAGTTAGAAAACACAAGTTGGGCAAATTTCCATACCCTCATGTTGAGTCGCCCATTTGGTAAACTCTACCGTTTTCCTTCTCACATTTTCGCTACTCATTTCACTCTCCTCAACTTTTCAGATGGGACAAATCATAATTGACAAATTTCTCACAATGGAAGAAGATTTAATTGTACAGAGCTTCTTGGTGTAGAGACTGATGCCTTGCAGGACCAGTACAAGGACCAGGAAAAGATCTCTGGTGCACTCGGAAGCTACACTATATACTGATGGGAGACTAGCTAAGTACATAGTTTGGTAACACCCTAACACTAGGTGGTTCCAATTAGGGGATCGCTTTTTTGTTGGATCCGACAAGTTGATCACTTTATATGGATTTGGAGGTTGTAGGGCAAGGTGTGAAATGGGAGATTGTGTTAATAGGAAGTGTTGTGTAGTAACAGTTGTGAATTAAAATAAAAAATGTTTTGTTTCAATAAGTAGTGAAATGTGAAAGTGTTCAGCAGCTACAAGGTGGAGTGAGAAGAATTGGCAGGCAGAATATTGAATTACCGAATGAGGCCAAAAGGAGCTCAGTAACTTTAGTTGACAGGCTACAGTACATGCTGAATTCACTAGCTAATAGAGGCCTTTAATGAAACAAGGGTTAAGGTTCACGTCAAAATGCAGTAAAATATGCATACCGAACCAATTTACCAACATGGAGGTAGATGCTCTAAATAGTATAGTTTTAATGTTGGTTTATAGTGTGATTATGGGTAATTAAAGATCTGTGAGTGGGAATAGGAGTAAGGTTAAAGGATCTGTGGGTTATAGTGGAGGGTCAGTGGTAAATTAGTGGCAGATAATTAGAGGGGTCAATGCAAGGAGGATTTGTCTATATAATTGGAGGGATTTGGTTTGACATCCCTTAGAATTAAATTATAATATTGTTGTGATAGTAGTTAAATTTATATAAAGCTATTATTGTTTCCTACCTTTCTTAATAATCAATTTTCTTAAAACTATTAAACTCCTAAATCCTTTTTGATTATTAAGTTCCAACCTTTTGTGAGTTTCACACATTATTGTTTCAATTCACTATACTCACTGCTCATCACCAAATTTTATTGATTTTCACTATTTTACACAACTGGTTGCACACACACTCCAAGCCTCAAGCACATGCCAAGCAACCACTAGAAAACGTGCTCTCTAAATACACATAAGAAATAATATACTCTTGTTCTTTTGTACCAAGTTATTCATTGAGAACATTGAATGGCATGCATAAAAAATTAGCAGTCAAGGTTTACCTAATGACTGCCAAAGTCCCTGAGTTGAATATTAACTAAATGTGGTGATTAGTAAAAGATACAGCATAGGGTGGTTGAATATTGAAATTCAATATGAAATGACCAAGTAAAATGCAATTATATACTTATTTTTTACCGACATGGAGGTAGATGTTCTAAGTACTATTAGCAAAACACTAACACCACGTGCAAACAGCCGACGTATCCACCGCTACGTCAGCGCGACGTAGCGGAGAGGTATTTCAAAAGCTGGCCTGCTACGTCGGCTGGTTTTTTCTCAAAGTAACCAGACATTCCTCCCCCCCAAAAAGTGAGATCCCGGTTACCCGACCCAGTACATCTGATCATCGGATATCCAATATCTCTTGTTTGTGGCTGCCCTCCACTGTGGAAGTGTCAGATTAACCTTGCACTCTCCTGCTGTAAAGGCTAGTTTTAGATTGCTATCACTATTTCATTGCTTAGAGTGTAGCATTAGGCTAACAATTATTTTTCATCATGCCTTAAGTTGGCGTTATTGCTCTGTTACCTGGTTAAGGTGAAATCAGCCCAATGAAGCAAAAAATAGATAGGTGATATCGGAACAAAAAATAGATATCAAGTTTTAGTAAAATTTTACAAATAAAATTTATTTCAAAAAAATTTTCATAGGCTTTACATTCAAACACAGGTTTGGGTGCTATTTGCTAAAGAAGATGACTAGGCAGCTAAAATAACAAAAAAAAAAAAATCATAATTATAAAATGAAAAATAATATTCTATGTTAGAAGCAAAGAGGTGTGAGCTAGATAAAAAAAAAGTGCAACAGTCAGTTTTGAAGTAAACAAGATTGAGGAAAAATTTGAGGGTGAAAAAAATGAAAACTTACAGAATAAACCACGAGTGGGTAGCTAGATAAAAAAAAAGAAAGGAAAGGAAAACAAGAAACACAACAGTCAGTTTTGAGGAAAGCAACAGTGGGGGGGCAAGAGGGCAAGAGGAGACTGGTTGGGGCACTGATTGCATGTCCCATGTTTGGATGTACTGGGTCAGGTAACCGGAATCTCACTTTTTTTGGGGAAGGGATGTCTGGTTACTGTGAGAAAAAACCAGCCGACGTAGCGGGCCAGCTTTTGAAATACCTTTCCGCTACGCCGCGCTGACGTAGCGGTGGATACGTCGGCTGTTTGCACGTGGTGTAAGTGTCTTATACATATTTCTCTACCCGCTGTACATACATACAGCTATTTGGGAAAACCTTGCTCTTTTTTCGCCCCTCATCCCCCGCCAAAAGGCGGTTTAAACTCATGTTTTTGGCGGGGAGTGGAAGGCAAAAACACAGCAAGCTTTTCCCAAATAGCTGTATCTTTCCAAAAAAAAAAAATTCTAAAAACTTTTCTTTCTTCATCTTTCAACCGAAGTCATAATCATATTCTACAACTTGAATTCCAAATCTAGTATGAACATCACAAGACAGTTTCAGGAAGTTGTGTCACGTAATTTGTGCGTGAGGCAATAGATCTTGCATGTAGACATGACAACACCAAAGGCAAACGTGACTCAGGTTAGCCTGCGGTGTTAAGCCTATGATGTTTATGTTGATGATAATGACTCAAGTCAACATCATAAAGGACAAGACAACCACACTCTCATATTATACTTATATATATTTTTATAATGTATTAAAATCATTGCAATTGTATGAACAAATCTACTATCTTCAACAGTTACTCAAAAGTATATCCTAGTCGATAGAGAGCGTCACAAGAAGGTATGGCTTCCGCATCTATTTGTCTGACTTTATCCCAGTCAGCTCTTTTGACATGTATACATATTTTAACGTCATTTATTTGATTTTTAAAAAAAAACAAATGACCATGTAACGAAAAAATCCGAATGAATGAATCAGCAGAGAAGAATAAAAAAACGACCTAAATCCACTTATTCGATATCTATTTTAAATCACAAAATCATATTTACTCACCCAAACCCAAAGAACCCCATAGCATCTCTTCGCGCATCTCTTTTATTCTGGCGTGCTTCCTGACATTCATGTTGTAATTGTCTAATCCAAGCATTTTCAATATTACTTTCAAATCGTTTCATCGAAGAAGGTATTCTAAGATGTTTTGACACTGAACCATCGGTCACGAGCTTTTCGGATTCGTCTAATAGTAATGTGACTACCTTTGCTTGAAATTTTTTAGGATCAGTTTTTGCGTGATCTGCCAACTTCGGATCTAATCCAAGTTGTGGGTTCTGTGCTAAATATTCAGCATACAAAGGATGGGTAGCGAACTCGAGAGGATTTACATAGTCTTATAAGAAAGACAATTTTTGGGTGATGATACACATGAATAAAATAATATTATATATTGTTGAGTGAAAAGACTTACATTTGACAGAATGGGAAGAATGAGTGATCCGAGGTATAGAATATATTGAACTTTGTGACCAGGAAAATGTTGGATCAGGAATAGAGGGGGAGGAGAAGAGAGAAGGTAGTGATTGAAGAAGAGAGAAGAAAAAAAACACCAAGATTGGAAGCGCAGCAACCCAACCTCCAGGACTTCGCACCTGCGGATCCTGGGGATCACTAGTTTCTCTTCTTCCAGCATTTGTGAAAACACTTGGACCTCTTCGAAGTCTAGGGCCACTACCAAATTGATAAACATTGGGACCTGCTTGGAAGCCCCCAGACGCAAACATATTGCTACCGCCGAAAAACATGCGAAATATTTCTTCAGGATCAATGCCTTCATCATATCCATCAAAACCTCGACCTCTAAATGACGTGGAACTGAATGATGTGCTTCCGGAAGATCTTACATCGGGATCAGAACCCAACTGATCATAGTGAGAACGTTTTTGTGGATCTGAAAGTACTTGAAAGGCCTTCGAAACCACTGAAATACGACCCCATAAGATGTCGTTAGGGTTAAGTGAACAACAATAGATGGGCAACTTGTAGTCTTACTTTTGAAAGCTTCATCAGCCCCGGGAGCACTATTTTTGTCAGGATGAAGTAATAAGGCCAACTGAACACAGAGCATGAATGTGGATCAGCCATAAAACTGAATTGAGTACAAGAGATAAAAAAAAAAGGAGTTAGTTGGACTGACTTTGCGATATGCGGTCTTGACTTCATTTTCGGTACAAGTTTTTTTGAGCTCAAGAATTTCGTAGTACTGAGTTGGCTTGAACTTGCGCACTTTTTTGACGACTTCAAGTTGAGCAGGCTTATATGGAGGTTTTGTATGAGATGAACCATTGGGGATAGAAGAAGGATTTTTAGGGGTGGATGAAGGAGCAGAAGGATTGGGAGTAGATGGGGGCTTTGAAGGAGGATTGGAATGAGACTTTCGATTGTTGTTTGTCGGTTCGGATGGACCTTCACCGGTTTCGAGTTTACGAACCAAGGCAGCAGCCTCGGGACTCCAATACAAAGAGCAAGCCTTTCTGGCGAACTTGAGAGACTTAACAGGGTCAGAGGCTTCAGAGGCCAATGCGAGCTTGAAGGCTCTTTGGGCTTCCTCACGATTTCCGTCCATGTGGACGATCGTTGATGTGGATGAGAGACAAGAGGGGGATGAAGGCGAAGAAGTTATAAGAAAGGAGTATTCATCATGGGCACAGTTTTGCATCATTCTCCTATCAAATATCATTGCTCATTGCACTCAATCATATCCCATTCTCAACATCAATCTCTAAAATACGGCAAAATATATCCTAGCTTGTCTTTGGCTTCCTTCGAAATACTCTCTTGTTTCGTCATCGTGGCAAACTCCATGCTCCCTTGATATGTTTTGAGTTTGCCTGATCGAACGCCTTCATCAACATCCTCGAGAATCGCAAGGGTCAAATGATTCGACAGCTTGACGTTCGATGCAATAGTCTCCATCACCTCCATCACCGTCACAGGTTCTTCTGTTTCTCTCCAGGCATCGTAATCTGTCACTTGCGCAACAAGCACATAGCTTCATGTAATATTAATAATAATAATAATAATAATAATAATAATAATCAATATCTTTTACCACAATCTGACATTAGAAATATATATATTTACAGAGAGAAAGAGAGAAATAGAAATCAATGCCGCTCACCTTAATTCTGCTTCTCTAGCCAATTTTGCCTCAGGGAGGACTGACATATTGATGATATCCCCATTCCACTGTCGATAGAGATTACTTTCAGCCCTCGTCGAAAAAGCTGGACCTTCCATACACACAGCTACTTTCTTTTGATGAACATCAACTTTCAAACTCGGTTCCTTCAAGTTTTCAAGTTCTCTTTTAACCAAATCATAAACCAGTTGACACAAATCTGGATTAAATGGTTCCCCAAACATCGCATGACCTACAACTCCTAAACCTGAAAAAAATGTACTAGGTCTAACACTTTTCGTTCGATCAATGATTTGATCTGGTATAACGATATCTTTCGGTTTTAACTCCTCACGTAAACTACCTACGGCCGAAAATGCCACAATCGCTTTACATCCCACTTTTTTGAGAGCTGCAATGTTGGCTCTACTTGGTATTTCAGATGGTGTAAGATGATGAGATTTTCCATGGCGAGCGAGAAACGCGATGTGTTTCCCGTTTGGAAGTTTAGATATTGTGATCGGTGAGGAAGGAAAGCCCCATGGTGTTTCGATTTCAACCACTCTGTCTTCCACTAGACCTTCAAGTTTGTAAAGCCCAGACCCACCAATCACACCTGTAAAATAGTTATTTTAGTCAGTATATATATATATATATATATATATATATGGAAAGCTCAATTCAGTCGGATCACAAACCAATCAATGGAGAGCAAGTCGAATGAGACATGATTTAGAAAAAGATGACTTTGGTGGAATGGGGGATAACAAGTTTCAGATTTTACTTCATGAATTTGAAAGAAACATTCATAAAAAATTGCATTCTTTTACAACACGTCAACATAGAGACACAAATTAGGAAGTCCATCCAGCCAGTAAAAAACAACTTTTTTTTCCGGTATACCAAGCTCCATCGTGTTAATCTCATTCTAAGAGGAACAGAGCGGATGGAATCAGGACTGCTCCACATTCATCCTTACATACGTGTTTATCTAGTGACTAGACTTGGCCACATGTCTTTGGGCAAGTTATCCATTTGGAATCAGTGCCTGCTGAGATATGAGATTTTGTACTCTGGAACATATAACCCATTGTCTTTTTAGTCCACAAGGAAATATGTATTAAGTAAATAAACAAAACAAAATAAAATAAAACAAAACAAAACAAAATAAAACAAAATAAAACAAAATAAAATAAAATAAAATAAAATAAAATAAAATAAAATAAAATAAAATAAAATAAAATAAAATAAAATAAAATAAAATAAAATAAAATAAAATAAAATAAAATAAAATAAAATAAAATAAAATAAAATAAAATAAAATAAAATAAAATAAAATAAAATAAAATAAAATAAAATAAAATAAAACAAAACAAAACAAAACAAAACAAAACAAAACAAAACAAAACAAAACAAAACAAAACAAAACAAAACAAAACAAAACAAAACACAACAAAACAAAACACAACAAAACACAACAAACACAAAACAAAACAAAACAAAAAACAAAACAAAACAAAACAAAACAAAACAAAACAAAACAAAACAAAACAAACAAAACAAACAAAACAAAACAAAACAAAACAAAACAAAACAAAACAAAACAAAACAAAACAAAACAAAACAAAAGAAAACAAAACAAAACAAAACAAAACAAAACAAAACAAAACAAAACAAAACAAAACAAAACAAAACAAAACAAAACAAAACAAAATGTTGTGTTGGAGTGATGAATGTCGATGAACACAATAAATTGACTTGCATCGTGCCTTCACTACTTGGCTTATTCAACCAAATTAAGTCATAGTTCTTCTTGTTATACACTTATTGCATTCCTCATGGTAATATACCCTTTGTCTAGCCTAATTCATGTTGCGAATCCTTTAAGTAGAGAATGATGCCTCGTAGAACCAGAAAAAAGATTTCTGGTGCACTCGGAAGCTCTACTATAAACTGATGGTAGACTAGCTAAATACATAGTGTGATAACACCACGGCACTCTGCCCTTTCTTTTGCTATATCGCACCATTCTTCCAATTTGTAACTTCTGTTTCTTCTGTCTAGTCTGTGATTCGTATGATATGATCTAATTGGAAGGGATGAGAGTGTTTGATGGGGTGGTTAAGAGGGAGCCACGATGTTGGAGGGTTATCATAATGAATAGCATATGCAAAGTGAGGATGGTACGCGCTATTTAACCGCGATCGATTTTTCTCACCCGCTTCTTCTTTCTTCCCTCTTTTACTCACATCCCACAAAGCAACTACCACTTGGCAATCTTCATTTCTCCAACGTTGTGCATCGACATCTAGCCAATCAGATATCATTCGATTTCATGGCCGGATTAACAAAAATCGTTTTCGTAGGTAACTTGCCCTACTCTCATTCCGAAGAGTACGTCTGCTCTGCTTTTGTCTAAGATAATTCATCACTACTCCGCTCACATCGTCGTATTCACAGACAATTAGCAGAAGTCTTTCGCTCTGTCGGGTTAGTCTTTGTCTATATTTATTCGCATCTCTGCGTTTAACTTTATGTTGATTCATTCCATTATTTTAGTCCAGTCTCCAGCTTTCGGATTGCTTTCGAGAAAGAAACCCACAAACCCAGAGGCTTTGGGTTTTGCGAATACTTTGGTCAGACGACTTCCAACCCTCTTCTTCCTATTTATAAACCACTTTGGGTGAACCCTTATCAAGTCTCATGTTTCTTTTTGTAGACACACAGACAGCTGAATCTGCTATTAGAAATCTGCAAGGTGTTGAAGTTGGTGGTCGAGCACTGCGCTTAGATTTCGCAGATGTTGGAAATCAGGATACCAGAGATCAGGGTGGAAGACCACCTCCTCCTAAGGGTCGCAGGCCGCCCAGCCACCGAGACGATTTCGCCTCTGGACCCCCAGGACCTAGTATGTCAAGTGCGGCCCCATCATCTCTTCCCCCGGATCTTCCAAGGGGCCAGCCTCTGCCAGCAGGACAATCAGCCACTGACTCTATCAGTAACACACTAGCGGCAATGCCTGCCGCTCAACTTATGGATATCACCACTCAAATGAAGGTGTGTGAACCCTTGGTTTGATAGATTTTTATTGTCTATTGATTTATTTTATGGATTTTCCAATTCCTTGGGACATTCACAGCAACTGGTTGCCACCTCTCCTGAGCAAGCTAGATTACTTCTTTTAAATCATCCTCAACTGACATACGCACTCTTCCAAGCTATGATTATGATGGGAGTGGTTGATGCTTCAGTTTTAAGCAGGATGTTGGCTCCTCAAGTGGTGGGCATGTCGCATCCCCAACAAGCTATGGCGCCTCCGGTGGCGGCATCTGCTCCCATTTCGCAGACACAGCAGCTACCCAACAACTACAATAACGTGCCATATGCTTCTCGGCCTGTGCCAAATCCGCCTCCTGCTCAATATGGGCAGCCTGCTGTTATGCCAGGCTATGCTGTAGCCCCTCAAGCACCAGCCCCAGCTGGTCAAGTACCATCTACAGTAGTACAACAAGCCCAACTCATCCAGCAAGTTTTAGCGCTAACACCTCAACAAATAGAAGCCTTGCCTCTAGAACAGCGAAATACTGTGTTACAAATAGTAGGTCCCGCAGCTTATTATATATCTTTCAACTGTTTGTACTCTTATTCACAAATCTTTTTCACAGCGTCAGCAAGCTATGGCGGCGGGTGGTCTAGGGCGGTAATCGTACTTCACGAATATAGAAAACAATACTCTTTTTCCAATGTACACCAGTATACCACTAAATCAACTCCAAAAAATGGTAAATTATCAACAAAATTCATTGAATGAGATTAATTGGCATTGTTTCGGTTTGTATGCTGGAAAACGAGCTATTTCTATGCATCATTTAAACACTGATTTGGCGTTGCCCGCCAAAGCAACACTCTAACTGTATATATTCAATAATTCCAAAATGCACTTTTCAAAACGGATGTCTTGTGCAACATGCGAAATCACATCGTCCTGAAACGGAAAAGTAACTGTCCTTTTTGGGTGTTGTTAAGTTTTTCTCAATGAAGCTATGGATGTGTCTTATACACGTGATTACTACTTTCTAAAAAATGGGCGTTGCAGTGTAAGGCCAAAATTTCTAATCCAATCATATGTTTGGACAGATTCAATAAAGATATATATTTATATAGCGCTAAGTACAATTTTTAATGTGATTATGATTTCCTTCAATTTTTATATGAGAGGATGAGGGAGACCTACCACTGGCTAGCGAGATTGTGGATGTGTCCCCCAACAGAAATTGTGTATTTGCTAATCAGAAAAAAAGAAAGAATTAAGTTTAAAGTAAAAATAAGAATAAAATGAAAATGAAATGAAATTTTTTCCATTGGCTGTTTTTTCCAAGAATTTTCTATAATTTACTGGTGTTCACCCACATTGAAAAAGCTTTGTTCAAATTGCAAAAACTTCTCAAAATTTGCCCAGCAATTTTAGGCAATTTTTTGTGCCAAAATTGTCACGTGGCGCAAATCTGCCTGTCATGGTGAGAAGGAGGAAGGAGAACAGTTGAGTGGCAAGGAGGGAGAGCTATTCTAGCATGATAGAGGCCATCAATTGCCAATTAGGTTGGGGTAGATGATAGCTGAGTGGGCAATCAACCTCTTCTTACATTCCTTTTTTTGAAGGTCAAGATTGTTAGACTACATGGGAAAGTGGTGTTGTAGACTGTTCTGCGACAATCAATTTCAAGCCAAAAACTGGCCTTGAAAATTACAAAAGACCAATTGTGATGTCCTGCTACAGCTAACACTACAGCACATGCTTGTTTCGCTATGGGGCGCAACAATTACGCAACAGATACGAAACAATTGTTTTTTGCACTTAAGACCCACCTAAGACCTTCAAGTGCCAAAAATAATTGTTACTTAATTTGGTTGCGTAATCGTTGCGCTATTGTTGCGCTCCAAGACGAAACGAACATGTATTGTAGTGTAAATCACCAGAAAAAAAACATGGGCACGTGATAGCAGGTGCCAATCCCTATCTTTGACTTAACTCAATTTCAGCTCAGCTGTAATTCTTCTGGAAAGATTGAAATATGGTGCTACTCAACTTAAGTGTTTAGCAGTAGTGTGGGCTTTAGAGAAGTTACATTATTACCTGGATGACCAGAGATTTGAACTTGTCACTGACTGCAGTGGAGTTAAATCCCTCTTAAACTTGAAAACACCTAACAGACATATGTTCAGATGGCAGTTAGCTGTTCAAGAGTACAGAGGGAGAATGACAATAATTCATAGGGCTGGTATTGTTCACTCAAATGTGGATATGTTATCAAGGTTACCTTTACCAAATAATGACTCAAATCCTGCATATGATCCTGAGGATGAAATTATTCATATTCATGGGATATATGTGGTTGATATGGAGGAAGAGCTATTACAGCTTATTCTGGATTCATATGATAAGGACACTGACTTAAAAAAGTTATGCACCATATTAAATGATCCAAAGAATGCTTCAATACAAGCATTAATTAAAACCCTTCCACCAAAATACCAGAAGGCTTTGGAAAAAGGTAAATTTTCAATTGATGAGGGATATCTATATTATAGAAGAAAGTTGAGTAATGTTATTGTTATTCCTCCTTCTATGAAAGAGATCATCTTGAAAATTTGTCATGATGACATATTGGCTGGACATTTTGATCTTGAAAAAACAATGATCAGAATTAAAAACACTGCTTGGTGGGTTAATATTTCTGAAGACACCAAATTATATGTTGAATCTTGTGATTCTTGCCAAAAATCAAAAAGATTGACTGGTAAAAGAGCTGGATTAATTCAACATATTGAACCTCCTGATGCACCATGGCAGACAATAAACATGGACTTTGTAGCAGGATTACCCATTGCTGGGAAAGACAGTTATAACTCTTGTTGGGTTATTGTGGACAGATTCACAAAAATGTGTAAATTTATCCCTACCCACAAGGATGTTTCCACTAAAGAATTAGCTTCCTTATGGTGGTCTCATATGTTTAATACTGTTGGGTTTCCTAAAGCCATAATCTCTGACAGAGACCCTAAATTTACTTCTGAATTTTGGATGTCTCTGATGGATGTTTGTGGTTGTGATCTGAAACTTTCTACTGCCCATCACCCCCAAACTGATGGATTAGCTGAAAGAATGATTCAGACCTTGGAGGACATGATAAGAAGGTATTGTGACTTTGGACTTGAGTATAAAGACAGTGACAGATTCACTCATGATTGGGTTACCTTACTTCCTGGGTTGGAATTTGCTTATAATAGCACTGTTCATTCTGTTACTCAAAGGAAGCCTTTTGAGCTCTGGCTTGGATATGTTCCAAATACTCCTGCCCAAATTCTCAATAATAAAATACCTAAATTGGATTTACATCCTGGTGTAAAATCATTTCTTCAAATACAACGACTTTGCAAAAGTCATGCTCAAAAATGCATTGAAAAATCCTTTGAAAATTAGAAGAAGAGATGGGACAAATCCCATAAAGAATACACTTTTAAAAAGAGTGATGAAGTATTGATTTCTACAGCCCACTTCAATTTACAAGGTAATAACAAATTAAAAGACCCATTTGTAGGTCCATTTGTAGTCAGAAGAATGGTTGGTGATAATGCAGTTGAAGTTATTTTGTATTCTCCTTATGACAGAAAACATCCTGTTTTTCCAATATCTCTTTTGAAAACTTACACATCCAATAGTGATTTATTTCCCAAAAGGAGGGGAAGACCAAAAAAGACCCCTAAAGAAATCACTGAGACAGCGGAAATTGATAAGATTCTAAATGACAGAATAGTTACTGCTGAAAAAGGTACTGAATACTTATTGAGATTCAAGGATAAATCTTCTGAATATGATTCTTGGATACCTGGGAAAGAGATATCTAATCTTCCTACTCTACTAAAGAAATATAAAAAGAAAAAATCATAGCATTTATTATTATTATTTTTTTTAGAGTGAGGGAGTGTCAGCCAGGCTGCTAGATTTACCCAGTAAAATAATTAATTATTTACTGGATGAAGCCATGCCTTTTTATTTCTTATATATTATTAATTATTATATATTTACTTTAAACTTACTTGTAATAAATTAACTAGTTACAAAAAAGTAAATTTAGTAAATAATTAAATTTAATAATAAATTTCCTTTATATTTTATTTTTATTTTTATTTTAATTTTAATTTTATTGTTTTTATTTCTAACACCCTGCTCAATGACAGGTTAAGAGAAATAAATACTTAATATTAAAATGGGTATAAATATTGAAATAAAATTTAATATTGAAATAAAAATAAATATATACAAGAAATTCAAATTACTTATTTAAAATTGACACTTACTGTAATTTTAAATAAAACAATTTATTTCTGACATATTCTGTGAATACAGGTTTTGAACATGTTCTTTCTAGAACAATCTTATTATTTGAAATTATCTTTGTGGAATTTTCTTTCTTCTTCTCTCATACTCCTGTATTTAGAATTTTAAGTCCATGCTTTGTCTCTCATTTGCCTATAAAAGGCCTCCCCTTTTTGTTGTTTTGGAACATTCAATCATTACTTACTTATTTTATTACACCACTATTACAACCAAATAACTATTACTATTATTCATTGTCTTAGTCTTTACTACCACGTAAATCAAATAAATAATAATAATAATATTTATAAAACTTTTACCTCTTTAAATTGAGTAAATAAAATAAAAAGAAAAAAAAATATGTACTTTGACTTTTAAATCTCAATAATCCATCTATTCATCCCATTGGACCTCTGTAAGAATCTTCTAGACCATCAGGACCCATCTACAGATAGGATCTCTGGAAACTATTTATAGATATTATAGGAATTTAAACATAGCTGTAGAATTTTTTTTAGTCTATCAATTGAAAGAAAAATCATTCTATAATAATTGTAGATAAAATGACAGCTATTTGAAATAATGTTTTTTATAAAATTTATTTATTTTTATTTATTCCCATAAATTCATATCATGTAGAAAAAATATTTTTGTTAAAAAAATATGCTTAGACTTACATTATAATAACTTTTTTTTAAATTTTAAGAAATTAAAAGAACTTCTCACAGTTTAACTAAGGTTGAACCACAGTCATGCATAGGTTGTCATTGATAGTTCAATCTAAGTTCTATAAAAGCTAA
Source organism: Hemileia vastatrix (assembly GCA_030280995.1). Classification (NCBI taxonomy): domain Eukaryota; kingdom Fungi; phylum Basidiomycota; class Pucciniomycetes; order Pucciniales; family Zaghouaniaceae; genus Hemileia; species Hemileia vastatrix. The sequence goes on from JASXTE010000012.1 coordinate 8,032,045, forward strand.
GATATTCAATTTTAAAAAATTGTATGTATTTATTGCATTAAATAATTTTTAGAAATTAAGAGATCTCAGAGAGTTTTTTATTTTACTGATTAAATACTAATACATATATTAAGAAATTTTATACTTTTTCTGTCCCTGAGTGTTTAGTAATTACATTTATTTATTATGGTACATATAGTAATCAGAAATTAAGAAATTAATAAAAAATAATAATTTTATCATTATATCTTGTGGTAAATATTCATTTGAAGCCCATGATTCATGTAGAAGATTTTTTTCACCTCACCAGCAGAAATCACATGTACATTCTAAACTATGTGAGCTCACCTAATGAGGCCTATGAAAATGGTTTAAAATTTAATCAAATTTTTTTGGTTAAAATTATTTTCTAAAATACCTATTATTTTTTTGTCATATATTTAATTATCAACCAAATTACATGAAAAAGTTTGAAAGAGAAATTATACTAATATTATATGGGTATTTTTTATATCATATTACTTCTCATTCTATATATTAAAATGTATATATATAATGATCAATACATCTGTATGTTGAGTAAGTGAACAATTATACAAATCCATACACCATAATTCAAAAATAATTTACATGATAAAGTAAATTTACAGATTTAGTATTCTATTTAGAATTCTAATGTATGTCTAAACCTACTTTGAAGTTAATTTTTTTACCTTAAATATTTCATGTTTCAGCTAATATTTTATGGCAGTGAACTCTTTTCTTCGCCCGAAGAACAGAGTCCATCCTCCTATTTTCACACTCAGTTTTCACCAATCCCCATCCCTTTCAATTCTATCAACACATGCTTGTCTTCCCTCCCCACCTCTTTTGCTACCCTCCCAGCCCCATTGTATGCCATCCTCTTTTAATCCCCATTTCACCCCTCCCAACCTCTCCCCAACCCTTTTCTTCATTCAAAATGCCTCGGAAACCCTTAATCTTCCCTTCCAACTCTTTCCCAACCTTTTTGCTACCCCATATACCCTTCCTCACCCCTCTCTCCAGACTCCCCAACACTTGTATCCCCAACACTTGTATCCCCATTCCTCCCCTTTACCTCGCCTCCACAATCCTTGAACCCCAATTTCCTCCCTTTCAACTCAGTCCCTATTTCTGTATATAAAAATAAAGTGCTAGGGAGGAATGGGGAGATAAGCAAACTGGAAGGAGAGGGGTGGGGAGGGGTGGGGAGGGAGAGGCAAATGCAGATAGGGGTTGAAAATGATGAAGAAGGGATTTAAAAGGGTGGGGAGAAATATGAGGTGAGGAAAAAGGAATATTTCAAAGGGAAAAGAGTGGGGTATTCTCGAGAGGGAGTAAAAAAGACAATAAAAGAAGATAGTAATACAAAATAAAAATTCAAAAAATATAAAATATATAAAATATGTTACAAAGAGTGGGCACAGAGATTCCTTGAATCCTAAAAATCCACAAGTCCTTGACTGTTTTTTTCTTCATTTACTTAAATCAAATAAAAATCTACATTTTAATATTTTAAAAATTTTGAAGATGAAGGGAAATAAATTTTAATAAATATTAGTATGAAAATATTTTTTATTTACTATTAAAATATAGTATTTCAATTGAATTTGAAAATTATATGTCTAATTCAAGTCTTTGTAACATCATTTTTAAGATTTTTGCACCTTCTTTAGATATCTTAATGATTTATAATATTCAATACTATCTAGTCATAAAATAAGTATATAATTTTTTAAATTCTTGAAAATAATACAATAAATAATATAAATGCAAAAAATAATCTTTCATGAACAAATTGACATATTTTAAATGATAGTTTCTCCATGTATTGCTGGCCAAAGAAACTTATATAATTATGTGATATGGTATCTTGCTGAATTTATACTTTGGTGTTTTTTTTAAAAAAATTGCAAAGAAACTGCTTAAGTAGTTTAAAAAATATGTATTTTTCAGAATAATTTGGGTTTGGTCTGCACTGTATTAAAATTTCTATAAAAAAATCTCATTCTTCATATCTCAAGACTTGTTCAAAATATTATTACATATGCTTCATTAAATGTTCAAATTGTATTCATATTGAGTTCACCAGAATTTCAATATTTTTTCTTGGTGGGTTTGTCACTAATTCAATGTGGGCTCAAAAAGATATGAATTAGGGTTCAAGGTTGCAGACTTGCTAGCAAGTCCTCCCCCCATATTGTGTGGTGATAGAACTCCTCTTTTTCTAAAGCAGGTCTAAAAGCGGCATAACCACAAGGCTTGGAGAAATTACAGTTAAAATTAGGCAGCGGCAAAATCTGAAAGCTTGATCTTTAGGTAAAGTACAATATATGGTCATTTCTAATTAGAACTTGTGAGGAGTAATGGATTGGATAAGGTAGAAGAGCTTATTACAGGCCTATTTATAATATTCAGGCGCTGTAAGGATGCAAGAAAAAGGAAAACACTAAGTAGTATCCAAGTGGGGGAGGCTAATCAGAAGAATATGGTGTATAACAATTTATGCAAAAAGAAATTTAGCGCTAAGGAGAGCAAGATCTTGGGAAGATCTGAGTTTACTTCAAGAATAACATGTTGAAGAGGATATGGCGCTAACAATTTAAAATATGTGGGAAAATTTTTATTGTCTCAAGGTTATTTCAGAAGGAGTCAAGAAAGAATATTTTCAGAAGAAATCTTATTATTTTTAAGAATTTATAAGATTCTCTCATTCTCACCAAATAATCATGGGCAATATTTGGCAATGTTTTTTTGGAAATAATAATAATTTTTTATCATTACAATGAAAGAATGGTAAAATACACTAGTTACATATTTTTACAAAAATTAATAATTTAGATTTAAAAATAAAATCTTTTTCTGAAGAATGGAAGGAAAATTAGTATTAAAATAGAGAATAAGGAAAAGGACTAAAATTTACCTTAACAATTATTGAGGAAGGCATACTCCCAGTTGTTATAGATGTTGTTGTAACTTGAATTTAGGGTTTTGACTAGGGAGATGTGGTTTTGAACATCCTGCTCATCAAGGGCAGGAGTGTTTTCCAAGTAAGTAAATACTGCGTCAAAAGCAGTATTGATACAGTCAATGTTGTGGTAATAGGGAGCCGCAACTACTCAATTTAGAGCTTGCCAATCTTGAGGGAAAGGTAGGTGGATTCCAAGAGCATCTTCTTCCAAAAAGAGATCTGATGTTTGAGGAGCTGAGAAGCAGTTTTCAGGGGTAAAAGGTGGAGGAGTGGCCTCTTGCACAGGCCAGGTAATTTCAGTCTTGACGGCAGGAGAAAAAGGAGTGCGAGGTGTTATGGCCCAGAAGGGGTCTTCTTCTAGGCCTGAGATAGTAAAGTCGAGGCAAGGAGCTAGAGGCGTACTGGCGTAAGGAGTATTAGGAGCCTCCTACAGTAAAAAAAAATTGGAAGAGGAGAAGGAGTTACTGTATGAATTGTACCTTCATAGAAGAGTGAATGGTGCATTGTATTTGACACAGTGCTTGAAGTTGGAGAGCAATGAATTTTTTGTGCTCTCTTAGGAGCAGGAGCAGGGCTCTTGATGGCCAGCTTTCTCATTAAGTTTGATGTCAATGCATTTAGATCAATGACAGTAGTTAAGGCAGCTGCAGAAATTTTAGGGGGGACATTGAGGCTGCATTTCTTTTTGCGACTTTTTCAGAAGGAGAAATAGAGGTCAGCATCAGATATCTAGGAAGGAAGAAGAGGAAAATAGCTTACTTTGAAGAATCTGTTTACACAATGGGCTTTTGAGAAGAGAAAAGGAGTAATGCTGTTCTCAGTACAGTGTTGGCAACTCTTGGCTCCAGTGAGGACAGCTTTGATGGCAGGACCAGCAGCAATGTTAGTATTCTGCACATTGACAAATTGAAAAATAGTGTTGGAAATTTAGTTATTGGCGTCCATAATAAAGAGAAGATAGAGGAAGAAAGAGAGACTGGTATAGAAGAATAGAGTGAAGCTAGAAGTTAAGGGAAGTGAAGAAGAAGGAATAAGGAAAAATTGCAAGATTTGCACCTGGTTTTATAGCGCCTGGGGACTGTTTCAAGTAGAGAGAGACTGTGGTACACATCTCGCAGTAATGCAGCAAAAGGCTCAATTCTCAAAGGTGCAACAAAGAGGTTGTCAGGTAGGATGGTTACAGAAGCGTAACTAAGGGATATTCAAAGCACGGGGGAAGTTAGACTCTCCATGCAGACTTTTTTTAGGGGCATAAAGGATACACAAGCAGCAGCAAGTAAAGAATAGAGGGAAATGTGTATCTGGACTATATAATTAAAGAGTATGGTATGTACTTTACTAAACTATGGTTAGTACCAGATGCATACTACAGAGTTAAGGAACAGCAATGAGTGAAGGCATTAAAAATCACACCTAAGATAAGGATAATGTTTTTTAGGAAAAGTGGTGTTCACCCTACAAGATGAAAAACATGTCAAGGAAAGAAGGTAGAGCTCAAACAAAGGATAGCAGGTAAGATCCAAAATAGGGGAGTCAATTGCTTAGTGCAGATGGTTCCATTATTATCAGGTACTCATGTGGAAAGCATGGGTTATACAATAGGTATGAAGGCAGTACAGTAACTTTTATTTAAGTTAGGAATCTCAGGAAGAGTAGGGTATGTACAGAAGAGTGGAGTTTCAGGCACTATTAGAACCAAGACTTACACCAAAATTGTACATAGACTAATGAGATACTTATATACTGTTTGATAGGCTTGTATTATTGCTGAACTTGTGTAGGAAAACCCAAAGGGCAAGGAAACATAGGAAAAGGGTGCTGGTCATATAAATATATAAAAGCACTCACTTGTAAATATTGTAGGGGGAGCAGAAAAAGTTAGAGAATAAATAACAGTAGATATTTTCTTTTAAATAAAAGGTGAATAGATATCTTTTTTTTGTACATATTGGGTGTGCATACCAGAATTAGCGCTGTAGAGTTATTTTATTGCTACAGTAAGGATAGTATTAGATAAGAGCGCTTCAAGAGGGGGTGAATGAGAATACTAGTTCTTACTGAGAATAGATCTAGCCAACAGTTTGATTGCTTATTTTAGAATATATTTCCCCTTTTTCTTTTAAAAGATCTCTACAAATTTATTCCTACTTTCTCCTCCATATATAAAAAAAATATAGATAACCAGACTGACAATACGTGATTTCACTGTCTTTAAATATTAGAGTGGAAGGTTTTTTTTAAAAATTAGGTTTAGAAAGGAGAACCAACCCATCTTGGAATTGTGTCTATAGCTTAGTATTATAGAACTTTTATTTTTCTACACCAGGCAAGGCTGAAATTAAGAAGAAACCTTACACCAAGGACAAAATTTATAAAATTCAGAAGGGAATAGCGAATATGGGGCCTCCCATTTATGGAAAATTTGATTTAAGCAGTGATCCAATGCCTTTTGATGAAGAATATGATTATGAGGAGGATGTACCATTAGTGTCTCTTCCAAGACCAAGTTTTTCTGGTCCTACTCCTATGGAAGGGGTAAGTAGAGCCTGTGATGGATCTGGATTGGTGAAAGAAGCTTTTGATGGAGCTAGGGTTATTGTTGATGAATATGTTATTATGGGGGGTGAATATGGCAATGTGGGTCCTCAAGAGGTGCCCAGGGCAAAGGTTGTTAAAGCTAAAGTTCAATCCCAAATGCAAGTAGTATCTGGTCAAGAAAATGCTATGGAGATGATTTTGGGTAAATTGAATCAACTCCAGATTCTTTTATCTTTAGGTGAATTATTTACAATTATTCCTGCCCTATCAGAGAATGAAAAGAAGCATCTGACATGGAGAAGGGTATCAGTTGGAGAGGTGGAATATATTTGTGAAAATGTTGAAAAGTTTGGAGAGGAAGCAGAAACTCATTTTTCTTTGCCTTTAGTGTATTTAATGGTAATTTTAAATGTTAAAGAGGCAAAGGCCCTGGTAAATTCTGGGTCACAAATTAATTAAATCTATTTAGAAAAAGAAACTATTAAAGGCTTGCCAATTAAAACTGGTACTGGTGGTAATTTAAGAGGCATAGGTGAAAATGCTACTGAACTTATGGGTACAGAAGAGCATTTCAAGTTATGCATTGGTGGATCTGTTTGAAGAATGCACTTTTATGTGGCTTGGGGATCAGTAAAAACAGTTCTTGGTGTGCCCTTTTTGATGGATTTTGAAGATAGGATAGGTTATTAGAGTGGTATGGGAATTAGTTTAGAGATAACTGGTGACAATATGAGAACACTTCATTTACAATTGGCACCTCCAGGAGATGATGTCTGGGAAACAAGACCTGGTCTTACCACTATGTGTCAGTGTTGTTCATGCACCAAGAAGAGACAAATAAAAAGTTAAGCTATTGGTGAATTAATTGAAAAAGATAAGTATTATTACCCTCATTTTTTGGGGTAGTAAGGGCTGATTACTCTAATGTTGCAATCTCTCCTCAAGAAAAGATACTGAATTGAAATAGTTCAGCTGACTTGAAGATAATTCAAGTGGATTCTCAATTATTTTCTGTTGATATTTCATTATAATTTCATTATGTGTTGGATTCTTCTATATGTTTATTAAATTTATCAAATTATTATATATAATTTGAAAATTGTTCAAAGGGAAATATGGGATGTGTTATGTTGGATAAAAATTGGAAAGGGAATTTGGTTAATTATGTTGAAATTGATTGTGGATTCTTTTCTTGCGTCAAGCATGAGGATGAACTGCAATTATCATATCAAAATCAACAAAAAAATTTTAGTATGATTAAATCACAAAAAAATAATATTTGTGATGATTCTACTTCTTTCCTCTAGCAAGAGGTTAAATGGCCAACTTTATTTACTGGAGGTTTTATTGTGGAAAGTGAAAGGGAAAAATGTGTTAGAAAATTATGTGATAAATCAGACAAAGGAAAAGGGGGTAGTAGTGATAAAAATGAGAATTTGAAAATAAAAATTATGTTTCAACTTACTCTATTTATGATTCTAGTTCTGAAGATGAAGAAAATTTTTATGAAAAACTATATAATGTCAAACTTATAATGGATCAAGTTTCTCAAGTAAATGTGGAAATTGGTGCCAAAAAATATAAAAAGGTAGCAATTAAAATTAGGCCAATAAACAAAACTTTGCAAGCTGAATTAAATCTGCCTTTGGGAAGACTAATTCTATCAAGAGATCCATATGACTGTCCCTTTGTCAAGAACCCACCTGAATTTTCTGAAACTTCTAGGATCACTGTCAAGAGATTAGAGGTTGTTAATTTTGCACCTGAAGGATGGCTTTCAGGTGAAGAAAGAAGGTTGTTGTGGGATATAATGGTTAAGAGGGAGAAGGCCATTGCATTTGTAGAAGAGGAGAGAGGTGTGTTAAAGCAATCTTATGGGGAGCCCTACAAGATTCCAGTTGTTTTCCATGAGCCATGGCAACAGGAACCAATTCCTATACCCACTTCTTTAAAAGAAGATTATATCAAAGTCATTGGAGAAAGAGTTTGAACTTTATTATATGAATAATCAACATCAAGTTATTCAAGTTGAGTATTCTGTATTAAAAAAACTAAAATTAAGCTTAGGGTAGTTCATGATTTAAGAGAACTAAATAGAGTTACAATAAAAGATTCAGGAATACCACCTAGTGTGGAGGAGGTTGTAGAAATGTTTTCAGGGAGAGTGTGTTATGGTTTAGGAGATATAATGGGGGGATATGATGAAAGAGAGTTACATATGGACTCAAGACCACTTACAACTTTTGATACACCACTTGGACAATTACAGCTAACAAGATTATATCAAGGAGCAATAAGTTCAGTTGCTGTTTATCAAGCTCAGATGGAATGGATTCTACAAGACAAAATTCCAGAATATGCAGGAATATTTATTTAAAATGGTGAATTAAAAGGACTTTCAACAAATTAAAGTAATGAATTATTGAAGGAGAATCCAGGAATACCAAAATTTATCTGGGAATATGCTGTCATTTTAGAGAGGTTTTTGTTTAGGATAGAAGAGGCTGGTTTAGTAATTTCAGGTTCCAAATTTTCTTGTTGTGTTCCAGATTTGAAAATCTTAGGTGATGTCCTATGTAAAAAGGGTAAGATTATGTCAAAGAAGAGATTAAATAAAACACAGTCCTGGCAAAGACCCAAGAGCACAACAGAAGTCAGAGGGTTTTTAGGTGTATGTGTTTATGCTAGAATGTTTATCAAGGACTTTTCTTCATTGGCTACACCTTTGAGTTAGTTGAACAGGAAGGATGCTTACTGGGAGGGGGATGAAGAATGTAAAAAGGCATTTAATAGGTTAAAAAAGGTAGTTGGGGAAGATTTTATCTTACAAGCTAGATTATGGGAAAGATTCAGGCCATATTTTTTTAGCAGTGGATTCAAGTCAAATTTCTGCAGGGGTGTTTCTGTCTTAACTGGATAAAGCTGGTTATATTTATGAATAAATGGATTTTTACTGAGGTGGAATCAAGATATTCTCAACCAAAATTAGAGCTTTTTGTTGAGGCAAAAATATTAAAGAAACTTCAAAATATTTTAAGGGGACAGCACTTTGTATTGCAAGTCAATGAAAAATATTTAGTTCAAATGATCAATTGCCCTAGTTTACTGAATGTGTCCATGACTAGATGGAAAGCTTTTATTCAGAATTTTTCTTTTGATTTAGTCCACAAGCCTGGAAAGATGTTTACTATGCCTGATGATTTATCAAGAAGACCACCTACTGAAGAGGATTCTGACTTGGAGGAATTTGATGAAGATATACTTTTAATCAAGACAAGTACAAAAGGTGCTGAAGACTTTTCTTACCCCCCAATGAGGTTAAACTGGAAGGATTAATATCTATGGATAGTGATGACAATTAACTTTACCAAGAGGATAAATGTCATGCGCTATGTGACACTCAAAGCAAAAGTACCTCAATTACCCCACTATTCAAACTCTAACTCCACCAGAAATGTGTGAAAAGTAACCGTGGGGAGATTACATTCTATTTTGTTCTCAAATTAGCTGCACTATTCAAACTATAAACTATTCTAAATTTAAATATTCTTATACGTTTCAAACATAAGCAATCTATGCACGCTATAGCGCTAAAGTCAAAGCAATATTCAAAATGGATAATTGTGGGTCTGGGAGGTAGGAACAGGAAAGAAGGATTATAAGGTTATATTAATTAGTGATTGGTAACTCCAGTGGATTAAATGGGTCTGTGAGTAATATGGTGGCTGGTTGGTTAATGGTTCAGTGCAAGGAGGAATAGGATATTTAAAGGTTGTTACTTCCTTTGACAATTCCTTAGAATTTAATTATAAAAAATATTTGTGATATTAGTCAACTTATATTAGGCTATTATTATATTTGTCCTTTTATTTTCTTAATAATCCATTTCATTTAAATTCTAAAATACTTAAATCTTCCTTTTGATTATTAAGTTATTACCCTTTGTGAGATTACCACAATAGTTAGTGTCCTTATTATCCACATTAATTATTACTCAAAAATTAGCTCAAACTAGTGTTATTAATTGGATCTATCTTTGAACCACTTCCTCAAAGTAATCCTCTGTGCTTCAAAGTTGTAATTCCATTCTTACTTTTATCTCACTTACCTTGGGATTATCCTCAATCCTGTGCCTAGGTTGTCCAGTTACAGTATAATTTTATTCTACATAGTTCTAATTCCTTTTACTACTACAATTTTCAGGTGCTAAATCTAAATGGCACCTGTTAAACTCAATCCTCCTCTGATTGGCTCTGTTACTAGACCTTGTGCTAGAGATAGGTGGACCTCATTATGTCCTGTTTCTTGCACTTACTCCCTCAAACCTCTTGATTTAAGGGAGCGCAAAAATTCAATTCAATCTGCAGAGGACATCTCTCAGGATTTTGAGGACTCCAGTGAAGAAGATGAAGGCAAGGATACTATGCACGAGACACTTTCAGCCCTGGCTGCTGGACCTCTAGGTTAATCTTCAAGATCTGGCCCAAATGCTTCATTAGAGGACTTCATGAAAATCCTGGTTAAAACCCTCACTAATCCTGCCTCATCTGAAGGATCTAAACTCAAAAATCCTTTGATGAAATCCCCAGACAAGTTTTATGGAGAGAATCCTGACAGGTTGTGTCCCTTCTTGCAGAAATGCAAGCTACTATTCCACAATGACCCTTGAACCTTTAGTATGGGTCTCATTAAGATCATTTATGCCTCTTCTTACTTATCAGGAAAGGCATCACAGTGGTTTGAGCCATATCTACTCAAGCTTTCTTTGAGAGAATCTCACTTACTCATTAATAATTGGGAAAAGTTGGAGGATCAACTTTTTATGTTGTTTGGTGACCCCAATGAAACTGACAATGTGGAAATCAAAATTGATTTCCTTGGCATGAGAAATAATGGTAAAGCTTCTGAGTATATCTCAAATTTCAGGGCTTTACAAACTTGAGTTAGTTGGAATGATTCTGCCCTCAAATATCATTTCAAAAAGGGACTTCCTTCAAGGATTCTGGACCAATTAAATCTTCACGGGCTAACAATGTAGAATTTGACAGACTTAATGGATAGGACCCTCAAACTTGATGGCACAAATCAAGAACAACTTCAAAAAAGGTGTCACACGCAAAATCTCATGGTTCAAATTTCAAATCTGGGCCTCCTTCAAAAAATCATTCCCAACCAACCCAATCACAAAGGAAAGGAAACGTTAAAATCTAAAAGCTTAACTCCTGGCAATATCAGTAAGGTATTGGACCCAAAAGGGAAAATAAAGAAAGCTGAAAGGAAAAGACAGGAAGATAATGGGTTATGTATGTATTGTGGGGGTAAACACAAGTTGGAAGATTGTGCAAAATTGAAGGAAAGGGAATGTAAAAGCTTGAAGTCAAAAAACTAGAGAATAGTTTACTTTTGTGCAAAGAAAACTATTTTATTTCTCCCAGTGCACAAAACCTTGATGTCTTAAGGGCTGGAGTTGCCATTAACTGTTTGAGTTTATTCTTTTTAAGGAGGATATACCCTTCAATTGTCTTATTGACTCTGGAGCTTCAATTTCATTTATCAGTTTATCTTTTTCCAAAAAACTTAAGCTAACATTTGTAATTACCAACCGAATTCCAATTTATTTGGTCGAATCAGAGGAACCCAAGTATTGGGCTAGTAAGAAAGTTTCATGGGTTTTCAACTTTCTGAATTTTCCTTCCTTCAAGTGGGAGTTAACAGTCTTGGATGCCCTGAGGATGGAAGATTCCATTCTTGGAAATGACTTCTTAACGCATTGGAATACTGACATTAATTAGTCAGAGGGATTGATCACCCCTTGTTCTAAGTATATATCTGATTCTTCAATGCAGGTCAACAGGGAGTTAAACAACCCGTCTGACCATGTCTTTCTAGGGGACATATCTCTTCCAGATGATTTGCAACCATCTGATTTTTCTCTAAATGAGCATTTGGCTAACCTTTCTAGCTCAGTTGCTTCACTCAAAGAGGTTTTCAATAGCCTCAAGGTAAGCAATACTTTCTCTCTAAATTCATGTCTACCCTTGACAGACTTCTTCTTGGATGAAGAGGATGACCAAATCAATATTTAAGCCATTAAATAGACTCTACCAGAAGTTTATCATGACTTCCTTGATGTATTTTCAGTTTTTAAGGCGGAAAAGCTACTGCCTCATTGACCCTACAACCATCAAATAGAGTTAGTAGGACCAGTACCTTTGGCAGGTCCTGTCTACTCCCTATCAAAGGATGAATCTCAATTTCTTTGAGAATACATTTCAGAGAATGTGGCAAAAGGTTTCATTTGAGCCATTAAATCCCCAACCGGCTCTCCAGTTTTTTTTGTTAAGAAAAAGGATGGAAGTCTTAGGTTGTGCGTTGATTACAGAAAACTCAATGCAGTGACTAGGAAGAACACATATCCAGTTCTTCCTATGTCTTAACTTCTTACTTTGTTTAGTGGTGCTAATTTCTTTTCTAAAATTGATTTAAAAGGCACTTAAAGCCTTACACCTATTGCTGAAGGCCATGAACCTTTAACAGCAATGCGCACTAGGTTTGGTAGTTTAGAATATTTAGTTATGCCTTTTGGGTTATGTAACGCACCCTTAACTTTTCAAATTTTTTTCAATGATTTCCTTCATGATGTTTTTGAGCAATTTTTTTTTGTCTATTTAGATGATATTTTAATTTTTTCAAAGACCCTTGAGGAACATATTAAACATATCTGAGAAGTTCTCAATTGTCTTTTAGAGCATGGTCTCCACTCCAAGCACACTAAGTGCTAATTCCACCTAAATTATATTGACTTTCTAGGTTTTACATTATCCACTGATGGCTTTGTCATGGATGATAGGAAATTTAAAAAAATTTTGGAATGGCTGGAGCCAAAATTTGTAAAATTCTTACAAGGGTTTTTAGGTTTTGCAAATTTCTATAGAATATTTATTAAAGATTACTCTAAAACTATTAAAAATCTCACATCTTTTCTTAGAAAAAATATTCCCTTTATTTTCACTGATACAGCACAAAAGGAATTCAAAGCATTGAAATCTGCATTCACCACAGCTCCAATTCTTTGACATTTTGATCCTTCTGCTTTGAAAATTGTCAAGACAGATGCTAATTATTATGCTATTTCAGGGGTTATATCCCAATTAAATCCTGAAACAAAATTGTTTCATCCTGTTGCATTTAAATCACGCAATTTGCTTTCAGCAGAGTTAAATTACAAAATTCATGATAAAGAGTTACTTGCTATTATTCATTGTATTAAAAAATGGCATTCTTTTCTTCTCATTCTTCATAGTCCCTTTCAAATTTTCATGGATCATAATGCTTTAAAATATTTTATGTCTTCCAAAGTCTTGACGTGATTTCAAGCCAGATGGGCTGAGTTCTTATCTGAATTCTCTTTTACTATTACCTATTGTCCTGGGAAAAATTACATAGTTCCAGACATATTGTCTCATCCGGACAATGTTTACCCAGAGTGGGGGGAGGAATTTGCTAACAAGAACCCAGCAAATGTCAAATCAATTTTCAACAAATCAATGTTAACAACTCATCAACTCAATACAATGACAACTCAAACAATTCAAAATCCACTATCCAACATTCAAGAAGCTCAATAAAAAGATGATTATTGTGTGGGAGTTAAAGACAAAATATTCTTGAGGAATGGGGCCAAAAGATTAAGTATCAAATCAGGTCTATTAGTCTTTGAAGGTAGTGTAGTCATCCCCGATGAAAAGGATATAAAATTATGGATTTTCAATATTAGACATGATTCTGCATTAGCTGGTCATTTTGGGGTTGAAAAAACCTAGCAGTTAATAGCAAGGGATTTCTTCTGGCCAGGAATAACTAGAGAAATCAAGGCCTATATTAAAGCCTGTTATCAATGTAATAGGAACAAGGTACCTTGACATAGGAAGTATGGGTTGCTTCAACCACTTTCAACTCCCTTTAGACCTTGGGGATCAATTTTGATTAATTTCATTTCTCAATCACCTCCATCAGATAATTTTGATAGTATATTAGTTATAGTTGATAGATTTTCTAAAATGTCTATTTTTTTAAAACTGTTACTACTGTGACAGCAAAGGATTTAACAAAATTATTTCTAGAACACTTATTTTGTAAACATGGATTACCCAATGATATTATTTCAGATAGGGGTTCTTTATTTTTTTCTACTTTATGGACTCAATTATGTTGAAAATTAAATATTACAAGGAATATTTCTACTGCTTATCACCCTGAAACCAATAGAAAAATGGAAATAGTTAATCAAATCCTCAAACAATATCTTTGAATGTATTTTAATTATCAACAAGACGATAAGACCACATGGTTACCATTGGCCAAATTTGCTTATAAAAACTCAACAAATTCTTTAAAAAAACAATCTCCCTTTGAAACTATCTATGGACAACATCCTTGATTCAATCTTATTCATGTAGAAATAAATCATCCTGCTGAAAATTATCTTTGAAAAATCTCACAACTTCAAGGAAAACTTCAATCTAACTTGGAAGCAGCAAATCAAAGGTATAAGGAACAGGCCAACAAAGATCAACAATCTGCTCCACTCTTTAAACCAGGCGACAAAGTATGGCTTGATGCAAAAATATTCAAACAACTTGACCATCTAGGAAACTATCTGAGAAGTGCTTGGGTCCATTTGAAATTGATACTGAAATCTCAAAAAATGCATTTCAGTTCAAGCTACCTCCAAAATGGCAATCAATTCATCCTGTTTTTCATGTATCTCTCTTGGAACTGGCACAAGAAATATACCCAGGAAAGAACCATCCTCTTCCAGAACTGGTCGAAGTAGAAGATCATCTAGAGTGGGAAGTAAGCTGGATTCTTGATTCAAGAAGGCACAAAGGAAACTTCAATACCTTGTGAAATGGGAAGGCTACCTCAATGATACTAATAATACATCCTAGGAACAAGCCATTAACGTTTCTAATGCTCCTGAACTTATCAAATCTTTTCACTTAAAATATCCTTCAAAACCTAAACCTTAAATTCATTCATTCATTCTTTCTCTTTTCCGTTTCTTTTCTTTCTTTTCTTCTCCCATTTACTTCCTTTTCAAAAAACTTAAATCTTATCATCCTCAACATATCTTTCAATTTTAAAACCTAAAACTTCTTAATCATTTAAATCTTAAATTCTTTTATCTATTCTTTTTCAATTTCTAATTTCTGTATATTTCTTTAAACTAATTTAAAAAAAAATTAAATAAAATAAAAATAAAAATAAAAATAAACATAAAAATAAAAATAAAAATAAAAATAAAAATAAAAATAAAAATAAAAATAAAAATAAAAATAAAAATAAAAATAAAAATAAAAATAAAAATAAAAAATAAAAAAAAAATAAAAACAAAAATAAAAACAAAAATAAAAATAAAAATAAAAATAAAAATAAAGATAAAAATAAAAATAAAGATAAAAATAAAAATAAAAATAAAAATAAATGTCAGTCAGTTGTCTAGAAGAAGGTAAGAAAAAGAGGAGAAAAGGAGGAGAAAAGGAGGAGGACAAGGGAAAAATAAAAGAAATAAATTATAATAAAATATTTAATTTATTTAAAAGGAAAACAACAGCGAGCAACTTTGAGAGATGACAAAAACTTAGGATTTATTAATAATAATACTATTTAATGTAAGGGTTCTGCGCGGCAAACACTTTTAATTACTATCAGACTTAAAGCAACCTTTAAATTGTTATATAGACTTTTAATTAGAATTATATTACTAATAAAAAATATAAACATAGTAAAATAGTATTTAATTTGTGGAGTGTATAATAAGTGATGATGCTACAGGGGATTATCCAAGCCCCTTTTATAGGCAATGGGTCCTCTGAAGCGCCACTATGTTTGTAAAGACAATAGTTAGAATAGAATAAAACAAATATATCAAAGAGTAAATGAAACATAACAATGTAGAGAAAAACATGAAACAAATAATTAAAACCCCAATTAAGAATCCAATTTTCCCGCCATTAATTCCCAAATCAGTAAGTAAAAATAGTGAATAACTAAACAAGATTGGAACATAGGAACTATGAGAAAAATAATTCCAAACAGATGGTACAGTCTGATTTAAGGATATTTTAAGTGAAACAAAAAATACTTTGACGCAACAAAACATGTAATTAATCTCAATTTAGTATAAATTACTTAATTGGTTTTTTCTGACATAATTAAGGGTCAAAAGAAGCGTCATTAATTATTGTTTAGTATTATATGAAAGGTGTTATTTAATATATAAATTTAAATAATTAATTTTCATATATTATAAGTCAATTTTACACTTATGATTATAATATATGTTTTTTCAATTAATTAAATATAAATTTATAATTATTAAGTAACATAAAAATGCACCATTATTTGTAGAATATATTATATTATGTTCAATTTAACTGTATATAAAAATTTATATAACCAATAAATTAATATAACACTTGTATATAATAAAATACTTATATAATTTTATTATGCAATAAAATATTAATTTATATTAATTAAATACAATTCTTACCCACTCTTTCAGGTTTTATAAGTTACATATCATTTTTACTGGACTCCTGGAATAGCCTGGCTGACACTCCCTTACTCTAAAAAAACAATAAAAAAATGCTAAGATTTTTTCTTTTTGTATTTTTTCAACAGAGTAGGCAGATTTGAAATTTCCTTGCCAGGTATCCATGCATCATGTTCAGATAATTTGTTCTTATATCTCAATAAATATTCAGTACCTCTCTCAGAAGTGATAATTCTATCATTAAGAATTTTATCAATTTCTGCTGTTTCTGTGACTTCCTGAGGGTTTTTCTTAGGTCTTCCTCTTCTTTTTGGAAATAAGTCACTGTTGGAAGTATAAGGCTTAAGCAAAGAAATGGGAAAGACAGGATGTTTCCTATCATATGGAGAATACAATACAACTTCTACTGCATTATCACCAACCATTCTTTTAACAACAAATGGTCCTACAAAAGGATCTTTTAATTTGTGGTTACCTTGTAAATTGAAATGGACAGTAGAGATCAACACTTCATCACCCTTGTTAAATGTGTATTCTTTATGGGATTTATCCCATCTTTTCTTTTCATATTCAAATGCTTTATCAATACAACTCTGAGCATGTTTTCTGCATAGCTGTTGCATTTGCATAAAAGATTTTACACCAGGGTGTAGTTCCAACTTAGGTAATTTATTATTGAGAATCTGAGCAGGAGTGTTTGGGACATAACCTAACCAAAGCTCAAAAGGCTTTTTCTCAGTGACAGAATGAACAGTGCTATTATATGCAAATTCAAGACCAGGCAAAAGAGTGACCCAATCATGAGTAAATCTGTCATTGTCTTTATATTCTAAACCAAAGGCACAATACCTTCTAATCATTTCTTCCAGAGTTTGAATCATTCTTTCAGCTAGACCATCAGTCTGAGGATGGTGAGCTGTAGACAATTTCAACTCACAGCCACAAATATCCATCAAAGAGGTCCAAAACTCAGAAGTGAATTTTGGATCCCTATCAGAGATAATGGCTTTTGGAAAACCAATAATATTAAACATGTAAGACCACCATAAGAAGGATAATTCTTTGGTGGATACATCTTTGTGGGTTGGAATAAATTTGCACATTTTTGTGAATCTATCAACTATTACCCAACAAGAGTTAAAGCTGTCTTTACCTGCAACAGGAAGACCAGTGACAAAATCCATATTAATGATTTGCCAGGGAGCACTAGGTGCTTCAATATGTTGTAATAACCCTGCTCTCTTACCTGTTAACCTTTTAGATTTTTGGCAGGAATCACAAGATTCAACATATAATTTTGTGTCTTCAGACATATTAGCCCACCATGCAGTGTTTTTGATTCTAATCAATGTTTTTTCAAGATCAAAATGACCAGCTAATATGTCATCATGACAAAGTTTGAGGATAGTTTCTTTCATTGAAGGAGGAATTACAATTACATTGGTAAGCTTCCTTCTATAATATATATAACCATCTTCAATAGAGAACTTTCCTTTATTTAAAGCATTTTGGTACTTTGCAGGAAGAGTTTTTATTAATGCTTGAATTGAAGCATTCTTAGGATCATTTAAGATAGTAACCAATTTATTTAAATCAGAATCTTTATCATATGAATCCAGTATTAACTGTAATAACTCCTCTTCCATATCAACTATAAATATACCATGGATATGAACAGTATCATCCTCAGGTACATAAGCAGGATTTGAGTCATTATTTGGCAGAGGCAATCTGGAGAGCATATCAACATTAGAGTGAACATCTCCAGCTCTATGGATAATTGTCATCCTTCCTCTGTATTCTTGAACAGCAAGTTTCCACCTGAACATATGTCTGTTAGATGTCTTTAGGTTTAAGAAAGACTTCACAGCACTACAGTCAGTTACCAACTCAAATTTTTGGTCATCCAAATAGTAATGAAGTTTCTCAAGAGCCCAAACAACTGCTAAGCACTCCAATTGAGTGGCACCATATTTCAATTCACTATTTCTTAAGGTTCTTGAAATATAACAAATTACAACCTCTGAGGATTTATCATTAATAATTTGCTTTTGGTGAAGGGCAGCACCCAGACCAATAAAGCTAGCATCTGTATAAAGGACAAATGGCTTTTTAAAATCTGGAAGAGCCAATATAGGGGCTGTCATTAAGCAACTTTTTAATGTATCAAAAGCTTTTTGACAGTCATTATTCCAGAGAAAAGCAACATCTTTTCTGGTCAGTTTTGTAAGAGGCAAGGCTATGACCTGATAATTTTTAATATATTGTCTATAATAGCCACACATACCCAAAAAACTTTGGATTTCTCTTACAGAAGTTGGTGCTTTCACATTTTGAATGGCAGCAACTTTATTATGGTCTACACAAATTTGTAAGCCTGACACAACATGGCCAAGGACTTTCAAAGATTGAAAACCAAATTTACACTTTTTTAAAGATAAGGTCATATTGATATCATCCATTTTTTGGAAAACTCTATTCAAGTGAATCATATGCTCATCAAAAGTTTTAGAAAAAACAATAATATCATCAATATAAACCATGAGCCAACCTTCAATAATTTCTTGATGGAAAGTGTTATCCATAACCTTTTGGAAAACTGAAGGAGCATTTTTAGGGCCAAATGGCATCCTAACATACTTATATATTCCCATATGAGTAGCAATAAGCAAAAAATTTTGAGAATTTTTCTCAACTGGAACTTGATGATAACCTTTATTACCATCCAGACAACTAATAAATTTTGCACCTTGCAAGGTAGAATGTATTGAATTAATTCTGGGTAAAGGATAAATATCATCAACAGTATAAGTATTTAAAGCTCTGTAATCTCCACATAATCTAGCTTTATCCTTTTCATAAGAAATCAAGACTGGGGAGATGACACAATATTTGGGGGTGACATCAACTTTCTCAATGATATTCATTTTCAATAATGTTTCAATATTATCTTCAATATCTTTTCTTTTTGAGGGAGAAGCAGGATATGGTTTTTTCTTAAGGGTAGGAGGAATATCACTCAAATTACAGGATAAGGTAATTTTCATCTCTTCCTGAACAATTCCCAAGACATGAGAACCATGAGCAAAAGCCATAGGGAAAGAGGTAATAGAGGCAACAATAGAATCCTTTTGTTCACTAGTCAACTGATCACCAAAAGAAGAGGTATTTATTTCATGTAATAAATCATCCATTTCAGTTGTTGTTCTAC
The DNA here is from genome assembly GCA_030280995.1 of Hemileia vastatrix. Lineage (NCBI taxonomy): Eukaryota > Fungi > Basidiomycota > Pucciniomycetes > Pucciniales > Zaghouaniaceae > Hemileia > Hemileia vastatrix. Next base: position 8,051,326 of record JASXTE010000012.1, read on the forward strand.
CTTTACACTGGATCAGTGAGTTACAAGATTTCAACAAATGCCCAGAAGTTCTAGGAGAGGAAATTTTGAATTTTCTTTTCCCATTCATTCCTAAGGTAAAGCAATTATTTGCTGGGTCCAGTCTCACACCAAACATGGTTAAAATATCATTTCCCATAATAAACCAATTGCTTAAATTATCATTTTTCATGACAACAAACTCACAAACAGCTCTGACAAAACCACCATTATATTTGAAGAATACAGAGGTTTTGTATTTGCCAATAGGAAATAAGGTAGAACCATACCCTCTCCATTTTTCAGAAGTTATAGGTAATAATTTACTCAAATATTCCTTATCCACTGAAGCCAAAGCTTTTTCAGATACTACACTTCCTCCAGCACCAGAATCAAGAACTACATCAACATTTTTACCATTAATGATAACAGGTGCCTTTAAAGGGGATATAGGAATAGAATTGTTAGTAATATCTTTAATTATCTCAGCATTTTCCACTGAAGATAAATTCAATACACAATCTTCAGATATATTATTTAAATAATGGACATCATGTTCCAACATTAAAACATCTTTAACAGATTCATTGTCATAGGAGATATTACTTTCACAGTCACTGGAAGAATTATTGACATCAAGTTCAACTTCATCAGTGTCTTCATTTTGTTCAACAAGATGAATTTTCCTGTCACAAACATGACCCTTCTTCCACGGTTTGCTACACTTATAACAAGTATTTGTTGCATATTTTTTAGGTGCAACTGGGGCAGATGGTTTACCAGATTTTTCTGGGAGCTTTATAGAAGGTTTATTCTGATCATTATAAGATTTACCAAGGTAATTTTTTGGTTCATATCTATGGTTGAGCAGTACTTCATTACAGATATTAATGAAAGAAAAATTTTCCCTTACATGCTCAGTTCTAGCCACAATCAAATCCCTAAGAGAATTTGGCAATTTATACAAGATTTTATCTCTCCAAATATCATAATCCATCTTTGGATCAATTGCTCTAAGGATTTTAGTTATTTTCATCAGAAAAACAATGGGCTTTTCAACAGAGGAGGATACATATCTAGTATTCTCATACAGTCTCTTCTGAGCTAACCTGAATTTTGAACCACCAAACTGATTCTCAATCAAGGATTTCCAATCATTCCATGTATAATGATTGTTATCTAAAAGGACAGATTCATACCACATCAAGGCTACATTGGAAAATAAAGAAATTAGCTTAGAAACAATTTCCTCATCAGGTAGTTTATAAGATCTCTTTAAATTATCAATTCTCTGGATAAAGTGTTGCCAATCAGAGGAAGAATCACCATCAAAGGTAGGATATTGGTCTAACTTAGGCCAATTTTTCTGACTACTGGGATGGTCCACTTTTTGGTTTGAATTATTCATTAGTAATAATTCCTGAAGTTTAGCCAGGTGTTCAGAAATTTCATTATTTACAGAAACAGCTGGTGCATGACCATCACAAGATTTTTTGCTAGTAGCAAAAGATTTTACAGACTCATTGTCAGTTTGTTTAATGGTTGAAATATGAGGAAGAAAGGATGAACTTTGTTCAGGTTTTTTCCCTTTATTTTTATGCAGCTTATTTGCAGAAATCTCATTTAATTCATTATTGATGGTTAAGGTTGAGAACTTTTCCTGTAGGTCAGACACATAGTTTCTTATTCTTGGAATTTCAGACATCTGGTCATTTACTTTTGCAAGAGATAGAACATTTCTGTCCTCAGAAACTGAGTGTTTGGTACTTAGTGCATGGAAATCATTTTTTAGCTTCTTAAAATCATTTTGCAGAGATTTTATTTCATTCTTGAATGAATAATTTTCCTCAATAAGGGGTTTCAATTCACTCAAGGTCTTATGTAGACTGATATTTCTATTTGAGATAGCTCTATGGTCACTTCTTATTTGTTTTTGTTGACTAAGAACAATATTCAAGGTTTCTTTGATTTTTAAATAAGCTGTATCTTGTACAGAAGAACTCACTTTACATTGCAAGTGTAAATTATTTAATCTATCATTTTCATGGATTAACACATCTCTCACATGTTTGTCTTTCACAATATTAAAATCAAGGGTATCTTTCAATATTTCCTCAGAAGTTTTTTCAATTAAGGTATAGATTTCAGGGGGAACAGAATCATTTTTAATTGCAAGAGAAGGATTAATTAAAGATGTAGAAGTTAAATGTAAAGGTTCATCAAATGACAATTTGCTAATTACATCAATAGGGCTACTAGTTACAGGAAGCTGTATTTTAACAGGTTTAACTGTTCTTTCACCATGTTCAATAATATTACCTGCAGAAGAAGATTTATTAGAAAACATACCCAAGTGACTATCAACCAAATTACTTACCATGGCAGAGGAGGAAACTTCCCCTGGGACTGGGTTTGGGATTGTGCTTGGGCCTTCTTTCTCCTGCCTTGTTGGTAGGGATGAGGAGGTGGATGGAAATTGGGTGTTCTGGATGGGCCAGGCTGATGATGAGGAGGGTGTTGCACATTCTGTTGGTAGTGACTCATTAGATAATCCCATTTCCATTGCTCTACTTCCATAATATTTGGATTTTGGATGGTTGAGCTGGGTGGCTGTGAAGGTTGAGCCTGAAACTGAGGCTGATTGGGAGGCAACTGAGGAGGGGCCTGGGCCTGAATCTGCTTCCTGAGTTCTTGGACCTGATCCCACAAGGTGTCTACCTTTTCCTTGTACGTCATATTTTCTGTCTTCAACTCTTTTATATGACTGGATAGGTTGCTGATTTGTTGTGGCAGAGGAAGCTTTTTTATTTTGAAGCCTTTTGGAAGACCTTCTTGAGGCACTAGAGGCTTTACTTCCTTCTGTGGTACTGGGGGAAGGGGGTTTGGTTTGTTTGCATTTCCTGTCATTTCCACATCCTGCAGTATGTGAATTCTTTGTGTTAGCATAAGATTTTTTATGACCAACTTTAGAAGAACTTACAGTGTCAGCATCATAGTCAATTTCTATTTCATCCACTTGCATGTTATCCATTTTTTCTGCCAAATTGTTGGACATACTAGTGGGAAGATTTTAATTTACTTCTTATTTTTTTTTAAAAAAAATAATAAAAGTTAGTCAATAATTGCTCCAAATAATAAAAAAAATTTTATTAATTAAATTATAGAAAAAAATTTTCAATATAAAGTAATAATTATAAAAAATTAATTTAAAAAAAATGGATTGCAAGGTTAAATTGGGAATAACAATCAAGTTAATTCAACCAATTAATTACCAATATTAAATATGGCAATATATTTGGGACTAAGCACAATGTACTTTTAAGTCAACCAAAATTAACAATAATTAATAAAAAAAAATTAAATTAATAATTTAATTTGTATTAATAAAAAATGTTAATTCTTCTAGGACTAAGAGGATTTAACACTCTATAATGGTCAACTAGGAAAAAAAAATATTTAATAATTGAACACTTACACTCAGTGAATCAGCAATTAAGCCACAATCACTGTTATTGCAGTAAAAATATAGTAATATGAGTGAGAGGTGCAAAGGTGAACTTACTATAGTGATCGAAAAATCACTTCAAAATAATATAAAAATTAATATAATATAAACCTAAGAAATCGAACCCAAGTTCGAAACACAGTCGCGGCAAAATTTTTGTTTTTGCTAGGTGGTCCGTGCGTTTTGTCGTTCGTCGCTAGGCTCGATCGTCGTCGTCGTTTGGAAAGGCCCCCAGTTGTCAGTCAGTTGTCTAGAAGAAGGTAAGAAAAAGAGGAGAAAAGGAGGAGAAAAGGAGGAGGACAAGGGAAAAATAAAAGAAATAAATTATAATAAAATATTTAATTTATTTAAAAGGAAAACAACAGCGAGCAACTTTGAGAGATGACAAAAACTTAGGATTTATTAATAATAATACTATTTAATGTAAGGGTTCTGCGCGGCAAACACTTTTAATTACTATCAGACTTAAAGCAACCTTTAAATTGTTATATAGACTTTTAATTAGAATTATATTACTAATAAAAAAATATAAACGTAGTAAAATAGTATTTAATTTGTGGAGTGTATAATAAGTGATGATGCTACAGGGGATTATCCAAGCCCCTTTTATAGGCAATGGGTCCTCTGAAGCGCCACTATGTTTGTAAATACAATAGTTAGAATAGAATAAAACAAATATATCAAAGAGTAAATGAAACATAACAATGTAGAGAAAAACATGAAACAAATAATTAAAACCCCAATTTTCCCGCCATTAATTCCCAAATCAGTAAGTAAAAATAGTGAATAACTAAACAAGATTGGAACATAGGAACTATGAGAAAAATAATTCCAAACAGATGGTACAGTCTGATTTAATGATATTTTAAGTGAAACAAAAAATACTTTGACGCAACAAAACATGTAATTAATCTCAATTTAGTATAAATTACTTAATTGGTTTTTTCTGACATAATTAAGGGTCAAAAGAAGCGTCATTAATTATTGTTTAGTATTATATGAAAGGTGTTATTTAATATATAAATTTAAATAATTAATTTACATATATTATAAGTCAATTTTACACTTATAATTATAATATATGTTTTTCAATTAATTAAATATAAATTTATAATTATTAAGTAACATAAAAATGTGCCATTATTTGTAGAATATATTATATTATGTTCAATTTAACTGTATATAAAAATTTATATAACCAATAAATTAATATAACACTTGTATATAATAAAATACTTATATAATTTTATTATGCAATAAAATATTAATTTATATTCATTAAATACAATTCTTACCCACTCTTTCAGGTTTTATAAGTTACATATCATTTTTACTGGACTCCTGGAATAGCCTGGCTGACAATAAAAATAAAAATAAAAATAAAAATAAAAATAAAAATAAAATAAATAAAAAAATAAAAATAAAAATAAAAATAAAAATAAAAATAAAAATAAAAATAAAAATAAATATAAATATAAATATAAAAATAAATATAAAAATAAAAATAAAAATAAAATTAAAAATAAAAATAAAGATAAAAATAAAAATAAAAATAAAATAAAATAAAATAATAAAATAAAATTACAAACTACTTAAAACATATATCAAAATAAATTTGGCACTTGACAGATCATTTTCAACTGCCCGTTCAACCTCAACAGAAATTTCAGGGACTGGTCCACTGGTCAAAGCTACTGGAACCTTTTTTGTGGTCTCCACCCCATAAACAACAAAAAAAAAGATAATCAGTTACCATCAAAGTGATAAGAATTAAATTAAAACATACTTACCCCAAATTCAGGATCAACTTTGAGGAACAAGGGCTTCTTCTCCACCACCTCTACCTCTTCTTCATCATTGTCCATGATAATTAGTCAATGTTTCAGGCTGAGATCAAGTACAAGGACGTGAGCTAGCTTGAAAAGTCTTTTTCTAGAAGATTTAAATGGTCCTATATGAATACTGTAGTATAAATCCAACAAATAGTAATGTATAATCAAATAAAGGTCTCAGTAATATAATTCTCACTAATTTTATATATGGCTTACAATCTTTTTATTTGGTAGAAAAATAGAGTTTAATAATTCAGATACTACTCAAAAGACTTATAAAAGTACTAATTGATTTGTATTTTAATTGATTTGGGTTATATGTTTGAATTGTAATGATAAAGAATGTAGAAACAAGACCCAAAAACCTCCTCCTTTTATACACACTGAGTTCCCCAATGAATCCCTTGATGTACCACTCCAATACACAGTTAATGAAGCATCAAACCCACCAATAGACATTTCCATCAACATCCCCAGTAACCCATACCATAATTAGAAGAGTAACAACCGCTGAAATCCTGTAATAATAAGGAGAATCCATCAAAATTAAAGAATAAGATAAAAAGAGAGTATATGCATATTAAACAATAATATAAAAGACTAAAGAGTGAAAATTAAGGTTAATAATAGCTTAATAAAAAGGGGGATTCACTGTAGAAATGATGGGGCTAATCCTGACATTATACTACGTGAAATTCCCATTTAAAAATAACCAATATTGACTGAGAAACCACCCAAAAACTCAAAAAAGAGCGTGAGATGTGGGGTAACTACATGCAGTCCTTTGCAGGCACTTGCACGGGTAAATCTTTGACTAAATTTAGGTGAATTTAAGCGTGGTGATGAAATAAGATGCCAAGAGTGAGGTTATTAATGAAATTAGTGCATATAAACAGGGTCAATGCATTATTAATTAAGCTAGGACACTAAATAAGCACCTCTCGCCTATTTTAGTGTGTTTCCCCACAGTGGGCGTAGAATGTGGGATAATTATATTGTGAAAAATCTAACTTTGCTAAAAATGAAGCTATTCACACGGGAAAAAAGCAGGCAGTATGTGGCCAGTACACAGAAGCCATTTCTGGCATAAAAAACACCAAATTTGAAAAGTGTTATTTTTATGCTTTTAAATAGCCAAATCAATAGTCCTGAACAAGAAAAATTGATCTGTCAAAGCACAATTTTGATATTCTCAATTTTATGGCACATATAGTCAACTTTTAAGTGAAATAAAGCGCATTTCTTGTTTTTTGCATAAAACAGTGAATATAACAGCTTTAAGTGTACTTAAAAATTATGTAGCCTTATACTTAAGGTTCTTAAGACTACCCCAACATATTCCAACTCAATATTAAGTAAATAAGACTTATAAAAGGTGGATATATGCTTGTATATAAGGTGTTATAATGGCATATTTTGTATATTATCATAATTTTACTAATGTATACTGTTTGTGTACTCTCAATTACTATTCCCATGTATAGTTCATGTGTTTAACATAACTTATAAGTAATTTTTACTCAGTCCTTTGGATATACAGGCTGACACAATGTCTCTTTGACATAGAAGCCTCTTCCTTTGCTTGCTCTGCAGCACCTGCGATACCCTTTTCCACTTTGTCCTCTATTATCTTTTGCTTCCCTGAGGCTACATCTGTAGCCCAGTCAGCTATCTCCAACCACTCCTCCTGAGTAAGCCCCTCCAACTCATCCACCACCAAATCACTAGTCATAGGCACATTCCATATATCTTTGATACTGGCCTTTGAGTTGGCAATCAACCAAAATTTAGTGGAGGTAAATGGCTTGGTGTTATCATTGAGGGCCAATGCATTACAAGTCACTTGACGCAATTGAAAAAACTCGCACTTCTTTTGAGGACCTTGAGACTCCGTACTTTCCACACAGAACAGGTCTATGGCCACACAGGCCATGCAAGGAGTCTTGAATTGCCTAGTGGGGAGCCCCCCATCAGCTTGAGGGTGAGGAGGCATAGGGGTTGGGTTGGTATGTTCAGGCATTAGAATTAAAATGAATAAAGAAAAAAATTTCAAAATATAAAAGAGGGAGATGATATTAAAAGATGAATAATGAAGTGTACTCATGCTCAACAGAGCTTGCATTTTATACCTGGGAATCTGACATGCACTATGTGACACTCGAAGCAAAAGTACCTCAATTACCCCACTTTTAAAACTCTAACTGCACTAGTGATGCGCAAAAAGAAACTGTGTGGAGATTACATTCTATTTTGTTCTCAAATTAGCTGCACTATTCAAAATATAAGTTATTCTAAATTTAAATATGCTTATACTTTTCAAACATAAGCAATCTATGCGTGCTATAGTGCTAAATTTGAGGTAATATTCAAAAGGGGTAATTGTGGGTCTGAGAAGTAGGAAAAGGAAAGAAGGATTAGAAGGTTAGATTAATTAGTGATTGGGAACTCCAGTGGATTAAATGGGTCTGTGATTAATATGGTTGCTGGTTGGTTAATGGGTCAGTGCAAGGAGGAATAGGATATTTAAAGGGTGTTACTTCCTTTGAAAATTCCTTAGAATTAAATTATAAAAATATTTGTGATAGTAGTCAAACTTATAATAGGCTATTACTATATTTTTCCTTTTATTTTCTTAATAATCAATTTCATTCAAATTCTAAAATACTTAAATATTCCTTTTGATTATTAAGTTACAGCCCTTCATGAGATTACCACAATAGTTAGTTTCCTTATTATCCACATTAATTATTACTCTAAAATTAGCTCAAACTAGTAATATTAATAAGTTCTATCTTTGAACAACTTCCTCAAAGTAATCCTCTGTGCTTTGAATTTGTAATTCCATTTTTAATTTTATCTCACTTACTTTGGGATCATCCTCAACCCTGTGGGTAGGATTTCTGGTGACAATAAACTGGAAAATAATAAAAATATGGTAAATTATGTGCTTGGGGAGTTTGATGATGGTGTAGAGAAATTCAGTAAAAAAGAAGTTGGAGATGTTAGGTATATGGATGAGGATGGTGAAATATTGTGGGATAGTAAAAATTTGGTTAAAGAGAGGTTGGGTGTAAAAAATTTGGTTAAAAGGAGGTTGGATGAAGATGAAGATGTTGATGCTGAAAAGGGTAAAAAAGGGAAAGAAGAAAATATGGTTGCTGAAAGTTTGAAAGGTTCAAAGATGGAAATTTTAAAAATCTTTAATGATAAAAGGAAAAGTCAAGGTTTAAAGCTATTGGCTCATTCATGTTGTGCAGGTGATTTAGGAGATAGGGAAGTGTCTGTGAAAGTAATATTAATGGATTTTCAAGATGAAGTCTGAGGACAGACTAGATTTTATTATAAAATAGAAAGGCCAGATAATGGTGATAATGATGAATGGGTGGCTATCAAAAGGAAGTTGCCAGAATTTTATCTCTCTGGAAGAATATTTATGAGGAGGAGTTATCCAAATCCTCAAGTAGTTGTTACACAAAAGAAAGGGCAAGAGTTGGTTATGAAATCACTGCATGAAGATCTTGGGAATAGGGTAATCGGTGAAACTTACAGACAAATTTCTGATAGATTTTGGTGGCCTGGTATGAAGCTGAATGTTAAAAAATGGGTTCATTCATGCAAAGAATGTCAAAGAAGAAGTTATTTAAGGCCAAAAGAACCTGGAGATGCAACCAGTGAAAATACTCTTTTTGGTAGGGTTAGTTTGGATGCTGTTCATATCAAGGAGGGAATATATAAATATTTGATTGTAGCCAGAGATAATTTATCTAGTTGGGTAGAGGTGGCACCTCTTATTAATTTGAATTCCAGGAATGTGGAAGATTTTTTTCTGAAAGATTGGGTATATAATTATGGAGTAATGAAGTTGGTAATGGTTGATTGAGGTCCTGAATTTTGGACAGAGTTTAGGAAGGCTATATCAAAAGTGGGATCATAGGTTAGGGTAGAAGCCCCCTATTATCCCAAAGCTGAAAGAATGGTAGAAAGAGGGCATCAAGTTATTAAGGATGCTTTAGTTGAAATGTGTGGACCAAGTGCTCAAAAGTGGAGGCACTATTTACCATTAGTTTTATTTGCTTACAGAATCACTTCCAAAAAGGAAAACTCGATATTCACCACAAAAACTAGTTTTTGGTCAGAAATCAGTTTTACCAGCTGATTTAGAGGCTGAATCATATCTTGGAGTAGGTTGGGAAATGGTCAAAAATACTGAAGAATTATTATGTGCAAGAATGGTTCAGTTAGAAAAGAAAGAAGAAACTCTAGAAAAGGCATATTCAAAAATGATGAATATCAGGAATCAGTCAGTCAGATATTGAGATAACATGTTGGCTCATAGGTTACAGAATCCCTTGAAGCCTGGAGATATGGTCTTGGTGTATAATAGGAGTTTGGATAGTTAGTGGGGTAGAATGTTTGCAGATAGGTGAAATGGACCATACAGAGTTAGAGAACAGGTATCTGGAGGTTCATATGTTTTAGAAGAGTTGGATGGAGTTTTTTTTAAAAAGAGGGTAACTTCTAATCAAGTTAAGAGGTTCTATCCTAGGGGCACCAGGTATGCTAAAGTCTAACTCCAAAATTAGGGTAAACTACCTACTATCTTTACAAAGTCTAACTCCAAAATGAGGGTTATCTACTCACTATTGTTACATAGTCTAACTCTGGAATGAGGATAAACTACCTACTATTAATTAGAAGATTTCCTCCAAAATGAGGATAAACGATTTTATCATTGTTTAAAAATGATTTACTCCACAAGAGAGTATAAACTAAAACTATCATTAAAATTAACAATCATTATATTTGAATGTCTCAAATTTTATAGTGAAGAATTGTGTTGGAATGTATTTAATTTTGGTAGAAGGTGTTCACAGAGGAACCTTCTGAATTTAATATTGGCAAGTTTGAGGGTAATTGATGGGCTAGCTGCTCTATACACAATTGCCCCACAATGTTTGTTACCATATTTTCCCTGTTTCTAGTTGGATCCTGGATTTGTTTTTGTTATATAGGAATTCCACTAATACTCTGAACTGGATCAACACACTGTCAAAGGAATACATTCATTTGAAGCTGGATTCAAGGATTTTTTTATTTTTTATTTTTTTATGTAAGAATTTTATTTTATTTTCATTTTAAAATTATTATAATTTAATTTCTCTGAGATAATGTTCACTGGTGGTCTCAAATAATTTTTACAAATTGGAAGGAACCCACCCAGTGATCCTTTCTATTTTTGTTTTTATGTTTTTTATGTTTTTGAAATTTTTCAAAATCATTTATGTTAATTTTCAATTTCTTTTCTTGTGTATTTCACATTAAGATGCACTTGGATGTGGGTATGATGTCAGGGGTACGGCTCATCGAATGACTGGGGGGCATTTTTTAAATATTTTTTTAATTTTAATTTTAATATTTTAGGACATTTTTTTATATACATAATTTTAATTTTCAAATTACAAGCACATAAAAAAAACTAAAAACTAAAAAAAAATAATAATAAAATTTTCTAATTTTAAATTTTCTTTATAGCTTTTATTTTATTTCATTTATACACTTGATTACTTTTTAGGAAAAATGGTCTAATGGAGTTCAATATCTGTTGGATTCTATCTCAAGATATGCTGTTAGTTCTCCAAGACTTTAAACTGGCTAATTTTCAAGAAGTTTTCAAGACTTTTAGATTTACATTTTTTTTTGGATCTGTTAGTCCTCCAAGACTTTAAACTGGCTAATTTTCAAGAAGATTTCAATACTTTGGATTTGATTTTTTTGGATCTGTTAGTCCTTCAAGTATTTAAACTGAACACTTATGAAGATTTTGGGGACTTTATGTGATCTGTTAGTCCATCAAGACTTAAAACTGAATATTATAGAAGAAAATTTCAAAAAATATACAAGCAACACAATATTTTGTCCACTATGACCTAAAACTGGAAATAAACTATAGTATTTGTTCCACTAAGACCTAAAATTGGAAATAAAGTATAGTTTTTGGTCCACTAAGACCTTAAACTGGAAAAAAAACATTAAAATGTCAATCATTGGTCCCCTATGACCTTAAACTGGCAAATTACTTTCACTTTGTCCACCAAGACTATAAACTGGCAATCAATAAAAATTTTGGATCTGAAATATATTAGTTGTAAATTCTAATCAAGTGGGATTTTAAATTCAGTCATTTTTAATTTGTCATTGATTCATCAGTTCTCAATCTGGTACTCACTCATTTGGACAACTCATTCATTAATTAAAACAGTGCAACTAACTTTAGAGAATGAAGATTTCATTTAATGGAGCTATGTAGGATTAAAGAAAGATTGAGATTTTAAATTTTATTGATGAATATTGTTAAATGTCAAAAATAAAGGTGCTAAAATGTCTGGAAAATTATGATTTATGATAAAGTAGGAGTGATTTTAAAGGATTGGGAATCAATTTGAATGTTGTGATGCTAAATCATAGAAGAAGGTTAGTATTTGGATTTAGTGGGTCTCTTTGGTAGACTATTTATGTGGAAGCTTGGAGGACCATATGGCAGGAATGGAATCAGTAGATTTGGCTCAGGGGGAAGCCCAGTGAGAATGGAATCATAGTATCCGGCTCAAAGGGAATGGAATCTAAGTATTCTTCTCATGAGAATGGAATCAAAAGTCTTTGGCTCAGTGAGAATGGAATCAAAGTATTTGGCTCAATGGGAATGGGATCAAGTATTGGGCTCATTAGGGAGGCCTGCTCCCTCATGCTGTGAAGAAAAATGCAGACTGGTAGAGGAGAGTCTAAAGGGATTCAAAACTTTCTCTCAGTAGTGGAATCATTCAAGGTCAATACGGTTTATTAAAATTTTATCTCAAATCATGAAAATTATGTGACAAATAAAATAAGTTAAAATTGACCAGATAGTAACAGTTATCAGCACCAATTTAATTAAAGAATCAAAGTATTAAATTTTAAAAGAAGAAAAAAAGAATCAAAAAAAATTAACTCTTTTCAATCTTTCAATCAAAATATTGAAAAAATTTTCAATAGCAAAATTCACTTCATAATGTCTTCATGTTGAAGAGGATGAAGAGAAGATGAATATATGAATGATCAATTATGAAAATTTAAAGAATGGGGACATTCTTCATTGGAGGGAGGATGTGGCAGTCAAAATTTTAGAAAGGCACTAAAGTTTATTCAAAAGGATTTTTCAGTGAATGATTGTTGAGATTTGGAAGGCCAATCTATTTTTAAAATTTTATATTAAATAAATTAAGTTTTAAAAGTGGTTAAAATGGGTTGATTTTACAGGTCAAGATTTAACAAATAATTACTGGACAGGAAATGCAATTATAGGTCTTGAAGTGGATGAAAATTAAGTTCAGGAGTCTCAAGAACCTTTGGGAATTTTTCTGAAATTTTTACTATTTTTCTACTATTTTTAATAATTTTATAAAGCATTTTTGACTACTTTTGATTTTTCATAATTTTCTCAACTTTAATAATTTTTATTATGAGAATAGGGCTAAGCAGGCTCTTAAAATGAAAAAGTAAGATAAAGGAGAAGTAGCTCTATCATCTGTAATTATTCTAGATTTTTTATAAGTTATTTAAAGGTTCTAATTGAGTCTAAAAGTCTGTACAAGCTCAGGAATGCTCCAGTTTGGGAAAGTAGGGCATGTGACTTACTTTGCCTATAAAGCCTGTAGAATAGAAATTAGACAAGAAGGGAGAATCATAAAATCATAAAACCAACAATCAACAACACATATAATAACAATCATTAATTATTTTTCATAACAAATTATAAAATTGTAATACCCTTATAAATATAACACTTTACATAAAAATATATTAAATTCACCTATCACCATTAATATTAACTTATATGGTACCATTTTAAAGGTCTCATCACCAGTGATCTGATTTTAACAACTAAATCTCATAAAAATAAAAGGTTCATAAAAAACATATTATTCAATCGTTTAAATAAATTTTCTAAATACAACTTCATTGTTGTGTTTTTCACCCTCATTATAAAGAACAAAGATTCTACATCTCAACACAATAAATAACAAATAGTTTATTGGTTATTTATTATCAAGTAGAGGTTTTAGCTTAGATAATTTCAAACTCTCTATTCACTTAAAGGGACAGGGTTTTCTTTGGTTTATCCAACTCCCTTGGATTCTGCTTACAGCAAGGCAACTTTAAGAGTATTTCTACACCATAACCATCCTTCTTAGCAGCCCCATTGTTGCGCTTAGTGAGAACTAAGTCATTTCTGCACTCCTGATACTTTTTCTGCATCCTTGAGAGATGTGTGCTACAACAGAACAGGAAGATTTGGATTCCCTATAAAAATCATTCTTTAAATTTTTATCAATCATCTCTTTTAGCGCTGTTTACTCTATAGATGATAATAGGATTATGAGGCTGAATTGAGGGGTCTTTCCTGTCTTCAGATCAATGGAAAAGTCATATGGTCAATGAGGTGGTAGGGTCTTGACTTTTCCCTTTTCAAAAAATGGTTAAAATTACTAATAAGCTTCAGGTATCATTTACTTAAGGCTTTTTGTTGGCTTTGAAGACTGGAACTTGACTAAAATCTTGGTGGATAAGCTCCAAGCTGTTGTATTGCATTTCAGTTCCTCTTCTTCCTCCAGTGCCCCCTCCAATTCCTGATACTTAGCATCAAGAGAAAGTGTCAGTTCTTAAAGAAATTCTACTGATTATAATGAAACACCATGAGACTCTCCAGGAGGGTCCCCTGACCCCTGCAGAGACCATTGGAAAAATTCTTTTTCTGTGCCATCAACCTTTCCATCTTCTGCCTTATCCTCCTTTAGGCAACTTTCATCTCCCTTTTGGTCCTTTCTGGCACTCCCCATTGGTAACCCATCCCCAGCCAGCTTCTTGGAATCAAGAGGAAGTATCAGTTCTGGTGGCAAGTCAACTGATGATAAAAAAACATCAGAAGACTTTCTGGGATGGGACCGTTATGGTAAGGTAAACTCTTACAGTCGCCTTGCTGTAAGCAGAATCCGGAGGAGATGTGTGGATTTAGCTGAAAACCCCGTCCTTCCAATAAAAATAACAAAATGAGAATTCTAAATCACTAAGCTAACCAGTCTACTTGGATCTGATTGATAAAAATAATGAATCTCTAAAATATTTAACGCTTATTGAGATTTAAGTAAAAGTGGCTGTTGAGAAAGAAATACTGATAACAACAATTAAGGTGTACCAGTGAAAGATCTGAAAAGATTGACTTTTATGTTTTTATAATAATTTGAATTTTTATGAGACAGCAATAATCAAGTCCCAGCGATGAAGACCTTTCTAAAGATACCCTGTATGAAGTGTGATTTAAATTGTTGAGTAGTATTTCTAAAATGTTATATATAAAATATAAAGTTATAAGGGTATTACAATTTATTTTAATTTGTTGAGTAATAAAAAATGAGACCGTGGTGGTTAAAGATTAAGCTGTATGTTGTATCCCCCCCTCAATTTCGATTTTGAGAGGCGCTTAAGTATTCCTAGTCACGTGCCTAAGTTTTCCCCTCCAGAGCTCTCCCAGAGTCAATCCGGAGCCCGTACGGAGTCCGTACGGAGTCCAAACGGAGTCCGTCCGGACTTCCGGACTCAATTAGAACCTTTAAAACTATAATAAAAAATCTAGAAAAATTACACATGATAGAGCCACTTCCCCTTTACATTTCAAACTAATTTTCGTAGTCTGCGCAGCTCTAATCACCCTGTGAAAATTCATCAAAGTTAAGTATTTTTCTAAAAACACAAGTATTTCTATAAAACTTTAAAATTCATTTAAAAATATAAGAAAAATAGTAAAAATTCTGGAAAAATTTCCCAAGGTTCTTGAGTGACTCGACTTGATACTTATAAATTTTTCAAACTGTAAAAATAAGTTTTCTCCGTAAAATAAATTGTTTTCGTGTAGGCATTCCCTCTTGACCAATTTCTTCATATTTAAAACTCAAATAAATTAAATAAAACCCTTTTATAAAAAATAATAACACCAATCTTGCACGCCGTAATAACTCCATTTACGTATTTAGGTGCCGTACTAAACTTTAGGCTACCACATCCTCCCTCCAATTGAGAATGTCCCCATTCTTATAACTTTGCATAAGTGGTTGAGCAATTCCAAAAGAATTATCTTTTCTAACAGTATAACTTGATAAAATTTTGTTTTTGCTTGGTCTTCTTTAACTTTCAACATAAATGTTGTTTTCTTTCTTCTCTGGCTTAACATAAAATAATAAATAATAAATCTTGTGATGATTCCACTACTGAGAGCAAGGTTTGAATCCCTTCAGACTCCCATATACCAATCTTCCTTCTTGTCACAGCATTGAGAGAGTGGATCTTCCTATGAGCCGAATACTCCTGATTCCAACCTCATAGGGCCCCCCACTGAGCCGAATTCTATGATTCCAATCTCGCCATAAGGTCCTCCAAGCTTCACACCAAAAATGGCCTAACACTGAGGCACTAAAAAAAATCATTCCCTAAAATCCAACTACCATCCTAACTTCTGATTCCTTCATCACAATTTTCAAACATTGCTATACAGCAAACCCATAAAATACTTTTGCCAGGCTTCCAATAATAATATTAACTTTAGACCATGTTAAAGCGCCACAAATTTCACCTAATTAAACATTATGCTTTCCTTAGCATCATCACCACCTAAAATTTTAACCTCCTAAAGCTTATCAGCACCCAATTCCAAAAATAATTGAATAACCAGTTTAGAGTCTTAGTGGACAGTGATAAATTAAAAGATTGAATTGAGTTATCCAAACAAGATTGACATTCCAGTTTAAAGTCTTGGTGGACCAAACATATAATCAATTGCCAGTTTATGGTCTTGGTGGACCAAAGATCGTTTGGGTGCTTAAATAACTTGATAAATTCCTAAGTAAGGCCTAGGCTTGACCAAAGATTGAATAAATTTGATAATCCAGTTTAATGTCATAGTAGACCAAACATTTGATCGACAAGTAATCTAGTATAAGGTCATAGTAGACCAATGAATGTTGAATTATCCTGCAGATATTAATTTTCCAGTTTAAAGTCATAGTGGACTAAAACAATGAATGAACTACCAGTTTAAAGTCATGGTGGACCAAACATTTGATCGATAAGAAATCCAGTTTAAGGTCATGGTGGACCCAAAAGCTTGATAATAGTCCAGTTTAGGGTCTTGGTGGACCTAACATTTGATAATAGTCCAGTTTAAGGTCTTGGTGGACCTAACATTTGATAACACTCCAGTTTAAGGTCTTGGTGGACCTAACATTTGATTTATATAAAAAAATCCGTCTCCGAAAATATCCATAAAATCTTAAATCATCCTTGAAATTCAGTTTAAAGTATTGAAGGACTAACAGCTCCAATATAAAATCTTTAATGACAGTCTTGAAAATTAGCCAGTTTAAAGTCTTGGAGGACTAACAGCTCCAAAATTCGTATAAAAAACCTTAAAGAACGTCTTGAACAGTAGCCAGTTTAAAGTCTTGGAGGACTAACAGATCCAAAATACGTATAAAAAAACTTAAAGAACGTCTTGAACAGTAGCCAGTTTAAAGTCTTGGAGGACTAACAGATCCAAAATATGTATATAAAAAAACCTTAAAAAACGTCTTGCACAGTAGCCAGTTTAAAGTCTTGGAGGACTAACAGATCCAAAATATGTATATAAAAAAAACCTTAAAGAACGTCTTGCACAGTAGCCAGTTTAAAGTCTTGGAGGACTAACAGATGTCTTGAAGTAAAATCCCATAGGTATTGAGTTCCCCTAGACCCTGTTTCCTGTCTAAACTAAATGAATAAACTAAAAAGAATGAAGACTGAAAAATAAACTAAGAAATATAATAATAATTTTGATTTAATTAATTAATTTTTTTATTTTATTATTTTATTTTTATTTTTTTTTATTTTTTATTTTATTTTATTTTTATTTCATTTTATTTTATTTTATTTTATTTTTTAATTTTTTTTTTAATTTTTTTATTTTTTTTATTTTTTATTTTTTTATTTTTTTTGAATTTAAAATAAAAGATTTTAGAAAAGATAGTTTTGAAATAAAAGTTAAAATTTAATTTTTAAAGAAAGATAAAAGAATGTGAAAAGAAAGATAAAAAAGTATTAATAATAAAAAAATTTCAAAATAAAATTTTAAAAGATGCCCCCCGGCCATTTGATGAGCCGTACCCTTGACATCATACCCACATCCAAGTGAAACTTGATGTGGTTACACAATTTAAGAAATTGAAAAGAAAAGAAAATAAATGAAAGTTTTTCGAAGATAATTTTATAATGATGATCACTGGGTGGGCTCCCTCCAATTTATAAAAATGATTAGAGACCACCTGTCAGGCTAAGGTCAAGTACAAAGACATGAAATAGCTTGAATAGTCAGTTGTCTAGAAGGTTTAAATGGTCCTATATGAATACTGTAGTATAAATCCAATAAGCAGTAAAATATAATCAAAATTCAAAGGTCTCAGTAATATAATTCTCACTAGTTTTATATATGGCTTACAATCTTTGTAGTTGGTAGAAAAATAGATTTTATAATTCAGATACTATTCAAAAGTCTTATAAAAGTACTAATTGATATGTATTGTAATTGGTTTGGTTATATTGGTTTAAAATGTAATGATAAAGAATGAAGAAATACAACCCAAAAACCTCCTCCTTTTATACACACTGAGTTCCCCAATGATTCCCTTGTTGTACCACCCAATACACAGTTAATCACGCCTCTAAACAACTAATAGACATTCCCATCAACATTCCCAGTGACCCATGACATAATTAGAAGAGTAATAACCGCCAAAATCCTGAAATAATAAGGGAAATCCATCAAAATTAAAGAAAAAGACAAAAAGAGAGTATATGCGTATAAAACAATAATATTAAGGATTAAAGGAGACTTTTTTAAGGTTAATAATAGCTTAATAATATGGGGGATTGACTGTAGAAATAATGGGGCTAATCCTGACATTATACTACGTGAAATTCCCATTCAAAAATAACCAAAATTGACTGAGAAACCACCCAAAAACTTAAAAAAGAGCGTGAGATGTGGGGTAACTACATGCAGTTCTTGGCAGGCGCTTGCACGGGTAAATCCTTGACTAAAATTAGGCAAATTTAAGCGTGGTAATGAAATAAAGTGCCAAGAGTGAGGTTATTAATGAAATTAGTGCATATAAACAGGGTCAATGCATTATTAATTAAGCTAGGACACTAAATAAGCGCCTGTCGCCTATTTTAGTGTGTTTCCCCACAGTGGGCGTAGAATGTGGGGTAATTATAGTGTGAAAAAGCTAACTTTGCTAAAAATGAAGCTATTCACGCGGGAAAAAAGCAGGCAGTATGTGGCCAGTACACAGAAGCCATTTCTGGCATAAAAAACACCAAATTTGAAAAGTGTTATTTTTATGCATTTAAATAGCCAAATCAATAGTTCTAAATGAGCCCAATTGATCTGTCAAAGCGCAATTTTGATATTCTCAATTTTATAGCGCATATAGTCAACTTTTAAGTGAAATAAAGCGCATTTCTTGTTTTTTGCATAAAACAATGAATATAACAGCTTTAAGTGTACTTAAAAATTATGCAGCCTTATACTTAAGGTTCTTAAGATTACCCTAACATATCCCAACTTAATATTAAGTACATAAGACCTATAAAAGGTGGATATATGCGTGTATATAAGGTGTTATAATGGCATTTTTTGTGTATTATCATAATTTTACTTATGTATACTATTTGTGTACTCTTATTTATTATTCCCATGTATAGTTCATGTGTTTAACATAACTTATAAGTACTTTTTACTCAGTCCTGGAGATATACAGGCTGACACCACCAGTGAGCATCACCTTTACAATAATTCATAATATATATTAAAGAAAAGAAATCACAATCTAACATACAAAAATCAAAAACAAAATAATAGGGGGTGTCAGTTCTGGCAAATCCGCACTTACAAATCCGCACTTAAATTTGACCAAATCCGCACTTAAATAAGTGCGGATTTCCAAAACACACTAGCCCCAATACTGGTGGATTTCAAAATGAAATAAGTCACTTATTTCACTCAAATCCGCACTTTCTCAACCAAAAGTGCTGATTTCACCATCAAGTCCCATTTCACTGATTTGTCAGCATCATCCCATTCATACGCAGCACTCCGCAGAATAACACTTCATAACTCAAAACATCGTACATCACTTACATCTTCATATCATATCATATAAGAGTCATGCCTTCCTCACTTTCAAATCGTGATAAATTACATAAAGCAATGACTTTCATGGCGCTTGAACTGCTCTTGGACTCTGATTCCGATTCTGATCTAGAAGAAGATTTTGTCGTTTTATCAAAAATGGCCAGGAAACGTTAGCTTCTTCCCAGAAAGCCTCAAGTACTTCATACCCCCAAGTACACCATCCAAACACTTCTTAACCTATCTACACCCAGTTTTAGACAGCTGTTCAGGACTTCTCAGGAATTTTTCCTTAAATTGCTTGAGCTTATTCAGGATCATCCCATATTTCACAATAATTCTCAAAAAGAACAACGACATCCTTCAATTCAATTGGCCATCAGACTATGTCGTTTGGGTTCAAATGGTAATGGAGCCGCTTTGAAACGTTTAGAAAATGTCTTTGATTTAGGGTATGGTTCAGTTAACACTTATACCAAACGATGTATCACTGCCATCAACTCCTTGGAATCATCCCCCTTTTCCCCCCTTTGGCTGCCTCATTCACCCCTCCTTGGCTCACTCTAACCTCCCTTTTCTCCCTCTTTGGTCTCATCTCTCCCTTTCTCCCCCTTCTTGGTCTCCTCATATCTTCCCCTCATTCCACTCCACCCCCCACCAAATCCCCCAAATCCTCCCTCCAAATCCCCACCAAACCCGCCTCTAACCCCCCCTCCAAACCCCCCCTCCAAACCCCCCCTCCAAACCCCCCTCCTATCCCCCTCAAAACTCCCCCAAATCCTCCCTCATATCCCTCCTACCCCCCCTTAACCTTCACTTAACGATTCGTTAACAAATCTTTAAGTTATTGAACAATTGCAGCTAATCGTTCATTAACACCATGCAATATGGGGGGCGGACTTGCTAGCAAGTCCGCCGAGAGGTTGAGAGGGGTGAAATGGGGATCAAAAGAGGATGGCATACAATGGGGCTGGGAGGATAGCGAAAGGCATGGGGAGGGAAGACAAGCATGTGTTGATAGAATTGAAAGGGATGGAGATTGGTGCAAACAGAGTGTGAAAATAGGAGGATGAACTCTGTTCTTCGGGCAAAGAACAGAGTTCACTTCCATTCACTTATATTTCTTTTTTCTCAACTCATCTCTCCAGGTAAGTCATTTTATTCTTTTTAAACAGAGTGTGAAAATAGGAGGATGAACTCTGTTCTTCGGGCGAAGAACAGAGTTCACTTCCATTCACTTATATTTCTTTTTTCTCAACTCATCTCTCCAGGTAAGTCATTTTATTCTTTTTAAACAGAGTGTGAAAATAGGAGGATGAACTCTGTTCTTCGGGCGAAGAACAGAGTTCACTTCCATTCACTTATATTTCTTTTTTCTCAACTCATCTCTCCAGGTAAGTCATTTTATTCTTTTTAAACAGAGTGTGAAAATAGGAGGATGAACTCTGTTCTTCGGGCGAAGAACAGAGTTCACTTCCATTCACTTATATTTCTTTTTTCTAAACTCATCTCTCCAGGTAAGTCATTTTATTCTTTTTAAACAGAGGGTGAAAATAGGAGGATGAACTCTGTTCTTCGGGCGAAGAACAGAGTTCACTTCCATAAAATATTAGCTGAAACATAGTTTTCAATTCTGTAAAAACAGTTGTAAGTAATAGAAAAAGTCACTGATTTTTTTTATATGTAATCTGAAATTTTTTAATAAAATTATTGTATTTAAGAATTGCAATATTGTCAATCAATCTTTATTGATCAACTTAATTTAATAAAGTATTATTTAAATAAGTTGCTTCAAAAAATACTTTGCATTGAACCTAGTTTCTAGACTTGATCTGCATTTTGGCTTAAGGAATTGTCATTACTTTAAAAGTAGTATACTTGACATATCTTATTTATATATTAATTAATTTATGTAATTATATTGTATTTTGATGACTTTCACCCTTTACTTCAATAAAATGCAGGGGAGGGTATTGCCAATTTTTTAAATCTGACATGTGAAATTGATGATTTAGAAAAATTTGGTGGTACCCACCCCTTGTTTCAATAAAATGCAGGGGAGGGCATTGCCAATTTTTTAAATCTGACATGTGAAATTGATGACTTAGAAAAATTTAGATAAGCAAACTTATTGACTAGAAAGTAAAGATAGAAAATTTTTATTATACATTCAAATTTTTGTCAAAAATAACGTACTATATTCTTTTCCTTTTATAAGTCAGCATATAAGAAAATATTACCAAAATTAAATTAACTAGAAAAACAATTTATCAATTGAAAAGGTCAAGTAATTTTTTAATGTCCTCATAAGATTGGCCATTTTTAACACATTCCATAATGAAATCTTTTTTTTTAAAACTCTCTTGTTTTTCCAATTCACAAGTAGCCATTTCTCTTTGAAATTGACGGTCATTTACTCTTTCCATCTGCTCTACCTCAAATTTTTTTTCTTCCAAATCTAAGGCTTGCTGATCTTTCCTTAGCATATGATCAAACTTCATCTTCTCAAAGTCAAGGGCATTATTTGCAATAGTTGATTTCGCTGAGAAAATTAAATTGAAATAAATAAATAAATGAGTTAATGATTAAGATATATAGTAAACAAAACTTACTTATATCTTTTTTTTCAAAATAATCCTCAAGGGAGCCAAATGAGCTTGTTGAAGTATTACCACGTTTTAATAGATGGTTCAAGTTCATTGAAGTTGAGGCTCGACGCTTTAGTTTGGAGTTTGAACAAGAGGCTTCAGGAAGTTCTTCTAAAGCAGCTTCTAAAGAGGTATTCACATTTCCAGAATTGAGATTATTTAATGGAGATTGAGTTTGAGTAGGAGGAGACTAGAAAGAAAGAGAAATTCAGAGAAGAATTGAAGAAAAAACAAAAAGTAAACATACATTTAAATTTTGGGCCTCTGAGGATTCAGATCTTCTGCGATATAATTGTTCTGCTTGATAGTTGGGATCATCTTCAGCTGAACTATGGTTAGAAGGTGGAGGGGATTGATCTTCTTCAAGTAAAGGTGTGTTGGGAGGATTATAGGAAGGTTTGGATCCAGAGGGTATATGCTTAGTAGTATCGTGTAGAAACCAAGGGTTTACATCAACTCGGGTGCCAAAAAGATTATCCATTTCCTCATAGAAAGGACACATGACATTGAGCTTTTCGGAAACAGTAGTAATTCCAATCTCCAAATCATCATCGTCAATACCAAAGCCAGTTTCATTTACAGCATGATGAGTCTTTTTATATTTTGAATGGTAACTCTTAAATCTCTCCTTCATTTGTTTAGGATTGATATCGATTCTCCCCCTTGTTTTCTTCCTTACTTCATTGGCCATCAACAAGTAGCCATTAACCTTTGAAGAAGGTGGACGTCCAATACGAGTGGACTTTTCACATCCAAAACATGCTTCAAAATTTGATTTTATTTTAAGGAAGTTGATTATGATGAGATAATCATCCTTTTTAAGCTGACCTGAACCTGCCTTTGATTTTTCAGGTGTAGGGCTTGCTTTACGAGGAGACTTTTGTGACGAAGCAGATTTTTGAGTTACCTTTTGAGATTTGGAATGTCTGGGAGGCATTATGAAACTGGCACATAACAAGAAAAAAGATTAAAAAGTAGAAGAAATAAGTAAAAAAGAATGTAAACATGCCTGGTCAAAATATTGAAAATGTCAGGAAGGGGTGTGTGCCGAGGATTGATGGGTAGGTAGCGAGGAAGGTCAGTGTGTCACATGTGACAGGGATAGGGTAAGAAAGGAAGGGATGTTTTGTGGCCAAAATGTGGTTGTGAAAAAAAACGGGAAAAAAGTGCTGATTTGAGGTCATAACTGACACCCTTTTTTGAAATAAGTGACTTTTTTGCAAAATTTAAGTGCTGATTTGGTTTGAAATCCGCACTTAATTTAAGTGCGGATTTGCCAGAACTGACACCCCCTAATAAGAATCTTGAATCCGGCGTTGAGAGTGGTGTCTCTAGATTTGTTCCAGTTTATAGTCTTAGTGGACTTCCTATAATTAAAAGACAAAGCCAGGATTCAACTAGAAACAGGGAAAATTTTGGAAACGAACATTATGGGGTAATTGTGTATAGAGCAGCCAGCCCATCAATTACCCCCACACTTGCCAATATTAAATTAAGAAGGTTCCCCTGTGAACACTTCTTCCAATAAATTTTAAAAATTTCCCAACACTATCTTCACCCCTATTTTAAGAATTTTAAGTTTTTGAAAATTTCAAAGAAGGTCTTCTTGAATTTCGTTAAGTTTCATCATAGTTTCATTGCCCATATACAGTGTAACAATAGTAAAGTATTTTCGATAAAAAAAGAAGATAGTTTATCCTCGTTGCGGAGGTCGATAAGATTTTTATAAACATCATAGTTTATCCTCATTGCGGAGGTATCCATAAAATTTCATTGATATCATAGTTTATCCTCATTGCGGAGGTATCCATAAAATTTCATAAATGTCATAGTTTATCCTCGTTGCGGAGGTAAACTTCGGCACTCCTGGTGCCTCTAGGATAGAACCGTTTCACTTGATCGGCCGCTAACCTCTTCTTCAATACTACTCCATCCAACTCTTCTAACACATATGATCCGCCGGAAACTTGCTCCTTGATTTTATACGGTCCATTCCACCTATCTGCAAACATCTTTCCCCACTGACTTTCCAAACTCCTATTATACACCAGGACCATATCACCTGGGTTCAAAGGTTTCCTTAATCGATGTGCCAACCGCTCATCCCAATATCTGACTGATTGATTTTGGATCTTCATCATCCGCGAATATGCCTTTTCTAAATATTCTTCTTTCTTTTCTAGCTGCATCATTCTTGCACACAATAATTCTTCAGTAGTTTTGACCGTGTCCCAGTCAACTCCAAGATATGATTCAGCTTCTAAATCAACCGGTAAAACTGCTTTCTGTCCAAAAACAAGTTCATAAGGTGAAATTCCGGTTGTCCTTTTGGCAGTGATTCGATCAGCAAATAAAACTAAAGGTAAACAGTGCCTCCACTTTTCGGCACTTGTCCCACACATTTTAACTAAAGCATCCTTAATAACTTGATGCCCTCTTTCAACCATGCCTTCAGCTTCAGGATAATATGGGGTTGCTACCCTAACCTTTGATCCAACTTTCAATATGGCCTCTTTAAACTCTGTCCCAAATTCAGGACCTCCATCTACCGTTACCAACTTCATCACCCCATACCTATATACCCAATTATTCAAAAAAAATTCTGCCACATTTCTGGCAGTTAAATTAATAAGAGGCGCTGCCTCTAACCAACCAGATAAATCATCTCTGGCCACAATTAAATATTTATACCATCCCTCTTTTATATGAACGGCATCTAAACTAACTCTTCCAAAGAGGGTATATTCACCGGTCGCGTGTCCAGGCTCTTTTGGCCTTAAATAACTTCGTCTTTGACATTCTTCGCATCACTGAACCCACTTTTTAACAGCCATCTTCATGCCAGGCCACCAAAATCAATCAGAAATTCTTCTAAATGTTTCTCCAACGCCTCTATGCCCGAGATCTTCATGCAGTGATTTCAAAACTAATTCTTTCCCCTTCTGTTGAGTTATAACTACTTGAGGATTTGGATACCTTCTCCTCATTAAACTTCGACCAGATAGGTAAAACGTAGTTGACTTCCTCTTGATAGCCACCCATTCATTGTCTTCACACTCTTCTGGCCTCTCTAAAGTCAACAAATATTTGACTAACAAAAAATAAAAACCAGTCTGACCCCAGACTTCATCTTGAAAATCGATTAATATAACATCAATAGGGACCATTCTATCACCAATATCACCTGCACATGAATGAGCCAATAATCGTTGACCCCTAAATAAATCTTTAATCGAGCTATGTCAACGTTTTTCTTCTGAACCTTTGGATCCTTCGTAAACCATATTTGAAAATACCTCTTTCTCTTTATCCACCCTTTTATTTAAATTCTCTAATTCTCCAACATATACACCATTCCTTAACTTACTACTATCCCACACTACCAATCCATCTTCCTCTACATACACCACATCTTCTTCTACCTCCTTTCTACCGAATTTATCTACACCTTTTCCAACACCTTTATTAACATAAAAACTATTTTCCAGTTTATCCTCTTGGTGGAGGTCATCATCACCATAATCTAAACACAATAATCCTGCCAGTTTAACCTCATGGGGGAGGTATGGAAAGTCTTCAGCTCCTTTAGTGCTGGCTTTGATAATAGGTATATCTTCATCGAAATCTTCTGAGTCTGAATCTTCTTCAGTGGGTGGTCTCCTTGATAAACCATCTGGAATAGTAAAAGTTTTGCCAGGCTTATGAACTAAATCAAACGAAAAATGTTGAATAAAAGCTACCCATCTCGTCATGGGTGCGTTTGGTAAACTTGGGGAATTAATCATCTGGATTAACGAATTCGCATCCACTTGCAACTCAAAATGTTGCCCCCACAAAATATGATGAAGTTTCTTCAATATTTTCGCCACACCACATAATTCCAATTTTGGTTGAGAATATCTTGATTCGACCTCAGTAAATACTACAGATTCATACCTAACTGGCCTGATGTAACCAGCTTTATCCATCTGAGACAAAACCGCCCCAGCTGCAACCTGACTTGAATCAACTGCTAAATAAATTCTGCCAGCATCTTTTCCATAATCCAACTTGTGCAGGACTAAATCCTTCCCTACAACCTCCTTCAACTTCACAAACGCCTTCTCACACTCTACATCCCACTCCCAGTCTGCATCCTTTCTTGTTAACCGTCTCAATGGAGCTGCCAATGAAGAAAAGTCCTTAATAAACATTCTAACATATACGCAAACGCCTAAAAACCCTCTGACTTTGGACAGGACTGAATTTTGTTAACTTTCTTCTTGGACATAATCCTACCCTCTCTACATACCACATGACCTAATAGTTCTAAGGCTGGCACACAACATGAAAATTTTGAACCTGAACTAGTTAAACCAGCCTCTTCAATTCGAAACAAGATTCTTTCTAATGTAATTGCAAACTCCAAATGAATTTGCGTATCCCGGGATTCTCTTCCAACACCTGGTTATCATAGTCGGTTGTTGGTCCCTTAATTCCTCCATCATCTATAAAGATTCCAGAATATTGTGGAATTTTGTCTTGAAGGATCCAAGCCATCTGAGCTTGATAAACTGCAACCAAATTTGTTGCTCCTTGAGGTAATCTTGTTAACTGTAAACGTCCAAGTGGCGTATCGAATGTAGTGAGAGGCCTTGAGTCCGGATGTAACTCTCTCTCATCATATCCACCCATAATATCTCCCAAATCATAACACACTCTCCCTGCAAACGCTTCAACAAACTCCTCAGCACTGGGCGGTATCCCAGAATCCTTTATTTTAACCCTATTTAATTCCCTAAGATCATGAACAACTCTAAGCTTGCCATTTGGTTTCTTGATACGAAATACCGGACTAGAATAACTTGACGTTGATTGCTCATACAGTCCAGTGCGTATCCGTTCTCTGACAACTTCAATATAGGCTTCTTTTAATGCAGCCGGAATAGGAATCGGTTTCTGCTGCCACGGTTCATGACATACCACAGGAATCTTGTAAGGCTCCCCATAGGAATGCTTCAACACGCCCCTCTCCTCTTCTACAAAAGCAATGGCCTTCTCTCGCTTGACCATCACATCCAACAACAACTTCTTCTCTTCTCCAGACAACCAACCATCAGGTCCAAAATTAACAAAACCCAGTCTCTCAAAAGTGATTCTTGACGTCTCAGAAAATTCAGGCGGATTCTTTACCAAGGGACTTTCATAAGGATCTCTTGATAACCTTGGTCTTCTCAAGGGTGGATTTAATTCAGCAGGTAGCGGTTCATTAATAGGTCGAACTTTATTTGCTACTTTCTTATATTTGGCTGCTTCCACATCTAAATAAACTTGAGGTAAAACATTTTCTTTTGTATCGCCATTAAAAATTTCATCAAATGAATCTTCTTCATCGCCAGAATCGGAATAAGAAAAATTAGAAAAATATTTTATTTCATTTTTAAATTTTACCCTTTTCTCCTTTCCCTCCTCTAATTTATAAACAGATTTTTCAACACCTTTGCTTCCCTTATCCAACAGTAAATCACCCGTAAAGAAAGTTGGCAGTTTAACCTCTTGCTGGAGAACCGGAATTGAATTTTCACAAAAATTATTTTTTTGTGTTTTAATTATACTAAGATTTTTAATCGGGTTTTGATAAGATTTTCGCAGTTTACCCTCTTGCTGGAGGTCAAAAATAGAAGGAGATACTTGCAGTTTAACCTCTTGCTGGAGGTCAAAAAACATACCCTTCCAATTTTTATCCAACCTAATTTGACCCATTTTGCCTTTTTCACTGTTTTTAAATTTAATAAAAAAACCGGGTAAATCCAATAAACATATAGAAAAGTCCAAAACGTATTTGCACTCCAAAGTAATATTAACAGAAAATAATTGAGAATCCACTTGAATTATCTCCAAGTGAGCTAACCTATTGCAATCCGGGATCTCATCCTGAGGAGAGATTACAACATTAGAGTGATCAGCCCCTGCTACCCCAAAAAATGAGGGCATTCATCCCTTTCCAACAAACATAATTCACCAGAGGCCGTCCGTTTTATATGCCGCTTCTTGGTGCAAACACAACACTGGCACAGAGTAGTAATCCCTGGCCGGGTTTCCCAACCTTCATCTCCTGGAGGCGCTAACCGCATATGTAACCTACGCTTATCTTCACCAGTGATTTCCAAACTAATCCCCATGCCAGCTTGATACCCTATCCTGGCCTCAAAATCCATCAAAAAAGGACCACCAAGAACAGTTTTGACTGCTCCTCTGGCCACATAAAAGTGAACCTTACCAACAGATCCACCAATGCCTAACCTGACATGCTCAGCTGTGCCCATCAGCTCTGTTGCATGCCCTCCAATACCTCTGAGGTTTCCACCAGTCCCACTTTTAATTGGCAAGCCTATACTCGTCGCTTGCTCCAATGAAATTAAATTAATTTGAGACCCTGAATCGACCAAGGCCTTTACTTCTTTACCGTTAAGAGTTACCACCAGGTAACCCAGGGGAGCGGAAAAATGCGTATCTACATCTTCCCCAAACTTTTCAACATTTTCACAAATATATTCCACCTCTCCAGTGGAAACCCGACGCCTCGTCAAATGCTTCTTTTTCTTTTCAGCAAGCGCAGGACTAATCGTAAATAACTCCCCCAAATATAAGGGAATCTGAAGTTGATTCACCCTATTCAAAACTGCGTCCATCGCATTAGCTTGACCAGAAACTACTGGCCTCTCATACTGGACCTTTGATTTAACAACCTTGGCCCTGGGTACCTCTTGTGGTCCAACCGAGCCATCTTCACTTTCTATAACCCTAACTCTGTCACCATCTTCTTGCACTAATCCTGATCCATCGCTGGTCCTTCTTACTCCCTCCATTGGGATGGGACCGCTAAAACTTGGTCTGGGTAGAGACGCCAACGGTACATCCTCCTCAGAATCCAAATCATCCTCTGGCATAGGCTCACCATTTAAATCAAACTTGCCATAACTAGGGGGCCCCATATCAGCAATCCCCTTCTGCATTTTATATAATTTGTCCTTAGAGTAAGGGTTCAATTTGTTGGCGGCAGTTTGAGCGCTAGAATTCTTGTCCTTAGAGTAAGGGTTCACTTTGTTATTGGCCTTGCCAGGATTAGCCCTCAATTGGCTCTGAATGCTACTCTTCGCCTTAGTAGCAGCTGCTCTTCTAGCAGCATTAACATCGTATTCGCCAGCCATACAGCTACCCTCCACCTGGGCAACCGTCGCCAGCTCTAAACCACCAAAAGAGGTAGACAATGTGGCTTTACTGACCTCTTTCTCCTTGCCCTTGTCAGCTTTACCACCATTACCATTACCATTTTTTCCACCCTTGGCATTAACATCTTCATCCGTCACCTCTTAAAATCTGGCTCTCCTTTCAGCCGTTAAACTTCTTCTGACCAAATCAGAAGGAGACTGTCCATCACTGGGCTTGATGAACAAACCATCAGGAAATTTATAAACTTTACCATCGAATAAAACTCGCCCAGAATCCATATCCTTATCAAGAGCAAAACAAACTGTTGCTCTGTGCCCTCTCCTATTACAATAGGAGCACACCTTTGGCTCATCGTAGCCACCTCTATATCCATTACCACCATTCCCACCATTTCTCCCATTGCCTGGGAAGCGGTTACCATTATTATTACCATTATAATTTCGACGTTCATAACCTCTGGACTGATAAGAAGTCGAAGTCGACGAAGAAGCGATTGGGGCCTTATTGGCCTTCTGAGTCTCTTGAACAAATATTTTTAACTGTTTAGTTAAATCGGCCAAATGATCAACCATCTTATTATCTACGTTGCCCTCCACTTTAGCAGCCGGTAGTCCCATTTGTGCCTTCTTGGCCTCCTGGGCTTTGACCATGATATCGTTATTTTCAGCCAAAACTTCACTAACCTTGCTAACATATTGAGTGCATGACTCTTGATATTTGTCCAACGCCAATATCTTTAGATGGGCTTGAATTTTGTCCTTTATAACCTCCAAAGCCGGCAATTTCTGCTCACCATTAGGCAGTTCCTTCATCAAATCTTTTCTTGAAAGATCCTTCAAGACGTCCATTCAAATATCCCTGCTGCATGCTGACCAAAACAAATCTTTTGCTTGATTCTCATGCACTAACTCGTCCACCACTTCATCAAACTGAACACAGAGCTTTTTGAAGTCAGCCATAGAAGAAACTCCACCTTTTGCTTGCCAGTCTCCAACAATTTTATTGAGGTCCATCATAGTAAACCTGACACCCCATCTATCAACCATAGCTTTAGAAAGCTTAACCCAATCCTTGTCCTTAAATGCCTGCATAGCAATAACCTCTTTTTACACCTCCCTATCAGCAATAAAAAATCTAACTTGCTTCACCATATCCACATGAGAAGCACCATCAACAGCAGCAGCAGCTTCATACCTGCTAATGAACCATTTAACCTCCTCCCCATCAAACTTTGGGCCATCCCAAGAAACAATCCTAACAGAGGGAGTAAGAGTTTGAGGAGATCCAGAAGCAACAGCAGAAGAAGACATCCCAATAAGTAATGAAAAGCGTTAACAATCGATAAAATAACAAGCCTCTTTCAGGCCAATAACAAAAATCCAATTAGAGTTCCAGAAAATAAGCCTCTTGCAGGCTAAGAACGTTCTTGATCCAAGTAAGTCTTTAAAGAAAGCTAGAGAAATTGAAACCCCACGTTGGGCGCCAACTATGGTAAGGTAAACTCTTACAGTCGCCTTGCTGTAAGCAGAATCCGGAGGAGATGTGTGGATTTAGCTGAAAACCCCGTCCTTCCAATAAAAATAACAAAATGGGAATTCTAAATCACTAAGCTAACCAGTCTACTTGGATCTGATTGATAAAAATAATAAATCTCTAAAATATTTAACACTTATTGAGATTTAAGTAAAAGTGGCTGTTGAGAAAGAAATACTGATAACAACAATTAAGGTGTACCAGTGAAAGATCTGAAAAGATTGACTTTTATGTTTTTATAATAATTTGAATTTTTATGAGACAGCAATAATCAAGTCCCAGCAATGAAGACCTTTCTAAATATACCCTGTATGAAGTGTGATTTAAATTGTTGAGTAGTATTTCTAAAATTTTATATATAAAATATAAAGTTATAAGGGTATTACAATTTATTTTAATTTGTTGAGTAATAAAAAATGAGACCGTGGTGGTTAAAGATTAAGCTGTATGTTGTATCCCCCCCCCTCAATTTCGAGTTTGAGAGGCTCTTAAGTATTCCTAGTCACGTGCCTAAGTTTTCCCCTCCAGAGCTCTCCCAGAGTCAATTTGGAGCCCGTACGGAGTCCATACGGAGTCCAAACGGAGTCCGTCCGGACTTCCCGACTCAATTAGAACCTTTAAAACTATAATAAAAAATCTAGAAAAATTACACATGATAGAGCCACTTCCCCTTTACATTCCAAATCTATTTTCGTAGTCTGCGCAGCTTTAATCACCCTGTGAAAATTCATCAAAGTTAAGTATTTTTCTAAAAACACAAGTATTTCTATAAAACTTTAAAATTCATTTAAAAATATAAGAAAAATAGTAAAAATTCTGGAAAAATTTCCCAAGGTTCTTGAGTGACTCGACTTAATACTTATAAACTTTTAAAACTGTAAAAATAAGTTTTCTCCGTAAAATAAATTGTTTTCGTGTAGGCATTCGCTCTTGACAAATTTCTTCATATTTAGAACTCAAATAAATTAAATAAAACCCTTTTATAAAAAATAATAACACCAATCTTGCACGCCGTAATAACTCCATTTACGTATTTAGGTGCCGTACTAAACTTTAGGCTACCACACCGTGACCCCTGAAGGGGCCAGAGGGCCAATACTTTAGCACAAGAATCCCCTTTCCTTCTCATCTGAACCTTCTTTTACTTCCAGTCAATGTGTGTGTTATATTGGTCCAGCCATGTCCTACTTGTCCTTCAGGTTTGTCACATATTCCTTGCATTGAGACTCCCTTCCATCACATCAGGGTCTGCAAAAAACCTTCTCTCTTACTTTTTCTCCCCCACTTGGGGATCTGTCAAATATAATTAGATGCATGTGGTGGTTCAATTTTTTTATTCATTTTATTTCTCTGTAAAAACTTGTTAGAAATTTAACAGTCTTTGGCCCCACAGTCCAGTAGGGCTTGTACATTTTTTGTGTAATCAAGTGTCATTAAAGGCAAGTTAAGTATGATATGATAATCATTTAATTCAAGTGGCTTACATGCTGATAATCCTTCTACCAAATCCCCCTTAATCTTTCCCTCTAATCTGCTTAAGGAGGGCACAACCTTCACTCCTGAGCACTGTCTTTTACCTGGACCTTACCTGTGCTATTGTCCACCTCACTAGCCCTGATTTTCCCCTTACATTCCTTTTCTAGATGACCACCATTTACACATTGGAGGCACAGCCCTTTACTCATATGCCTCTTGTATTCCTCATAATATAGTCTTTTCTTCCCACTAGTGCCCCATAAATTTACAGCATCAATCCATGGCATTTGGGTTCCTGGCACTAGCCCCACTTAACAGGGCATAGTTGCGCCACTGACAAGTGCCACTCCAACCATCCATTTGCTGATGTGTGAATTTTTTATCAGTTTGTATGGCTAGTTCCATAAGTGCTTGGAGGGAGGTTGGATGAGGGAGACTGATTAGGGCATTCCTGATTTTTTGTGAGAGCCCATTTCTAAAGTGAAACATGAGTGCTCCTTCTCCCCATGTTGTACCATAGCTGGTGTGCCCCCAGAATTTGGACACATACTCAGAAAAAGATTGTTTCCGTCACAACTAGATGATAGCATTATCTGAGGTTGTGGCCATATCAGGGTTGCCAAATGCTAATTCAAATGCTGCAATGAATTGACAGAAATCTGTTGCCAAATTTCCATTTCCAAGGATTTCCTTTGTATATGGTGTCATGCAGCATGCTGCCTCATCTGTGATGTACAAGATTTCAAATCTAATTTTTCATTGCTCATCTCAGAACTGATGGCAGTTAAGCAGTACATAAAGATTTACCTGTGATGCATACTGATCCACTTGGGGACTTTGCTTTCCATTGAAGATTTCTGGGACAGCAATCTTTGGTATTTAACAAGTGGTGCTGGTATTGTGGGCCATACCTGTTCCTCAGCTTCAGTGGCATCCAGTTCTGCTTCCGTGGGGCTGCAGTATGAGGGCCTTTCCTCCGCCAGATGTTCCATGAGTCTGGAATATTGTTTTTGAAAGAGTGCCATTTACTCTTGCATTTCAGCAAGGGTTTCTGCATCAGGTTGACCTGAGGGGTTGATTGTTGATTGGTAATGTTCCAATTTAGATCAGACAAAATGTTAAGAACTAAGTAGGAGGAATACCACTAGGACTAAAACTAGCCTAAGACAGGACTTACTATTCTGGACACAGCAGTGAGACTAACTAAGACTGACTATGTTGGGACTTCCAACAGTGATGGAAGACAGGACTTACTATTGTAAATGGCAGTGAGACTAGGGAGTAACTGGATCACTAGATAAGTTGTCCAATGAGGAGTGCTCCACAGTGCATTCCCTATATAACCCCCTTATGTGATATCCACTATTCAACCTCTTTACAATGCATAGTGCCCATAGTGCTCCTCCTCTCCACCTCTCAACCAAATCCTAACAGTATACCTGTTGGGTCACAGTTTTCAGCCTAGTTAAGCCCTGGAGCAAGTAAATTAAGCATATAAAATATGCTGGACAAATGAAACATGCATGTGTAGAACTTTTAAGATTATATAATAAGCATATATAAGTGAAATAAATCATATATTACAGTATATTCCAAATAAATACCTTTCTACACCCATATATCCACCCTTTATAGGCCTTATGTGTCAAGGAGAAGCCTTTGGTATAAAGCCAATGAACAAATCAGTAATGCGTGACTTATTCAATTAAATGAGCCAGCTATACCTTTGGTATAAAGCCAATGAACAAATCAGTAATGCGCGACTTATTCAATTAAATGAGCCAGTTATACCTGTAAATAGGACGGACTTGCTTGGGTAAATTTCAATAAATATATAAAAGTAAATACATCAAGGAAAAAGACCTTTGGTATAAAGCCAATGAACAAATCAGTAATGCGCGACTTATTCAATTAAATGAGCCAGTTATACCTAATGATCATGGTAATAGTAACAACAATTTAGTATATTTGAATATATTAAAGATGAAAGAAATACACACCTGTAAATAGGACGGACTTGCTTGAGATAAAAAGCAAAGGAAGGCAACGCTTTTTAGCCTAGAGAGTCTGACCATTTACAGGGGTAAAATAGAAGTGGGATTACATGATGGAGATTCAGGGATACTGGAATTGAGGTAAGCACGACTAAAGCACGAAATCATATATTCAGAATTACAAGAGCATCAAGTTATTGATGCATGACGATATAGTACCTCAGGGGATGATAAAGCCCTCGGCATATGTAATCTAGCAGAAAAGAAAAGAAAAAAGAACGCATATGGAAAGAGAGAAAAAAAAATCTAAGTGAGATTACTATTCTGACACCCTCCCTGCTTGTGGTACTTCAGAGGCAAG
Organism: Hemileia vastatrix; assembly: GCA_030280995.1. Lineage (NCBI taxonomy): Eukaryota > Fungi > Basidiomycota > Pucciniomycetes > Pucciniales > Zaghouaniaceae > Hemileia > Hemileia vastatrix. The sequence goes on from JASXTE010000012.1 coordinate 8,086,135, forward strand.
TCCACAAGCATTGCGAAAAGTGATTAAAGATTGATTTGGAACAGATTTAGTTAGCCCATCTGCTAACATGTCAGTTGTAGGAGTATAGGGAATATGTAGATTTCCCGCCAGCACTTGTTCGCAGAGCCAATGATATTGAACCTCAATATGTTTTGTGCGAGCTTGGAACACAGGATTTTTAGATAGTGCAATCGCTCCCTGGTTGTCTCCAAAGATGGTTAATGGTAGAGAAACTGGTAGAGATAGGGAGGTGAATAGAGTCTTGAGCCAAATTCCTTCTTGACCAGCTGAAGTACAAGAGCGGTATTCAGCTTCTGAAGCAGAAAGAGCAACAGTGTGTTGCTTTTTAGATTGCCATGAAATTGCTCCGTTATTGAGGATGAAGACATAACCTGACGTGGATCATCGGGTATTAGGACATCCTGCCCAATCTGCATCAGCAAAACCCATTGGGTGAGACCAAGAATGGTGGCCTGTTGGTGAGGATGAAGAGCTTGCAGAGAAGTTAAGGCTAAGATCTGTCGTTCCAGCAAGATACCGGAGGGTATGTTTGAAAGCAATACAGTGATTTATACCTGTTTCTTCCAAATGTTGGGATAGTTGACTTACAGAGAAAGCCAGGTCAGGACGAGAACATTGTACTAAGTAATTAAGTGACCCAACAGCGCTTCGATAGTTTTCATTTAGTTTAATAAAGTCTTCCTTCTCTTGAGCATTTGCTGTTGTCAGTTGATAGTGTGGAAGCATGGGAGTTGTCACTGATTTACAGTCAGACATGTTGTAGGTTTTGAGTAAGTTAAGAATATAGGTAGGTTGTGACAAACTTATCAATTTTTTTTAATATTTCTAGTGATTTTCATTCCTAAGAAATAGTTGAGACTTCCTAGAAAATCCATTTTATATCTTTTGGCAATGGCAGCTTTGAAATGTGTAAGGTCTTTGCCAAATACAGCCAGATCGTCAACATGAAGGTAAACAAAGATTGGATTATTGGAATCAAGAGAAAGAAAAAGGCAAGGATCAGCTTCTGACTCCACTAAACCTACAGAGGCAAAGAAGGAGTTAATTTCTTGTGACCAGCATCGTGGAGATTGCTTAAGCCCATAAATCGATTTTTTTGAGTCGGAGAATGGGATTGGCTACCTGAGGATCAACATTGACCCCTTCTGGGATTCACATGTACACCTCCTCTGATAATTTCACATGGAGAAATGCCCCTTTTACATCCATGTGCTCCATTTGGTATTCTCGATCCGCACAGAGGGCTAATAAGACCCGAAAGGTGGTAAGACATCCAGTAGGTGCTTAAGTGTCAAAATAATAAATGCCGGGTTTTTGAGAGAAGCCTTGTGCACAGAGGCATGCTTTTAATTTAGAAATACTTCCATCAAGATTCTCCTTTACAGTAAAGACCCAAGTAGCACCGATGGGGTTGATGTTTGAGGGTCTCTCACAAATTTCCCAGACTTCATGAGTTTCCATATTCTGGAGTTCTGCTTCAATTGCATTATTCCAGGAAGAGCCATGTTCACCATTTACCGCAGCGGTATAATGAGGAGGAATGGGAAAATCAATGGCTAAGGGAAGAGTTGAGGAAAGCAGTGATTGATTTGGAGGTCGGCGGGTTCAGGGATAATTCACAATATTTTTTGGATCAATGTTAGAGGAGATCTCTCTAGGAGGTGGCATTGATTCAGGTATATAAGTGAAACATTCTGCTACTGGAATTTGATGGGATGGTCCTGGTTCATCCGGTGGATCATTGTTGATATTTTGGGAGTCATCTGGACTAGAGGGTGGAGTGTTGTATGGAGTGGAAGCACTTTGATATGGAGATAAAGGAGAAACAGGGTGTCCGGAAAGATCTTCTAGGATTTGAGGGTATGGTAGTGATTGGGATAACTGAGAGTTTTTAAGGGAATGGTAGGGAAATTGATTTTCATTAAAAACAACATCGTGAGAATAAGAGACTACATGATTATTGGGGTCTAGAAGATGGTAGGAGCTCAATTTTTCATCAAAACCAATGAGGATAAGGTGTTGGGCAGCAGATTCAAATTTACCCTTCCTTTTGTGCTTTGGTATTAAAGAATATGCACTACATCCAAAAATACGGAGATGGTTCAGTTTAGGTGGTACACCATATAATTTCTCATATGGTGACAGCATATTTTGGGTTGAAGTGGGTGTTTGGTTATAGAGATAAACAGCAGTTGTGACTGCTTCAGCCCAGAGTTCAGGTGGACAGTTTGCTTGAAAAAGTAAAGCTTTTGCCTTTTCAGTAGTTGTCCTATTACCCCTTTCGGCTACGGGGTTTTGTTGTGGAGTATATGGTGAGGTAATGTGCATTTGAATACCTTCTTCTAAGAGAAATTCTTTGAACTCATGATTTATAAATTCTCCTCCTCCATCATTTACTAGATGGCAAATTTTATGGTTTAGGGACAATTCAATGGATTTCTTAAATTGCATGAAAGTTTTGAATGTATCATTTTTATTTTTAAGAATATATACAAAACGATAAGAAGTATAATAATTGGTAAGTTGGTAGTAATAGAGATTACCACCTATTGATGGTGGAGATATTTTACCGCTCAAATCAGCATGAATAAACTTGAGGGGACGTGAGGCTTTAGGTAATTAACCAGGAAATGAAAGATGGTGATGTTTAGAATTAACACAACATTCACAAAAGAAGTTGGTTTTTAGAGGGAATGGGGCAAGGTTGGGAAGATGTTTCATAACATGCTGACCGGGATGGCCTAACCTGTTGTGCCAAAGGGTAAATGAATCAGCAGAGGACAATAGAGCAATTTGATCAGGAATCTTACAGAGGGATGTCTGGATTACTAAGAGATTATCACTGATAAGCCCATGTATTAGAGGTTTTTGGTTACTGAAGAGAGTAAACTTAGAATTGCAGAGAACAAGAGAAAGTTCATTATGACTTTGGTGCAGGGCCGTAAGACTTATGAGGTTCAATTTCAAGGTTGGGACATAAAGACAGTTTTTTAATATGAACTCTTGATTATCGATGAGAAGTTTGATATCACCATAACCTTTGCTATGGATAGTAGAGTTATCGCCAAACAAGATAAGTGAACATTCATTTTCGAGATGAAGGAAAAAATATTTGTTGCAGATCATATGCTTGGTGGCGCCGCTATCAAGGACAAACTTGTGTGGGGAGTTATGGAAACTAGCAGATAAGCATTGAGCCAAGGTGGTCTCAAGTTCAGATAAGTCAATAGCAAAGTGAGTCTTGGCGGTTAGCTTGGATCGTTCTTTTCGTAAATGGGGATGGAGTTGAAAACATTCGCTTTCTGAATGTTTAGTTTTGGGGTTATGTTTACCACCAGTACAAATCTCATAAGAGCGTTTGTCGGTTGTTTGGAGAGCAGTTGATGGTGTTGAGATAACAGGTTCATTTTGGAGAAGGTGATTATTAAGAGCTGAAATAAGTTTTGCCACAGTCAAAGATTCACCACGAGCACTGGAAGTCTCTTTCTGAGCATCTCGGAATGTATTGAACTCTGAGGGTAGTTTGAAAAGGAAGTAGGAGGCTAATAAATTTTGCTTGAGTTCAACCCCAACAGCTCCCAGTTCAAATTCTAGGCTTTTAATCAGTTCCACATATTTAGTAATGTCGCTGGGATACGTAAGATGAGTTAATTTCTGGAAAACTCGCATTTGATTGCTTTTGCTAGAAGAGCGATAGTGATCCTCAATGGATTTCCAAAGGCTGTGGGGCTTCAGAATATTATCTGAGTCGACAAAACATTGCATATGGTATGGGTCGAGAAACTGCTGTATGAAACCATAAGCTTTTTTAGTACGGATTTTAAAGGCAGTGGCTTCTTCTCCAGTATCGGCTTTGGCATTAGTTAAAACCAGGTCATACAGATTATGCTGAAGGAAGAGGGCTTTCATCTTTGAAGCCCAAAATGGGTAGTTCTCCTTGGTTAGGAGTGGGATGCCATGAGTGGCAGTAGAGACCTCAGAAGTTTGCATTTGAAAAAGAAGATTGAGTTCACGTATGGCTGCGTAGAGGAGATAAAATATTAATGCTAATAGGGAGAAGTGGATAACAGCCGGTCTCATAATCTGTCAAGGAGAAGCCTTTGGTATAAAGCCAATGAACAAATCAGTAATGCGCGACTTATTCAATTAAATGAGCCAGTTATACCTTTGGTATAAAGCCAATGAACAAATCAGTAATGCGCGACTTATTCAATTAAATGAGCCAGTTATACCTGTAAATAGGACGGACTCGCTTGGGTAAATTTCAATAAATATATAAAAGTAAATACATCAAGGAAAAAGACCTTTGGTATAAAGCCAATGAACAAATCAGTAATGCGCGACTTATTCAATTAAATGAGCCAGTTATACCTAATGATCATGGTAATAGTAACAACAATTTAGTATATTTGAATATATTAAAGATGAAAGAAATACACACCTGTAAATAGGACGGACTTGCTTGAGATAAAAAGCAAAGGAAGGCAACGCTTTTTAACCTAGAGAGTCCGACCATTTACAGGGGTAAAATAGAAGTGGGATTACATGATGGAGATTCAGGGATACTGGAATTGAGGTAAGCACGACTAAAGCACGAAATCATATATTCAGAATTACAAGAGCATCAAGTTATTAATGCATGACGATATAGTACCTAAGGGGATGATAAAGCCCTCAGCATATGTAATCTAGCAGAAAAGAAAAGAAAAAAGAACGCATATGGAAAGAGAGAAAAAAAATATAAGTGAGATTACTATTCTGACATTATGTACTTAATATTAAGTGGGAATAATGTAAGGTAGTCTTAATTACCTTGGAATTAAGGTTACATAATTTTTAAGTGGTCTTAAGCTTTAATTTTCATTATTATAGTGAAATAATTGATAAATGCACCTTAAATCACTTAAAAGCTGGGTGTATGCACTAAAATTTAATAATATTCAAAATGAAATTTGCCAGATCAATTTTCCTTATTTAGCGCAATTGATTTGGCTATGTTTTAGCTTAAAAAAGACTTCTAAAAATTAATGTTTTTTATGCTAGAATTGGTTGATGTGTATTGGCTTGATGCTGCCTGCATTTATCCCAAGTGCATATCTTCATTAATTAAAAAGTTAGTAATTTCATGTTTATTACTCACTAGGGTACATGCACTATATGTGTAATCACCCTTAAATAAGCAAGAGGTGTTATTTAGTGTTCTAGTTGCAGTACACATGCACTGACCTCATTATATGCACCAATAATTGCATTAACCTCAAGATCAAAGGCCACAACCCACAATCACAACTAAAATTGCCTTAATGCACTAAATAGGGGGTATCAATGTTCAGGGATCCGCAATTAGGGATCAGGAATTTTTTTTCCCGGGATCAGACATTATTAATTGCGGAAGATTCTTATCCACTAGCCCCAGGGCTAGTGGATAAGAAATCCACGATAATGCATTATCCCGCCTCTTATACCCCAATTTCCATTCCTAATTCCTGATCCCAAACTCATCTCATCCATGATGGATTTTTAAGAAAGTCACATGACTTATAATTGCTGATGCCATCCTTAAGTCTTTCCTCACTCTATGCTACTTAATTTTGGTGGCGAACACTTAAGTTTTTTTTCTATCTACACACCCCAACTGCACATTTGGCGGTGAATTCCCACTTCCCTCATCACATAACCCTTCCACCAGCAACAATGAAACACCTCTCTACTAGGAAGCTACTTCACTCAACAATGAATGCTATCACTTTTCTTTTAGTTCTTTACTATAAATCTGACTCTGATTTGGAAGATGCTTTAGCTTATATGTGTTTTCTTTCCAAAAAGTGTTACATCATCACCAGGGGGCCAAATCTTTATCATGATCCCCGATATGATCTGGCCTCCATTCTCAACATTCCTCATTTAAACTTCACACAACTTTTTAGAACTTCTCCTGATTCTTTCTTCAAACTTTATCAACTCATCTCCAATCATCCTATCTTCCATAACAATTCTCATAAAAACAGCGTAATCCTGCCATCCAACTTGCTGTTGCTCTATGTCGCTTTGGCTCAAATGGAAATGGTGCTGCCGTAAGACATTTGGATAATCTCTTTAACACAGGATATGGTACCGTGATATTATACACCAAGCGCTGTGTGATTTCTATCCTTTCCCTCAAGTCTCAAACTCTTGCTTGGCCAACTCCAGAACAGCGACTTGAATCCTCTCAAGTAATGCAAGCTGAAGGTTTCCCTGGCTGTATAGGTTTTGTTGATGGCACAACCATCCCTTTGAGTCAAAAGCCTGCTCATGATGGCAACCATTATTTTGATCGCAAAAAAAGGTTTCTTCAAAATCTCCTCCAAGTTCTCATCTTTCACAATCTAACTTTTTATCTTCTTTCTAGATACTCTATTGCTGTTCAACTTGTATGCGATGTCAATAAAAAATTTATTGCTTTTCACAGTGGCTGCCCTGGATCATGTCATGACTCTTCCGTCTTCCAAAGAATGAGGATTTCTCAATCCCCTGACTCATACTTTGATGAATCTCAGTCCCTCCTTGCAGACTCAGCATATGCAAGTGGAAAGTACATTATACCTGCTTTCCGTGGTGCAAATTCAGAAAATGACCCCAAAACTAAATTTAATTATCACCTTGCACAATCAAAAGTATGAATTGAACATGCTATAGGTATTTTAAAGGGACAATTTTCTAGTCTTTGGGAGCTCAGAATCCAATTTCAAAAAAAATTGAAGATCAAAACTGCAAATCATTGGATCTTGACTTGCATAATACTCCACAATATTCTAGCTGATTTAAAGGATGAGTGGAATGATCTTTATGAAGAAGATGATCCTGAACCACCACTGGCACTCCCCTCCCTTTATTCACAAATCATTCAATCAACCGGCATACGCCCCATTATAATGCCAATTACTCTCCAACATTTCTCTTCACCCTTTTAATTTTTAATTTTTATGTTTTCATACTTTCCAAATGTCCTCTTTGTGTACTTTAATCACTTGGTTTTGTATTTTGGTTTGTTGCATATTCATTTTTTTTTTTTAATTTACGGTGAATATCTTTTTTTTGGATGGCTCATTGGTTTTCTTTCACCAGCTCAACATGAAATCGCATATTTTCTGAAATTGAATATTTTGTCAGTGATTTTTTTTTTCATTCATCCCTCATATCCTTTTCCTATTCTCCTCCAACATCCCTCAAAAAATTTGGTTTCATACATTTTGTCATCTCATCTCTCCAGGTAAGTCATTTTATTCTTTTTTTTTTGATTTTTTGATTACTAATTATAATTTTTTTTGTTTTTTTCTGTTTATTTTATTTTTTTTATCTAAATTTTTTTTGTAAGTGGTTATTTTGGATTTCAATGGTATAATTAACCTTTTTTTTCTCTCCCTCTTTACTTTATTTTTTAGCTCCATCACCCTACTCTTCATCCCTCCTTGGCATTTTCATTATCCCCCCTTTCCCTTATTTCACTTTTTTTTGGCTCCATTTCATTGAAACACATACATTGCACATTCTTTATGCATTTCACTTACTCCATATTCAATTTCCCCACAATTCCAACATCAATCTTTCTCACTCTATTTTTCCTACTTTTCAATCAAGGTAAGTTTCATCTCCTTTTTTTCATGCCTATATGATATCTCATTCCTTTTATGAAAACTTCATACTTAAATATATGTATGACTCTTATCTGGATAACAGTGAACTTATAAAACTCCTTTTGATCTCATCTTCATTACCACTTTTCAAGTTTTTGTAAAATTTTGAAAATCAGACTCGGAATTAGGGTTAGGTTTATTCAAATCTAATGTTCTTTTTACTGAAGATTCTCCTGAAGGCTACCTTTCATTTCCTGCAAACAGATTTGAATTTGATTCAGTGGTTGCTGAGATATTGACCGTTAAAGTTGAGCCTTTTTTTTCCCAATTTAAATTTTTATTTCATTTTTTTATGTAACAAATTAGGGTTAGGTTTATTTAAATCACATGTCCTTTAACTGAAGATTCTACTAAAGCATATTTTTCATTTTCCACAAACAGGTTTGAATTAGGTTCAGTGGTTGCTGAGATTTTGACCTTTGAAGTTGAGCCTTTTTTCCAAATTTCACTTATCTTATTTCACATTTTTATATTGAATATTTAGAGGATAAGGATTCTGAGACTCTTATATGATTATTATCTAGGCATTTCAATCATATAGGCATATATTCGTTGGTCAAGAATATCACTAAAGCTCAAAAAGATGAAGATTTTTGCTTATGGGACATTCTACCTTCCTTTGACTCTTTTCTTGCTTTTTGACTCAACAAGCTCTGTAATAAAGCATTTGAAGAAAATCATGAGCTTGCAACCAAAGTTGGAATACCGAATTGGTGTGACTCCGAATGGGAAGATATCAGCCATGAATATCTTTTATTTTCTAATGTTATTATCACTCATTCTGGATTCCACAATAGGATTCATATCGATAGGAATGATGCCAATTTTCTTACTTTTGGAATATTCTCATATATCAATCCGATAACTGGCCACCCAATACCATCTCCAGCTAAAATCAAAGGACATGGTTTATATTTTCCAGACCACCGGTGCATCATTGATTTTGGTTTGGGAAATGGTATCATTGAAACTATTTGGAATTCTTCTAAGGATAATCATCAAACGACCAAAGCTCCTCCTGGTTTGGAATCCTGTCAATATTTCACTCATTTCGGTTGCTCATTTCAAATCAGTAATAAGTTGATACAAAGAATCAATAAGGTAAAGAAAGAAGGTAAAGTTATTTGATTTAAAAAAACTTTATCTAGATCCAAAAAGTATGGGGATTAGAGTTGTCATCGAAAATTTTATATTTTTTCATAAATTTTTAATAAATATTTTTTATATATCAATTTTCTCAAATAATGTGATGAGCCATCGACCTTGTGTTGTATAACAGGTAATCATGATAACATTTATTTGTTTCATGGGGTTCCTCTTGCCTATACCTGTAGAAAGTCCCAAACTTTTGTTTCTTGACTTGGTCTGCATTTTGGCTTGAGGGATTGTCATTACTTTAAACTAGGGAAATTGATATATATTAGATATTTATTTAATAATTTATGTAATTATATTAAATTTAGATGACTTCCACCCCTTACTTCAATAAAATGCAGGGGGGGGTATTGCCAAATTTTCAAATCTGACATGTGAAATTGATGACTTTGAAAAATTTTGGTGATACCCACCCCTTGCTTCAATAAAATGCAGGGGAGAGTATTGCCAATTTTTTTAAACAGATATAGAATTTTTTTGACTTGTAAATATTTTTGTGATACCCATCCCTTACTTCAATAAAATCCATGGGGGGTTGTGCCAAAATTTCTTATAAGACTTGTGAAATTCTTGACATGTAAGAATTTTTGGGATACCGGTAAAATGCAGGGGGTAGTAAAGCCAAATTTTCATATAAAACTTTCAAGATTCATGACATGAAAGAATTTTTGTGATACCCACCCCTTACTTCAAAAAAATCCAGGGGTGGGGGATTGTCAAATTTTCAAAGGAGACTTGAAAATTTTATTTAAAAAAGGAATATTTAACATTAAAATACGATATTTCAAGAAATACAGAAAATAATTGTAAAATTTATGTACAAATAAATATGAACACATGAAGTGTGAAAGAAATAAAAGAAAATAGTCAACAAAAAATTTCATTAAACATTCTATTTCTTCAACAGATTTGTTTGCTTTAATGCATTCGATCAAGAAATCTTTCTTTTTAGAACTTTCTTGGAGATCATGCTTATACTTCATCTGTTCCATTAAGTTTTGATGCTCAAGTGTTTTTTCCTTATTTTTGGATTTTTCAATACTAAGAGTTAACTCAAACTTCTTCTCCTCCAAATCTTGGGCCCTACCATCCTTCTGTAAAGAGAGCTCAAACTTCTTCTCCTCCAAATCTTGGATCCAATCATCCTTCCTTAAGGAGAGCTCATACTTCCTCTCTTCCAAATCTTGTACTCTGTCATCCCTCCTTAAATAGAGCTCGTATTTCTTATTTTCAAAGCTCAGAGTCTCTTTAGCAATTTCCACTTGTTCTAGAGTGATAATAAAAATTAACATAAAGTAGAAGAAAAGCAGAGTAAAGTAATAAGAGGTATGATATCACTTACCAGCATCACATTTCTCTAAAAACTGTTCCATCGAAGAAAAAGGTGTTTGTGATGAAGTATCACTTTTTCGTCTTCTTTGGGAGAGGAAATTTAGACTAGTTGAAGCCCTTCTCTTTTTGTTCAACGTAGCATTTTCCTCCTCATCATTGTCACTAGCTTCAGACTCAGTTGATTGAGGATCCTGGGTTTGTTCATCAGCCTTTTAAGAAATAAGAAAAAGATAAGTAAATAAGAAAATAGAATTGATAAGATAAAAGAAACAGACCTGAGTTAGATTTGGTTGGGTTAAATCACCTATAGGATCTACAGAAAAGCTATTTAGATATGTCTCATTCAAATGAGGGGAGGCTTGAGTGGAGGAAGAGGATGGGAAAAGATTTGCTTCAACATCATGTTCAGAGATAGGATCTTCTCCATCCAACATGTTTACAGGATTAACATCGGCTCGCTCTCCAAAAATTGCATCCATCTCTTTAAAGTAAGGACATAAAGAATCAAGTTTATTGTCTATGGATTTTATACCCTTAGTTATATCAATGTCAGTAACCCCAAAACCAGTGGAAGATGAAAGAGCCTTTGCCTTCTTGTATTTTGCTCGATAATGCTTGAAGCGTTCAGACATCTGTTTAGGAAAAAGATCAATTCTTCCCTTGGTCTTATTGCGTAATTCATTTGCCATTAGAAGATAGCCATTAACTTTTGATGTGGGGGACCGTCCTACTTTAGTGGCATACTCAGTACCAAAACAAGAATCATAGTTAGATTTGGTTTTCAGCCAGTTGATAAGAATGAGATGTTCATCTTTTTTTAATTGAACAGTCTTTGATTTCTTGGCTGAGCGGGGGAAAGAGGAAGTAGTGGGAATTGAAGAACAACTGGGTGATGGCTGCCTTTGAGAAGATCTAGGATGACGAGGCATGTTATTATAAATGAAGATGAAAAGGAGCAGAAACAAGCAGATGAGATAGCGAGATGAAAAGGAGAAGAATCAAATAGATGAAATGGGGAGAAATTCTGAGCGGATAGAATGAACAGGATGGGATGAGAATGGAAGTGCGCAGCAAGGTAGAAGGCTGGGATATCCAGAAAGTTGTCCAAGATGTGGTTATGAAATATTGAGGATAAAAATGTCAGATAAGAGGTGAACATTGACACGTAAAGTGTCTAATAACCCAATTATTAGCAAAAATAATTGCGGAAGATAATTGGGGTATGCAGATTATTTTCCGCAATTAATTTAATTGCGGATCGGTCAACATTGATACCCCCTAATTAGTCAAGTATTTACCTATGCAAGTGCCTTCCAAGACTCTGCATTAAGTTACTGCACATTTCATGCCCTTTTCTGGTTTCTTGATGGGTTTAAAGCCTGTATTAGGGGGTGTCAGTTCTGGCAAATCCGCACTTACAAATCCGCACTTAAATAAGTGCGGATTTCCAAAACACACTAGCCCCAATACTGGTGGATTTCAAAATGAAATAAGTCACTTATTTCACTCAAATCCGCACTTTCTCAACCAAAAGTGCTGATTTCACCATCAAGTCCCATTTCACTGATTTGTCAGCATCATCCCATTCATACGCAGCACTCCGCAGAATAACACTTCATAACTCAAAACATCGTACATCACTTACATCTTCATATCATATCATATAAGAGTTATGCCTTCCTCACTCTCAAATCATGATAAATTACATAAAGCAATGACTTTCATGGAGCTTGAACTGCTCTTGGACTCTGATTCCGATTCTGATCTAGAAGAAGATTTTGTCGTTTTATCAAAAATGGCCAGGAAACGTTACCTTCTTCCCAGAAAGCCTCAAGTACTTCATACCCCCAAGTACACCATCCAAACACTTCTTAACCTATCTACACCCAGTTTTAGACAGCTGTTCAGGACTTCTCAGGAATTTTTCCTTAAATTGCTTGAGCTTATTCAGGATCATCCCATATTTCACAATAATTCTCAAAAAGAACAATGAAATCCTTCAATTCAATTGGCCATCACACTATGTCGTTTGGGTTCAAATGGTAATGGAGCCGCTTTGAAACGTTTAGAAAATGTCTTTGATTTAGGTTATGGTTCAGTTAACACTTATACCAAACGATGTATCACTGCCATCAACTCCTTGGAATCTCAACTTCTCACCTGGCCAACAAAAGAAGAGCGACTTGAATCATCTCAAGTTATGCAAGCAGAGGGCTTTCCAGGATGTATTGGTTTTGTTGATGGTACTACTATTCCTTTGAGCCAGAAACCTGCTCAAGGTGGAAACAATTACTTTGACCATAAAAAGAGGTAGATTATTTTAAACTCCTTTCATCCTCCTTGAAACTAACACAAACAAATATATCTTCTTTATAGATATTCAATTAACGTTCAGATTATATGTGACGTAAACAAAAAATTTATATCATTCTTTGCTGGCTATCCTGGCTCATGTCATGACTCCTACGTCTTCCAAAGAATGCATATTTCAAATGAACCTGAAAAATTCTTTGATGAAAATCAGTATCTTCTTGCAGATTCTGCTTATGTGAATTGAAAGTATGTACTTCCTGCTTTTCGGGGAGCAGCTTCAGAAGACAGTCAAAATGCCAAATTCAACAATCATTTGGCAAAGTCAAGAGTCCGTATTGAAAATTCTATTGGAATCTTGAAAGGCCGTTTTTCTAGTTTAAGGGAATTAAGAAGTCCTCTTAGAAATAAATCTGAAATGGAGGCGGTGATCAACTGGATTCTGTGTTGCACTATACTTCATAACCTACTTGCTGACCTCAAAGATCAATGGTTAGAGCTGTATGAAGATGAACAAGTTGATTCACCTCCGACTATATCCAACACCTCTATTTCTCAATCAACTAGTATAAGGGCGAAAATCCTTCCAATAACACTCCAACATTTTTCAACGCAATTTTAATTTTTTTCTCTTTCTCTTCAAATTATCAATTTGCATGTATTATTCACTGAGAATGGTAAATTTTTTTGCATATTTTTTTGGTTTTTGAATTTGCTGTTAAAGTCTTATTTTTTTTTCTCTCTGTGTTTTCTTTCATCAACTCAACATGAAATTGCATATTTTCAGCAAACGCATATTTTTTCAGTCACTCAAAGGTTGGGAAAGAGTTGGAAGGGAAGATTAAGGGTTCCGAGGCATTTTAAATGAAGAAAAGGGTCTGGGAGAGGTTGAGAGGGGTGAAATGGGGATCAAAAGAGGATGGCATACAATGGGGCTGGGAGGATAGCGAAAGGCATGGGGAGGGAAGACAAGCATGTGTTGATAGAATTGAAAGGGATGGAGATTGGTGCAAACAGAGTGTGAAAATAGGAGGATGAACTCTGTTCTTTGGGCGAAGAACAGAGTTCACTTCCATAAAATATTAGCTGAAACATAGTTTTCAATTCTGTAAAAACAGTTGTAAGTAATAGAAAAAGTCACTGATTTTTTTTATATCTAATCCTTGCTTTACGAGGAGACTTTTGTGACGAAGCAGATTTTTGAGTTACCTTTAAAAGAGGATGGCATACAATGGGGCTGGGAGGATAGCGAAAGGCATGGGGAGGGAAGACAAGCATGTGTTGATAGAATTGAAAGGGATGGAGATTGGTGCAAACAGAATGTGAAAATAGGAGGATGAACTCTGTTCTTCGGGCGAAGAACAGAGTTCACTTCCATAAAATATTAGCTGAAACATAGTTTTCAATTCTGTAAAAACAGTTGTAAGTAATAGAAAAAGTCACTGATTTTTTTTATATCTAATCCTTGCTTTACGAGGAGACTTTTGTGACGAAGCAGATTTTTGAGTTACCCTTTGAGATTTGGAATGTCTGGGAGGCATTATGAAACTGGCACATAACAAGAAAAAAGATTAAAAAGTAGAAGAAATAAGTAAAAAAGAATGTAAACATGCCTGGTCAAAATATTGAAAATGTTGGAGATTGGTGCAAACAGAGTGTGAAAATAGGAGGATGAACTCTGTTCTTCGGGCGAAGAACAGAGTTCACTTCCATAAAATATTAGCTGAAACATAGTTTTCAATTCTGTAAAAACAGTTGTAAGTAATAGAAAAAGTCACTGATTTTTTTTATATGTAATCCTTGCTTTACGAGGAGACTTTTGTGACGAAGCAGATTTTTGAGTTACCTTTTGAGATTTGGAATGTCTGGGAGGCATTATGAAACTGGCACATAACAAGAAAAAAGATTAAAAAGTAGAAGAAATAAGTAAAAAAGAATGTAAACATGCCTGGTCAAAATATTGAAAATGTCAGGAAGGGGTGTGTGCCGAGGATTGATGGGTAGGTAGCGAGGAAGGTCAGTGTGTCACATGTGACAGGGATGGGGTAAGAAAGGAAGGGATGTTTTGTGGCCAAAATGTGGTTGTGAAAAAAAACGGGAAAAAAGTGCTGATTTGAGGTCATAACTGACACCCTTTTTTGAAATAAGTGACTTTTTTGCAAAATTTAAGTGCTGATTTGGTTTGAAATCCGCACTTAATTTAAGTGCGGATTTGCCAGAACTGACACCCCCTATTGGGTATTTTAGAATGGGAATTTCAATTGGAAAATTGTTATAATTAGTGTTTTAATTTCTACTCTGATCTCCCTTATTTAGACACTATTTTCTGGTTCTTTCTTTCCTTTTTTACTGAATGAATAGCATGCATTTATTCTGTTTTTGGGCTATTACTATATTTTCATAGATTATCTGGTGTTATTCTTGTATTTTAGCATGTGACATGGTTCTTTGTTTGTGAGGGGAAAGTTCTTTGATTACAAGGCCTGTGAAACTGCTTGAAGTGAATGCCATAAGGAGATGAGCACACTCAGAGTGCTGTAATGGCCAGGGATAGCAGTGTAGTGGGTCTGGGAAACAAGGGGTGGACACCAGGGATTTATGGGTATATAAGGAGGAGGTTTTTGGGCTATTATTCTACATTCTTCACCTCATCTTTTAAACATATAACCAATCAATTACAAATTATATTCATTGGTACTGTATAGTTCTTTTAGATATTGTTTTAAATCATTAGTTCTATTTTTCTACCAACTGTAAGCTGTAAACTATTTATAATAAGTGAGATTAAATTAATGAGACCATTATATTGAATTATATTTTAATTCTTAATTGGACTTGGGCTACTCTATTGATACTGGACCATTAAAATCTTCTAGACAACTAATCAAGCTATTCACGTCTTTGTACTTTAACTTGGCCTGACAACTGTTCTCTGCTCAGCTAGGCAGTCCCTTGCTGATTAGGAGCTCGCTTGTTACTTACCTAACTTCATCAAGCTTTAGACTGTTGCAATAAACATGCAGATATGTTTGACTGATGACACAAAAACCTTGTAGATTGAAGTTCAAAACATGTCCATAATTAGCAACGATTTATATTAAAATATCCCTCTCCTTGATACCCTCCTTCACCTTCTCTAAATACATTTGGCAATTTGAATTGTAAGAATAATGTCCAATGGAAATCGAATTTCAAAATAGAATGCTTAGTGTATTCTTGGGACCTGACCAATCTCCATAAGGGCTTCCTCTTCATCTTCAATCTCTCTGTTGTATATATCCAGTAAAGATATCAATTTAAAATACAGTTAGGGCATCACACATTGTAACAACTGCCTACCTCAGTTCTTGAACGTGTGCACAAGGTTCACAAAATCCCTATAACATTAAAAATCGCATTTGTAGAGTAATAGGTAAAAAAATACAAAATCAGAATACAACACAATTCTACATAATAACAATTCTTTAACTAATTGAGAAATGCGCATGAAGAGATCCTTACCGATATTAGACAATCAGTACAACGGTTGCCGGAAATTTGATATCTTTCACGAATTTGGCCCCTTTCACGACAAGCCAAAATGAATCCTAACTCACAGCAAGTTGCGAGTATTGTAAAATACACTGTTCCCCAACCACAAAGTTGCCCACCGGTAGGATGTGGTTTTCCTGTTTCTTGAAGAGCGTGAAAACGAGTATTCACTTTGTTATAAGCCATGCAGGGACAAAATGCAGCTAGGAGACAAGCTGAAAATCTGCATTAAATGAGATTATTTTTTTTAAAAAAAAAGAAAAAAAAAGAACCACACCGTCATCAGACGAGCACTTGTCATTTGTCCCCATCATAATAAAATTGCTATCCCAACCTGCCGAAACAGCCAAAAAGCCCATGGTTCCATTCACGTAGACCATCATCATCAAGAGACAACCCTTTGCAATTTGGAATGACATTGACGGTCGAAGTGGCCATCTCTGGTTGTCCAGTCTGGATGAGCAAAAAGGATTATTTGATTGGACCAGTTGTATGATGATAAAAGATTAAGCTTACTGGCTGCTGACCCTCGGTCTCATTCTTCGATAAACCTTCTGCCGGCACAAGTTGGGGATTCTAAACACATCGGACCGCAATATTCGACATGAATAAATGGAAGCTGCGCGATAATATAACTAAAAACACCTACTTCTTGGTAAAACATCCTGGTAGATTTATTAACTTAAAATTTCAAAAAAGAAAAAAAAGAATGGAGGTGATTAACTTGACGCTTATTGGAGATGTAATACTAGAAAATGGTTTTGGACGATCTTTTAGCAAGGTGATTATTGGAAGCAGACAAGAACCCAGCCACTGATTCAAAATTTTATTCAAACATTTCAGAAAATTTTAGGGTCTAGCCAGCAGGATTTTAAGGTTTTTTCACAGCCTGTACATACATATATACAAATATTTGTCATGATTTAAGACATTCACAGCACGACTAGTAACACAGTAGTATTGGAATTGGTTGGTACGCTTTTGTGAAAAAAATGATAACTTTTGGACGGAGATCTCAAGGTTAACAGGGAACTAATAGATGGGTAACTTTAGCAACTCTTCGTGGTTAGAGAGCATGAGATCATCCACAGCCGTCTCAGCGAGTCAGCTTGAGACAGCAAACTTTTGGCATATTGGATAGATTTTTGTAATAATAAAGTAGGGACCGCCTAACTGGACAGTACAACCGCCTCTTTTACATCAGATGAGGTCACCCTCGCATATTTTTTCAATTGAATTCTCACGCGTTTATATTTTCATAGAATTTTCTCTCTTTTTCTCTCTTCTTTGAAATTTTTATTTATTATATATATTTTTTTTTCTTATTTTAGTTTACCCGGTCGCACGCAAAACGTTGGTAAACGTACGCTTCCCCCGACTCAAGTCTACAGTACAGGTCACGTGCTGTAAACATTTGGAACTAGCTCGTAAGTCTACAGTACAACCCGCGCGCTGCAAACTATTGCAAGAAGAATGGACCTGAGCAGTTACAGCTAAGTCATAAAAGCTTGCGGAATTTTTGACAAAAAAATAAAAGTTGTTGTCAGCCTGGATATCCCCAGGACCAAGTAAAAATTACTTATAAGTTATGTTAAACACATGGACTATACATGGGAGCAATAAATTAGAGTGCACAAATAGTATACATAAGTAAATTTATGATAAAATACAAAATATGCCATTATAACACCTTATATACACACATATATCCACCTTTTATAAGTCTTATGTACTTAATATTAAGTGGAATATGTTGGGTAACCTTAAGAACCTTTAATATAAGGCTACATAATTTTTAAATAGACTTAAAGCTGTTGTTTTCATTGTTTTATGTGAAAAACAAGAAATGTGCTTTAAATCACTTAAAAGTTCATTATATGCACTATAAATTTAGTAATATTAAAATTGCACTTTGACAGATCAATTTGTTTTAATTAGGACTATTGATTTGGCTACTCAAATGCATAAAAATAACACTTTTCAAATTTGGTGTTTTTTATGCCAGAAATGGCTTCTGTGTACTGGCCACATAATAGGGGGTATCAAAGTTAGAAATTTGTAATTATTTTAATGGCATTTCACAACACAAAAAGAAAGCCACAAAATTGACATTAACTCTCAATAAAAAGGTGTTTTGGGGGCACAATATGTCATATTTTAAAAAATAGTCATGGTTGATTTGGTGGAAAAAAGAGGTATTATGAAATGGAAGATTTCTAACTTTGATACCCCCTAATGCCTGCATTTTTCCATTGTGAATAGCTTCATTTTTAGCAAAGTTAGCTTTTTCACACTATAATTACCCCACATTCTACACCCACTGTGGGAGAACATGCTAAAATAGGTGGCAGGCGCTTATTTAGTGTCCTAAATTAATAATAGGTGCATTGACCTTATTATATGCACTAATTTCATTAATAAACTCAAGCTTGGAACTTTTACTCACTACCACACTTAAATTTGCCTAAATTAGTCAAGGATTTACCCATGCAAGTGCCTGCCAAGGACTGCATGCAGTTACCCCACATCTCACACCCTTTTTTGGGTTTTTAAGTGGTTTCTCAGTCAATTTTGGTTATTTTTGTATGGGGATTTCACATAGTTTAAGGTCATGATTAGCCCCATCATTTCTACTGTTAGTTCTCCTTAATAATAAGTAATAAATAGTCTTTTTTTCCCTTTTAGTCTTTCATTTTAATGTATTACATGCATACACTCTCTTTTTTGCTTATTCTTTATTTTTGATGGATTATCCCTATTACTAAAGGATTTTGGCAGGTGATATCATTCTACTTATGTTACTGTTCACTCTTTATGTTGTTGAAAAGGTCTATTAGTTGGAATGAGGCATCATTGACTGTGTATAGAGCTGGTAAATCAAGGGGTTAATTGGGGAATTTATTGGGTATAAAAGGAGGGGGTTTTGTCTTGTTTTCTACATTCTTTATCATTACAATCAAATATATAACCAATACAATTAAAAAACATACCAATAGCACTTATAAAGTCTTTGAATAGTATCTGAATTATTACATCTATTTTTCTACCAACTATAAGATTGTAACCCATTTATAATTAGTGAGATTAAAATTACTGAGACCCTTATATTGAGTTATATTTTAATACTTATTGGTTTTGTACTACAGTATTCATATAGGACCATTAAAATCTTCTAGAAAACTTACCATTCAAGCTAGTTTACATCTCTGTACTTGATCTCAGCCTGACACAGATAGCGATCAGTCAGTCCAAGAAGGGATACATAAAGTGGGGCTTCATTGGTGTCTTGGTAATACTACTATAGAGTGTATTGTGCCTGGACTTTTTAATTTCATTGATTTTGGGTATTTTAATGCTTATATTAAAAAGAAAAGACAAAAATATGATGTAGGTACAACTTGGAGTTATATTAAAAAAGTTCTAATATTAAGTAATGAAGGCAGCAGTTGGCGCTGTCAAGAATCAAAGTATAAACCAGTAAATGTTTCAATACTGGATTTAAATCCTCCTTTTCAGAGGCCGGCACTTTCAAGAAATCAGTATGACACACTGTTAACAAAGTGTTGGCCAGAATTTATGCCTACAAGTAGGATAACCATAGAGAGAATTCAGATGGTTAATTTTGGACCAGAGGATTGGTTGTGGCAGGAAGAAAAGAATTTATTATTACATGTTATGGTACTTCGAGAAAAATATATTGTGTTTTCAGAAGAAGAAAGAGACTTATCAAAACACTCTTATGGGAAACCTTATATTGTTCCAGTTATACCTCATGTGCTGTGGCAAAAGAAAGCATTTTCTATACCAGCCGCAATAAGGAAAGAATATACAGAACTAATTAGGGAAAGATTAAGGTCTGACTTGTATGAACAATCAATGTCTAGCTAATCAAGTCCATTATTTTGTGTTGTCAAGCATAATGGAAAGTTAAGGGTTTTTCATGATTTGAGAGAGATGAACAAGGTTACGGTTAAGGATGCAGGATTACCACCAACACCAGAGGAATTTGTGGAATCTTTTGCAGGAAGAGCATGTTATGGATTAGGGGATATAATAGGAGGATACAATGAGCACGAGTTGAAAATGTTGTCAAGACCCATGACTAATTTTGAAACTCCATTGGGGTGCTTTAGGTTAACCAGGTTACTTCAGGGGACTACAAACTCAGTGGCAGTGTATCAGGTGCAGATGATGTGGATATTACAAGATGAAATTTGGGAACATGCTGGAATTTTTATTGAAAATGGTGGTGTAAATTGGCCAATAGCTGATTATGGCGGGGAGGTTCTAGAGGAGAACCCAAATATTAGGAGGTTTATTTGGGAATATGCTGTTACTCTTGAAAGGGTACTATTTAGGATAGAAGAAGCTGGTTTGATGGTCTCAGGGACAAAAGTTTCTTGTTGTGTTCCAGCGCTAGATATTGTTGGTCATGTTGTATGTAGGAAGGGAAGAATTATCGCAGAAAAGCAGAAAAACAAGGCTCTCACATGGCCAAGACCAAGAAACACTATGGAAGTTGGGGGGTTTTTAAGTATTTTTACCTATGTGAGAATGTTTATATGTGATTTTGCCTTGTTATCTTCACCATTAAGGCATTTGACAAGGAAGGATGTTGTATGGGATTGGACAGAGGAATGTGAGGAATCCTTTGAGTTGTTAAAAAGGATTGTAGGAAAAGAAATTCTCTTAAAGAAACTAGAATATGGGCCAGGAACTGGAAAGATTACTCTAGTGGTAGATTCAAGTGTGTCTGTAGTAGGCGCAGTTTTGATGCAAGAAGACAAAGAATGAAATGATAGGCCTGTCCTTTATGAGTCAAAGACTTTTACCAAGGTGGAGTCAAGGTACTCTCAATCTAAGTTGGAGTTGCGTGGGGTTGCAAATATTTTGAAAAAGTTGCAATGGATGCTTTGGGGGCAACATTTTGAGTAGCAGGTTTATGTGATATATTTGGTACAAATGATCAGTAGTCCAAGTTTACCAGATGGGCCAATGGCTATTTGTGTGGCGCAGATTAATTTATTCTCTTTTGATCTAGTCCATAAGCCAGGAAAATCTTTCACAATTCCAGATTCTTTATCATGAAGGCCATTGTGTGAAGAAGATTTTGAGGTGGAAGAATTTGAAGAAGATAAAAGTGGATAAATGGTATAGACTATTGTTATCAAAGGTTTAGGAATAACAATGTCCACAAAGACATAAGACTATTGGCCGATGTCTGTGGAGATGTAAAACTAATTACTAGAATCCGGGAAGATGTTAAACTATCATAGTTGCCTAGGAGCTTTTGTAATGATATTAAGTAGAAAAGGTTTAAGGCTGATGTTCTTTATAGGAAAGATCATGAGGAGACAAATGTATGAGGGTTAGATGTTAAAGCTAAAATAGTGACAAGAAGAGCACCAGATGAAATGAATCAAGATTCAGATGAAAATGACTCAATCAGCAGTCAAAAAGATGATTCTCTATCGGAAAATGGAGGATTAATTGAGCACTCAGCTGACCAAGTGGATTGGTAAAAGAGTATCTAGAAGGGAATAGTAAACCAGAAAATTGTGATGAAGACACATGGCCCAAAATAGGGAAGCACACTAAAGACTACTTTATTAAGGATGGAAGGGTATTGAAAGAACGCTCTTCTATGCTGAAATTGGTTATAGTGAATAGAGGCAGAAAAGAAAATATTGTCAGAGAATAACATGAAAATCTAGGACATAGGGGTCAAAATGAAACTTATAGAAGAATTAATGAAAGGTTCTGGTGGCCTAATATGAGAGCAGAGGTCAATGGTTGGTTTCAATCTTGCCCAGAATGTCAGAATAGGAGTTACAGAAAGCCTAAAGAAAAAGGGAAAGAAACAGGTGAAGACACTATTTTTGGCAGAATTAGCTTACATGCAGTTAACATTAAAGAAGGATGCTTTAAGTACTTTGTAGTAGCCAGGGATGATATGTAAGGATGGGTTGAGGCAGCACCGTTGGTAAACTTTAAAGCAAGTAATGTAGCTGAATTTTTAAAGAAGGAATGGGTGTATATATATGGTGTGATGAAAATAGTAACTGTGGATTGGGGCACTGAATTTGCTGGTGAACTCCAAGAAATTGTTAAAGGGATTGGTGCTAAAATTCAAGCTGCAACACCCTATTATCCAGAGGCAGAAGGAATGATTGAGAGAGGGCATCAAGTAATTAAAGATGCTCTTGTTAAGCTGTTCGAAACTAATGGGGCTAAATTGGATATTTATTTACCTTTAGTATTATTTGCAGATAGGATGACAGGTTTTTCACCTTATGAACCCATTTTTGGTCAAAGGGAAGTATTACCTATTGATCTGGAAGCTGGATCTTTTCTTGGATGCAATTGGGATCAAGTACACTCAACTGAAGACTTGATTTTAGCAAGAGTAGTGCATCTTGAAAGGAAGGATGAGTTCTTGGAAAAGGCATATGAAAGAATGATGCAGATTAGGAACAAATAAGCAAAATATTGGGATGAGTGCTTAGCGCACAGATTAAGGGAACCATTAAAGCCAGGGGATTTGGTATTGGTATACAATAGAAGTCTTGAAAGTCAAAGGAGAAAAATGTTTTCAGACAGATGGAATGGTCCTTTATAGGATCAGAAAACAGATAACTGGAGGGTTTTACTTACTGGAAGAATTGGATGGTACTAAATGGAAAAAACGTGTAGCAGCCAATCAGATAAAAAGATTCTACCCAAGAGGGATATCAGTAACATAAGAATTACCTCCAGGATGAGGATAAACTAACAACAAATTTTGGAATTTTATATTCTCCAGAAAGAGTTTAAACTATCATTATGATTTTTTTTGGGGAAACTATGTGAGGCTATGATGAAGCTGTGACAGGTATGGCGCAACCATTGGCAATGAGACTATGGCTGAATAAGCTGTTGGAATTAGTGCTCAATATAGATTTATGAATGGTAGAATTATTTTTGTCAGAAGAGACATAATAAAAGGGGTGAACTAGATAGAGGAACAGCTGTATGGGTGAATCAGAAAGCTACTGTATGCTTAGCAGAAGGCAGGTGATTTAGCTGAAGAAGATTGGAAGATGGAGTGCCCAAAAATTTAGGCAACTTTTCATGAAATTTCTCAATGATGAAGCTAAACTGTGGGGTTTAAAATTGTTTAAAGATAGTAGAGGGAGCAAGAACAATTACTCTCTAGGTGTAGCTTATGGGGATAAAAGGCAAGTGTCTTGCAAAGCACTACACGCTTTGCTCATGATTTTTTACAAAAAGTTACAACTTTATGATAGTTACAAATTTTAATGAAAATCATAGTTTAAAGAGGGAACTATGCAAAAGTGCTAAAGTAATGGCGCTAATCAGAAAGGAAAGTGAAGAAGAAAAGTTAAGACAAATTGGATTCTGCTTTGAAACTACTGCGGAATCTATTCCACTCTTCTGGCATAATAAAGTTGTTGGTATCTGCAGGAAAACCAGGAATTGAAGTGGAACTAGAGTTGTTAATCAACTGAATGATCATTTCTATATGATTATAGCAGGTGTTCAATTTGCTATCAGAGAAAGCAGGAGCACGATTAAAGGATAATGACTTAGAATTGTAAATAAGACAAAGACAAGAAACAATTCACATATAATGGACAAAGGGAAGGGGTTAAGGAACCCATCCTAAGGAAATGTATTTGTTTAAACCTTAGGATAGAGTAATATCAGGAATAGTTAATGAAAAAATATGATAATGAACTTACTTGCTAGTAAATATGAAGGCTGTGCAGAAGGAGAAAGCACTCTTACAGCATTCAGCACAAATGTAGAGGAAGATTGCATGGAAATTTTTTGTTTGGAGGAAGAAGGTGATTCAACCTTAGGTTTAATGGAGATTTCTTGTCAAGAGTATGCAGGAAGAGACACGCTATTGATGGGTAAGGTTTCATTAGAAGGTAAATTAGGGCTAGTAGGTCTAGCTAGTAGAGTAGGAGTGCTGGATGTATCTCCAGGAGGAAACTGTACGAATTCATTAGGCAATGAAGGATAAGTGTAGGAAAAGGTATAACATTTATGGTATCTGAAGCAGCTATCACAGGCAGGTCTGAAGGTGGAATAACCATGAGGCTTAGAGAAAGTACAGTTAAAATTACGGCGGCTGAAAAATCTGAAATCTTGATCTCTAGGTAAGGTACAATATTGGGTCATGTCTAATTAGATTTGTGAGCACACTGGGTTTGGATAAAGAGTGAGCAGGGAATACAAGGCCTATTTATAGGTACTATATAGATACAAATGAAGGAAGCGTCAGATGGTATCTAAGTAGGGATGATACTCATCAGAAGAATAAATAACAACAAGGGTAATTGGCAAAAAGTTAGTGCTAAGGAGTGCAAGATCTTGGGAAGGTCTGAGTTCACTTCAAGAATATTAGGTTGAAGAGGATATGGCGCTAAAAAATTAAGACATGTGGGAAAATTTTTATTGTCTCAAGGTTATTTCAGAAGAAGTCAAGCAAGAAGATTTGCAGAAGAGATCTTATTTTTTCTAAGAATTTATAAGATTCTCGCACTCTCACAGAGTAATCATGGGAAATATTTGGCAATGAATTATTTTTTTAAGGGAAAATAATTCTCTTTTACAAGGAAAAAGTAATAAAACAATAAATAATAAGATACACTATTTACATATTTCTACAACAAGTAATAATTCAAAATTTGAAAGAAAATTTTTGCTGAAGAAAGAAATGAAAATTAGCATTAGAATAGTGAATAAGAAAAGGAATAAAACTTACTTTAATGTCTATCAAGAAAGGCGTACTCCCAATTGTTATATATATTGTTATAAGTTGAATTTAGGGTTTCTACTAAGGTGACAAAATTTTGAAAATCCTGCTTGTCAAATGCCGGAGTGTTTTCAAGGTAAGTAAATACTGTGTCAAAAGAAGTATTGACATGATTGAAAGTGCCATAATAGGGAGCCACAACCGGTGGATTTGAGGAACCTCTTCCTCAAAAGTATTATTTGACATTGGAGGAGCTGAGAGCCAATTTCAGAGGTGAAAGGTGGAGGAGTGGCCTCTTTCTGGGGCCAGTTAATCATGTATTCTGTGGAAGGGGAAAAGCTAGCACTAGGCACTATAGCCCAGAAGAGACCTTCTTCCAGATCTGGAATAAGAACTTCAAAGTGAGGAGTTGGAGGAGTAGCAACGTAAGGAGTATTAGGAGCCTCCTACAAATAAAAAAAGAAAGAAAGAAAGAAGGAAATTAAAAGGAAGATTTATCAGAAATTAAAAGAAAAATTTGGAGAAAAAGAGGAAGGACTTACTGTATGAATTGACTCTTCAGAGAAGAGTGAATGATGCATTGTATTGGATGCAGTTCTTGGCATAGGCGAGCAATGATGGGGTTTAGCTCTCTTAGGAGCAGGGTGCTTGAGGGCCAGCTTTCTCATTAGATTTGATGTTGACACATTCAGATCAATGGCAGGAGTAGGGGTGTTTGCAGCAATGGCAGGGGGACAATTTAGGCTGCATTTATTCTTGTAACTTTTGCAGAAGTTGCATGACTAGGGTAAAGAATCAGCGCTAAATGTTTGAGAGGAAGAGAAAAGAGGAGGAAAACTTACTTCAAAAAAACAGTTGCCATGACAGGCTTTTGAGAAGCAACACGGAGTAATGCCATTCTCAGTATAGTGTTGAAAAAGCTTAGCTCCGGTAAGGAAAGCTTTAACAGCTGGAGCAGTAACAATGGCAGTTTTCTGCGCATTGAAAAATTGACAGATGGTGTTAGCAATATTTTTATTAGAGTTCATAATAGATAAGAATAAAGAAGAAGCAGAGAAACTAGAAGTTAAGAGAAGAGAAGAAGAAGGGATAAGAAAAAAGTGCAAGATATGCACCTGGTTTTATAGAGCCTGGGGACAGTCGCAAGTAGAGGGAGACTGTGATACACATCTCGCAGTAATGCAGCAAGGTTGTAGCTCACAGCAAGCACAACAAAGGGGTTTTTGATAGTGCAGGAAAGGGAAACTCTACACGCACAGTATTTTTTTTTGTATTATGGAATTATAAGCTTCAGCAAGAAAAAGGTCAGGGTAAGTACATAGCAGGCTAAAATACAAGGAAAATATAGTATGTACTTCCAAGAGTCATGGGAAGCTCTATATGCATTATATGGTTTACAAGGAAGAAACAGAGATGGCATGAAGTGTAGGCTTAGATAGCAGCAATGCTTTTAGGTGAAGCAATTCCCATCCATGAAGACAAAAAACACGTCAGAGAAAGATGGTAGCTGATGGGATGGTCTTTTGGACTAGAAGGTTCTAATGGAGGTTCAAAGGCGGTAGTAGGTGGATTTTGAATATTTCAAAGTCAAGGTACATATGGAAATATCTTTTTGTTTAATTACTCAATTTAAAAGGTAAAAATTTATAATTATTAGTATAACTAATGAATTAGAATTACATTGTTGTAAATACTAAATAAAATAGATAAAAGTAATAAATATATGATTGTAATAGTAATTTAATAAAATAATGTGTAAGTAAAGGATGATCCAAAACAACCTGAAAGGGGAGGCCTTAAATAGGCAAAAGAGAGAGAAAGCAAGGAGTTAAAATCCTATATACAGGAGTATGCAAGAGAAAAAAGAAACTTCCAGAATAAAATATTTCAAATATTAATATTGTTCTATAAAGAATATATTAGAATGATGCATTTACTGTATATTTCAAAATAATTTGATTTATTTAAAAATTTCTGTAAATGTCATTTTTAAATAAGTAATTTGAATTTTTAGTATATATTTATTTTATTTTAATATTTATTTTTATTTCAATATTTATTTTTATTTTAATATTAATTTTTATTTCCTTTAACCTGTCATTGAGCACAGTGTTAGGAAATGAAAATATATAAGGGAAATTCAATATTAATTTTAAAATATTTACTAAATTTACTTTTTGTTACTAGTTAATTTATCACAAGTAACTTTAAAGTATATATATTATAATTAATAATTATATAAGAAATAAAAATGTGTGGCTTCATTGCAATAAATAAATAATTATTTTACTGGGTAAGTCTAGTAGCCTGGCTAACACTCCCTCACTCTAAAAAAACAATAAAAAAATGCTATATTTTTTTCTTTTTATATTTCTTTAGCAGAGTAAGAAGGTTGGATATCTTTTTACTAGGTATCCAAGAATCATATTCAAAAGATTTATTCTTGAATCTCAATAAATATTCAGTACCTTTTTCAGAAGTCACTCCTCTTTCATTTAGAATCTTATCAATTTCTGCTGTCTCAGTCACCACACAATATGGGGGCAGAATTGCTAGTGAGTCTGCAACCTTGGACCCAAACTCACCACAGATTGAGCACACATTAAGCTATTGACAAAGGAACCATACAATCAGGGATGAACACCACTCAGCAGAACAGTTTTATGTGGGTGTTCAAGTAGAGTTCAGTATGGATTCAGTATGAGTTCAGTCTGAGTTCCATCTGAGTCCCATCTGAGTTCAGGTTGGGGACTTGCTAGCAAGTCCACCCCCTGTATTGCGTTTTGAGTGATTTCATTAGGGGTCTTCTTTGGTCTTCCCCTCCTTTTGGTAAATTGATCACTATTGGATGTGTAAGGTTTCAAAAGAGATATTGGAAAAACAGGATGTTTTCTGTCATATGGAGAATACAAGATAACTTCAACTGCATTATCACCAACCATTCTTCTGACTTCAAATGGACCTACAAATGGGTCTTTCAATTTTTTATTACCATGTAAATTGAAGTGGAATGTGGAAATCAATACTTCATCACCCTTTTTATAAGTGTATTCTTTATGGGATTTGTCCCATCTCTTCTATTCATATTAAAAGGATTTTTCAATATATTTTTGAGCATGACTTCTGCAAAGTTTTTGCATTTGAAGAAAAGATTTTACACCAGGATGTAAATCCAACTTAGGTATTTTATTATTGAGAATTTGGGCAGGAGTATTTGGAACATATCCAAGCCAGAGCTCAAAAGGCTTCCTTTGAGTAACAGAATGAACAGTGCTATTATAAGCAAATTCCAGCCCAGGAAGTAAGGTAACCCAATCATGAGTGAATCTGACATTGTCTTTATACTCAAGGCCAAAGGCACAATACCTTCTTATCATGTCCTCCAAGGTCTGAATCATTCTTTCAGCTAATCCATCAGTTTGGGGGTGATGGGAAGTAGAAAGTTTCAGATCACAACCACAAACATCCATCAGAGACATCCAAAATTCAGAAGTAAATTTAGGGTCTCTTTCAGAGATCATGGCCTTACAAAAATCAGCAGTATTAAACATATGAGACCACCACAAGAAAGCTAATTCTTTAGTGGAAACATCCTTGTGGGTAGGGACAAATTTACAAATTTTTGTGAATCTGTCCACAATAACCCAGCAAGAGTTATAACTGACTTTCCCAGCAATGGGTAATCCTGTTACAAAGTCCATGTTTATTATTTGCCATGGTGCATCAGGAGGTTCAATATTTTGCATTAATACAGCTCTTTTACCAGTCAATCTTTTTGATTTTTGGCAAGAAAAACAGGATTTAACATATAGTTTGGTGTCTTCAGACATATTGACCCACCAAGCAGTTTTCTTAACTCTGATCATTGTTTTCTCAAGATCAAAAATGTCCAGCCAATATGTCATCATGACAAATTTTTAAGATGATCTCTTTCATAGAAGGAGGAATAACAAAAACATTGGTCAACTTTCTTCTATAATATAGATAGCCTTCATCAATTGAAAATTTACCTTTTTCCAAAGCCTTCTGGTACTTTGGTGGAAGGGTTTTAATTAATGCTTGTATTGAAGCATTGTTTGGATCATTTAATATGGTACATAAATTTTTTAAGTCAGTGTCCTTATCATATGAATCCAGAATAAGCTGTAATAGCTCTTCCTCCATATCAACCACCTTTATTCCATGAATGTGAACTATCTCATCTTCAGGAACATATGAAGGATTTGAGTTATCATTTGGCAAAGGTAACCTTGATAACATATCCACATTTGAGTGAACAATACCAGCCCTATGAATTATTTTCATCCTCCCTCTGTATTCTTGAACATCTATCTGCCATCTGAACATATGTCTGTTAGGTTTTTTCAAGTTTAAGAGAGATTTAACTGCACTTCAGTCAGTGAAAAGTTCAAATTTCTGGTCATCCAGATAATAATGTAGCTTCTCTAGAGCCCACACTACTTCTAAAAACTTCAGTTGAGTTGCACCATATTTCAATTCACTATTTTTCAAGGTTCTTGAAATATAACAAATTACTACTTCTGATACTTTATCATTCATAACTTGTTTTTGATGTAGAGCAGCACCAAGACCAATAAGCCTGGCATCAGTTTATAAAACAAATAGTTGATTAAAGTCAGGCAAATCAAGAATTGGTGCTGACATCAAACAATGTTTCATAGTGTCAAAAGCTCTTTGTCTTTCACTGTTCCAGAAAAAAGCAACATCTTTCCTAGTTAATTGGGTAAGGGGTAATGCTATGACTTGATAATTTTTAATATAATGTCTATTGTATCCACACATTCACGAAAAACTCTGGAGCTCTCTAGCTGTGGTAGGAGCCTTCACCTGTTGTATGGCTGCCACTTTGTTTTGGTCAACACATATCTGCAAACATGAGACAACCTGACCAAGTACTTTTAAGGAATGAAGACCAAATTTGCATTTTTTTAAGGCAAGTGTCATATATATCTCATCCATCTTATGGAACATTTTACACAGGTGTTTAAGATGGTCCTCAAATGTTTTAGAGAATATGATGATATCATCCATGTAAACCATCAGCCATCCTTTAATTATTTCCTGATGGAATGTGTTATCCATAACTTTTTGAAAAACTGAAGGGGCATTTTTGGGGCCAAATGGCATCCTAACATACTTATAAATACACATATGAATGGCAATCATCAGAAAATTCTGAGACTTCTCCTCAACAGGTACCTGATGATATCCTTTATTACCATCTAAACAGCTGATATATTTAGCACCTTGTAAGGTAGCATGTATAGAGCTAATTCTTGGTAAAGGATAGATATCATCAACAGTATAAGTGTTTAATGCTCTATAATCACCAAATAACCTGGCTTTATCTTTCTCTTAAGAAATTAGGACAGGTGAGATAACACAATTTTTAGGTGTTTAAACTACCTTTTTAATAATATTCATTTTTAAAAGGGTAGAGATATTGTCTTAATTATCTTTTCTCTTTGTGAGAGAAGCAGGATAAGGCTTCTTCTTCACACTAGGTGGTATTTCAGTTAATGGGAAAGATAATGAGAGCTTCATTTATTCTTTTACCAATCCTAATAGATGTGAACCATGAGAAAAGGCCATAGGAAAAGATTTTATCAATTAAATGATGGAATCTTTTTCCTCACCAGAAAGTTGTTCTCCCAAAGATGCATTGTCAATTTTAGACAAAAGGGCAGGAATTTCTTTTGTAGATCTTCCTATATATTTAACTACAGAATGACATGTGCTCAATCCTTTTGTTAATAATTTTTGGGGGAGGAAATCTTAAATTTTCTCTTCCAATTCATCGCCATTGTGAATAATTGGTTTGAAGGATCCAATTTTATGCCATATTTGGTTAAAATATCATTTCCCACAATGAACCAACTGCTTATTTTATCATTTTTCATGACAACAAAATCACACATAGCTCTTACAAACCCATGGTTATATTTAAAAAATATTGTGGCTTTGTATTTCCCAATGGGGGATAAAACAGAGCCATAACCTCTCCAATTCTCAGAAATGATAGGCATAAGTTTTGATTTATAGTCCTGGTCCACTGAAGCAAGTGCTTTTTCAGATACTACACTTCCTCCAGGTCCAGAATCTAAACAACCTCAAGGTTTTTTCCATTAATCAAGACTTGTGCTTTGAGAGGGGCAATAATAATTGAGCTGTACTCAAGATTTCTTATGATATCAGCATCTTCTACTGTAGATAAATCATTATTCCCAATATCAATATTATTTAAATAATGAATATCTTCTTCCAGCATCAGTGAGATTCATATGAAATATTGTGGGCACAATCACTTGAAGTATCATCCAGTGCAACTGTGTCATCAGAATGTTCCTCTGTCTGTTAAACATGAATTATTTTCTTGTCACAAACATGGCCCTTCTTCCAAGACTTTCTGTATTTGAAGCAAGTGTTTGTTGCATCCTTTATAGGTGAAAGAGGGGCAGAGTGTTTACCAACTTTTTCCAGAGGTTTCTATTGGTAATTGGAGGTTTTTTCCAATGAAGTTCTAGGAATGAATTTTATAGAATCATACTTTTTATTTAAAAGGATCTCATTACAAGTATTAATGAAAGAAGAAGGTTCTCTTGAGAACTCAGTTCTAGCAACTATTAAGTCTCTCAGAGATATAGGTAATTTATAGAGGATCCTGGCCTTCCATAATTCAAACTTCATATCTTGGTCTATTTCCCTCAAGATTTTCACAAGTTTCATCAGGAACTCAATAGGTTTTTCAGCAGAAGAAGAGCTATATCTGGATTCTTCATATTGCCTTTGTTGAGTCAACCTAAACTTGGAACCACCAAATTGTGCTTTAACTAATTTCTTCCAATCTTCCCATGAGTAGTCATTTTTATCTAAGAGAATAGATTCATACCACATTAGGGCTACATTGGTAAATAAAGAAATTAATTTTGACACAATTTCCTCACCTGGGAGTTTGTAAGAATTTTTCAGATTATCAATCCTGCAAATAAATTGCTGCCAATCAGAGGAAGAATCACCATCAAATTTTGGATATTGGTCAAGTTTTGACCAATTCTTTTGATTTGAAGTAGTCTCCTTGTTACAAGATTTTTTCTGAGTGAGAAGGAGCTGTAAATTCTCCAATTAGGCAGTAATCTCATTTTTTAATTCTTCGGTAGATGAAAAAGGTACATCATCAATTTTTGATGGAAACTTAGTAATATCTACAGGAATTTCTGGCACTAATTTTACTTTAGATGAACTAGGGACAGGTAAAATTGGAGTATTCTGTGCAACAGGTTCTTTCAAAGAAATGTCAGAAAACTTTTGATCATGTAAAAATGAATTCAATTTCTCTTCAATGGTTGCTAGCCTAATCTTT
Organism: Hemileia vastatrix; assembly: GCA_030280995.1. Classification (NCBI taxonomy): domain Eukaryota; kingdom Fungi; phylum Basidiomycota; class Pucciniomycetes; order Pucciniales; family Zaghouaniaceae; genus Hemileia; species Hemileia vastatrix. The sequence goes on from JASXTE010000012.1 coordinate 8,118,305, forward strand.
ACTCTTGGAATACTAGATAAACTCTCATTGATGGTTGCAAAAGATAACTGGTTCTTATTTTTCAAAGATGAATAATGGTCACTTAATCTCTTTAAGTTCAAATTATGTCCCTCTAGCTCCTGGAAACAGATAGGCACAGTTTTGTGTAATTTAGACAAATAATTCTTGATATTTTGCCACAAAGCAACTTTATTTTCTTGAGCTAATTAGTAATTAAATAAATCATCAGAAACTCTCTGTAATTCACTCCTCAATGATTGATAACCCTGTTCAGTTAACAAACTATTAAAATTCTGAGAAAATTTCATGTTGTTCATTATACAATTTTGTTTAACAATAATATCCCTCAAATATTCATCATTAATGTTAGCTACATCTAAAGTATTTCTTAATAGGGAAACAGAATAATTTTTCAGATTCTCATCAAATTCAGGATCAAGTGTCTTATCAATAATACCCATATCAGTCTTTATCATTGATGGTGCAATCAATACCAAAGGATTAGTTACATTAGAATATTGAGCAATTTGTCTACTACTATCAGTCTCTACTGGTCTTGAAGTCTCATCTCCTCTTCCAGAATTACCCAATGTAACTGAATCAGTAACAAGAAAAGGTACTTGAGATTCAATAAAGGGGCTTACTATGGCTTTGGAAAAAATTTAATGTGATTTTTTTTCCTGTATCTTCCTCCTTGGTAGGGGTGAGGAGGTGTTGGGTTGAACTGATGGGTTCTGGAAGGACCTGCCTGATGTGCTTGCTGTTGTTGTTGTTGTTGGGCCTGTAGATAGTCCCACTGGGTGTTTAGCCATTCCCATTGCCATTTTGAAACTTCCATCTTTTCCTGTTGTTGAGGGGCCAATTGTAAAAGGGCTTTTGGATCAGGAGGTTTCCTCTTCTCTTGAAGAAAGGATTCTATGTTTCTTACCTTTTCTTCTAGAAACTATGCTTTTGACCTCAGTTTAAGATTCTCTGACCTCAACTCCTTGATGTGAGTGGAGATATTTCTCACTTGCTGTTGCAAGGGCATCTTTTTTATCTTGAATCCTTTTGGAAGCTCTTCTGGGGGGTTGATTGAAGGTTTTGATCCAGAGAAGTTGTCTCCACTTTTATTTCTATTTCTTGCATTTCCACATCCTGATTGGTCCAGCAATCGATTAATTTGAGAAAGTTTTGTAGTTAAAGGAGAACTTACAGAATTTTCATCATATTAAATAAATTCTAGTTCCTCATCATGGCCAGCAGAAGCACTTTGACCAGTCATAGTTGTAAATAACCTGAACTGAGAGAAAGAAATATTAAAATTTAATCAGTAATTATTTTTTCTTTGTTTAAATAAAAATAAAAGATAGGGGGAAAAATATTTCTAGTATATAATCAATTATCAGGATTTGGTAATCAACTGGAACAATGAAAATATAATGTTTATCAGGACAAAAAATCAACTGAAATAATAAAATATTTATTATTTACTAATATATATGTTGATGATTATCAGGACCAAGAGTCAACTGAAAAATTTAATTACCAGGACTTAATGTCAAGTGAAATAAGTTAATTACCAGGACTTAATGTCAACTGAAATAATTTAATATAATTAATTCAATTGATTTTATATACTATTATTTTACTTCCAGGAAAATTTGTCAACTGAAACAATAAGATAATATTTTAATCATCAGGACAAGAGGTCAAATGAAATAATTAAAAAAAATATAATTTCATTAATTTAATTTTTATATTACTTCTAGGACTAAGAACAATATAGTTCTATCTTGGTCAACTTGGAAAAAAAAAATTACATTTACCAGGTACCTCCCCCTGTAATGTGAGAAAATTAAAGCCACTACAGAGTGCTGAGTAAAAAATATATACGTAAACTATGAAATGTGCAAAGTGAAACCCACAGATATTCACCAATATAGTCACCACAAATATATATGACAGTTGCCAATATATAAACCTAAAATTTGGAGCGTGGTATTATTCCCAGTTGCAGCAAAAAATCAAGTCATGTGCCTGATGATGTTTGTTGTTTTTGTTGTCCACCCATCCTTACTGTTCCTTGTAGTTGATGGTCCCTTGTTTTCCAGCTTCAAGTTATCAATGCGCCCTCAACGATTCAGAGAGGCCCCCAAGTGTTGGTATGGTCTTTTGGTCTATAAGGTTCTAATGGAGGTGAAACAGTGGTAGTAGGTGGATTTTGAAGATTTCAAATTCAAGGTATGTATGGAACTATCTTTTTGTTTAATTACTCAATTTAAAAGGTAAAAATTTATAATTATTATTATAACTAATGAATTAGAGTTATGTTTTTGTAAATACTAAATACAATAGATAGAAGTAATAAATATATGATTGGAATAGTAATTTAATAAAATAATGTGTAAGTAAAGGATGATCCAAAAAAACCAGAAAGGGGAGGCCTTATATAGGCAAAATAGAGAGAAAGCACGGAGTTGAAAACCCATGTACAGGAGTATGAGGGAGAAAAAAGAAACTTCCAGAATAAAATATTTCAAATATTAATATTGTTCTATAAAGAATATATTAGAATGATGTATTTACTGTATATGTCAAAATAATTTGATTTATTTAAAAATTTCTGTAAATGTCATTTTTAAATAAGTAATTTGAATTTTTAGTATATATTTATTTTATTTTAATATTTATTTTTATTTTAATATTAATTTTCATTTCCTTTAATCTGTCATTGAGCATGGTGTTAGGAGATAAAAATATAAGGGACATTTAATATTAATTTTAAATATTTACTAAATTTAGTTTTTTGTAACTAGTTAATTTCTTACAAGTAACTTTATAGTAAGTATATTATAATTAATAATAATATAAGAAATAAAAAGGCATGGCATCATCTTAATAAATAATTAATTATTTTACTGGGTAAGTCTAGTAGCCTGGCTGACAGTAGCACTAGGAAGGCAAAAAGGTTGCAAGTAGCACTCAAGAAAAAGATAAGAAGGATAAGACTTGAGATAAGAAAGTTATTCACTGAAGCGCAAAGTGTTTCATGATTAGTGGATACTCATGTTGCCAGTGTGGGCCATTGCAATAGGTATCAAAGGCAGTGCAGTACCTATTATTTAGTCAGGGATCTCAGGAAGCGTAGGGTATGTACGAAAAAGATAGTGTGTTTTAGCGCTAATAGCTGTACTTCCACAAAAGTTTCAGGCACCATTGGAACCAAAACCCATAATAATAGATGTACAAAGATCTTTGAGATACTTAGATACTGTTTGACATCATTATATTAGTGCTTAACTTGTGTAGGAAAACCCACAGGGCAAGGAAACATAGGAAAGGGGCACTGAAAATACAAATTTATATAAGCACTCACTTGTAAATAGTGTAGGTGTGTGTGTGAGTTAGTAAATAAATAACAATAGATATTTTTGAGATAGAAATAATAAATGTATTTTACTTTTTTTTGTGCATATTGGATGTGCAAACCAGAAGTAGCGCTGTAGAGTTATTTTATTGCTACAGTAAGGATAGTATTAGATAGAGCGCTTCAAGAGGGAGTGACTGAGAATACTAGTGCTTAATAAAAATAGATATAGCCCGCATTTTGATTGCTTATATTAAAATATTTTTTTTTCTTTTTTCTTTAAAAAGACCTCTATAAGTTATTCTACTTTCTCCTCCATAGTAAAAATAAATAACTACACTTACAATACATGCCTACACTGTCTTTAAATATTAGAGTGGAAGGCACTTTCTTTTTAAAATTGGATTTATAAAGGAGAACCAACCCATCTTGGAATTGTGTCTATAGCTTAGTATTATAGAACTTTTTCTTTCTACAACATGTAACTATTGACATGTGTATATAAAAATCTAACTATATAAATATGCTAGTAGAAAATAGAAAAAGAGAAATAGAAATACAATGAACAATCAGTTGTTCTTACAAGATTTACTAAATTTTTTTCTTTGAATCACATAGAGTTTTGAAATAAATGGGTATTTAAGGTAGAATTCTTGGGGTTTTGATTTTAAAGTTGCCTTTTCACAACCAGATTTTTATGGAAAGTGGCTACCAGTAGCATTTCACTTAAGGAAAGTAACAGAAATAAGGATAATTTAGAAAATTAATTAACAAGAGATATTAGAAATTTTGAAGGAACTGATACATGGAAGCCTTTTTAAATTTGTACTTTGGATCCATTATTATTTATTTTAGATCATACAGACTTGAAATATTTCACGACTCATAAAAATCATCTCCATAACAATAAAAAAAAGCTAGTTTCTTGAGTCCTTTTCATTTTGGTATTTTAAATTACTCAGAAACAAATAGTCCTTCATATTCACTTTCTAGATAACCTAATTTTTTGAATTATTAAAAGAGAATACCTTGCAGTTAAACACACCTTTTTTTCCAAAGAAACTAGTAATGGGGAGATATTTAGGAATTAATTCTATTAAATTATATTTTAGAAAAAATAATAAGAGTGTAGACCCTTTATTACACTATTAAAATTCCATAAGTGAAGAAGAAATGTCAGCCTGGATATCTCCAGGACTGAGTAAAAAGTACTTATAAGTTATGTTAAACACATGGACTACACATGGGAGCAATAAATTAGAGTACACATATAGTATACATAAGTAAATTTATGATAATATAAGATATATGCCATTATAACACCTTATATACATGCATATATCCATCTTTTATAAGTCTTATGTACTTAATATTAAGTTGTAATATGTTATTGTAATCTTTAGAGCCTTAGATATAAGGCTACATAATTTATAAGTAGACTTAAAGCTCTTATTGTCATTGTTTTATGTAAAAAACAAGAAATGCGCTTTAAATCACTTAAAAGTTGATTATATGCGCTATAAATTTGTTAATATTAAAATTACACTTTGACAGATCAATTTTTATTAATTAGGAGTATTGATTTAACTACTCAAATGAATAAAAATAACATATTTCAAATTTGGTGTTTTTTATGCCAGAAATGGCTTCTGTGTACTGGACACATACTGCCTGCATTTTTCCAGTGTGAATAGCTTCTTTTTTAGCAAAGTTAGCTTTTTCACACTATAATTACCCCATATTCTACACCCACTGTGGGGAAACACGCTAAAATAGGCAACAGGCACTTATTTAGTGTCCTAGCTTAATTACAAGTGCATTGACCCTCTTTATATGCACTAATTTCATTAATAACCTCAATCTTGGCGCTTTAATTCACTACCACACTTAAATTTGCCTAAATTAGTCAAGGATTTACCCATGCAAGTGCCTTCCAAGGACTGCATGTAGTTACCCCACATCTCACACCCTTTTTTGGGTTTCTAAGTGGCTTCTCAGTCAATATTGGTTATTTTTGAATGGGGATTTCACGTAGTATAATATCAGGATTAGCCCCAAAATTTCTACTTTTAATCCCCCTTATTATTGAGTTATTATTACTATTAATTTTTCCTTTTTAGTCTTTTATTTTAATGTATAACATGCATATACTCTCTTTTTTGCTTATTCTTTAATTTTGATGGATTAACCCTATTACTATATGATTTTGGCGGGTGATATTACTCTAATTATGTTACTGGACACTCATTATGTGCTAGACATGTTTATTAGGTGAAATTAGGAGTCATTAATCATGTATAGAGCTGGTAAATCAAGGGGTTCATTGGGGAAGTTATTGTGTATAAAAGGAAGGGGTTTTTGGTCTTGTTTTCTACATTCTTTATCATTACAATTAAATCATATAACCAAATCAATTACAATACATATAAATAGCACTTATAAAGTCTTTGAATAGTATCTGAATTATTAAATCTATTTTTCTACCAACTATAAGATTGTAAGCCATATATATAATTAGTGAGATTTATATTACTGAGACCCTCACCACACTATATGGGGGCGGACTTGTTAGCAAGTCCGCAACCTTGGACTCAAATTCACCACAGATTGAACACACATTGAGCTATTGAAAAAGGAACCATACAAACAGGGATGAACACCACTCAGAAGAACAGTTTTAGGTGGGTCTTCAAGTAGAGTTCAATATGAGTTCAGTATGAGTTCAGTCTGAGTTCCATCTGAGTTTTTTCTGAGTTCAGGTTGGGGACTTTCTAGCAAGTCCACCCCCTATATTGCATAATGCCTTATATTGAGTTATATTTTTAATAATTATTGTATTTTTACTACAGTATTCATATAGGACCATTTAAATCTTCTAGACACTGACCATTCAAGATAGTTCATGTCTTTGTACTTGACCTCAGCCTGACAATTGGGGGCCTTTCCTCAAGAATTCTGTTGGTTATCTTCCAGTAAGTAAAAATTCAAAAAGAGCCTACAAGTAAATAAAATCCCTATAGAAATATTTTGATAAATTACAACAGGTTGGGGTCACTTATATAGTGATTTCAGAAAAAGAAGCCCTGTTATATAATAAAATTGTGATATTGAATCAACAATTTTACCTCAAATTTAACATAAAATTGTTATTAGTGGGAGTCTTTCAAAAGACCAATTAAATTTGTGATCTTTTCAGATAATAAACCAGTTAAATAGAAACTGATAAATTGTTTTCTTTTTAAACAGGACTCTTAATACCTTTTTATTGGTTTGTAAAATTCATTTAATATTTAGAAAGAGTCTTACTGACAGATTTTCTTTTTTAAATATAAAAAAATGGCTAAATATTGTAGACCAGTTAAGTCAAGTGACCACATAAAAGCATATTTGACTTTTGGAACTTATAAATTCACTTAATACCTACAAGTAAGTAATAAAATTGTCTTCAGTGGTACTGATAAATACTGATAAAACTCCTTTTGAAGTTTTAAGATCTCAAATTTCAATTCTTTGATTAAATTCCACCTAAAAATGCGTGACATTAATGATCTTGTGACTAATAAGGCAAAACCTTATAGCTTAAGACCTAGAGCTGAAAGACCTGTTACAGGACATTCAAATGGAGGGCCAGGATTCTCCCACAAACAGCAACACTCCACAAATGTCTCTGGAGAAAGGGAAAAACTGTTAAAACAGGTATCAATAAAGAAAACAAGAAATACCTTACAAGAATAAATTCACTCCCTATTCACTCTACTGAACACCTTAACAATAAGAGTCAACAACATAGTAGACCAGATAAACAATCTGGAGAAAAGAGCAGCTCAGGGTTTTGTAGAAGTCAATCAAGCTCTAGTGGAAATAAAGTCTAAACCAACAACAGTTGCACCAAACAATTCCAAAGCCACAACTCCAGCCCAAGAGGAGGTCCAAAAGATTACTGTAAGCAAACAAAAGTGGGACTGGTATGCCCAAAACTACAACAACCCTCAAAAGCAGGGCTCCATCAGTCACCCTTACGGGAGAAAGCCAAGGAGAGGCAGGGGAAATGGAATAAGACCTTGGTAAGTCATCCATCTTTTCAGGATCGATTATATAATACTAACAATGAGTTACTTATAGGTAATGAGATTGATAGAGAGTTGCTAGATATAATTGATGAGGATTTAAAAAATTATTCATTTGAAAATAACATGTTAAACTTGTCTTTACATGATGACAATTTACATAGTTTTATTGATCACCAGGATAATACTATTAATATAAAAATGGAACCAAATGAATTAAATCTTGAGCCTGATGATGAGTCTTCTGAATTGGACACAGAAAAAATTGAATATTTTCTAAAAGAAAATCCAATGGAATCAAAAATCATTAGCAAATTATTATTAAGAATTGAAAAATTGGAAGAATTCTCTAGAGAGTCAAACAATAATACAGAAAGTGAATTATTAAACCTCACACAATCATTGAGTAAAACAGCCAATAGGTTAAAAATTATTGAAAATTCAAATAATGAATTAACCAATGAAAATAAAAGATTAAACTCTGAGATTAAGAATTTAGAAAATAAATTGGAACATTCTCAGAATATTTTGGCTACTATAGAGGGATATGTAAAATTGTCTTTTTCAAATGTGAATGATACATTAACACATATACCTGTAATAAAAGATAGGTTACAAAGAGTAGAAATTGAAATAGTTAACATTTTGAAAAATACTAATAAAGTAAATGATAATACCTCTTATGTGGAAAAAGTACCAGTTTTTATGAAACACTCAGATGATAAAACAATGATTTAACATGAACATAGTGTCATGGGCTCTGAGGATATAAAATCAGTATAGGATGAAATAAATGATCATCTTTCTAAAGTAATTGAGTTACTCAATATTCCTCAGTTTAGGGAAGCCCTAAGTTAGATCAGTGCCCTTCTTTTGACGGGGATTCAAAGTCTGATTGTCAACAATTCATTCAGAGAATTGATAACTTAAAGTTTTCATACAAATTACCTGATGAAGAAATTACATCAAAATTGATATCTTGATTTACAGATGTGTCCTTATTATGTTTTGAATCTGTATTGAGTGAGGGAATTAACTACTCCTGGAATGAATGGAAGGCACTAATTGAAAGTCAATTTGGTGGCCCAAAATTTAGAATTACTCAACAAAGATTGTTTGAGAAAGCCAGATATAATCCAAATGCTGGAGATAAACCCATGGTATTTTAAATTAATTTAATAAAAATCATGAAAGCCATGGAACCAAAAATGGATTATGATGAGTGGAAAGAAAAAATAATATATAAATTGCCTATATCAGTCAGAGAAATTATTGTAGCTAGAACTGAAACCATCAGAGATACTTCTGGGTTTATTAATGTATGTAATGAAATATTATTGAACCACAAATATGAAACCAGGTATAATAATTACAAACAAAGTGTTGAGGTAGTAAAACCTACTACAGATAAGTTACCAGTGGAGAAGAAAAAACCTTCAGCTCCCCTTGTCCCTAAAAGACAAGAAAATAACACTTGTTACAAATGTAATGAACGTTAGGCTAAAGGTCATACTTGTAAGAAAAGAATAAATTTTATTAAAAACTCACAAGATTCTGAATCAAGTAATCATGAAGAAAAGAATGTGGAATCCAGTGAGGATTGTAAAAGTAACATTTCTTACAGTGATGATGAAAATGAGTTATATGTATTAGAACAGGATATTATGTTCCTGAATGATGCTATAACTCATACAGATACATCTTTAACTTCCATTGAAGAAGCTGAAATTATTAAAGATGTATCTCATGATACTTACAAAATAACACCTATAAGAGCGCCTGTTCTTATATGTGAAAAAGAAATGAATGCCATTCTAGACACTGGGGCTGCAGGTAGTGTAGTTTCTATTAACACATTAATGAAACTTGATAGTAAGTATAAAGAAAAACTAGAACTTGTACAGACAAAGGACTGGAGGGGTTTTGGTTCAGTATTAAATCCAATTGCCAAATAAAAAACTGCTGTATTCTTTAGATATAATAATGGATATGTAAGAGCAGTGTGTGAATTTGTGGTAATGGATAATAATAATTTTAGTGATTGGTTTATCATTGGCAATGACTTATTGACCTAATTTGGCATCAAGCTAGATCCTGCAAATGGTTTCTTCACTATAGGAGTAAATGGGAAAAGAAAATTCAAGATTTTCTCTGAAAATTCAGTTTATTCCATTGCTCCTAAAGAAGAACAACTGCAAGGTGGAAGAACAACCTCTGAAGTGGCAGAATTGGAAAATGAAATCCAAAAAGCCTCTTTCAGTCCTCAACTCTCAAAAATTGAAGAAAGCAATATTTTGAGATTGATAAAATCTTATCCTATGGCATTCGCTCATGGTTCAAATGAACTAGGATTAGTCAAAGACCATGAGATGAAAATCTCTTTAAGTTGTGATTTGGATAATATTCCTGGCAGCTTGAAAAAGAAACCTTACCCAGATTCTCCAGAAAAAAGAAAAGACATTGAAGACAACATTAAAATGTTTTTAGAAATGGGTATTGTTGAAAAAGTGGACATGACACCTAAGTATTGTGTTGTTTCACCAGTTTTAATCTCTTATGAAAAAGACAAGGCAAGATTATGCGGTGATTACAGAGCTCTGAATACATTCACTGTAGATAATATCTACCCTCTACCAAGGATAGATTCTATCCATGCTACCTTTCAAGGAGAAAAATATATTTCCTGTCTGGATGGAAACAAAGGTTACCACCAGATTCCTGTGGAAAAGAATTCTCAGAATTACTTACTCATAACCACACACATGGGAATATATAAATATGTGAGAATGCCTTTTGGCCCAAAGAATGCACCTTCAGTCTTCCAAAAATTGATGGATAGTATTTTTCATCTGGAAATGGTTGAACAATGACTTTTGGTTTATATTGATGACATCATAGTGTTTTCAAAAACATATGATGAACATTTAAATCACCTGAAAAGAGTATTTCAAAAGATGGATGAAATCAATATGACAATTTCATTAAAGAAATGTAAGTTTGGATTTCAATCCTTGAAAGTACTTGGACATGTTGTATCTGGATTACAAATTTGTTTTGACCAGAACAAAGTGGAATCAATTAAAAACATTGGTATACATAAGAATGTGAAAGATGTTCAAATTTTTTTAGGTATGTGTGGATATTATAGACATTATATAAAAAACTACCAATCCATTGCAGCCCCTTTAACAAACTTAATCAGGAAAAATGAGGCTTTCATTTGGAATAATGAAAGACAACACACCTTTGATAAATTGAAGGAATGTTTAATGTCATCTCCAATATTGGGACTGCCAGATTTTAACCTACCCTTTATCTTGTACACTGATGCAAGCTTCACAGGGTTAGGTGCTGCTTTACAGCAGAAACAGATAATAAATGGAAGCTTATCTGAAGTATTTATCTTTTACATATCCAGAACCTTAAGAATGACAGAATTAAGGTATGGTGCCACACAACTGGAATGTTTAGCCATTGTGTGGGTCTTGGAGAAACTTCATTACTATCTGGAGGACAAGAAGTTTGAATTAATAACAGATTTCAGTGCAGTAAAATCATTACTAAACATGAAAACACCTAATAGGCACATGTTTAGATGGCAACTAGCTGTACAAGAGTACAGAGGAAGAATGACAATCACCCACAGAGCAGGAACATTGCATTCTTATGTGGATTTATTATCCAGAAGCCCTTTTGCAAATGATACTGACAACCCAGCTTATGTACCTGAAAATGAGGTTATACATATATTTGGGAATTATATTGTGGATTTAGAGGAAGATTTTATGCAAACTATACTGAAAAAATATTCATCTGATAAATATTTGACTAAACTATCTACCATTCTAAATGTTCCAACTAATTCCTCCATGAGTGCATTAACTAAAACCTTGCCTCCAAAATATAGAAATGATTTGGAAAAAGGTAAACTGTCAATTGAAGATGGATACATATATTACAGGAAAAAGCTAAGTAATGTAATAGTAATAACACCTTCTATAAAAAAGTTAATGTTGAGTACTTGTCATGATGACATCCTAGCTGGTCATTTTGATTTTAACAAAACATTAACTAGAGTTAAAAATACAGCCTGGTTGATAAATATGAAAGAAGATGTACAAAAATACATTGAAACATGTGACTCTTGTCAGAAATCTGAAAGATTTACTGGAAAGAGAGCTGGGTTATTACAAAAAATAGAGCAGCCAAAAGCTCCATGGGAAATCATCAACATGTATTTTGTCACTGGCTTGCCATTAGCAGGAAAAGAAAGTTTCAATTCTTGCTGGGTAATTGTAGATAGATTAAAAAAAATGTGTAAATTAATGCCTACCCATAAAGAGGTATCTGCAAAAGACTTGGAACTACTTTGGTGGACTCAAATGATGAATACTGCTGGGTTTCCCAAAGCCATAATTACTGACAGAGACCTTAAATTTACTTCAGAGTTCTGGACATGTTTGATGGAAGTATCAGGTTGTCAATTGAAATTGTCTACAGCACACCACCCACAAACTGATGGGCTAGCTGAAAGAATGATATAGACTCTTGAAGACATGATCAGAAGATATTGTGCCTTTGGATTAGAATACAAAGACAATGAGAAATTCACACAAGACTGGGTAACATTAATTCCTGGCCTTGAATTTGCTTATAATAGCACAACTCATTCTGTAACAGAGAAAAACCCATTTGAACTCTGGCTGGGATACGTACCAAATACCCCTGTAAATCATTTAAATAAATTACCAAGGCTAGATATACACCCTGGTACTAAATCCTTTATTCATATGCAACAAATGTGTAGAAAGCATGCAGAGGAATGCATCCAAAAAGCATTTGAATATGAAAAGAAAAGGTGGGATAAATCTCATAAAGAATTTGAGTTCAAAAAAGGAGATGAAGTCCTAATTTCAACACTACATTTTAACTTACAAGGTAATGTTAAATTAAAGGACCCCTTTGTAGGACCTTTTTGTAGTCAGCAAAATTGTTTTTAATAATGCTGTGGAGGTCATATTATATGCCCCATATGATAGGAAACAACCAGTTTTCCCTATCTCATTATTAAAACCTTACCATGCAAATGATCCTGACTTTTTTACAAAAAGAAGAGGAAGGCCTAAAAAGCAACCTGAAGAAATTGTGGAAAAAGAAGAAATTGAAAAAATACTCAAGAAAAGAATCCTTACTAAAGAGAAAGGAACTGAGTATTTTTTAATATTTAAGAAGGGGAAATCAAATAAAATTTGATAAATGGATACCTAAAAAATAAATTTCAAATCTATCCTCCCTTCTTAAAAAATTTAAACAGAAATAAATTTCTGTTCAACAAGCTGAGGGGTTAAAAACCAGTACTCATAATTTTTTTTTATTTCTTTAAAGAATTAATCTTTAATGTTACAGAATTTTCTGAATACCTGAAAAATATCATAAAAATAAAAAAAAGTGTATAACTTATCATTTTTTTATTATTTTTTTGGGTGGGAAAGTGTCAGCCTGGATATCTCCAGGAATGTGTAAAAAGTACTTATAAGTTATGTTAAACACATGGACTACACATGGGAGCAATAAATTAGAGTACACAAATAGTATACATAAGTAAATTTATGATAATATAAGAAACATGCAATTATAAAACCTTATATACACGCATATATCCACATTTTATAAGTCTTATGAACTTAATATTAAGTTGGGATACTCTAGGGTGATCTTAAGAAACTTAAATATAAGGATACATAATTTTTAAGTAGACTTAAAGCTGTTATTTTCATTGTTTTATGTAAAAAACAAGAAATGTGCTTTAAATCACTTAAAATTTGATTATATGCGCTATAAATTTAATAATATTAAAATTTCACTTTGAAAGATAAATTTCTCTTAATTAGGAATATTTATTCAGCTACTAAAATGCATAAAAATAACACTTTTCAAATTTGGTGTTTTTTATGCCAGAAATGGCTTCTGTGTACTGGCCACATACTTCCTGCATTTTTCCCAAGAGAATAGCTTCATTTTTAGCAAAGTTAGCTTTTTCACATTATAATTACCCCACATTCTACACCCACTGTTGGGAAAAACGCTAAAATAGGCAACAGGCACTTATTTAGTGTCCTAGCTTCATTACAAGTGCATTGACCCTCTTTATATGCACTAATTTCATTAATAACCTCAATCTTGGTTCTTTAATTCACTACCATGCTTATATTTGCCTAAATTAGTCAAGGATTTACCCATGCAAGTGCCTTCCAAGGACTGCATGTAGTTACCCCACATCTCACACCCTTTTTTGAGTTTCTAAGTGGTTTCTCAGTCAATATTGGTTATTTTTGAATGGGGATTTCACCTAGTATAATGTCAGGATTAGCCCCAAAATTTTACTGTTAATCCCACTTTTTATTGAGTAATTATTAGTCTTAATTTTTCCTTTTTAGTCTTTTATTTTAATGTGTAACATGCATATACTCTCTTTTTTGCTTATTCTTTAATTTTGATGGATTATCCCTATTACTACATGATTTTGGCAGGTGATATTACTCTAATTTTTTTACTAGACACTCATTATGTTGCTAGACATTTTTATTAGGTGAAATGAGGCATCATTAATCATTTATAGAGCTGGTAAATTAACAGGTAAATTGGGGAAGTTATTCTATATAAAAGGAAGGGGTTTTTGGTCTTGTTTTCTACATTCTTTATCATTACAATTCAATCATATAACCAAATAAACTACAATACAAATCAATAGCACTTATAAAGTCTTTGACTAGTATCTGAATTTTTAAATCTATTTTTCTACCAGCTATAAGATTGTAAGCCATATATATAATTAGTGAGATTGATAATACTGAGACCCTTATATTGAGTTATATTTTTAATACTTATTGGATTTGTACTACAGTATTCATATAGGACCATTTAAATCTTCTAGAAACTGACCATTCAAGCTAGTTCAAGTCTTTGTACTTGGATTCAGCCTGACAATAAAAGAGGGTAAGATTAATTTTATTGCTTGACTAAAAATGATGGTATTAAAACAGATTTTTCATCTTTGAACCATTAATGTCTAATTTTATTTAGAAAATTCATGCTTCTCCAGAAGCAGGATACCTAGGACCTGGAAGGGAATTATATTTTCTCACTTGCTCATTTTTTTGTTAAAGATTCTGAAAAGAGGTGATTAAGTATGTTAGGTCTTGTGATATTTTTCAAAGAAATTTTATCAATATAAAAGTTAAATAAGGAGTGCTCAATACATTGTAAGCCCCTTCCAGAAAATGGTCTGTGATTGAAATGTATTTTATAGTAAACACCAGAAAAAAATGTTGGAACATGCTATCAGGTTACAGACTTATTTTCTTGTGAAGTTTCATCCATTAAAAGGTCTTATTTCTACTGTATTAGTTGTGGAAATATGTACAAAAGATGCATAATTATTTTGTTGTAAAGAGTCACTAATTTCCAAACAATAAGCTGCCTTATTCTTAGATAAAACTTTCAGATAACATGGCTTAACTTTTAACATCATCAGTGATAGAGCAGAATCTTGATTCTAAAGATTCATGAAATAAACTTATCAGAAGCTAAGGGTTTAATCATTTTATTCCACAGAATATCATTCACAGAAAAATAGTAATTTGGATAGAATGAATCAAACTTTCAAAACCTACCTTTAAAAAAATTATTATTGGTAAAAACTACAGCAGAAAATGGCTTACATAGCTTAGTTTTCATTCAAAAATGATTTTTCTTCTTCTCAAAATTTTGTCTATGCATGTGTTTATGTATGTAAAGTTCCCAGAAGCTAGTTCTTGCAATTTTTTATGCATAGGACCTTTCACCACTTCCTCCCTCTCCCACCACTTAATGCTTGCCTCAAAATCCTCAAGATTTTTGTATTTTTTCCCTCATCTTCTTCTTTATTGATTGGTATAAGTAAAGGTATGTTTCTCACTTTCATTTTCAAATTATATGCTCACAATTATTTTTTTAAGTTTTTAAGTTTTTTCTCAATGGGCACTTCATGGGATGGCATCAAGCAAGTAAGTGACAAACAATGCACAATGGTTGTTGGTATGGTCAGAGAAGGGAATTTTCCTGCTTCTGTTGCCTATGAATTAGGATTACCTGAATCCACAGTCCGCACCATCATGAAGAGATGGAACAAACATGGATGTGTTGAAACCTGTTAACTTGTACAGTAGAAAGTGGTAGAAAAATAATTTTATATAGGCTATAATGGATGGGAAGGTAGACTTTAAAAGAAATTTAAGAATAATAATTTAATAAGTTAATTGATTTAAATTTTATGTTGAACAGTGGAATTTACCAAAAGAAAGACTTTTATTATGTATCTCTTTTGTCAATAATAAATAATAATAGTTTTATTTCAATGGGAAATAAGAAGAACAATTTAAAAAGAAAACAAAATATTTATATAATTTTGTAATATATTATTTGATGATCAAAAACAAAAATTCAAAACCAGTATTTATAATAAAATAAAAGACAATGGGAAATTTGTTGAAGTCAAAAAACTCATTGATAAACTTAAAGATGAAATATAGAGTGTAATAAGATTAATATAGTTGTGGGAATAATTTAAAAACTTGAATAATAAATTAAGTATTAATAAAATAAACAAATTTCAATAAATATAATAAACCTTTAAACTTTAATTTATAAAAATTAACTCCAAAGTTTTAATAATATTTAAGATTTAATTACCCCTTAAAGCTCCAAGGAAATACTAAGAACCCTCATTTTCTCTCTCTGGCCCCCCTCTAGCCAACTTCAAGCAATTTCTGAGTCCCCAGTAAATACAATAGACTTAGATCTACAAATTAGCTGTGTTTAATTGTAAGTTTAAAGAATATTTACTAATTTTATAATTATCTTTAATAATTTAATTAAACAACACAAATTTATATCACTTTACTGAATAGAATATAATAACTTTAAAATGTAATAAAAAATTTTATAATAATTTTAATAATTTTTTTATAATAAAATAAATCAGCCAAGTTTTCCTATTATAAACAACACAAATTTATATCACTTTACTGAATAGAATATAATAACTTTAAAATGTAATAAAAAATTTTATAATAATTTTAATAATTTTTTTATAATAAAATAAATCAGCCAAGTTTTCCTATTATAAATAAGTTACTGGCTGAAAAACCTGGTCCCCACCCTGGCCTTGCATCCAAAACAAATGAGCAAGACATGTGCCAACTCAAAAAAATTCTCAACACCAAACAAAAATATTGTCTGAGTGACCTATCAGATATTCTCACCACACCATTATTGTCAGCCAGGCTACTAGACTTACCCAGTGAAATAATTAATTATTTACTGGATGAAGCCGCACCTTATCATTTTAATTATTATTTAATTATAATTTAGTTACATTAAAATTAGTTATAATAAATTAACTAATTACAGAATGATAAAATTAAATAAATAATTAAAATTAAAATATAAAATTGTCCCTTATATTTTTCTCTAACACCGTGCTCATTTGACAGCTTTGAAAAAATAAAAATTTATATTAAAAAATAGATATTAAGTTAAAATAAGATTTTAATATTCAAATAATATTAAATATATACAAAAAATTCAAATTTCTTATTTAGAATTGACTTCTACAGTAAATATTAAATAAATTGATGTATTTCTGACATACTCTGTAAATACATCTTTTTGACGCCTTCTTTTTAGAATAACTTTATTATTTGAAAATACTCCTTCTGGAATATTCTTTTCTCTCTCTCATACTACTGTTTTTAGAATTTGATTGCGGTGCTTTGTCTCTCCTTTGCCTATATAAGGCCTCTCTTTTTGTTGTCTTTTAATCATTCCTTTACTACATCACTTTATTACAACAATAACAAATCAAAAACTTATTCTTATAATCTATACCATTAGTATTTACAATATGTAACTCTAATATATAATTTATATCAATATTTTAATCATACCTCTTTTAATTGAGTAAAATAATTATCCTTGATTTAAGAGATACGTACAAATTCGTTGAGAGTCCATTTAAACCTTTAAAATCCTCGTAAAAACTTCATACCAAGACTTCTAGACCAAAAGTGTAACTTGACAATTGGGATCCTTTCCAAAATATCGACGGCGCAATGTTAATTAAGGCGTAATAGAGGGGACCATCGGCGTACAAGTACCTGTAAAGGACAAGAGAAGGTGAGAAAACGACGAATGTCATACGTCACATGACAAAAGTTTTTGCTGCAAACAGGAATCAAACCGTGCTCTAAAAATTAGGATCATATATTGACTAAACGTCGTATATATTGTGGTAATTATTGATATTACTATTTGTGGGTTACTCTTCACTCTTCATTTGCTACGTATTTCCTTTTACTCAGCACTCTGTAAGTGGCATTAATTTGCTCATTTTACAGGGGGAGGTGTCTGGTAATTTGGAATTTAATTTTATTATTATATTTTTTTTTTCCTGGTTGACCATAATAGAGCAATAACTGTTCTTAGTCCCAGAAGTAATAAAATAATTATATTTTAATATTAATTATTATCATTTTTCAGTTGACAATTGTCCTGATTAATTTAAATTTTAATTGTTCCAGTTGACAAATTGTCCTGACAATAATATTTTTTTAATTAATAAATAATATTTAATTACTTCAGTTGACTTTGAGTCCTGGTAGTTCAAGAATTTTTTTTTTAATTAATAAAACTCATATTTAATTACTTCAGTTGACATTAAGTCCTGGTAGTTAAGTGATCAGTTTAATAAAATTTTAAAATAAAAAATTTATATTTAATTACTTCAGTTGACATTAAGTCGTGGTAGTTAAGTTATCAGTTTAATAAAATTTTGTTAAATTAATAAAGTCTCATATTTGATTACTTCAGTTGACAATAAGTCCTGGTAATAAATTAGTTGATTTAAATCCTGTAAATAAATAATTATTAATAAAAATTTTAATTTATTTCTACAGTTGATTATATTATAATCCTGGTTTTAAATTTTTTTTTACTAATAAATTAATTTTATTTAAGTTGATTTTTATCCTAAAAAGATTTTTTATTATTATTTTTATTTTATTTCTGTTAAATAAAAATCAAAAATAAAAGACTAATTAATTTGTCTCTTTTTTTCATTTCAGTTAAATCTTAAAATGACTGACCAAAGTGGTTTTGCTGCACATGAAGAAGAACTAGACTTAATTGATTATGATGAGCCTACTTCTGTAAGTTCTCCTTTAACAAGAAGAATTTCTCAAACTAATAAATCCTTTCCCCAAACAGGATGTAGAGATGGAAGAAGTAGAAATCCTAGTGGACACAACTCAGGATCAGAAGCCCATGATAAACCCACCAGAAGAGCTTCCAAAAGGCTTCAGGATAAAAAAGATGCCGTTGTCTCAGAAGGTAAAGAATCTGTCCACTCACATAAAGGAGTTAAGGACAGAAAGCTTGAGACTAAAGGTAAGGGTAGATGCCTTGGAAGAAAAGGTGAGAAGAACAGATACTTTTCTCCAAGAGAAGAAGAAACCTCTTCCTCCCAGGGATCAACAACAATTGGCTCCCCAGTCCCAAGTGAAGGTGGAAGTGTCCAAGTGGCAGTGGGACTGGCTCAACACTCAGTGGGACTACTTGGCTCAAAACCAGCATCAGTTACCTCAGGTAGGTCCATCAAGGCCCACCCAGGTCAACCCCACTCCTCCCCACCCTTATCAAGGAGGCAAAAGAAGAAGGAAGCCCAATATGGTGATACCCAGCAAACCCTGGTACGTCCCTCTATTTATTCTCAAGTGCCTTTTCTTGTGGCTGACTCTGTTCCTTCAGGTAAATCTGGAAGGGAGGATGAAACTTTGAGACCTATAGAGGCTGGTAATAGTAGACAGATATCTCATGTATCTAATCCATTACTTTTAATTGCTACCTCAATGATTAATCCTGATATGGCTGTGATTGATGAAACTCTTGACCCTGAGTTCTATGAGAGTCTGGAAAGTTACTCAGTTTCCTTATTGAGAAACACTCCAGATGTAGCAAGAATTAATGATGAGCACCTGAGAGATATTATTGCCAAGCAAAATCATATAATGAACAATATGCAATCGACTCAGAGATATAATAGTTTGTTAACTGATCAGGGTTATCAAGCATTAAGAAGTGAAGCACAGAGAGTCTCTGATGAATTGTCTCATTACAAAGCAACCCATGAAAAGAAAGTTGCTTTATGGCAAAATATAAAAAATGATTTGTCTAAACTAAAAGATACTGTATCCGCCTGTTGCCAGGAGGTAGAGATAGATAAGATAAATCTGAAAAGATTGAATGACCATTTTTCATCTTTTCAACATAAAAATCAATTATCTTTTGCAACTATCAATGAGAGTTTATCAAGTCTTCCAAGAATGAAAACAAGACTAACAACCATTGAAGAGAAATTGAACTCATTGTTAAATGACCAAAAATATTCTGACATTTCTGTGAAGGAACATATAGTGCAGGATGCTCAAATAGTACCTGTAGCTAGTTCATCTAAAATAAAAATAGATCCAGAAATACCTGTTGATAACACTGAGTTTCCATCAAAAACTGATGATGCACCAGGATCTGCAACAGAAGGCTTAAACAATGAGATTTCAGCACAATTAGAGAAATTACAGCTGCTTCTTACTCAGAAACAAGCTAGTACTAAGGAGAATCCTTCAAATCAAAAGAATTGGCCAAAACTTGACCAGTACCCAACATTTGATGGTGACTCTTCCTCTGATTGGCAACAATTTATTTGCAGAATTGATAACTTAAAAAATTCTTACAAACTCCCAGATGAGGAAATTGTGTCCAAATTAATTTCTTTATTTACTAATTTTGCCCTGATGTGGTATGAATCTGTTCTCCTGGATGGGAATGACTACTCATGGGAGGATAGGAAGAAATTAATTAAAGCACAATTTGGTGGCTCCAAGTTCAGAATGGCTCAACAAAGGCAGTATGAGGAAACTAGATATAGCTCTTCTACTGATAAACCTATTGAGTTTTTAATGAAACTTGTAAAAATCTTAAGGGCGATGGACACAAATATGGAGTTTGATTTATGGAAGGACAGGATCCTCTATAAATTACCAATGTCTCTGAGAGACTTGATAGTGGCTAGGACTGAGTTCTCCAAAGAACCCTCTTCTTTCATTAATACTTGCAATGAGATGCTTCTAAACAATAAGTATGATGCCAGAAGATTCATTCCTAGGACCCCTTTGGAGAAACCCTCCACTTACCAACAGAAACCTCTGGAAAAGGTTGGTAAACCTTCTGCCCCTGTTGCACCAAAGAAGTATGCAACAAACACTTTCTTCAAGTGCAACAAGCCTTGGCAGAAAGGCCATGTTTGTGACAAGAAGATAAATCTTGTAGAACAAACAGAGGAGCATGCTGATGACACAGTGGCACTGGATGATACATCAAGTGATTGTGCCAGCAATATTTCATATGAATCTCAACAAGAAATCTTGATGCTGGAAGAGGATATTCATTATTTAAATACTATTGACATTGATGATAATGATTTATCTACAGTTGAAGATGCTGAGATCATAAAGAACATTGAGGATAGCTCAATTATTATTGCCCCTCTTAAGGCACCAGTCTTGATCAATGGAACCAGCATTGAACTTGTTCTGGATTCTGGAGCTGGAGGAAGTGTAGTATCTGAAAGAGCACTTGCTTCAGTAGATCAAGACTATAAATCTAAACTGATGCCTATCATTTCTGAAAATTGGAGAGGGTATGGCTCTGTTTTGTTCCCCATTGGTAAATACAAAGCCACAGTGTTTTTTAAATATAACCATGGTTTTGTAAGAGCTATTTGTGATTTTGTTGTCATGAAAAATGATAACTTGAGCAATTGGTTTATTGTAGGGAATGATATTTTAACCAAGTATGGCATAAAATTGGATCCTTCAAACCAATGTTTCACAATGGGGATGAATGGGAAGAGAAAATTTAAGATTTCCTCCCCTAAAAAATTAGTAAAACCAGAATTGAACACATGTAATTCTGTAATTCAATATAAAGGAAGATCTACAAAGGAAATGCATGCCCTTATGTCTGAAATTGACAATGCTTCCTTTGGAGAACAACTTTCTGGTGAGGATAAAGATTCCATCATTAACTTGATAAAATCTTTTCCTATGGCCTTTGCTCATGGGTCACATGAACTGGGATTAGTTAAAGAGGAAATGAAACTTTCATTGTCTTTCCCATTAACTGATATACCACCTAGTTTAAAGAAGAAGCCTTATCCTGCTTCTCCCACAAAGAGAAAAGATATTGAAGACAATATCTCTACCCTTTTAAAAATGAATATTATTGAAAAGGTAGTTGAAACACCTAAATATTGTCTTATCTCACCTGTCCTAATTTCTTATGAAGAAGATAAAGCCAGGTTATGTGGTGATTATAGAGCACTAAACACTTATACTGTTGATAATATCTACCCTTTACCTAGAATCAGCTCTATACATGCTACTTTACAGGGTGCTAAATATATTAGCTGTTTGGATGGTAATAAAGGATATCACCAGGTACCTGTTGAGAAAAATTCTCAGAACTTTCTGATGATTGCCACTCATATGGGTATTTATAAGTATATTAGGATGCCATTTGGCCCTAAAAATGCCCCTTCAGTTTTCCAAAAAGTAATGGATAACACATTCCATCAAGAAATAATTGAAGGATGGCTGATGGTTTATATTGATGATATCATTATATTCTCAAAAACATTTGAGGACCATCTTAAACACCTGTGTAAAGTATTCCAGAAAATGGATGAAATAAATATGACACTTGCTTTGAGGAAATGTAAATTTGGTTTCCATTCTTTAAAAGTTCTTGGTCATGTTGTTTCAGGCTTACAGATATGTGTTGACCAGAACAAAGTGGCAGCTATACAACAGGTGAAAGCTCCTACAACAGTGAGAGAGCTCCAAAGTTTTTTGGGAATGTGTGGATACTATAGACAGTATATTAAAAATTACCAAGTCATAGCTTTACCCCTTACCCAATTAACTAGAAAGGATGTTGCTTTTGTCTGGAATAGTGAAAGACAAAGAGCCTTTGACACTATGAAACACTGTTTGATGTCAGCACCAATTCTTGCTTTACCTGACTTTAATCAACCATTTGTTTTGTACACTGATGCCAGTTTCATTGGTCTTGGTTCTGCCCTCCATCAAAAACAAGTAATAAATGATAAAGTTTCAGAAGTAGTAATTTGTTATATTTCAAGAACCTTGAGAAATAGTGAATTGAAATATGGTGCTACTCAATTAGAGTGTTTAGCTGTAGTATGGGCTCTAGAAAAGCTTCATTATTACCTAGATGACCAGAAATTTGAACTTGTCACTGACTGCAGTGCAGTTAAATCCCTTTTAAACTTGAAAACACCTAACAGACATATGTTCAGATGGCAGCTGGCTGTTCAAGAGTACAGAGGGAGAATGACAATTATTCATAGGGCTGGTATTGTTCACTCAAATGTGGATATGTTATCAAGGTTACCTTTACCAAATGATGACTCTAATCCTGCTTATGATCCTGAGGATGAAATTATTCATATTCATGGGATATATGTGGTTGATATGGAGGAAGAGCTATTACAGCTTATTCTGGAATCATATGATAAGGACACTGACTTGAAAAAGTTATGCACCATATTAAATGATCCAAAGAATGCTTCTATACAAGCATTAATTAAAACCCTTCCACCAAAGTACCAAAAAGCTTTGGAAAAAGGTAAATTTTCAATTGATAAAGGATATCTATATTATAGAAGAAAGTTGAGTAATGGTATTGTTATTCCTCCTTCTATGAAAGAAATCATCTTTAAAATTTGTCATGATGACATATTAGCTGGAAATTTTGATCTTGACAAAACAATGATCAGAATTAAGAACACTGCTTGGTGGGCTATTATGTCTGAAGACACAAAATTTTATGTTGAATCTTGTGATTCTTGCCAAAAATCAAAAAGATTAACTGGTAAAAGAGCAGGATTAATGCAACATATTGAACCTCCTGATGCTCCATGGCAAATAATAAACATGGATTTTGTAACAGGATTACCTATTGCTGGTAAAGACAGTTAAAACTCTTGTTGGGTTATTGTGGACAGATTCACAAAAATGTGTAAATTTATCCCTACCCACAAGGATGTTTCCACTAAAGAATTAGCTTTCTTATGGTGGTCCCATATGTTTAATACTGCTGGTTTTCCTAAAGCCATAATCTCTGAAAGAGACCCTAAATTTACTTCTGAATTTTGGATGTCTCTGATGGATGTTTGTGGTTGTGATCTGAAAATTTCTACTGCCCATCACCCTCAGACTGATGGTTTAGCTGAAAGAGTGATTCAGACTTTAGAGGACATGATAAGAAGATATTGTGCCTTTGGCCTTGAGTATAAAGATAATGACAGATTCACTCATGATTGGGTTACCTTACTTCCTGGGTTAGAGTTGGCTTATAATAGCATTGTTCATTCTGTTACTCAAAGAAAGCCTTTTGAGCTCTGGCTTGGATATGTTCCAAATACTCCTGCCCAAATTCTCAATAACAAAATACCTAAATTGGATATACATCCTGGTGTAAAATATTTTCTTCAAATGCAACAACTATGTAGAAATCATGCTCAAAAATGTATTGAAAAATCATTTGAATATGAGAAGAAAAGATAGGACAAATCCCATAAAGAATACACTTATAAAAAGGGTGATGAAGTGTTGATTTCTACAGTCCACTTCAACTTACAAGGTAATAACAAATTGAAAGATCCATTTGTTGGTCCATTTGTTGTCAGAAGAATGATTGGAGATAATGCAGTTGAAGTTATTCTGTATTCTCCATATGACAGAAAACATTCTGTTTTTCCAATATCTCTTTTGAAACCTTACACATCCAATAGTGATTTATTTCCAAAAAGGAGGGGAAGACCAAGGAAAACCCCAAATGAAATCACTGAAACAGCAGAAATTGAAAAAATTCTAAATGACAGAATAGTCACTGCTGAGAAAGGTACAGAATACTTATTGAGATTCAAGAATAAATCATCTGAATATGATTCTTGGATACCTGGGAAGGAGATATCTAATCTTTCTACTCTACTAAAAAAGTATAAAAAGAAAAAATCATAGCATTTTTTTTATTGTTTTTTTTAGAGTGAGGGAGTGTCAGCCAGGCTACTAGACTTACCCAGTGAAATAATTAATTATTTACTGGATGAAGCCGCACCTTATCATTTTAATTATTGTTTAATTATAATTTAGTTACATTAAAATTAGTTATAATAAATTAACTAATTACAGAATGATAAAATTAAATAAATAATTAAAATTAAAATATAAAATTGTCCCTTATATTTTTCTCTAACACCGTGCTCATTTGACAGCTTTGAAAAAATAAAAATTTATATTAAAAAATAGATATTAAGTTAAAATAAGATTTTAATATTCAAATAATATTAAATATATACAAAAAATTCAAATTTCTTATTTAGAATTGAATTCTACAGTAAATATTAAATAAATTGATGTATTTCTGACATACTCTGTAAATACATTTTTTGACGCCTTCTTTTTAGAATAACTTTATTATTTGAAAATACTCCTTCTGGAATATTCTTTTCTCTCTCTCATACTACTGTTTTTAGAATTTGATTGCCATGCTTTGTCTCTCCTTTGCCTATATAAGGCCTCTCTTTTTGTTGTCTTTTAATCATTCCTTTACTACATCACTTTATTACAACAATAACAAATCAAAAACTTATTCTTATAATCTATACCATTAGTATTTACAATATGTAACTCTAATATATAATTTATATCAATATTTTAATCATACCTCTTTTAATTGAGTAAAATAATTATCCTTGATTTAAGAGATACGTACAAATTCGTTGAGAGTCCATTTAAACCTTTAAAATCCTCGTAAAAACTTCATACCAAGACTTCTAGACCAAAAGCGTACCTTGACAATTATCCTCCCAAACTATTCACAAATGTGTCCATGAGTCGGGTTATCAAAAAATGGTTGCAGTAAAAAAACCTTTGATTAATGAAGTCCACTTCCAGCAATGATTGGAATTTTCTCAAAAATATCAAGATTGGATGGCCAGAAATTGGAAACAATTAATATGGTCAGATAAATCATCTTTTGAGGTTGTCCATATTGCTGGTCCCACTCATGTTTGGAAAACATCTGATGAAAAATTCAAAGCTGATTGTATGAAACCCACTTTCAAGAGTGGAAAATCCAGCATAATGGTTTGGGGTGCTTTTCATGGAGGAAGCAGGATTCCTCTTGTTTTTTTTTCCTTTTATCAAATTTATTGTCTCAGCTTCATTTATCAATAACACTTATAAATCCTGACTCTTACCTTATCTTGAAAAACATGACTGTAAACACAAAATAATGCTCTTTGAAGATAATGCACCCATTCACACCTCACTCACTTCAAAAAAAATTCCTAGAAGAAGCCAATATTCACAAGATTGACAACTGGCCTGCACAACTTAACTTCAATCCCATTGAAAACTTATGGAAGATTCTTGTGGATTCTGACCAGAACAACAACCTTATGCAAATTGACACAACTGACCCACTTCTACCTTCACTGCCCTCCCCTTTTCCTCCTGACCTTGTTCTGGCCCCAGAATCCCCTCCTACTTGCCCTTCTGAAATTAGTCTTGCCCCTCCTCCTCCTAAAAAATTTTGTCACCCAAAAAGACACAGGTTATCCTCTCCCCCTGCTCTCTATAGGCCCCCCTTTAATGACTCTCCTAGCTCCATGGAAGAAGCTAGAGTGGCTTACCCTGAGCTCTTTTTTGATCCTTCTACCCCTTCCTCCAACCACCCTCCTTCCCCCAAAGCTCAAACACTCAATTATTCCTGTCATAACCCTGCTAACCCGTTTGTGGACTTTGGCCTCACCTCTGCTCCCCAGGCTCCTCTCCCATCCTCTGTCAACCCTGACTCCCCATAAGAATGTGTTTTCCATCTTGTTGGTATCATCTGTGCCACTAATACTGCTGTCCTGTCCTCCTGCCTAACCAAATTCCTTGACACCATCAAGGAACCTCCATGCAAAGGAACTAAATTCACAATTCATAAAACAGTTTTGTCTGATATCAAGGCACTTGCTTCTGTTATTTCCCATCAAGCTAATCAGGCCAATGTCCACCAAGAGCCTTCTAATTCTACTCCCCCATATATCTCCTCCCTCACCAATAAGATTAACCAACTTCTCACCCGCATCCCTCCTCTTCCTTCTACTACCTCCCTTTCTTCCCCTCCCCCCAGGAATGTCACAGTAAATTGCCCTACATTTGCTCAAGCTGCCTCTGCTGGGTCACCTTCTTCTACACAACACACTCAACTTCCATTGGGTCTCCCCTTCTTCACCATTAAAAAGTCTAATCCTTCTTCCCTGGTACTTACTGACCTATCAAACGCTCAACTCCTTTCTATGCTCAACAATAAAATTAATGCCAAAAATATTCAAAACAACACAACAAATTTGGTCATATGCATTTGTGGCATCATAAGACATAAGTCCAATGACTTCAAAATAGTTGTCTCTACTCCCTGTGATCTTAACACCCTAAAATGTGCGTGGCAATCCTGGGTCCCTCAAGGTCTCATTTAAAAAGCTCCTACTTACTCAGTGGTTGTCCATGGAGTTCCAACTTACTACAATTTTGATAACCAATCAGATATCAACATGTTAATTGACAACAACCCCAACACCCTCAAATACCTATACTGAGTCACTTTGTTAAGAAGACCTGAATCCAGAGTGGTAAAAAACCATTCCACTTCTGTGCTCCACCTTCTTGACAAACATGTTGCTAACACCCTATCCTCCCCCTCTCCGCCTCTCCACTTTACATTGAAGACTAGGTTTTCTGCACAGAGGCAATGAATCACAAGAAAAGAACCTGTTTCAAGTTCTGGGGCAAGGGTCACTTATCTATTCATTGTGCCCTTCCTCCCTGATGCTCCAATTGTGTTGGTCACCATTGTTCTAAGTCTTGAAAAGCACAGAAACTATCTTCTCCAGTTTTATTCAGATTTATTGAGGCTTTGCCTCATGATCACCCAATCAAAATGGCTAAAAAGTCACTATATTCTCTTTTTAATGAGCCTGATCCCACCCTTTTTAATCTCCCCCATCTCCCTGCCTGCCCTCTAAATAAGCCTCTATGATAGAGCAACCCAACCTTCTGCCTAAGTTTCCTTTTTCTGTTTTTCAATTAGACTGCCATTGCTCTTTTTACATTTTCCATTCTTTTTTTAATGACTCTGCAGCCCCCTCTTTTGATTTTCTTGAAATACAAGAGCCTTTCCTGTCACTGTATCATCTTACTCCAGCCCCTGCACCAGGATTGAACCTTGCCACTCCGCTGACTTCCTCTTATCTCCTGCACTCCACTCCTATTTTATTTTGTTTTTACATCAACAAAAAACTTCCCCTCCACCTTTTCAGCTCTCTCCCCTCCCCTTCTCTTGACCTCATTCTCCTTCTTATTGACCTCAAAACTCTACCTCTTCTTCTTGTTAACATTTACAATCCCCCTCAAATGTTTACATCAATGCAGCATATTTTCCCTTCTCTCTCTCCATTCACTAATATCCCCACCTTCCTATTTACTGACTCCAATCTTCACCACAATTTATGGGCCAGTGCGGATTAGCACACCTCCAAACACTCAGCAGCCACCCCCTCCCTTGATTCCATTTATGATCTGAACATGTCACTAATCTCCCAGCCAGATATTTCTACTTTTTGCAATTCCAGGAATTTCACCTCAGTAATTGATCTGGTATTTACAAATAGCTCAGCCCTAGACCTGGTGATTAACTGTGTCACAGATTGTAATGGATCCTCCTCTCATCTTTCTGATCATTGATCACTTGTCACCCGCTTCTTTCTCACTCCTCTCCAGAAGACTCAAAAACCCTTTTTCAATTGGAAGAAGTTTGATGAGTCTTCTCTTTCCTCATTTCTTTCCTCTATCTCCTCCCCCCTTCTCCCTCTCCCTCTCCCCCTGAAATTGATCAGGCTGTGGAACTTTTCACTTCCATTTTTATCAAACTAATGGACCATTTTGTCATGCTGCAGCAGCCTGGTTCATTGTGTCAAGTATGGTGGAATAGAGAAATCTTGGATCCCCTCAAGAAATCTTGCCACAGAGCCCAGAAAAGAATGTGCTCCTCCCCTACCCCCCACAATGTATCCAAGTTTTTGTCAGCACACAAAACATTCCAATTTAAAATAAAATTCCTATGTAAACAACACTGGCAAACTTTTCTGTCCACTCTCACTACTCTCACTCTTAATAAATCTGCTAAGTACCTATCTCTCCCTTCTAATTCTTGCTCTAACCATCCTTTAATGGATGAGTCAGATGCCACTATAACTGATAATTTCTTAAAAGCTTCCATGATGTTTGAAGGCACATCTGTGGCCTCCATCCCTTGTGACTTACCCATGATTCCTTCCCCCTTCCCCTCACCCCCTTTCACCAAGCATGAGCTGATTACCACCCTTCTCAAAACTAAAAAAGGAAGAGCGCCTGGTCCTGACGGGATTCCTAATGTGCTACTTCACTGTAATCCTCAGGATTTTTCTAATATTCTTTTACCTCTTTTCAACCAGTGTTTGAAAATAGGGCACTATTCTGTTGCTTGGAAGTGTTCCAAGTCGGTGATTATCCCCAAACCTGGTCGCCCTAATTACTCTTTCCCCAACACATTATTCCCAATTTCTCTTCTCAATACAATGGGTAAGCTTTTGGACTTATTACTGGCCAGTTACCTATCCTACTATATGGAATCAGGAAACCTCATCCCTGAAACTCACTATGGTGGGCGACCCCAGAGAAGTACATCTGATGCTCTACCACACCTCACTGTCTGGACAAAGGACCAGTGGTGGGAAGGTAAAGTTGCAGGTTCTCTTTCCCTGGATGTAAAAGGCGCATTCCTGTCAGTAAATACAACATGTCTTTGCCACACTCTCTTATCACTTCCACTTCCTCAAGATTTGATTGACCTGATCTCCAATTCTCTTGAGGGTTGCTACACTTGCATCTCTTTCTCCAAATACAAGTCTCCCCATGCCTTTTTCCCTAAGGGCCTTCCCCAAGGCTCCCCCTTATCTCCTCTTCTTTACATTATTTACAATTCTTCTATACTCACTCTCCCCTCCCTCTCCAGGTCCTGTTTAGCTATAGGCTATATTGAAAAAATTATATTTCTTACAGCTGACAAGGACCCAAACAAATTTACTACCACACTGTCAAAATTAGGTGACAAGGCACTCATTTGGTGATGTTCACATGTGGCAGTGTTTGATGTATCTAAAACTAAATGGACATAACTAACCAAATGTCTTTCCCTCTTAAAGTCTCCTCCCTCCCTAATTTTCAATGGTCAATCACTTGCACCTGCCTCCTCTATCAAGTGGTTGGGAATGGAAATTGACTCTACCTTCTCTTTCAAGCCCAATGGCACTAAGCTTGTTGCCAAAGGCCTTCAAGCTGCCTCCACTATCCATTGAATTGCATCATCTGGCTGGGGTATTTCCCTCTGACAATATAAACTTCTTATTTCTTCTCTCATTCATTCTAGAACGGACTATGCTGCCATTGTCTGGCACCACCCAAGGAAAGCATCTTGTACCACAAGGATGTTACAGGTTGTTGACAACAGCACCTCTTGAAGAGCTCTTGGGTGTTTCCAGTCTACTCCAGTTTGCCTCCTTCTCCATGATTCAGCTTCTCTCCCTTGAAAACAACATTTAGATATGGTGGTCTGCAAAGCTTGGGAAAGACTTCTAACCATTCCTTTGTCAAATCCTATGTCATGGCTTGCAAAATCTGCCCTCAACTCTCCTTTGTCTAAATTGTATCTTCACCCTCTACACCTCTTATCCTTTCCCTGCTTCTTCACCTCTCACTTCCTCCTCAATTCTATGGACTGGAAATTACTTGCGAGTTTCCCACCTTGGTCCCCACCTCTTTTTGAAACAGTCATCAACTCATTGAAGGAAGTAGCTATTGAGAACGTTTACAACTCATTTATGTCCCACCCCTTACCCTCACACTAAATCTACACCAATGGTTCAAAATCAAAAGAAGGAGTGTTTTCTGCTGCTTTTGATCCTGGCCTTTCTCTTCCATTTGTTACTCAAGTAGGAGATCCCTCCCTCTACTCAGTATTTGAGGCAGAGTTGATTGGCATTCTTTTAGGACTCAGGCTTTTTTTAACCAACCCCTTTCACCACATCCTCCCGTCAGCCACTATCCTCACAGAAAATCAAGCTGTTATCAAGAAGTTATCCTCCTCACCCTCATCATCCCCCAATGCGTTGGTACTCATTGCTATAGAGCACACAGCCAATCAATTTTTTTAGCATAACCCCTCCCTGATCATGAGATTGCAATGGTGCCCTGGTCATTCAGGCATTCTGGGTAATGAGGTGGTTGACACTCTAGCAAATGGTTCTCATCCCCAGGCCCCTCTTGCTAAGTCTTTCCTGTCTTTTGCCCCTCCCCCCCCTCTGTATTGGCTTTGAAATCTTTCTTAAAATCATATCAATCTTCTCTCCTCATATCCCCACCAACACCAGATGCTCTCAGGAAACTTAGAGGCAAATTTGAACCCCCCCCAATTTTTCAAATCTCTCTTGCTTCTCCCAAGATCACTGGCCACTGTTTTTTCCTAATGCCTCTCTGTCTAATCCCCCCTAAAAAACTACCTCTTCCAATTCAAAGCAGCTGACTCCCCAATTTGCCCCCTCTGCTCCTCAAGGGCAAAAGACACTCCTGAACATTTTTTACTTTTTTTCCCTGTCCATTCTTTTATTTGTCACACATTTATTAAAACTGTTACTAAACATAAACTGCCTTTCACTAATTCTGTCCTTTTAACTAATTCTCCTGTCATGGCTTCCATGGCTAATTTCTTAGTTGATACTGGTAGGTTCCCCAATAACCTGCCTGTCACCGGATGACCTACGCACAAGGTCGAGGATGTTCCTGTAAGAGAGATGAGGGATTTTAGAAACTTCTTCGAAGCACAGAGGAATGATTCGAGGAAATGATTCGAAGGTCACTCAAAGTAATAGCTATAGGTTCGAGGTTCGATCGAGAAGAATTATAAACTAGTTCCAAGGTAATAATAATTCTTAAAATCTCACGAAGGGTTGGAAACTCAATAATCAAAGATTTAGGATTTAGAAATGAATATTTGAGAAGGTAAAAGAAAGATACAATAACAATGATTTAACTTTTAAGGATTTACCACTATTAATGTAAATACAATATTATAATTTAATTCTAAGGAATATCGAACCAAATACCCAACTCCTTTTATATCCTTTGTTCCTCCTCGCATTGACCTCCCTTCCATCGCAGCATTCCCATTCCATTGACCATTACTAACATACACTTAGACCCTCTCCACTAAATATCCGTCCATTCTCAATTTGCTCCTTTTAATTAATTAACAAAACTTTAATGAAAAAACTACTACTATACTATTTCGTTGATCCTAGCGCTGTGTGTTGCTTATTGAAAAGGACTAAGGTACCCTATTGGGAGATTGACTAATTTAGATTTAGAGTTTAGGCTAGCGCAGTTAAATAGTAGTACACAAAGGAAAATCGCAGTTGCTATGGAGAATTGCTTTCAGCGCTTCGAGTATAGATTTAGGACTCGATATTATTGATTTATTGAGTTAATTTCGCTTCGAGTGTCACGTGGCGCATGACAGATGCCCAGGTATAAAAAATGCGAGCTCCGTTGAGCTTGAGCCATCTTCCCACACTAATTTCCCTTGTCTAATACTTTTTCCCTCACCTCTTAATTATTTATTTTATAATGAACTGCCCTACTCCCACACCCACGCCTCCACACCCTAAAGCGGATGGGGGAATAATCACACGACAGTTTTCACAGACTTGCACGGCTTGTGAAAGCATGGAATATTTCTGTGTCGAAAGTACGGCGACTCGAGGCCCTCGCCAGAAATGCGAGTTTTGCCGTTGGCGGCAAGTGGCGTGCGATGCGTTGACGAAGAACGCGGAAATCAAAAAACGATTTACAAAAACTAAATTTTGGGTAGTTCCGAAGACCAAAGAGGTGGTCGAAGACATTTGGGATGTCTCGATCGAAGATGAACAATCGGTGGGGGAAAATGATAAGGAGATGAACAACGAGATCTCAACCTGGGTAACCCAGGCCACGAGTTTGAAGCGAGGTGTCGAGGAAGAGGTCGACGAATTTGTGGAGGAGGATGAAGATGAAGTCCCTGTTCCAGGGCAGGCACCCAAGAAACGATGGGTGGTCATCGAGGACAATGAGGAAGAGAGAGAGGTAGGGGTCGAAGTGGCGCCCAGGTTATTTCTAGAGCCTGACCCCATCTTCGAGGTAAGATTTAATTGTTTTATTTCAAGGATGAAGTTACTGATGAGTTTTGTTTTAGACATCGAATAACCTTGAAGAGCCGATTACGGAGCCTGCGCCGGTTATACCAACTGAGGCAAACCCTCCAGCCACGGAAGTAGTTGAAGAGCCCAAAGACACCCTGGACCAGGTGTGGTCGAAGAAACCTCGTCAAGGTCGACGAGTAAGGTTCGCGGAAGAACTATGTGGGGAGGTCGACGCTATTATTGACGCTGCTTCCTTCGACGTGGCAGAGGAGCTATTGGAGATGGGAGAGGTGGTTCCGGTAGGAGAGGAGGAGGTATTTGAGAAATGCAGGAAGGAAATAAGGGTAGTTTTGGAGAAAATGAAAAGATTGGTTTGAGAGAAGTTAAAAGAAAAGATTTGAAAAGAAAAGGAGATGTAAAGAAGTAGAGAAAAAAAATTGTATTTTTAATTTTATTTCATTTTATTTTATTTTATTATTAGTATTATTTTTTTCATTGTAGGTGAATGTTGTTAATTTTATAAGATTTGAGAGAGAGAGAAAAGAAAAGAAAAAAAGAAAAGAAGTTTTAAAAAAAAAAAAAATTTTAGAATTTGAAAGAGGAATTTTAAAGAAAGGAAAAAAGGTTGTTTTAATTGAAGGAAGTTTTAGTGTTTTTTTTTTATCAAAGAAAAATTTTTATATAAGAAAAGAGAGAGAAAGAAGAAACGGTTTTGTGATTGAGATGAATTTGTTAAATTGAGGATTTTTGAAATTTTTTTTTTTTTTTTTTAAGAAATTTTAGTTGAAAAGAGAGGAAGAAGAAAGAAAAGAAAAAAAACAGAATTTAGAATTTAAGAGAGTTTGAAAAGAAGATTTATTTGTTTTGAAGAATTATTATAGGGAGATTCAGGGGTTGAAGTTAAGTTTGAGGAAATGGTCGTGTCGTACAAGATTTGATGATTCGAAGGAAAGAAAGTTTTTAAAAGAGAGAATAAAAAAAATTTTTTGGAAGAGAAGTTTTTTTTTTTGAAGAGAATTTTTAATTTTAAGAAAAGAATGTATTTAAAGAATTGAAAAAGAAAAGAAGGAAAATATTTAGAGAGATTTATTTTTATTTTTTATTTTTTTTTTTTTATTATTTATGTTTTATTCTATTTATTTTATTTTATTTTATTTTTAATTTTTATTTGATTTTATTTTATTTTATTTTATTTTATTTTATTTTATTTTATTTAATTTAATTTTGATTTTAATTTTAGTTGGTTTTGGAGGAAATTTTATAGAAGGAGAAGAAAGAAAAAGAAGAGAGAAAAAAGAAAACAAGGCTAAGAAATTTAAGAGATGTTTTAGATTTTAAAGAAAGAAAGAAAAGAAAAGAAAATTTTAAATAAAGAAATTTTAAGGTTTTGGTTTTAAAGGATATTTCGAATGAAAAGATTTTAGGAGTTCAGGAGCGTTAGAAACATTGATGGCTGGTTCCCAGGATGTTTTGTCTGAGTCATTGAGGAAGCCTTCCCATTCCACGAGGTATTGAAGTTTCCCCTTGCGTATTCTTGAATCAAGGATACGACTTACTTCCCACTCTAGATGATCTTCTACTTCGACCGGTTCCGGAGGGGGTTGGTTCTTGCCCGGGTATATTTCTCGAGCCAGTTCCAGGAGAGATACATGGAAAACAGGGTGAATCGCCTGCCATTTAGGAGGTAACTTGAGTCGAAATGCAGTTTTAGAGACTTCAGAGTCTATTTCGAACGGTCCCAAGCGCTTTTCAGCCAGTTTCTTTGATGGTCTTGTTGTTCGGATGTTTCGTGCATTGAGCCATACTTTGTCGCCTGGTTTAAAGGAAGGAGCAGATTGTCGATGTTTGTCGGCCTGTTCCTTGTATCTTCGAATCGCTGATTCCAAATTTGTTTTAAGTTCTTCTTGGAGTCGTGATATAGTTCGAAGATAATGTTCCGCAGGATGATTAGTTCCTACATGAATTGAGTTGAATCGAGGATGTCGTCCATAAATGGTTTCGAAGGGAGATTGTCGTGTCGAAGAATGAGTCGAGTTATTATAAGCAAATTCGGCCAATGGTAGCCATGTGGTCCAATCGTCTTGTTGGTAACTGACATACATTCAAAGATATTGTTCGAGGATTTGGTTAACTCTTTCTGTTTGACCATCAGTTTCAGGGTGATAGGCCGTGGAGAGATTCCTCGTGATATTGAGTTGTCAACACAGTTGGGTCCAGAATGTGGATACAAACAATGAG
This sequence comes from Hemileia vastatrix, assembly GCA_030280995.1. Classification (NCBI taxonomy): domain Eukaryota; kingdom Fungi; phylum Basidiomycota; class Pucciniomycetes; order Pucciniales; family Zaghouaniaceae; genus Hemileia; species Hemileia vastatrix. The sequence goes on from JASXTE010000012.1 coordinate 8,153,457, forward strand.
CCTCTATCTGAAATAATATCATTTGGTAAGCCGTGTTTAGAAAATACATATTCTAGAAACAATTTTGACAAATCTTCTGCTGTAGCAGTAGTAGTGGTTTTAATAAAAATAGACATTTTTGAAAATCTATCTACTATTACTAATATAGCATCAAAATCATTAGAAATAGGAAGTTGAGAAATGAAATCCATCGATAAAGATTCCCAAGGTTTAGAGGGAATAGGAAGTGGTTGAAGCAACCCATGCTTCCGGTAACAGGGAGCCTTATTCCTATTACATTCATAACAAGCTTTTATATAGGCCTTGATTTCCTTGGTCATACCTGGCCAGAAGAAATCCCTCGCTATTAACTGGTAGGTTTTATCAACCCCAAAATGACCAGCTAACAGAGAATCATGTTGACTGTTGAAAATCCATAATTTTATCTCATTGTTGTCAGGTATGACTACTCTACCTTCGAAGACTAATAGACCTGATTCAATACTAAATCTTTTGGCCCCTTGCTTCGAGAGTATTTTGTCTTTTAACCCTAAACAATAATCATCCTTCGAATGAGCTTCAAGGATGTTGGATAGTGGATTTTGAAAAGATTGAATTGTCATCGAATTAAGTTGATGAGTCGTTAACATTGATTCGTTGAAGATTGATTGCACATTTGCTGGGTTCTTGTCAGCAAATGCATCCCCCCGCTGTGGGTAAACGTTGTCCCGACGTGACAAGATATCTGGGACAATGCAGTTTTTTCCTGGGCGATAGGAAGTAGAGAAAGAAAATTCAGATAAAAATTCAGCCCACCTGGCTTGACGCCTGGTTAACACTTTAGAAGACATGAAGTATTTCAAAGCATTATGATCTGTTAAAATTTGAAAAGGACTATCTAGGCTGAGAAGAAAAGAACGCCATTTTTTAAGACAATGGATAATAGCTAAAAGCTCTTTGTCATGAATTTCATAATTTAATTCTGCAGCTATAAGTTTGCGTGACTCAAAAGCAACAGGATGAAACAAATTTGTTTCAGGATTTAATTGGGAGATGACCCCTGCAATAGCATAATCGCTCGCATCTGTCTCAACTATTGTCGAGGCAGAAGGATCAAAATGCCGAAGAATTGGGGCTGTGGTGAACGCCGTTTTTAGTGCTTCGAATTCCTTTCGTGCTGTAGAAGTAAAAACAAAAGGAATATCTTTTCTAAGAAGAGAATTAAGATTGGAAATAGTTTTAGAGTAATCTTTAATAAATCTTCTATAGAAGTTTGCAAAACCCAAAAATCCTTGGAGTGATTTAATGTTTTTGGGCTCAGGCCATTCCAGGATTTTCTGGATTTTTTTATCATCCATGACTAAACCGTCAGTGTACAACGTAAAACCCAAAAAATCAATTGATTTGAGGTGGAATTCGCATTTATTATACTTGGCGTAGAGACCATGATCTCGAAGACGATTTAAGACCTGTCGAACATGATGAATATGTTCATCCAGTGTTTTCGAGAATATTAAAATATCATCTAAATAGACAACTACAAATTGTTCAACAACATCCTGAAAGATATCATTAACAAAAGTTTGAAAAGTTGAAGGTGCGTTACATAATCCAAAAGGCATAACTAAATATTCAAAACTACCAAATCTAGTGCGCATTGCAGTCAGTGGTTCATGACCTTCCGCAATGCGAATAAGATTGTAAGCGCCTCTAAGATCAATTTTAGAAAAGAAATTAGCACCATTGAAAAGGGTAAGAAGTAATGACATAGGAGGAACAGGATATGCATTCTTCTTCGTGACTGTGTTGAGCTTTCTATAGTCAACACACAACCTAAGACTACCATCCTTCTTTTTTACAAAGAGGACAGGGGAGCCGGTTGGAGATTTACTGGCTCTGATGAAACCTTTGGCTACATTCTCTGCAATGTAGTCTCGAAGAACTTGAGATTCGTCCTTCGATAAAGAATAGACAGGACCTGCCGGAGGTACTGGGCCTATTAACTCTATTTGATGGTCGTAGGGTCGATGAGGTGGTAACTTATCGGCCTTGCGGATTGAGAAAACATCGAGGAAATCGTGGTAGATTTCCGGTAGAGTTGATTTGATGGCTTCAACGTTTATTTGGTTGTCCTCTTCATCTTCAAGAGAATCTGTCGAGGGGATACCTGTATTGAGAGAGCATAATTCAATTACTTCGAGGCAATTTAAATCCTCTTCGAGTGAAGTCATCAAGCTAGAAGGGTTAGCCAATTGCTCATTTAAAGAAGGTACAGATGCTTGCAAGTCATCTGGCAGAGATTTGTCCTCTAGCAGGACGTTGTCAGGCCGGTTGTTTAACTCCCTATTGACCTGCATTGAAGAATCAGAAATATACTTAGCGCGTGGGGTGATCAATCCCCTAGTCCAATCAATTTCGGGATTCCAATGCGTTAAAAAGTCATGGCCAAGAATGGTATCGTCCATCCTTGGGGCGTCCAAGACTGATAATTCCCACTCGAAGGGGGGAAAGTTCGGAAAGTTGAAAACCCATAAAACTTTCTTACTTACCCAATATTTGGGTTCCTCTGATTCGACCAAATAGATGGGAGTTTGATCAACATCTGTAAATGTTAGTTGAAGCTTCTCGGCAAAAGATAAACTAACAAAAGAAATTGAAGCTCCAGAGTCTATAAGACAACTGAAAGGGATATCCTCCTTAAAAAGAATGAATCTCAAGCGGTTTAAGGCAACTCCAGTCCTTAAGACATGGAGGTTCTGTGCACTGGGAGAGATAAGATAGTTTGCTTTGCACACAAGTAAACTATCTACTAGTTTTTTGACTTCGAACTAGTACCTTCTCTTTCCTTCAACTTTACACAGTCTTCCAACTTGTGCTTACCCCCACAATACATACATAACCCATTATCTGCTCGTCTCTTCCTCTCAGCTTCTTTAAGTTCCCCTTTAGGGTCCAGTACTTTGCTGATATTGCCTGGGGTCGAGCCTTTTGGTCGAGGTTTATCCTTTCCCTTATTGGGTTTGGATTGAGTCAAGGAGAATTGATTTGGTCGTGGGTGTGAAAAGGTCCCGATTTAAAATTTAGGCCTTGAGATTTGTTGGCATATCGACAATGTTGAAGTCGTCCTTGATAAACGCTGTCAAGTTCGAGGGTTCGATCCATTAAGTCCGTTAAAGTAGTCATCTTCTGACCGTGAAGATTTAATTGATCTAGAATCCTGAAAGGAAGTCCTTTCTTGAAATGATACTTAAGGGCAGCATCATTCCAACCTACTCGAGTTTGAAGTGCTCTGAAGTTCGAGATATATTCAGAAGCTTTACCATTATCACTCATGCGAAGAAAATCAAGTTCAATTTCCGCGTTGTCCGTTTCATTAGGGTCCCCAAACAACGTAAAAAGTTGGTCCTCGAATTTTTCCCAATTATTGATAAGTAAGTGGGTTTCTGTTGAAGAAAGCATGAGTAGATAAGGTTTGAACCATCTTGCTGCTTTTCCAGCTAGGAATGAAGAAGCGTAAACAACCTTTGATTGGTCGCTGTTAAAGGTTTGAGGGTCATTATGGAACAGTAGCTTGCAGGTTTGCAAGAAGGGTCGCAATCTGTCGGGGTGATCTCCGTCGAATTTGTCAGGAGATTTCATAGAAGGAGTTTTGAACTTAGATCCCTCTGAAGACGTTAGATTTGAAAGGATTTTCATAAAAAGTCTCATGAAATCTTCCAGAGAGTTAGATGGTCCCGGTTCTGAGGATTGGCCAGAAGGGTGATTGGCAGGGGCGGATGGTGCCTCATGCATTGTATCCTCTCCTTCTTCTTCATCACTTGAATCCTCAAAATCTTGTGGAATGTCTTCTACAGATTGAACTGAATGTTGCCGTTCCCTAATGTCGAGTGGTTCCAAAGAGTGAGTGCGAGAAACAGACCTTGTGGCTGTTGGCCTGCCTCTAGCGCGAGCTCTAGTAGTAGTGCCCGTAGGAGGAGTGCGTTGAACAGGTGCCATTTAAAATTTTAGAAACACCTAAAAGGACGTAGTAGTGCAAAGAATGAGAACTACGGAGAATTAAATTATACTGTCACCGGACGACCTATGCACAAGGTCGAGGATGTTCCTGTAAGTGAGATGAGAGATTTTAGAAACTTCTTCGAAGCACAGAGGAATGATTCGAGGAAATGATTCGAAGGTCACTCGAAGTAATAGCTATAGGTTCAAGGTTCGATCGAGAAGAATTATAAACTAGTTCCAAGGTAATAATAATTCTTAAAATCTCACGAAGGGTTGGAAACTCAATAATCAAAGATTTAGGATTTAGAAATGAATATTTGAGAAGGTAAAAGAAAGATACAATAACAATGATTTAACTTTTAAGGATTTACCACTATTAATGTAAATACGATATTATAATTTAATTCTAAGGAATATCGAACCAAATACCCAACTCCTTTTATATCCTTTGTTCCTCCTCGCATTGACCTCCCTTCCATCGCAGCATTCCCATTCCATTGACCATTACTAACATACACTTAGACCCTCTCCACTAAATATCTGTCCATGCTCAATTTGCCCCTTTTAATTAATTAACAAAACTTTAATGAAAAAACTACTACTATACTATTTTGTTGATCCTAGCGCTGTGCATCGCTTATTGAAAAGGACTAAGGTACCCTATTGGGAGATTGACTAATTTAGATTTAGAGTTTAGGCTAGCGCAGTTAAATAGTAGTACACAAAGGAAAATCGCAGTTGCTATGGAGAATTGCTTTCTGCGCTTCGAGTATAGATTTAGGACTTGATATTATTGATTTATTGAGTTAATTTCGCTTCAAGTGTCACATGGCGCGTGACACTGCCTTTATCCCAGTTATCCCAGTAGTTTCTTTCTTCTTTAAGTGTTACATTTGAATTGCCATTTGTCTCTCCCCAGTTGACTAGTCTCTCTCACTTTTAATTTAACTTCTCATGTGATTTGTGTCTCCTTCATGCCCCTTGCTGGGTTAGATTGTATGAAATAAAAAAAAAATAAAAATAAAAAGGCAGATTCTCAAAGATTGTGTTCATGAAGTCTTTCACCCAACAACTCAAACAGAAATGATGGCAAGTGTGGAAACACTTTGGGGCTAACTTCCCCAAATCCATCCTCCTCAACCTTGTTGAGTCAATGCCAAGACAAATTGCGGCTGTTATTGAGGCATCAGGAGGTTCCACCCACTGGTGACCTGATAAAAAAATTGAAAATTTCCATTTTTTTTTTTTTTTTTTACCTTTTTTTTATGTTTGTTATTGCAAGTAGATAGTATTTAGTTCTAGGAATCTATCTATGCTACTCTCAATGCTGAGAGATGGCTGGTTAAAAAGTTGGTATCATGATTATTTAGAAAAGTTGAAATTTTTAAAAAAAAACATTAGACTTTTTGATTAATCTTTTGTGATCTTTGAATTCTACAGTGTAAGTTTGACTAGTCTAGCTATGACTAAAGTGAAATATAAGTGGTATTGTGGTTGTTAAATGCTAAGTAAGAATCACCAGAACCCACTTCCAGGCACTGTATGAATGCATGTATGAATGAATGTATATATATATATATGTATCCATGTATGAATCTACTTAAGTACATACACATCATAATAAACACAAAACAGTGGTTAACCAACACTTTGTATCTTAACCATATCTATCTAAAAGCCAATAACCCAGAACTAAAAAGTTCAGGCCTAGCAGTACCTGCACCTACCACACACTTCCTCCCTCTCAAAACAATTTATCAATAACCAACAAACCAACCCATCAAACACATGAAAAAAAAACCTTCAAAAAACCAACTTCCTCCCCCCTCCCCCCAAAAGTAACTAAAGCCCAACACCCATTTAAAGCAAGCATCATCACCACCAACTATTTAACCTAATCAAAATAGATTACAAAAACAAACATCAAAAGAAGAATAAAATAAATCAAAAATCCAATACACCAAACCAATCTATACTCAAAACAACTCAAGCTCATAAAGAATAAAGATACCCAAACATCAATTTTTTTTAAAACAGATTAGTTTCAACTTAAACTTATGAAAGGAATATTGTATCCGTAATAAGCTACATTAAAAAAATCAAGATAAACATAATATAACATAAAAATAAAGTGTGACCTACACTTACACCAAAAATGAACATTATATTATAAATTACAAATTACATAAATAAAAAACCAAAAATAAAAAAATAAAACACTCTATGCACGCTTGAACACATGCCTATAATTATACCCTATATATAAATGTTCATGATAACTTGCCATATATATACGCCATGAAAATACAAGCGGACACGAAAAATACTTGAGGCCTAGTAAAATACAAATCTTGAGTAATAATCAACATAGCGTCAGACGGTAATACCAAGCCACGAGATGATGATGTTTTGACGTCTTTAGATTTAAAGTCTGACAATGATGTAGTGTTAGTAACAATAGATTCCTTATGTTCATGTGAATTGATGACAGTGTTTGAGGTGCAACTTTCTGCTTGATTACCAGCCGGAGATTGCTCAGATAATCCTGAACCAGATAGATTGGAATTTGGCACCCCACTAGAGCTTCTCGTAGGAATATTGTTTTTTGAGTCCATCTGTGAGGCCAAGAGATTAGGAATATGAAAAAGACCAACAAAGAATGATCAGCTAGTATCAATAATAGAACTTATATGCAGATGATACATCAATACAAACATGATGTGATAACGATCCATTGACGGCATTTAATACACTTTTCGTTTTGTCAGTTTGGTTATGTTCATTGATTTTCCTTCGACTGTGGGATGATCCATTTATCGCTACTGCAACTTCCTTGGTCACTACTTCACCATTGACTGTTACCATATTTACATTAGAACTGACAGCACATGGCTTGATAGAGAAATGAATTGAAGTATTTGGAAGAATCAATGGTGACCATGAGAGTTGAAGAGTCTGAGGTTGTTGCTCTATTTTGACGAAAACAGCACTATTTGGAGGATCTAATTTGATATCGATGCCAGATGGATACATTTTTTCACTCCACTAATTTGATTAAGAAGATGGTGAGTAAATATATAAAATTGGATCAATCATTACACTTGTGAATGATTCCAAAAAAAAAAAAAAAATAAATAATTTTTTTTTTAAAAAAAAGCTTACATGTAGCCAACAAAGCTGCGAAGAATTATCAGCGGCTGATGGTTTAATAGATTCGTCAAGCTTATCCTTTTTTATCAACTCCCACTCCACTTCACCCCTTAACAGGTTGCCATCTTCATGCCTGATTTCGACGCTTCCCGCGTTCCACCGAATGAAACCAGGAGCAAAGCCATACTGGGTGATAAATTGAGAAACATGATGCGGTCGATGTGAAAAGCTTGAGATAACAATTTTGCGGAGAAACGCGGGCACAGATGAAGGTACATTAAAATCCATCTCAATTAGATGGGTCAAAAGAACCTGCGTAGAAGATATCGGTTCTAATGACCAGCCCGAGAATCCAATTTTGGCCAAATTAGATAGGTCTAGTTGATGCTCATGAGCTATGGTAAAGTCTTCAATGGATTTAGAGACCAAAATGATTTTTGAATGAAGAGAGTTAAGGTTTTCTCTCTCTGATACTGCATTAGTGACCAGAATGTCTTTTGAGTCCAAATGAGGGAAAATGGCGCGAGTACGGACAAGGGAAATGACTTGGTCAAATCCATTCAAAATGTGCAAAGACTTGGTAGATTTGAACGCTTGATCCCAATGTTTTTGGGCAGACACGCTTTTAATAGTCAACAAAACCTGCTCAGTAGTGGCATTCTGAATCATCACCTCTCCGCGTGTAGTTGGGATGGTGAGAGTATTGCTAGTTGATGGTGATGCTTTACTAATCCAAGTTTCGATCCCTGATGGATCATGAATGAGAGTCCAAAGTTCTGGTCGACTGAAATCCTCAATAGCGATGTTAAACTGTTCTCGAGCTTGGGCGATTTCTGCAAAGCTATCAACTTTACGATTAAGAGGAGTGTGATGAATTGTGAGGGGTTTGGAGGATGAATCCCCACCAGAAGAAGAACGATAGAAACCATTCCCTTTGTCACTTGCACTTCTTCTCTTACCAGGACTAACCAACAAACTAGGGGTCCTGATTCTGCTTTCTTTCCTGCTTCCTGGATTAGATCTGGTAGTCCCGTAGGGAGAAGTAGTGAAAGTTGGAGGAGTGGGGCTGGAGACAGAGCTGAGATTTGAGACGGAAGAAGGTTGGTTACGTGGTGAGTTGGGATCAATCTGGCTGATTGAAAGACCTTTGGAAGATTTTTTTCCACCTTGACCAGCCTTAGTTTCGACAGCATTAATACCGTTGATGGCAGGGGCACCATGCTTTTGCAAATAAGAGTCGATCTTGGTGATGCAAAGTGGCCTTCGGGCAAGATAGCGAGTGCTGATAGCCTCTGGAACAAAAGATTTGACATCGGCTTGAAGGAGATATGTAATTTTCGTAGCAATTTTGTCTTCATGCCAGACAGGCTCCAAAATCCATCCATGAAGAGCAATATGAGCACGTACTCGACCAGAAACTTTGGGAACTCGAGGAGTATCTACAGAAGAAGCACAGAAAAAGATTGCGCCCTCTTCGGTTGCTTCCACCTTTTCAACCAAGGATAAATCACGTGGCCTAGTAGAAACCAGACCAAATTTATCAACATGAGGGCGAAAGATGATGAGATTCCAAAACCTTACTTGGTTCCTATAGCACCTTGCATAGACATATAGGTCAAACTGACTTGACTGCTCAGATTTTCTACCAAATTACCATCTTCATACCTAATGAAAGCCAAAGATGAAGCGGATGAGTAGCTGCCTCCATCGAACAGAATGATTAAAGAGATGATATGACTGACCACTCATCCCAAAGTTTGGTAGCACCGACGACGGCAAAGACAGAAGCAGGCGAATAGCCTTTGATCAAACCTTGGCCTTTGAAGACGGGAGCTTTCTTGGCGGGGGAAATGCTGACATCCTTCAGAGCGAAAACCTGTTAAAGAAAAAGAAGAAGGTAAGAAGGAAAGGGAGATTGAAGAATAGGAAGAGATAAGATACCTCGACACCACTTTTATGTTTCAAGACACGTTTCCATGCAGGAGAAGAGGCGAGAAGTTTAACCTTGTTGAGGATCTGATCGATGAGTTGTATGTAAGGTAAATTTTCGCCCGAAGGCAAAAAGGGGGTAGCTTGAGGGATATCAGAATCGGTAAGTTCTCTGTCATGGGGGGAGTCCTGATGATCCTGAGATGCAAAGAAGAAGAAGAATATGAATAATGAATAATGAATAATGAATAATGAAGATGAAGATGAAGAAGAAGAAGAAGATGAAGAAGAGAGACTTGCGTCATCGGAAAGAAGAAAGTCAGAGTCTTCGTCGTACTGGGATCTTGCATATTCAGACACCGCCATTTCCACCCGGAAAGTCTCCGCCCCAACGACCAGCGAAAACTCTCTTGACCACTCCCTCCATGCATACGCTCACCATGCATACGCTTACCATGCATACGCTTACCATGCATACGCCCTCCATCCATAGTGTTGCTATAGTTTAGTAATTTAGGTTTGGAATATGAAGCCAGTAGTGTATAAAAGTGAAAATCAATAAAAATGTGGTGATGAGTAGTGAGTAAAGTGTTTTGTAATTTTAATTTGATAAATGGTGGTAGAATCAAGGATGCACCTAAGTTACTCCAAGTAAGATGAAAAATGAAAAAAAAAAAAAAAAAAAATGCAAGGGAGAGATTTGACTTAATGACACAAAGTAGGTATCTGTAAGTGAATATACTGATGTATACCCAATCTTTACTAAAATGAATAGCTAATGTGAGGAGTTAATTACATAGCGCCAGAATATGCATCTGAATTATGGTTGAGTATGCATAGATCAGGGTGTTACCAACATGGTGGTAGATACCCTAAGAGAATCTACATCTGTGTTGGTAAATTGCTTTGGTATGCATACTTAACTGAGATTTGATCCTTTTTTTTCACCCTCTTGACATCAATGGTCCCTATTAGCTAGAGAATTCAGCATACACTGTACCCTGTAAAAAAAAGTTACTGACCTCATTTTGACTTCATTTGGTAATTCAATCTTTTTCCACCCAACAATCTTTTGTTTTATTCACTTTACATGTTAGCTGCAAGATCATTCTAATGCATCATTACTTGAGTAGAATTTTTTTTTTTTTTTTGATTTCTGATTTTAATTCAACACCCATTTACTACATACTTCTCCATTTTAACAACATATCCCAGATCCCAACTCTACTCACAACCTCCCTAGTCAAATTAAAAAAAAATGAACTCAACTTATTCTAAGAAATAGAAATTCCCCAATTGAAAGTACCAAGAAGAAGAGAAGTTCAATAAAAATTCTTGGATTCATATTGCCAATCAAACCTGAATATCCAACTAACCAACCCAAAAGAAAAACCTTTCTATAAAAAAAGTTGAAGCACACTTCAACTAATATAGTACTGTAAACTACCAAGATTACAATCAAATAAGAATCTGGGTTAGTTTCTCCTTATAAATAATTTTTTTACTTTAATTTAGACTTAATTATTATTTTTTTAAACCATTTCAATAGGGGGTGTCAGTTCTGGCAAATCCACACTTAAATTAAGTGCGGATTTCAAACCAAATCAGCACTTACAAATCAGCACTTAAATTTTGCAAAAAAGTCACTTATTTCAAAAAAAGGTGTCAGTTATGACCTCAAATCAGCACTTTTTTCCCGTTTTTTTTCACAACCACATTTTGGCCACAAAACATCCCTTCCTTTCTTACCCCATCCCTGTCACATGTGACACACTGACCTTCCTCGCTACCTACCCATCAATCCTCGGCACACACCCCTTCCTGACATTTTCAATATTTTGACCAGGCATGTTTACATTCTTTTTTACTTATTTCTTCTACTTTTTAATCTTTTTTCTTGTTATGTGCCAGTTTCATAATGCCTCCCAGACATTCCAAATCTCAAAAGGTAACTCAAAAATCTGCTTTGTCACAAAAGTCTCCTCGTAAAGCAAGGATTACATATAAAAAAAATCAGTGACTTTTTCTATTACTTACAACTGTTTTTACAGAATTGAAAACTATGTTTCAGCTAATATTTTATGGAAGTGAACTCTGTTCTTCGCCCGAAGAACAGAGTTCATCCTCCTATTTTCACATTCTGTTTGCACCAATCTCCAACATTTTCAATATTTTGACCAGGCATGTTTACATTCTTTTTTACTTATTTCTTCTACTTTTTAATCTTTTTTCTTGTTATGTGCCAGTTTCATAATGCCTCCCAGACATTCCAAATCTCAAAGGGTAACTCAAAAATCTGCTTCGTCACAAAAGTCTCCTCGTAAAGCAAGGATTACATATAAAAAAAATCAGTGACTTTTTCTATTACTTACAACTGTTTTTACAGAATTGAAAACTATGTTTCAGCTAATATTTTATGGAAGTGAACTCTGTTCTGCGCCCGAAGAACAGAGTTCATCCTCCTATTTTCACACTCTGTTTGCACCAATCTCCATCCCTTTCAATTCTATCAACACATGCTTGTCTTCCCTCCCCATGCCTTTCGCTATCCTCCCAGCCCCATTGTATGCCATCCTCTTTTGATCCCCATTTCACCCCTCTCAACCTCTCCCAGACCCTTTTCTTCATTTAAAATGCCTCGGAACCCTTAATCTTCCCTTCCAACTCTTTCCCAACCTTTGAGTGACTGAAAAAATATGCGTTTGCTGAAAATATGCAATTTCATGTTGAGTTGATGAAAGAAAACACAGAGAGAAAAAAAAATAAGACTTTAACAGCAAATTCAAAAACCAAAAAAATATGCAAAAAAATTTACCATTCTCAGTGAATAATACATGCAAATTGATAATTTGAAGAGAAAGAGAAAAAAATTAAAATTGCGTTGAGAAATGTTGGAGTGTTATTGGAAGGATTTTCGCCCTTATACTAGTTGATTGAGAAATAGAAGTGTTGGATATAGTCGGAGGTGAATCAACTTGTTCATCTTCATACAGCTCTAACCATTGATCTTTGAGGTCAGCAAGTAGGTTATGAAGTATAGTGCAACACAGAATCCGGTTGATCACCGCCTCCATTTCAGATTTATTTCTAAGAGGACTTCTTAATTCCCTTAAACTAGAAAAACGGCCTTTCAAGATTCCAATAGAATGTTCAATACGGACTCTTGACTTTGCCAAATGATTGTTGAATTTGGCATTTTGACTGTCTTCTGAAGCTGCTCCCCGAAAAGCAGGAAGTACATACTTTCCATTCACATAAGCAGAATCTGCAAGAAGATACTGATTTTCATCAAAGAATTTTTCAGGTTCATTTGAAATATGCATTCTTTGGAAGACGTAGGAGTCATGACATGAGACAGGATAGCCAGCGAAGAATGATATAAATTTTTTGTTTACGTCACATATAAGCTGAACATTAATTGAATATCTATAAAGAAGATATATTTGTTTGTGTTAGTTTCAAGGAGGATGAAAGGAGTTAAAAATAATCTACCTCTTTTTACGGTCAAAGTAATTGTTTCCACCTTGAGCAGGTTTCTGGCTCAAAGGAATAGTAGTACCATCAACAAAACCAATACATCCTGGAAAGCTGTCAGCCTGTATATCTCCAGGACTGAGTAAAAAGTACTTATAAGTTATGTTAAACACATGAACTATACATGGGAATAATAAATAAGAGTACACAAATAGTATACATAAGTAAAATTATGATAATACACAAAAAAATGCCATTATAACACCTTATATACACGCATATATCCACCTTTTAATAGGTCTTATGTACTTAATATTAAGTTGGAATATGTTAGGGTAATCTTAAGAACCTTAGGTATAAGGCTACATAATTTTTAAGTACACTTAAAGCTGTTATATTCATTGTTTTATGCAAAAAACAAGAAATGCGCTTTATTTCACTTAAAAGTTGACTATATGCGCTATAAAATTGAGAATATCAAAATTGCGCTTTGACAGATCAATTGGGCTCATTTAGAACTATTGATTTGGCTATTTAAATGCATAAAAATAACACTTTTCAAATTTGGTGTTTTTTATGCCAGAAATGGCTTCTGTGTACTGGCCACATACTGCCTGCTTTTTTCCCGTGTTAATAGCTTCATTTTTAGCAAAGTTAGCTTTTTCACACTATAATTACCCCACATTCTACGCCCACTGTGGGGAAACACACTAAAATAGGCGACAGGCGCTTATTTAGTGTCCTAGCTTAATTAATAATGCATTGACCTTGTTTATATGCACTAATTTCATTAATAACCTCACTCTTGGCACTTTATTTCATCACCATGCTTAAATTCGCCTAATTTTAGTCAAGGATTTACCCGTGCAAGCGCCTGCCAAGAACTGCATGTAGTTACCCCACATCTCACGCTCTTTTTTAAGTTTTTGGGTGGTTTCTCAGTCAATTTTGGTTATTTTTGAATGGGAATTTCACGTAGTATAATGTCAGGATTAGCCCCATTATTTCTACAGTCAATCCCCCTGATTATTAAGCTATTATTAATCTTAAAAAGTCTCCTTTAGTCCTTAATATTATTGTTTTATACGCATATACTCTCTTTTTGTCTTTTTCTTTAATTTTGATGGATTTCCCTTATTATTTCAGGATTTTGGCAGTTATTACTCTTCTAATTATGTCATGGGTCACTGGGAATGTTGATGGGAATGTCTATTAGTTGTTTAGAGGCGTGATTAACTGTGTATTGGGTGGTACATCAAGGGAATCATTGGGGAACTCAGTGTGTATAAAAGGAGGAGGTCTTTGGGTTGTATTTCTTCATTCTTTATCATTTAAAATTAACCAATATAACCAAAAAAATTACAATACATATCAATTAGTACTTTTATAAGACTTTTGAATAGTATCTGAATTATAAAATCTATTTTTCTACCAACTACAAAGATTGTAAGCCATATATAAAACTAGTGAGAATTATATTACTGAGACCTTTGAATTTTGATTATATTTTACTACTTATTGGATTTATACTACAGTATTCATATAGGACCATTTAAATCTTCTAGACAACTGACTATTCAAGCTAGTTCACGTCCTTGTACTTGACCTTAGCCTGAAAAAAGCCCTCTGCTTGCATAACCTGAGATGATTCAAGTCGCTCTTCTTTTGTTGGCCAGGTGAGAAGTTGAGATTCCAAGGAGTTGATGGCAGTGATACATCGTTTGGTATAAGTGTTAACTGAACCATACCCTAAATCAAAGACATTTTCTAAACGTTTCAAAGCGGCTCCATTACCATTTGAACCCAAACGACATAGTGTGATGGCCAATTGAATTGAAGGATGTCGTTGTTCTTTTTGAGAATTATTGTGAAATATGGGATGATCCTGAATAAGCTCAAGCAATTTAAGGAAACATTCCTGAGAAGTCCTGAACAGCTGTCTAAAACTGGGTGTAGATAGTTTAAGAAGTGTTTGGATGGTGTACTTGGGGGTATGAAGTACTTGAGTCTTTCTGGGAAGAAGGTAATGTTTCGTGGCCATTTTTGATAAAACGACAAAATCTTCTTCTAGATCAGAATCGGAATCAGAGTCCAAGAGCAGTTCAAGCGCCATGAAAGTCATTGCTTTATGTAATTTATCACGATTTGAAAGTGAGGAAGGCATGACTCTTATATGATATGATATGAAGATGTAAGTGATGTACGATGTTTTGAGTTATGAAGTGTTATTCTGCGGAGTGCTGCGTATGAATGGGATGATGCTGACAAATCAGTGAAATGGGACTTGATGGTGAAATCAGCACTTTTGGTTGAGAAAGTGCGGATTTGAGTGAAATAAGTGACTTATTTCATTTTGAAATCCACCAGTATTGGGGCTAGTGTGTTTTGGAAATCCGCACTTATTTAAGTGCGGATTTGGTCAAATTTAAGTGCGGATTTGTAAGTGCGGATTTGCCAGAACTGACACCCCCTAATAGGGGGTATCAAAGTTAGAACTTTTCCATTTTAAAATACCTCTTTTTTCAACCAAATCAACCATGATTATCTTTTAAAATATGCCATATTGTTACCCAAAAACACCTTTTTACTTAGAATTAATGTCAAGTTTGTGGCTTTCTTTTTGTGTTATAAAATACCTTTTAAATAATTACAAATTTCCAACTTTTACTTATCTATAAAATATTTATATAATTTTATTATTTAATAAAATATTTTATTTTAAATACATAAAATACATAATTTTATTCCCTTTTATGATTCCAATAAAGCATTATAACAATTTAATGGACTCCTGAGACAGCCTGGCTGACACTCCTTCACTCTAAAAAAACAAGAATCAAAAAATTCTATGATTTTTTCTTTTTATACTTTCTTAACAGAGTAGGAAGATTAGAAATTTCTTTTCCAGGTATCCATGCATCATGTTCAGATGATTTGCTTTTATATCTCAATAAATATTCAATACCTCTTTCAGAAGTGATAATTCTATCATTGAGAATTTTATCAATTTCTGCGACTTCCTGAGGGTTTTTCTTAGGTCTTCCCCTTATTTTGGGAAATAAGTAACTGTTGGAAGTATAAGGTTTAAGCAAGGAAATGGGGAAAACAGGATGCTTTCTATCATATGGAGAATACAATTCAACTTCTGCTGCATTATCTCCAACCATTCTTTTAACAACAAATGGTCCCACAAAAGGATCTTTTAATTTGTTGTTTCCTTGTAGATTGAAATGAACAGTAGATATCAACACTTCATCACCCTTGTAAAATAAGTATTCTTTATGGGATTTATCCTATCTTTTCTTTTAATATTCAAATGACTTATAAATACAGCTTTGAGCAAGTTTTCTGCATAGCTGTTGCATTTGCATAAAAGACTTTATACCAGGGTGTAGTTCCAACTTTGGTGATTTATTATTGAGAATTTGAGCAGGAGTGTTTGTAAAATAACCTAACCAAGCTCAAAATGCTATTTCTCAGTGAAAGAATGAACAGTGCTATCATAAGCAAAGTCAAGACCTGGCAATAGAGTAACCCAGTCATGAGTAAATCTGTCATTGTCTTTACATTCTAACTCAAAGGCACAATACATTCTAATCATATCTTCCAGAGTTTGAATCATTCTTTCAGCTAGACCATCAGTTTGAGGATGATGAGCTGTAGATAATTTTAACTCACAGCCACAAATATCCATCAAAGACATCTGAAATTCAGATGTAAATTTTGGGTCTCTGTCAGAGATAATGGCTTTTGGAAATCCAACAATATTAAACATGTATGACCACCATAAGAAAGCTATTTATTTTATGGATACATCTTTGTGAGTGGGAATAAATTTGCACATTTTGGTGAATCTATCCACTATTACCCAACAAGAGTTATAACTATCTTTTCCTGCTACAGGAAGACCAGTGAAAAGATCCATGTTAATGATTTTCAAAGGAGTATCAGGTGCTTCAATATGTTGTAACAATCCTGCTCTTTTACCTGTCAATCTTTTAGATTTTTGAAAAGAATCACAAGATTCAACATATAATTTGGTGTCCTCAGACATATTAGCCCACCAAGCAATTTTTTTAATTCCGATTATCGTTTTCTCAAGATCAAAATGTCCTGCTTATATGTCATCATTACAAAGTTTTAAGATGGTTTCTCTCATGGAAGTAGGAATAACAATGACATTTGTAAGTTTTCTCCTGTAAGAAATATAACCATCTTCAATGGAAAACTTTCCCTTACTCAAAGTATTTTGGTAATTTGGAGGAAGAGTTTTTATCAATTCTTGAATAGAAGCATTCTTTGGATCATTCAAGATTTTAAATAATTTATTTAAATCAGAATCTTTATCCTATATAAATAGAGTTAATTGCAATAGTTCCTCTTCCATATCAACAATATATATACCATGTATATGTACTTTATCATCTTCAGGTACATGAGCTGGATTAGATACATCATTTGAAAGAGGTAATCTAGACAACATACCTACCTTTTAATGAAAATTTACAGCGCTGTGAATAATAGTCATTCTACCTCTATATTCTTGAACAGCAAGTTGCCATCTAAACATGTGTCTATTTGGTGTTTTCAAGTTCAAGAGTAATTTAACAGCACTTCAATCAGTAACTAATTCAAACTTTTGATCATCTAGATAATAATGAAGCTTTTTTAAATCCCATACAACTGATAAGCACTCTAATTGAGTGGCACCATACTTCAATTCACTCCTTCTCAAGGTTCTTGAAATATAACAAATTACTACTTCTGAAATTTTATCATTTATAATTTTTTTTTGGTGTAGACAAGCTCCAATTCCAATAAACCTGCAACTGTATAGAGGACAAAAGGCTTATTAAAATCTGGAAGGGCAAGGATTGGAGCTGACATTAAAAATTTATTTAATGAATTAAAAGCCTTTTTTGTATCCTCATTCCATATATAAGCCACATCCTTTCTAGTCAATTCGGTAAGTGGTAGGGCTATGACTTGATAATTTTTAATGTATTGTCTATAGTAGCCACACATTCCCAAAAAACTTTGTATTTCCCTTACAAAAGTTGGTGCTTTAAAATTCTGGATAGCAGCAACTTTACCTTGGTCTACACATATTTGTATGCCAGAAACTACATGAGCTAGGACTTTCAGGGATTGAAAACCAAATTTACACTTTTTCAAGGATAGAGTCATATTAATTTCATCCATTTTCTGGAAGACTCTTCCTAAGTGTTAGATATGTTCATCAAAAGTTTTAGAAAAAACTATGATTTCATCAATAAAAACCATTAACCATCCTTCAATGATTTCCTGATGAAATGTGTTATCCATTACTTTTTGGAATACTGAAGGGGAATTTTTAGGGCCAAAGGGCATCCTAACATATTTATAAATTCCCATATGAGTTGCAATTAGCAAAAAATTTTGGGAGGAATTTTCAACAGGTATTTGATGATAACCTTTATTACCATCCAGACAGCTTATGAATTTTTCACCTTGCGAGGTAGCATGTATAGAGCTAATTCTGGGAAAAGGGTAAATATCATCTACAGTATAGGTATTTAAAGCTCTATAATCTCCACATAGCCTAGATTTATCTTTCTCATAGGAGATCAAAACTGGAGAGATGACACAACATTTAAGTTTAACATCCACTTTTTCAATAATATTCATACTTAATAAAGTTGAGATATTATCTTCAATATCATTTCTCTTTGTGGGAGAAGCAGTATAAGATTTTTTCTTTAGGATAGGAGGTATTTCATTTAGATTACAGGATAAAGAAATTTTCATTTCATATTTAACCAATCCCAACACATGGGAGCAATGAGAAAAAGCCATAGGGAAAGATGTAATCAAGGCAACTATTGAATCTTTTATATCATTAGTTAATTGATCACCAAATGAAGCTGTGTCTATTTCAGAAAATAATACATCCATTTCTTCTGTTTGTCTACCCTTACATTGGATCAATGAATTACAAGATTTTAATAAGGGTGCAGAATGCTTATTAGAGGAAGAAATTTTAATTTTTCTTTTCCCATTCATTCCCAAGGTAAAACAATTTTTTGCAGGATCTAATTTAATGCCAAACATGGTTAAAATGTCATTTCCCATAATAAACCAATTGCTTAAATTATCATTTTTCATCACAACAAATTCACAAATAGCTCTGACAAAACCACCATTATATTTAAAGAACACAGTGGTCTTGTATTTGCTAGTGGGACATAAAACAGAACCATAAACTTTCCATTTTTCAGATGTTATAGATTAAAATTTGCTTTGATAATTTTTATCCACTGATGCTAATGCTTTCTCAGACACTACACTTCCTCCAGCACCAGAGTCAATAATAACCTCAACATTTTTACCATTTATAATAACTGGTGCTCTCAAGTGTGATATTAAAATTAAACTTTCAGTAATATCCTTTATTATTTCAGCATTCTCTACAGATGATAAATCAACATCACAATTTTCAGACTAATTATCCAAATATTGGATATATTTTTCTAAGACTAGAAATTCTTGAGAAGACTCATGGTCATAAGAGATATTACTATTACAGTCACTAGAGGAATCATCAAGATCAGATTGAGTATTTTCAGATTCTTCAGTTTGTTCACCAAGATAAATTTTCTTGTCACAAACATGTCCTTTCTGTCATGGTTTGTTACATATAAAACAAGTGTTTGTTGCATATTTCTTTGGTTCAACTGGGGCAGAGGGTTTACCAGTTATGTCTGGAAGTTTTGTTGAAGGCTTCTTCTGGTCATGATAAGATTTAAAAGGATAATTCCTTGGTTCATATCTATGATTAAGTAGAAATTCATTACAGATATTAATAAAGGAAGGATTTTCTTTCACATGCTCAGTCCTTGCCACAATCAAGTCTCTCAGAGAATTTGGCAATTTATAGAGAATTTTGTCTCTCCAAATATCATAATCCATTTTTGGATCCATTGCTCTGAGAATTTCTGATATTTTCATGAGGAAAAAAATAGGTTTTTCAGGAGAGGAGGATGCATGTTCAGAAGTCTCATATAATCTCTGTTGAGCAAGTCTGAATTTTGAACCACCAAATTGATTTTCAATCAATGTTTTCCACTCTTTCCAAGTATTGTGATGATTTTCCAATAAGACAGATTCATACCACATTAAAGCTACATTGGAAAATGAAGAAATTAATTTAGAAACAGTCTCTTAGTCTGGCAGTTTATAGGAATTTTTTAGATTATCGATTCTTTGGACAAAGTGTTGCCAGTCAGATGAAGATTCACCATCAAAAGTGGGATACTGATCCAGTTTAGGCCAATTTTTCTGGCTACTGGGATGGTCCCTATTTTGATTAGAATTATTTAACATTAATAATTCTTGAAGTTTAGCCAGGTGTTCATAAATTTCATTATTTACAGAAAAAGTTGGTTCATGACCATTAAAAGATTTTTTTCTTGAAGAAAAAGATTTTAAAGACTCATTTTCAGTTTTTCTAATGGCTGAAATATGGGGAAGAGAAGTGCTGCTTTGCTCAGGCCTCTTTCCTTTATTCTTATGCAGCTTATGGGCAGCATTTTTATCTACACCATAATTTTTGAAGGTTAAGACAGAGAATTTTTTCTGTAGGTCAGACAAATAACTTCTTATCCTTGGAATTTCAGACATCTGGTCATTTATTTTTGCAAGGGATAAAACATTTCTGCCCTCAAAAACTGTGTATTTGGCACTCAGAGCTTGGAAATCATTTTTCAGATTTTTCAAATCATTTTTTAGAGACTTAATTTAACTTTTCAATGAATAATTCTCTTCAATAAGGGGTTTTAACTCACTCAAAGTTTTATGCAGATGAATATTTTTATCTGAGATAGATCTATGATCACTTCTTATTTTGTTTTTTCTGGCTAAGAATAATATTCAAAGTTTCTTTGATTTTAAAATAAGCTGTATTTTGTACAGAAGAGCTCACTTTAAAATGTAAGTGAAAATTATTCAATCTATCAATCTCATGTACTAATACATCTATCAAATTTTTGTCTTTTACAACATTAAAATCAAGTGTATCTTTCAATATATCCTCAGAAGTTTTCTCAAGCAAGGTATAGACTTCAGGGGAAACAGAATCATTTTTAATTGCAAGAGAAGGATTAATTAAAGAAGTAGAAGTTAAATCTAAAGGTTTATCAAATGATATTTTACTAATTACATCATTGGGGCTACTCATTAAAGGAGGTTGTCTCTTCATAGGTTTAACTGTTCTTTCACCATTATCCACAATATTGCCTGTGGGAGAAGATTTGTTATTATAGATACCAACATGTTTAACAAACAGATTGCTTACCATGGCAAGGGAGGAAATTTCCCCTGTGCCTTCTTTCTTATGCCTCCCTGATATGGATGGGCCAGAGGAGGTTGATGGTAAGTTTGTGTCCTGGATGGGCCAGGGTGTTGAGCTGCTAGCTGCTGAACATTCTGCTGGTAATGGTTCATCAGGTAGTCTCATTTCAACTGTTCCACTTGTAGAGTGTTTTGATTTTGAGTGAAAGAGCTGGGTGCCTGATGAGGCTGATACTGAGAGGCTGGGAAAAGAGGAGGCTGAACCTGCTTGTGATTTAAGAGCTCCTGCATCTGTTTCCAGAGTGTGTCCACTCTTGCCTTGTACTTCATGATTTCTGCCTTCAGTTCTTTTATGTGGCTGGACAGATTGTTTATTTGTTGTGTCAGAGGGATCTTTTTTATTTTTATACCCTTTAAAGAATTTTCCTGATTAATCTGAGGCTTTACTTCTTTCAGAGTAGTTTAGTGAGGGGGGTTTGCCACTTCTCCTGACATTTCTATGTCCTGAAGAGTATGAAGGTTTTTTGTCAGCTGAAGAATTATTGTAAGTTAATTTTGAAAAACCTACAGATTCATTATCAACATCCACATCAATTTCATCAACATGAAGATTATCCATGCTGTTTGTCAAACTACTGGACATAAAAACTCTGAACAAAAAATCAAATGGATTTAATGGTGTAAATTAATTAATATTTTCAAAATAAAAATGATCAAATGATTTATTTAAAAAAAATTTAAATTTTTATTCAAAAATCAATTAATCAATAAAAATGTCACACAAAAAATATGCAATTGCAAATTCTTTAATTAAGAGATAACAATAATTATTATGGGACCAACCAAAAAGGTTTAATAAGTCAACCAAAAATAATTAATACCAAAATATTTTGGTAATATTGTGACTAAGTACTGAGTACTATTATGGTCAACCAATAATATCAAAATTTAAATAAAAAAATTAATTTAATAATCCCTTTAATAAAGTATTGATCTTCTAGGACTAAGAGAGTAACTCTATTATGGTCAACTAGGAAAAAAAATTATTTAAAAAAAATATAGATCACTTACACTCAGTGACTCAGCAAAATAGCCAAGGCACTGTTATTGAAATAAAAATTCAATAATATAGTTGATAGGTGCAAAGGTTTACTTACTATAGTGATCAAGAAATCACATGAGAATATATATAAATTAATATTATATGAACCTAAAAAGTCGAAACCAAGTTCAAAACACAGTTGCGGATAAAAGTTTGACTATTTCACGCTAGGTGGTCCCTGCGTTGAGTCAATTGTTGAAAGTCATTGTCCTTGTTTTGAAAGGACCTCAGTTGTTGTTTGGTTGTCTAGAAGAAGGAGAAGAAGAAGAAGAAGAAGAAGAGAGGAGGAAGGAGGAAAGGGAAAATAAAAGAGATAAAAAAAAGATAATAATAATATAAAAAACAAAAGATTAAAGAATTATTTAAGGCAACCAACAACAACTTTTGGGACTATTGACAAGACAATTTTAATGGTTTAAAAGGTATTTTGATCACATAAGTATTTTTTTATTCTGCTTAAATATCAACTGTAATTACTAAAAGACTTAAAGCAACCTTAGATCTATTTATAAAATATTTTTTATAAGACTTGTAGTGTCTAAAAAAATAATAAAGTATTTAAATTGATATAAGTAATGTAAGTGAAGGCGGCCAAAGGGGACTTAAAAGGCCTTTTTATAGGAAAGAAGACCTCTGAAGCGCCATAATAATGTATATACAAAATATTAATAATGTGAAACAAGATGTCACCAGATGACCTACGCACAAGGTCGAGGATGTTCCTGAAAGTGAGATGAGAGATTTAGAAACTTCTTTGAAGCACAGAGGAATGATTCGAGGAAGTTATTTGAAGGTCACTCAAAGTAAGAGCTACAGGTTCGAGGTTCGTTCGAGAAGAATTATAAAATAGTTTCAAAGGTAATAGGAATTCTTAAGATCTCATGAAGGGTTGGAAACTCAATAATCAAAGATTTAGGATTTAGGAATGAATATTGAGAAAATAAAAGAAAGATACAATAACAATGATTTAACTTAAAGATTTTACCACTATTAAATGTAAATACGTTTTATAATTTAATTCTAAGGAATATCAAACCAAATACCCAACCCTTTTATATCCCTTTATTCCTCCTCGCATTGACCTCCCTCTCATCGCACCATTCCCATACCATTGACCATTACTAACATACACTTAGACCCTCTTCGCTAAATATCCGTCCATGCTCAATTTACCCCTTTTTATTAATTAACAAAACTTTTAATGAGAACTACTACTGTACTATTACATTGATCCTAGCGCTGTGCGTCCCTTATTGAAAATGAGTCTAAGGCACCCTATTGGGAGATTGACTAATTTAGATTTAGAGTTTTAGGCTAGCGCAGTTAAATAGTAAGTACACAAAGGGGAATCGCAGTTGCTATGGAGAATTGCTTTCTGCGCTTTGAGTATAGATTTAGGACTCAATATTATTAATTTAATGAGCTGCTTTTGCCTCGAGTGTCATGTGACGTGTGACAGATGCCCGGGTATAAGAATCGCAAGCTCCAGTGAGCTTGAGCCATCTTCTCACACTAGTTTCCCTTCTTCTATATATATATTTTCTTCCCTATTTATTAATTTCCCTTTTATAATGAATTGCCCTACTCCCACGCCTACACCTCTACACCCTAAAGCAGATGGGAGAATGATTACGCGACAATTTTCCCAAGCTTGCACGGCTTGTGAAAGCATGGAATACTTCTGTGTTGAAAGTACGGCAACTCAAGGCCCTCGCCAGAAATGCGAGTTTTGCCGTTGGTGACGAGTGGCATGTGATGCGTTGACGAAGAACGCAGAGATCGAACAACGGTTTACCAAGACCAAGTTTTGGGTAATCCCTAAAACAAAAGAGGTGTTCGAAGACATTTGGGATGTCTCGGTTGGAGATGAACAATCGGTGGGGGAGAATGATAAGGAGCTCAATAAGGAGATCACAACCTGGGTAACCCAGGCCACGAGTTCGAAGCGGGGTGTCAAAGAAGAGGTCGACGAATTGGTGGAGGAAGATGAAGATGAAGTCCCTGTTCCAGGGCGGGCACCCAAGAAACGACAGGTGGTCATCGAAGATGACGAGGAGGAAAGAGAAGCAGAGGTAGAGGTGGCGCCAAGGTTATTCTTAGAACCTGACCCCATCATCAAAGTAAGCTTTTGGTTGTTGTTGTTTTTTTTTTTAAGGATGAGGTTACTGATGAGTTTTGTTTAGACATCGAATACCATCGAAGACCCAATTGGGGAGCCTGCGTTGCTTTTGCCAAATGAGGCAAACCCTCCGGTCACGGGTGGAAACAAAGAACCTGAAGACACACTGGACCAGGTGTGGTCGAAGAAACCTCGTCAAGGTCGATGAGTAAGGTTCGCAGAAGAGTTGTGTGGGGAGGTTGACACAATTATCGACGCTGCTTCCTTCGACGTGGTAGAGGAACTCTTTGAGATTGGAGAGGTGGTTCCGGTAGGAGAGGAGGAGGTATTTGAGAAATGCAGGAAGGAGATAAGGGTAGTTTTGGAGAAGATGAAAAGATTGGTTTGAGAAAAATTAAAAGAGAAAAATTTGAAATGAAAAGGAGAGATGTAAAGAAGTAGAAAAGTAGAATTGTATTTTAGTTTTATTTTATTTTATTTTATTTTATTTTATTTTATTTTATTTTATTTTTTATTTTTTATTTTTTATTTTTTATTTTTTATTTTTTATTTTTTATTTTTTATTTTTTATTTTTTATTTTTTTATTATTGTAGGTGAATATTATTATTTTTTATAAGATTTAGGAGAGAGAGAAGAAAAAAGAAGTTTTAAATAAAATTTTGCTTTAGAATTTGAAAGAAGAAATTTAAATAAGAAAGAAAGAAGTTATTTAATTGAAGGAAGTTTTAAGTTTTAAAAGAAAAAATTTATGTAAGAAAAGAGAGAGAAAAAGAAACGGTTGGTGATTGAGATGAGTTTGTTGAATTGAGAATTTAATGAAAGAAGAATTTGTTTTTTTTGTGAAAAATTGTTGATTGATTTTTTTTTTTTAGGAAATTTTAGTTGAAAAGAGAGGAAGAAGAAAGAAAAGAAAAAAAAACAGAATTTAGAATTTAAAGAGAATTTGAAAAGAGGAATCATTTGTTTGAAGAATTTTTATAGGGAGATTTAGAGGTTGAAGTTAAGTTCGAGGAAATGGTTGTGTCGTACAAGATTTGATGGTTCGAAGGAAAGAAAATTTTAAAGCGAGAATAAATTTTTAGGAAAGAAAATTTTACAGAGAATTTTAAATTTAAGAAAAGAATGTATTTAAAGAATTGAAAAAGAAAAAGAGAAAGAAAAATATTTATAGAGATTTAAGAGTTTTTTTATTTTATTTTATTATTTATGTTTGTTCTATTTATTTTATTTTATTTTATTATTTATGTTTATTCTATTTATTTTATTTTATTTTTATTTTATTTTATTTAATTTTACTTTGATTTTACTTTTAGTTGGTTTTAGAGAAAAAAAATTTTATAGAAGGAGAAGAAAGAAAAAGAAGAGAGAGAAAAGAGAAAACAAGGCTAAGAAATTTAAGAGGTGTTTTTAGATTTTTTACGAGAAAAAGAAAGAAAGAAAAAAGAAAAAGAAAATTTAAAATAAAAGAAATTTTAAGGTTTTGGTTTTAAAGGATATTTCAAATGAAAAGATTTTAGGAGTTCAGGGGCGTTAGAAACATTGATGGCTGGTTCCCAGGATGTTTTGTCTGAGTCATTGAGGAAGCCTTCCCATTCCACGAGGTATTGAAGTTTCCCCTTGCGTATTCTTGAATCAAGGATACGACTTACTTCCCACTCTAGATGATCTTCTACTTTGACCGGTTCCGGAGGGGGTTGGTTCTTGCCCCGGTATATTTCTCGAGCCAGTTCCAGGAGAGATACATGGAAAACAGGGTGAATTGCCTGCCATTTAGGAGGTAACTTGAGTCGAAATGCATTTTTAGAGACTTCAGAGTCAATTTCGAATGGTCCCAAGCGCTTTTCAGCCAGTTTCTTTGATGGTCGTGTTGTTTGAATGTTTCGTGCGTCAAGCCATACTTTATCGCCAGGTTAAAAGGAAGGAGCAGATTGTCGATGTTTGTCGGCCTGTTCCTTGTATCTTTGAATCACTGATTCCAAATTTGTTTTAAGTTCTTCTTAGAGTCGTGATATAGTTCGAAGATAATGTTCCGCAGGATGATTAGTTCCTACATGGATTGAGTTGAATCAAGGATGTCGTCCATAAATGGTTTCGAAGAATGAGTTGAGTTATTATAAGCAAATTCGGCCAATGGTAACCATGTGGTCCAATCTTCTTGTTGGGAACTGACATAAATTCAAAGATATTGTTCGAGGATTTGGTTAACTCTTTCTGTTTGACCATTGGTTTCAGGGTGATAGGCCGTGGAGAGGTTCCTCGTGATATTGAGTTGTCGACACAGTTGGGCCCAGAATGTGGATACAAACAATGAGCCTCTATCTGAAATAATATCATTCAGTAAGCCGTGTTTGGAAAATACATATTCTAGAAACAATTTTGACAAATCTTCTGCTGTAGCAGTAGTAGTGGTTTTAATGAAAATAGACATTTTTGAAAATCTATCTACTATTACTAATATAGCATCAAAAACATTAGAAAAAGGAAGTTGAGAAATGAAATCCATCGATAAACATTCCCAATGTTTAGAGGGAATAGGAAGTGGTTGAAGCAACCCATGCTTCCGGTGACGGGGAGCCTTATTCCTATTACATTCGTAACAAGCTTTTATATAGGCCTTGATTTCCCTGGTCATACCTGGCCAGAAGAAATCCCTCGCTATTTACTGGTAGGTTTTATCAACCCCAAAATGACCAGCTAATGGAGAATCATCTCGACTTTTGAAAATCCATAATTTTATCTCATTGTTGTTGGGTATGACTACTCTACCTTCGAAGACTAATAGACCTGATTCAATACTAAATCTTTTGGCCCCTTGCTTTGAGAGTATTTTGTCTTTTAACCCTAAACAATATTCTTCCTTCGACTGAGCTTCAAGGATGTTGGATAGTGGATTTCGAAAAGATTGAATTGTCATCGAATTAAGTTGATGAGTCGTTAACATTGATTCATTGAAGATTGATTGCACATTTGCTGGGTTCTTGTCAGCAAATGCGTCCCCCCGCTGTGGGTAAACGTCGTCCCAACGTGACAAGATATCTGGGACAATGCAGTTTTTACCTGGGCGATAGGAAATAGAGAAGGAAAATTCAGACAAAAATTCAGCCCACCTGGCTTGACGCCTGGTTAACACTTTGGAAGACATGAAGTATTTAAAGCATTATGATCTGTTAAAATTTGAAAAGGACTATCTAGGCTGAGAAGAATAGAACACCATTTTTTAAGACAATGGATAATAGCTAAAAGTTCTTTGTCATGAATTTCATAATTTAATTCTGCTGCAATGAGTTTGCGTGACTCAAAAGCAACAGGATGAAACAAATTTGTTTCAGGATTTAATTGGGAGATGACCCCTGCAATAGCATAATCGCTTGCATCTGTCTCAACTATTGTTGAAGCAGAAGGATCAAAATGTCGAAGAATTGGGGCTGTGGTGAACGCCGTTTTTAGTGCTTCGAATTCCTTTCGTGCTGTAGAAGTAAAAACAAAAGGAATGTCTTTTCTAAGAAGAGAAGTAAGATTGGAAATAGTTTTAGAGTAATCTTTAATAAATATTCTATAGAAGTTTGCAAAACCCAAAAATCCTTGGAGCAATTTAATGTTTTTGGGCTCAGGCCATTCCAGGATTTTCTGGACTTTTTTGTCATCCATGACTAAACCGTCAGTGGACAACGTAGAACCCAAAAAATCAATTGATTTCACTACGCAATATAGGGGGTGGACTTGCTAGCAAGTCCTCAACCTGAACTGAGATGGAACTCAGATGGAACTCAGACTGAACTCATACTGAACCCAAACTGAACTCTACTTGAACACCCACCTAAAACTGTTCTGCTGAGTGGTGTTCATTCCTGATTGTATGGTTCCTTTATCAATAGCTCAATGTGTGTTCAATCTGTTGTGAGTTTGGGTCCAAGGTTGCGGACTCACTAGCAAGTCCGCCCCCCATATTGTGTGGTGTTTGAGGTGGAATTCGCATTTATTATACTTGGCGTAGAGACCATGATCTCGAAGACGATTTAGGACCTATCGAACATGATGAATATGTTCATCTAGTGTTTTTGAGAATATTAAAATATCATCTAAATAGACAACTACAAATTGTTCAATAACATCTTGAAATATGTCATTAACAAAAGTTTGAAAAGCTGAAGGTGCGTTACATAATCCAAAAGGCATAACTAAATATTCAAAACTACCAAATCTAGTGCGCATTGCAGTCAGTGGTTCATGACCTTCTGCAATGCAAATCAGATTGTAAGCGCCTCTAAGATCAATTTTAGAATAGAAATTATCACCATTTAAAAGGGTAAGAAGTAATGACATAGGAGGAACAGGATATGCATTCTTCTTAGTGACTGTGTTGAGCTTTCTATAGTCAACACACAACCTAAGACTACCGTCCTTCTTTTTTACAAAGAGGACAGGGGAGCTGGTTGGAGATTTACTGGCTCTGATGAAACCTTTGGCTACATTCTCTGCAATGTAGTCTCGAAGAACTTGAGATTTGTCCTTCGACAAAGAATAGACAGGACCTGCCGGAGGTACTGGGCCTATTAACTCTATTTGATGGTTGTAGGGTCGATGAGGTGGTTACTTATTGGCCTTGTGGATTGAGAAAACATCAAGGAAATCGTGGTAGATTTCCGGTAGAGTTGATTTAATGGCTTCAACGTTGATTTGGTCATCCTCTTCATCTTCAAGAGAATCTGTCGAGGGGATACCTGTATTGAGAGAGCAGAATTCAATTACTTCGAGGCAATTTAAATCCTCTTCGAGTGAAGTTATCGAGCAAGAAGGGTTAGCCAATTGCTCATTTAGAGAAAGATCAGATGCTTGCAAGTTATCTGGCAGAGATTTGTCCTCTAGCAGGACGTTGTCAGGCGGGTTGTTTAACTCCCTATTGACCTGCATTGAAAAATCAGAAATATACTTAGAGCGTGGGGTGATCAATCCCTTAGTCCAATAAATTTCGGGATTCCAATGCGTTAAAAAGTCATGGCCAAGAATGGTATTGTCCATCCTTGGGGCGTCCAAGACTGATAATTCCCACTCGAAGGGGGGAAAGTTCCGATAGTTGAAAACCCATAAAACTTTCTTACTTACCCAATATTTGGGTTTCTCTGATTCGACCAAATAGATTGGAGTTTGATCCACATCTGTAAATGTTAGTTGAAGCTTCTTGATAAAAGATAAACTAACAAAAGAAATTGAAGCTCCAGAGTCTATAAGACAACTGAAGGGGATATCCTCCTTAAAAAGAATGAATCTCAAGCGGTTTAAGGCAACTCCAGTCCTTAAGACATGGAGGTTCTGTGCACTGGGAGAGATAAGATAGTTTTCTTTTCACACAAGTAAACTATCTACTAGTTTTTTGACTTCAAACTAGTACCTTCTCTTTCCTTCAACTTTACACAGTCTTCCAACTTGTGCTTACCCCCACAATACATACATAAACCATTTTCTGCTCGTCTCTTCCTCTCAGCTTCTTTAAGTTCCCCTTTAGGATCCAGTACTTTGCTGATATCGCCTGGGGTCAAGCCTTTTGGTCGAGGTTTATCCTTTCCCTTATTGGGTTTGGATTGAGTCGAGGAGGATTGATTTGGTCGTGGGTGTGAAGAAGGTCCCGATTTAAAATTTAGGCCTTGAGATTTGTTGGCATATCGACGATGTTGAAGTTGTCCTTGATAAACGCCGTCAATTTCGAGGGTTCAATCCATTAAATCCGTTAAAGTAGTCATCTTCTGACCGTGAAGATTTAATTGATCCAGAATCCTCAAAGGAAGTCCTTTCTTGAAATGATACTTAAGGGCAGCATCATTCCAACCTACTTGAGTTTGAAGTGCTCTGAAGTTCGAGATATATTCAGAGGCTTTACCATTATCACTCATGCAAAGAAAATCAAGTTCAATTTCTGCGTTGTCAGTTTCATTAGGGTCCCCAAACAACATAAAAAGTTGGTCTTCGAACTTTTCCCAATTATTGATAAGTAAGTGGGTTTCTGTCGAAGAAAGCATGAGCAGATAATGTTCGAACCATCTTGCTGCTTTCCCGGCTAGGAATGAAGAAGCGTAAACAACCTTTGATCGGTCGCTGTTAAAGGTTTGAGGGTCATTATGGAACAGTAGCTTGCAGGTTTGCAAGAAGGGTTGAAATCTGTCAGGGTGATCTCCGTCGTATTTGTCAGGAGATTTCATAGAAGGAGTTTTGAACTTAGATCCCTCTGAAGACGTTGGATTTGAAAGGGTTTTCATGAAAAGTCTCATGAAATCTTCCAGAGAGTTAGATGGTCCAGGTTCTGAGGATTGGCCAGAAGGGTGATTGGCAGGGGCGGATGGTGCCTTGTGCATTGTATCCTCTCCTTCTTCTTCATCACTAGAATCCTCAAAATCTTGTGGGATGTCTTCTACAGATTGAACTGAATGTTGCCGTTCCCTAAGGTCGAGTGGTTCCAAAGAGTAAGTGCGGGAAACAGACCTTGTGGCTGTTGGCCTGCCCCTAGCGCGAGCTCTAGTAGTAGCGCCCGTAGGAGGAGTGCGTTGAACAGGTGCCATTTTAAAACTTTAAAAACACCTAAAAGGACGTAGTAGTGCAAAGAATGAGAACTACGGAGAATTGAATTATACTGTCACCGGACGACCTACGCACAAGGTTGAGGATGTTCCTGAAAGTGAGATGAGAGTTAGAAACTCCTTCGAAGCACAGAGGAATGATTTGAGGAAGTGGTTCGAAGATCACTTGAAGTAAGAGCTACAGGTTCGAGGTTCGTTCGAGAAGAATTATAAAATAGTTTCAAACGGTAATGGGAATTCTTAAGATCTCACGAAGGGTTGGTAACTCAATAGTCAAAGATTTAGGATTTAGAAATGAATATTGAGAAAATAAAAGAAAGATACAATAAAAATGATTTTAACTTTAAGGATATACCAATATTAATGTAAATACGAGTTTTATAATTTAATTCTAATGAATATCGAACCAGATACCCAACCCCTTTTATATCCTTTGTTCCCCCTTGCATTGACCTTCCTTCCATCGCACCATTCCCATTCCATTGACCATTACTAACATACACTTAGACCCTCTTCGCTAAATACCCGTCCATGCTCAATTTACCCCTTTTTAATTAATTAACAAAACTTTAATGAAAACTACTACTGTACTATTTCGTTGAACCTAGCGCTGTGCGTCGCTTATTGAAAAGGACTAAGGCACCCTATTGGAAGATTGACTAATTTAGATTTAGAGTTTAGGCTAGCGCAGTTAAATAGTAAGTACACAAAGGAAAATCGCAGTTGCTATGGAGAATTGCTTTCTGCGCTTCGAGTATAGATTTAGGACTCGATATTATTGATTTAATGAGCTGCTTTTGCCTCGAGTGTCACGTGGCGCATGACAACTGTAAACTACCAAGATTAAAATCAAATAAGAATCTGGGTTAGTTTCTTCTTATAAATAATTTTTTTACTTTAATTTAGACTTAATTATTATTTTTTTTAAACCATTTCAATAGGGGGTATCAAAGTTAGAACTTTTCCATTTTAAAATACCTCTTTTTTCAACCAAATCAACCATGATTTCTTTTAAAATATGCCATATTGTTACCCAAAAACACCTTTTTACTTAGAATTAATGTCAAGTTTGTGGCTTTCTTTTTGTGTTATAAAATACCTTTTAAATAATTACAAATTTCCAACTTTTACTTATCTATAAAATATTTATATAATTTTATTATTTGATAAAATATTTTATTTTAAATACATAAAATACATAATTTTATTCCCTTTTATGATTCCAATAAAGCATTATAACAATTTAATGGACTCCTGAGACAGCCTGGCTGACACTCCCTCACTCTAAAAAAACAAGAATCAAAAAATTCTATGATTTTTTCTTTTTATACTTTTTTAACAGAGTAGGAAGATTAGAAATTTCTTTTCCAGGTATCCATGCATCATGTTCAGACGATTTTTTTTTATATCTCAATAAATAGTCAATACCTCTTTCAGAAGTGATAATTCTATCATTGAGAATTTTATCAATTTCTGAAGTTTTGTGACTTCCTGAGGGTTTTTCTTAGGTCTTCTCCTTATTTTGGGAAATAAGTCACTGTTGGAAGTATAAGTTTTAAGCAAGGAAATGGGGAAAACATGATGCTTTCTATCATATGGAGAATACAATACACCTTCTGCTGAATTATCTCCAACCATTCTTTTAACAACAAATGGTCCCACAAAAGGATCTTTTAATTTGTTGTTTCCTTGTAGATTGAAATGAACAGTAGATATTAACACTTCATCACCCTTGTAAAATGGGTATTCATTATGGGATTTATCCCATCTTTTCTTTTCATATTCAAATGCCTTATAAATACAGCTTTGAGAATGTTTTCTGCATAGCTGTTGCATTTGCATAAAACACTTTAT
Organism: Hemileia vastatrix; assembly: GCA_030280995.1. Lineage (NCBI taxonomy): Eukaryota > Fungi > Basidiomycota > Pucciniomycetes > Pucciniales > Zaghouaniaceae > Hemileia > Hemileia vastatrix. The sequence goes on from JASXTE010000012.1 coordinate 8,185,961, forward strand.
ACCAGGGTGTGGTTCCAACTTTGGTGATTTATTATTGAGAATTTGAGCAGGAGTGTTTGGGAAATAACCTAACCAAAGCTCAAAAGGCTTTTTCTCAGTGACAGAATGAACAGTGCTATTATAAGCAAATTCAAGACCTGGCAATAAAGTAACCCAGTCATGAGTAAATCTGTTATTTTCTTTATATTCTAAATCAAAGGCACAATACCTTCTAATCATATCTTCCAGAGTTTGAATCATTCTTTCAGCTAGACCATCAGTTTGAGGATGATGGGCTGTAGATATTTTAACTCACAGCCACAAATATCCATTAAAGGCATCTGAAATTCAGATGTAAATTTTGGGTCTCTGTCAGAGATAATGGCTTTTGGAAATCCAACAATATTAAACATGTATGACCACCATAAGAAAGCTATTTATTTTATGGATACATCTTTGTGGGTGGGAATAAATTTTCACATTTTGGTGAATCTATCCACTATTACCCAACAAGAGTTATAACTGTCTTTTCCTGCTACAGGAAGACCAGTGAAAAGATCCATGTTAATGATTTTCCAAGGAGTATCAGGTGCTTCAATATGTTGTAACAATCCTGCTCTTTTACCTGTCAATCTTTTAGATTTTTGAAAAGAATCACAAGATTCAACATATAATTTGGTGTCCTCAGACATATTAGCCCACCAAGCAGTTTTTTTAATTCTGATTATGGTTTTCTCAAGATCAAAATGTCCTGCTAATATGTCATCATTACAAAGTTTTAAGATGGTTTCTCTCATGGAAGTAGGAATAAAAATGACAATTGTAAATTTTCTCCTGTAAGAAATATAACCATCTCCAATGGAAAACCTTCCCTTACTCAAAGTATTTTGGTACTTTGGAGGAAGAGTTTTTATCAATTCTTGAATAGAAGCATTCTTTGGATCATTCAAGATTTTAAATAATTTATTTAAATCAGAATCTTTATCCTATAAATATAGATTTAATTGCAATAATTCCTCTTCCATATCAACAATATATATACCATGTATATGTACTGTATCATCTTCAGGTACATGAGCTGGATTAGATACATCATTTGGAAGAGGTAATCTAGACAACATACCTACCTTTAAATGAATATTTACAGCGCTGTGAATAATAGTCATTCTACCTCTATATTCTTGAACAGCAAGTTGCCATCTAAACATGTGTCTATTTGGTGTTTTCAAGTTCAAGAGTGATTTAACAGCACTGCAATCAGTAACTAATTCAAAATTTTGATCATCTAGATAATAATTAAACTTTTTCTAAAGCCCATACAACTGCTAAGAACTCTAATTGAGTGGCACCATACTTCAATTCACTCCTTCTCAAGGTTCTTGAAATATAAAAAATGACTACTTCTGAAATTTTATCATTAATAATTTGTTTTTGGTGTAGAGCAGCTCCAAGTCCAATAAAACCTGAATCTGTATAGAGGACAAAAGGCTTATTAAAATCTGGAAGGGCAAGGATTAGAGCTGACATAAAAACATTTATTTAATGAATCAAAAGCCTTTTTGGTATCCTCATTCCATATATAAGCCACATCTTTTCTAGTCAATTTGGTAAGTGGTAGGGCTATGACTTGATAATTTTTAATGTATTGTCTAGAGTAGCCACACATTCCCAAAAAACTTTGTATTTCCCTTACAGAAGTTGGTGCTTTAAAATTCTGGATAGCAGAAACTTTACCTTGGTCTACACATATTTGTATGCCAGAAACTACATGAGCTAGGACTTTCAGGGATTGAAAGCCAAATTTACACTTTTTCAAGGATAGAGTCATATTAGTTTCATCCATTTTCTGGAAGACTCTTCCTAAGTGTTAGATATGTTCATCAAAAGTTTTAGAAAAAACTATGATTTCATCAATAAAAACCATTAAACATCCTTCAATGATTTCCTGATGAAATGTGTTATCCATTACTTTTTGGAATTCTGAAGGGGAATTTTTAGGGCCAAAGGGCATCCTAACATATATATAAATTCCCATATGAGTTGCAATTAGCAAAAAATTTTGGGAGGAATTTTCAACAGGTATTTGATGATAACCTTTATTACCATCCAGACAGCTTATGAATTTCACACCTTGCGAGGTAACATGTATAGAGCTAATTCTGGGAAAAGGGTAAATATCATCTACAGTATAGGTATTTAAAGCTCTATAATCTCCACATAGCCTAACTTTATCTTTCGCATAGGAGTTCAAAACTGGAGAGATGACACAACATTTAAGTTTATCATCCACTTTTTCATTAATATTCATACTTAATAAAGTTGAGATATTATCTTCAATATCATTTCTCTTTGTGGGAGAAGCAGTATAAGGTTTTTTCTTTAGGATAGGAGGTATTTCATTTAGATTACAGGATAAAGAAATTTTCATTTCATAATTAACCAATCCCAACACATGGGAACGATGAGAAAAAGCCATAGGGAAAGATGTAATCAAGGCAACTATTGAATCTTTAATATCATTAGTTAATTGATCACCAAATGAAGCTGTGTCTCTTTCAGACAATAATCCATCCATTTCTTCTGTTTGTCTACCCTTAAATTGGATCAATGAATTACAAGATTTTAATAAGGGTGCAGAATGCTAATTAGAGGAAGAAATTTTAATTTTAATTTTCCCATTCATTCCCAAGGTAAAACAATCGTTTGCAGGATCTAATTTAATTCCAAACATGGTTAAAATGTCATTTCCCATAATAAACCAATTGCTTAAATTATCATTTTTCATCACAACAAATTCACAAATAGCTCTTACAAAACCACCATTATATTTAAAGAACACAGTGGTCTTGTATTTGCTAGTGGGACATAAAACAGAACCATAAACTTTCCATTTTTCAGATGTTATAGATTAAAATTTGCTTTGATAATTTTTATCCACTGATGCTAATGCTTTCTCAGACACTACACTTCCTCCAGCACCAGAGTCAATAATAACCTCAACATTTTTACCATTTATAATAACTGGTGCTCTCAAGTGTGATATTAAAATTAAACTTTCAGTAATATCCTTTATTATTTCAGCATTCTCTACAGATGATAAATCAACATCACAATTTTCAGACTAATTATCCAAATATTGGATATATTTTTCTAAGACTAGAAATTCTTGAGAAGACTCATGGTCATAAGAGATATTACTATTACAGTCACTAGAGGAATCATCAAGATCAGATTGAGTATTTTCAGATTCTTCAGTTTGTTCACCAAGATAAATTTTCTTGTCACAAACATGTACTTTCTGTCATGGTTTGTTACATTTAAAACAAGTGTTTGTTGCATATTTCTTTGGTTCAACTGGGGCAGAGGGTTTACCAGTTATGTCTGGAAGTTTTGTTGAAGGCTTCTTCTGGTCATGATAAGATTTAAAAGGATAATTCCTTGGTTCATATCTATGATTAAGTAGAAATTCATTACAGATATTAATAAAGGAAGGATTTTCTTTCACATGCTCAGTCCTTGCCACAATCAAGTCTCTCAGAGAATTTGGCAATTTATAGAGAATTTTGTCTCTCCAAATATCATAATCCATTTTTGGATCCATTGCCTTGAGAATTTCTGATATTTTCATGAGGAAAAAAATAGGTTTTTCAGGAGAGGAGGATGCATGTTTAGCAGTCTCATATAATCTCTGTTGAGCAAGTCTGAATTTTGAACCACCAAATTGATTTTCAATCAATGTTTTCCACTCTTTCCAAGTATTGTGATGATTTTCCAATAAGACAGATTCATACCACATTAAAGCTACATTGGAAAATGAAGAAATTAATTTAGAAACAGTCTCTTAGTCTGGCAGTTTATAGGAATTTTTTAGATTATCGATTCTTTGGACAAAGTGTTGCCAGTCAGATGAAGATTCACCATCAAAAGTGGGATACTGATCCAGTTTAGGCCAATATTTCTGGCTACTGGGATGGTCCCTATTTTGATTAGAATTATTTAACATTAATAATTCTTGAAGTTTAGCCAGGTGTTCATAAATTTCATTATTTACAGAAAAAGTTGGTTCATGACCATTAAAAGATTTTTTTCTTGAAGAAAAAGATTTTAAAGACTCATTTTCAGTTTTTCTAATGGCTGAAATATGGGGAAGAAAAGTGCTGCTTTTCTCAGGCCTCTTTCCTTTATTCTTATGCAGCTTATGGGCAGCATTTTTATCTACACCATAATTTTTGAAAGTGAAGACAGATAATTTTTCCTGTAGATCAGACAAATAACTTCTTATCCTTGGAATTTCAGACATCTGGTCATTTATTTTTGCAAGGGATAAAACATTTCTGCCCTCAAAAACTGTGTTTTTGGCACTCAGAGCTTGGAAATCATTTTTCAGATTTTTCAAATAATTTTTTAGAGACTCAATTTAACTTTTCAATGAATAATTCTCTTCAATAAGGGGTTTTAACTCACTCAAAGTTTAATGCAGATGAATATTTTTATCTGAGATAGATCTATGATCACTTCTTATTTGTTTTTTCTGGCTAAGAATAATATTCAAAGTTTCTTTGATTTTAAAATAAGCTGTATTTTGTACAGAAGAGCTCACTTTAAAATGTAAGTGAAAATTATTCAATCTATCACTCTCATGTACTAATACATCTATCAAATTTTTGTCTTTTACAACATTAAAATCAAGTGTATCTTTCAATATATCCTCAGAAGTTTTCTCAAACAAGGTATAGACTTCAGGTGAAACAGAATTATTTATAATTGCAAGAGAAGGATTAATTAAAGAAGTAGAAGTTAAATCTAAAGGTTTATCAAATGATATTTTACTAATTACATCATTAGGGCTACTCATTAAAGGAGGTTGTTTCTTCATAGGTTTAACTGTTCTTTCACCATTATCCACAATATTGCCTGTGGGAGAAGATTTGTTATTATAGATACCAACATGTTTAACAAACAGATTGCTTACCATGGTAAGGGAGGAAATTTCCCCTGTGCCTTCTTTCTTATGCCTCCATGATATGGATGGGCCAGAGGAGGTTGATGGTAAGTTTGTGTCCTGGATGGGCCAGGGTGTTGAGCTGCTAGCTGCTGAACATTCTTCTGGTAATGGTTCATCAGGTAGTCTCATTTCAACTGTTCCACTTGTAGAGTGTTTTGATTTTGAGTGAAAGAGCTGGGTGCCTGATGAAGCTGAGACTGAGAGGCTGGGAAAAGAGGAGGCTGAACCTGCTTGTGATTTAAGAGCTCCTGCATCTGTTTCCAGAGTGTGTCCACTCTTGCCTTGTACTTCATGATTTCTGCCTTCAGTTCTTTTATGTGGCTGGAAAGATTGTTTATTTGTTGTGTCAGAGGGATATTTTTTATTTTTATACCCTTTAAGGAATTTTCCTGATTGATCTGAGGCTTTACTTCTTTCAGACTAGTTTAGTGAGGGGGGTTTGCCACTTCTCCTGACATTTCTATGTCCTGAAGAGTATGAAGGTTTTTTGTCAGCTAAAGAATTATTTTAAGTTAATTTTGAAGAACCTACAGATTCATTATCAACATCCACATCAATTTCATCAACATGAAGATTATCCATGCTGTTTGTCAAACTACTGGACATAAAAACTCTGAACAAAAAATCAAATGGATTTAATGGTGTAAATTAATTAATATTTTCAAAATAAAAATGATCAAATGATTTATTTAAAATAATTTAAATTTTTATTCAAAAATCAATTAATCAATAAAAATGTAACACAAAAAATATGCAATTACAAATTCTTTTATTAAGAGATAACAATAATTATTATGGGACCAACCAAAAATAATTAATACCAAAATATTTTGGTAATATTGCGACTAAGTACTGAGTAATATTATGGTCAACCAATAATATCAAATTTTAAATAAAAAAATTGATTTAATAATCCCTTTAATAAAGTATTCATCTTCTAGGACTAAGAGAGTAACTCTATTATGGTCAACTAGGAAAAAAAAATTATTTAAAAAAAAATATAGATCACTTACACTCAGTGACTCAGCAAAATAGCCAAGGCACTGTTATTGAAATAAAAATTCAATAATATAGTTGATAGGTGCCAAGATTAACTTACTATAGTGATCAAGAAATCACATGAAAATATATATAAATTAATATTATATAAACCTAAAAAGTCGAAACCAAGTTCAAAACACAGTTGCGGATAAAAGTTTGACTATTTCACGCTAGGTGGTCCCTGCGTTGAGTCAATTGTTGAAAGTCATTGTCCTTGTTTTGAAAGGACCTCAGTTGTTGTTTGGTTGTCTAGAAGAAGGAGAAGAAGAAGAAGAAGAAGAAGAGAGGAGGAAGGAGGAAAGGGAAAATAAAAGAGATAAAAATAAGATAATAATAATATAAAAAACAAAAGATTAAAGAATTATTTAAGGCAACCAACAACAACTTTTGGGACTATTGACAAGACAATTTTAATGGTTTAAAAGGTATTTTGATCACATAAGTATTTTTTTATTCTGCTTAAATATCAACTGTAATTACTAAAAGACTTAAAGCAACCTTAGATCTATTTATAAAATATTTTTTATAAGACTTGTAGTGTCTAAAAAAATAATAAAGTATTTAAATTGATATAAGTAATGTAAGTGATGGCGGCCAAAGGGGACTTAAAAGGCCTTTTTATAGGAAAGGAGACCTCTGAAGCGCCATAATAATGTATATACAAAATATTAATAATGTGAAACAAGATGTCACCGGACGACCTACGCACAAGGTCGAGGATGTTCCTGAAAGTGAGATGAGAGATTTAGAAACTTCTTTGAAGCACAGAGGAATGATTCGAGGAAGTTATTCGAAGGTCACTCAAAGTAAGAGCTACAGGTTCGAGGTTCGTTCGAGAAGAATTATAAAATAGTTTCAAAGGTAATAGGAATTCTTAAGATCTCACAAAGGGTTGGAAACTCAATAATCAAAGATTTAGGATTTAGGAATGAATATTGAGAAAATAAAAGAAAGATACAATAACAATGATTTAACTTAAAGATTTTACCACTATTAAATGTAAATACGTTTTATAATTTAATTCTAAGGAATATCAAACCAAATACCCAACCCTTTTATATCCCTTTATTCCTCCTCGCATTAACCTCCCTCTCATTGCACCATTTCCATACCATTGACCATTACTAACATACACTTAGACCCTCTTCGCTAAATATCCGTCCATGCTCAATTTACCCCTTTTTATTAATTAACAAAACTTTTAATGAGAAATACTACTGTACTATTACGTTGATCCTAGCGCTGTGCGTCCCTTATTGAAAATGAGTCTAAGGCACCCTATTGGGAGATTGACTAATTTAGATTTAGAGTTTTAGGCTAGCGCAGTTAAATAGTAAGTACACAAAGGGGAATCGCAGTTGCTATGGAGAATTGCTTTCTGCGCTTTGAGTATAGATTTAGGACTCGATATTATTGATTTAATGAGCTGCTTTTGCCTCGAGTGTCACGTGGTGCGTGACAGATGCCCGGGTATAAGAATCGCGAGCTCTGTTGAGCTTGAGCCATCTTCTCACACTAGTTTCCCTTCTTCTATATATATATTTTCTTCCTTATTTATTAATTTCCCTTTTATAATGAATTGCCCTACTCCCACACCTACACCTCTACACCCTAAAGCGGATGGGAGAATGATTACGCAACAATTTTCCCAAGCTTGCACGGCTTGTGAAAGCATGGAATACTTCTGTGTTGAAAGTACGGCGACTCGAGGCCCTCTCCAGAAATGTGAGTTTTGCCGTTGGCAACGAGTGGTGTGCGATGCGTTGACAAAGAACGCAGAGATCAAACAACGGTTTACCAAGACCAAGTTTTGGGTAATCCCTAAAACAAAAGAGGTGGTCGAAGACATTTGGGATGTCTTGGTTGGAGATGAACAATCGGTGGGGGAGAATGATAAGGAGCTCAATAAGGAGATCACAACCTGGGTAACCCAGGCCACGAGTTTGAAGCGGGGTGTTGAAGAAGAGGTCGACAAATTGGTGGAGGAAGATGAAGATGAAGTCCCTGTTCCAGGGCCGGCACCCAAGAAACGACGGGTGGTCATCAAAGATGACAAGGAGGAAAGAGAAGCAGAGGTAGAGGTGGCGCCAAGGTTATTCTTAGAACCTGACCCCATCTTCGAAGTAAGCTTTTGGTTGTTGTTGTTTTTTTTTTTTAAGGATGAGGTTACTGATAAGTTTTGTTTAGACATCAAATACCATCGAAGACCCAATTGGGGAGCCTGCGTCGCTTTTGCCAACTGAGGCAAACCCTCCGGTCACGGGTGGAAACGAAGAACCTGAAGACACACTGGACCAGGTGTGGTCGAAGAAACCTTGTCAAGGTCGATGAGTAAGGTTCGCAGAAAGTTGTGTGGGGAGGTTGACACAATTATCGACGCTGCTTCCTTCGACGTGGCAGAGGAACTCTTGGAGATTGGAGAGGTGGCTCCGGTAGGAGAGGAGGAGGTATTTGAGAAATACAGGAAGTAGATAAGGGTAGTTTTGGAGAAGATGAAAAGATTGGTTTGAGAAAAATTAAAAGAGAAAAATTTGAAATGAAAAGGAGAGATGTAAAGAAGTAGAAAAGTAGAATTGTATTTTAGTTTTATTTTATTTTATTTTATTTTATTTTATTTTATTTTATTTTATTTTATTTTATTTTTTATTTTTTATTTTTTATTTTTTTATTATTGTAGGTGAATATTATTATTTTTTATAAGATTTAGGAGAGAGAGAAGAAAAAAGAAGTTTTAAATAAAGTTTTGCTTTAGAATTTGAAAGGAGAAATTTAAATAAGAAAGAAAGAAGTTATTTAATTGAAGGAAGTTTTAAGTTTTAAAAGAAAAAATTAATGTAAGAAAAGAGAGAGAAAAAGAAATGGTTGGTGATTGAGATGAGTTTGTTGAATTGAGAATTTAATGAAAGAATAATTTGTTTTTTTTTGCGAAAAGTTGTTGATTGATTTTTTTTTTTTTAGGAAATTTTAGTTGAAAAGAGAGGAAGAAGAAAGAAAAGAAAAAAAACAGAATTTAGAATTTAAAGAGAATTTGAAAAGAGGAATCATTTGTTTGAAGAATTTTTATAGGGAGATTTAGAGGTTGAAGTTAAGTTCGAGGAAATGGTCATGTTGTACAAGATTTGATTGTTCAAAGGAAAGAAAATTTTAAAGCGAGAATAAATTTTAGGGAAAGAAAATTTTACAGAGAATTTTAAATTTAAGAAAAGAATGTATTTAGAGAATTGAAAAAGAAAAAGAGAAAGAAAAATATTTAGAGAGATTTAAGAGTTTTTTTATTTTATTTTATTATTTATGTTTGTTCTATTTATTTTATTTTATTTTATTATTTATATTTATTCTATTTTATTTAATTTTAATTTTTGATTTTATTTTTAGTTGGTTTTGGAGGAAATTTTATAGAAGGAGAAGAAAGAAAAAGAAGAGAAAAAAAGAAAACAAGGCTAAGAAATTTAAGAGGTGTTTTAGATTTTTTACGAGAAAAAGAAAGAAAGAAAAAGAAAAAGAAAATTTAAAATAGGGGGTGTCAGTTCTGGCAAATCGGCACTTACAAATTGGCACTTAAATTTGACCAAATCTGCACTTAAATAAGTGCGGATTTCCAAAACACACTAGCCCCAATACTGGTGGATTTTAAAATGAAATAAGTCACATATTTCACTCAAATCCGCACTTTCTCAACCAAAAGTGCTGATTTCACCATCAAGTCCCATTTCACTGATTTGTCAGCATCATCCCATTCATACGCAGCACTCCGCAGCATAACACTTCATAACTCAAAACATCGTACATCACTTACATCTTCATATCATATCATATAAGAGTCATGCCTTCCTCACTTTCAAATCGTGATAAATTACATAAAGCAATGACTTTCATGGCTCTTGAACTGCTCTTGGACTCTGATTCTGATTCTGATCTAGAAGAAGATTTTGTCGTTTTATCAAAAATGGCCACGAAACGTTACCTTCTTCCCAGAAAGCCTCAAGTACTTCATACCCCCAAGTACACCATCCAAACACTTCTTAACCTATCTACACCCAGTTTTAGACAGCTGTTCAGGACTTCTCAGGAATGTTTCCTTAAATTGCTTGAGCTTATTCAGGATCATCCCATATTTCACAATAATTCTCAAAAAGAACAACGACATCCTTCAATTCAATTGGCCATCACACTATGTCGTTTGGGTTCAAATGGTAATGGAGCCGCTTTGAAACGTTTAGAAAATGTCTTTGATTTAGGGTATGGTTCAGTTAACACTTATACCAAACGATGTATCACTGCCATCAACTCCTTGGAATCTCAACTTCTCACCTGGCCAACAAAAGAAGAGCGACTTGAATCATCTCAGGTTATGCAAGCAGAGGGCTTTCCAGGATGTATTGGTTTTGTTGATGGTACTACTATTCCTTTGAGCCAGAAACCTGCTTAAGGTGGAAACAATTACTTTGACCGTAAAAAGAGGTAGATTATTTTTAACTCCTTTCATCCTCCTTGAAACTAACACAAACAAATATATCTTCTTTATAGATATTCAATTAACGTTCAGCTTATATGTGACGTAAACAAAAAATTTATATCATTCTTCGCTGGCTATCCTGGCTCATGTCATGACTCCTACGTCTTCCAAAGAATGCATATTTCAAATGAACCTGAAAAATTCTTTGATGAAAATCAGTATCTTCTTGCAGATTCTGCTTATGTGAATGGAAAGTATGTACTTCCTGCTTTTCGGGAAGCAGCTTCAGAAGACAGTCAAAATGCCAAATTCAACAATCATTTGGCAAAGTCAAGAGTCCGTATTGAACATTCTATTGGAATCTTGAAAGGCCGTTTTTCTAGTTTAAGGGAATTAAGAAGTCCTCTTAGAAATAAATCTGAAATGGAGGCGGTGATCAACTGGATTCTGTGTTGCACTATACTTCATAACCTACTTGCTGACCTCAAAGATCAATGGTTAGAGCTGTATGAAGATGAACAAGTTGATTCACCTCCGACTATATCCAACACTTCTATTTCTCAATCAACTAGTATAAGGGCGAAAATTCTTCCAATAACACTCCAACATTTTTCAACGCAATTTTAATTTTTTTTTCTTTCTCTTCAAATTATCAATTTGCATGTATTATTCACTGAGAATGGTAAATTTTTTTGCATATTTTTTTGGTTTTTGAATTTGCTGTTAAAGTCTTATTTTTTTCTCTCTGTGTTTTCTTTCATCAACTCAACATGAAATCGCATATTTTCAGCAAACGCATATTTTTTCAGTCACTCTCTTTTTTTTCTTCACTCATATCCGTTTTCTCCTCTCTTCCTACATCACTCAATCAATTTCACTTATATTTCTTTTTTCTCAACTCATCTCTCCAGGTAAGTCATTTTATTCTTTTTACTTAATTTTTTGCTACTTTTTTTTTTTTTTTTTGGTTTTTTGGTTTTTTTTTTTTTTTTTTTTTTTTTTTTTTTTTTGTAAACAGTTGTTTTTAAATTTATAGGTAAAATTAACCTTTTTTTTCTCTCTCTTTCTCTCCCTCTTTTCTCTCTTTATCCCCCCTTGGCCTGGTCTTTTTCCCACCTTTACCCTCTCCTTGGAATGGATAAATCCCCCTTTGGCTGCCTTATTCCCCCCTCCTTGGCTCACTCTAACCTCCCTTTTCTCCCTCTTTGGTCTCATCTCTCCCTTTCTCCCCCTTCTTGGTCTCCTCATTCCACTCCACCCCCCACCAAATCCCCCAAATCCTCCCACCAAATCCCCACCAAACCCGCCTCTAACCCCCCCTCCTATCCCCCTCAAAACTCCCCCAAATCCTCCCTCATATCCCTCCTACCCCCCCCTTAACCTTCACTTAACGATTCGTTAACGAATCGTTAAGTTATTGAACGATTGCACCCAATTGTTCATTAACTTAACGATTCGCTAATGAACGATTGCAGCTAATCGTTCATTAACTTGACGATTCGCTAATGAATCGTTAAGTTAACGAACGATTGCAGTGAATCGTTTGTTAACTTAACGATTCATTAGCGAATCATTAAGTTAATGAACGATTAGCAGCTATCGTTCATTAACTTAACGATTCGCTAACGAATCGTTAAGTAAGTTGGAGGGGAGGTTAGGGGGGTTTAGAGGGACGTATTGGGGGGGTTTCAAGGGGGATTTGGAGGGGGGTTGGAGGGGGTTTGGAGGGGGTGAAAGGAGGTGGATTGAAGGGGGTGTTTGGGGGGGTTGCAGGGGGTTTGGAGGGTGATTTGCAGGGGGGTTTGGAGGGGGATTTGGAGGGGGATTTGGAGGGGGGTTTGGAGGGGATTTGGAGGTGGTTTTGAAGGGGCGATTTGGGGGATTTGGAGGGGGGATTTGGGGGATTTGGTGGGGGGTGGAGGGGGGGTTTTACAAGGGTTTTTGGGAGGTGGGAGAGGGCTTTGGAGAGGGGAATTTAGGGGAATGGGGAAGTGTTAAAAAAATTTAACAGTTTATTGATTTTTTTTTTTTTTCTGATTTTTTTCTTTTAATTTTAGAGAAAAATATTCATTAAGTTCAAGTGAAATAAAAAAAATTCTCATTAGTCTTTTGAGGAATTTTTATTTTTTAATTTAAATTAAGTGAGTTTTTTTTAATGTATAATTTTGGGTGTTTGAAAAGTAACAAATTTTTAAGTAGAAAAATACATGACTTTAACTTCAGATTCCCCACTTACCTCACTCTCATCATCTTTAAATTCAGCTTCTTTTCAATCATCATCTAAAACATTGTCAAAAAATGAACATTATCGAAATAAAAGAAATTATAAAATAAAAATTCACTTGGATCAATTATTTGGCCATATTTCAAAAATCAAGTACTATAAAACTAAAGTTGAAAGAAAAAAAAATATCCAAAAACGTTACCTGAAACTGGAGGTGATGAAGTTAAAGCTGTTATTAATAATACTTTCAAACCTCAATTTATTTACGAAAACCATTCTTTTAATGGTTTAAAAGATGAATCATTTAATCAACTCTGCGATCTCATCATAACACTCTATCAAATGGCTTTGGCTCGCTATGGTAAGGTAAACTCTTACAGTTGCCTTGCTGTAAGCAGAATCCGGAGGAGATATGTGGATTTAGCTGAAAACCCCGTCCTTCCAATAAAAATAACAAAATGGGAATTCTAAATCACTAAGCTAACCAGTCTACTTGGATCTGTTTGATAAAAATAATGAAACTCTAAAATAATTAACGCTTATTGAGATTTAAATAAAAGTGGCTGTTGATAAAAGAAATACTGATAACAACAATTAAGGTGTACCAGTGAAAGATCTGAAAAGATTGACTTTTATGTTTTTATAATAATTTGAATTTTTATGAGACAGCAATAATCAAGTCCCAGTGAGAAAAACCTTTCTAAAGATACCCTGTATGAAGTGTGATTTAAATTGTTGAGTAGTATTTCTAAAATGTTAAATATAAAAATATAAAGTTATAAGGGTATTACAAATTTATTTAATTTGTTGAGTAATAAAAAATGAGACCGTGGTGGTCAATGATTAAGCTGTATGATGTGTCCCCCCCTCTCAATTTCGAGTTTGAGAAGCGCTTAAGTATTCCTAGTCACGTGCCTAAGTTTTCCCCTCCAGAGCTCTTCCAGAGTCAATCCGGAGCCCATACGGAGTCCGTACGGAGTCCGTACGTAGTCGAAACGGAGTCCGTCTGGACTTCCGGACTCAATTAGAACCTTAAAACTATAATAAAAAATCTAGAAAAATTACACATAATAGAGCTACTTCCCCTTTACATAGCAAACTAATTTTCGTAGTCTGCGCAGCTCTAATTACCCCGTGAAAATTCATCGAAGTTAAGTAATTTCTGAAAATGTAAATATTTCTATAAAACTTCATAATTCATTTAAAAATATAAGAAAAATAGTAAAAATTCTGGGAAAATTTCCCCAAGGTTCTTGAGTGACTTGACTTGATACTTATAAATTTTTCAGACCGTAAAAATAAGTTTTCTCCGTAAAATAAATTGTTTTTGTGTAGGCATTTGCTCGTGACCAATTTCTTCATATTTAAAACTCAAATAAATTAAATAAAACCCTTTTATATATAAAAAAATAATAACGCCAATCTTGCACGCCGTAATAACTCCATTTACGTACTTAGGTGCCGTACTAAACTTTAGGCTACCACATCCTCCCTCCAATCGAGAATGTCCCCATTCTTAAAACTTTGCATAAGTGGTCGAACACAATATTCATCTTTAACCTTCAACCACCATCTTCTTTAATCAACTATAAAATTCATCTTCATCAATATGTCTTCCAAAGAACTTGTCGCTCCATGTGAACTCTGCGCTCAATACCAGGTACCTTGTTTAATGTCCAACCCTAATCTTCCTGGCAGAACAGCTTGCGACTTATGCCGTGTGAAAAAAGTCAAATGCGACCGGCCAATAGTTCCTTCTAAAACAAACGTATATTTAGGACCAGCAGCTCTCCCTGATCCCTCAACTTCTAAGAAGCGATCAAAAATTCCTGTCTTCTTAAAACGAATAAGATCAAAAACAGCTTCAAAAGTTCAATCTTCATCAGCGGATCCCGGCCTAATTTTGCCTTCACAAGATCCTAATCCTATAACGCCAGTACCCCCAACTAACTTTGCTGAGACTATGTTTCCTGGCTCTAAATGTAAGACCCTATTTATCTTACTAAAAAAAAACTTTTAATCAAAATTGACTAAACCTATGACTTAATAACATATTTGAACTTCTAGCTGTCGAAATAACCAACACTGATGATGTTGGTAGAGTGAAGACGGACTATATCAATCATTACCCAAATTTTCATCGCTATCTTTTTCTTGACTTTACTAATGAGTTGAAACAAAAAATGCTGGCCTATTTTCAAGAAACTCCAGCTAATAAACATGAAGACCTCATGAAAAGAAGAATTTTAATGCAAAGCTTTGATAATGATGTTGAACAATTTCAAAGAAATTATCTTTTCTAACAGTATAACTTGATAAAATTTTGTTTTTGCTTGGTCTTCTTAAACTTTCAACATAAATGATGTTTTCTTTCTTCTCTGGCTTGATATAACATAAAATAAAATAATATAAATCTTGTGATGATTCCACTACTGAGAGCAAGGTTTGAATCCCTTCAGACTTCCATATACCAGTCTTCCTTCTTGTCACAGCATTGAGAGAGTGGATCTTCCTATGAGCCGAATACTCCTGATTCCAACCTCATAGGGCCCCCCACTGAGCCGAACTCTATGATTCCAATCTCGCCATAAGGTCCTCCAAGCTTCACACCAAAAAAAAATGGCCTAACTATGAGGCACTAAAAAAATCATTCCCTAAAATCCAACTACCATCCTAACTTCTGATTCCTTCATCACAATTTTCAAACTTTGCTATACAGCAAACCCATAAAATACTTTTGCCAGGCTTCCAATAATAATATTAACTTTAGACCATGTTAAAGCGCCACAAATTTTACCTAATTAACCATTATGCTTTCTTTAGCATCATCACCACCTAAAATTTTAACCTCCTAAAGCTATCAGCACCCAATTCCAGAAATAATTGAATAACCAGTTTAGAGTCTTAGTGGACAGTGATAAATTAAAAGATTGAATTGAGTTATCCAAACAAGATTGACATTCCAATTTAAAGTCTTGGTGGACCAAACATATAATCGATTGCCAGTTTATGGTCTTGGTGGACCAAAGATCGTTTAAGTGCATAAATATCTTGATATATTCCTAAGTAAGGCCTAGGCTTGACCAAAGATTGAATAAATTTGATAATCCAGTTTAATGTCATAGTGGACCAATGAATGTTGAATTATCCTGCAGATATTAATTTTCCAGTTTAAAGTCATAGTGGACTAAACAATGAATGAACTACCAGTTTAAAGTCATGGTGGACCAAACATTTAATCGATAAGAAATCCAGTTTAAGGTCATGGTGGACCCAACACTAGATAATAGTCCAGTTTAAGGTCTTGGTGGACCTAACATTTGATCGATAAAAAAAAACTTTAAAAAAATCCGTCTCCAAAAATATCCATAAAATCTTGAATCATCCTTGAAATTCCGTTTAAAGTCTTGAAATTTAGCCAGTTTAAAGTTTTGGAGGACTAAACAATGAATGAACTACCAGTTTAAAGTCATGGTGGACCAAACATTTAATCGATAAGAAATCCAGTTTAAGGTCATGGTGGACCCAACACTTGATAATAGTCCAGTTTAAGGTCTTGGTGGACCTAACAACTTCTCTATCCTTGAACCCAGATTTTGCCACCAACTTTCTTCATCCTAGTTTCAAGTTTTCTTCTTCAAAAAAAATATCTCCTAACAAGATGAAAACTTCTGACTTCATTGCTTCAGCTGATCAATCTTGCAAATACTGTGCCTTCACCCATAGGGAATGTATCTTCTCTTTTAACTGGCAAAAGCACACTTATAACAGGGCCTGTTTATCCTGCTATGAGAAGAAAAGAAGATGTTCTGGCTTGAACTGTGGTTCTTTCCCCATCACTGCTACTAGCTTCGCCGCCTTCTGCAAACCTCTTCCTTCTTCTTCACCTTCTACTCCACCCCCTATTCCATCAACCTCTAAAGATCCCATCCCTTTTTCTCCATCAGCCTATTTAAATCTTTCTCCATCACCTAATCCTCTGGGTCCTTCTCTCCAATCTAGACTTGCTGCTACTCCCCCAAGAACTCTTGCTGCTCCCAGGGCCATGCTTCAACCTTCTAACAATTCTTCTCCTTCTTCCAACATCTTGAAGCACAAAAGGTCCTATAATAGCCAGCAGTCTTCATCTTCTCTTGTATCATCCAAAAGGCCCAGAACATCTACTTCAAACACCAAATCCAACACCAGTCCTCCTCATCTATCAAAAATAAAAAATCCTTTTCTAAACATAAAAAATCCCACTCCATTACCAAGTAAGCCATTTATCTATGATCATGATAGTGTTGACACAGGTTAGTTGTCTCTTTTTATTTTCTTAATCTTCAGGTTTTAATTTGCTGATATTTTAATTTGATAAGCGTCCACTGGTTCTCCAATTTCATATTCTGCTTATGAACTACCAGAACCTAATCCAAGCTTCCCTAGAGTTCCAATTCACCTAGTGTCTGAAAAGCTTTTTGCTAATTTTAATAACCTTATCGCTTATTTCCAACGATACCCGCCCTCTGATAGATCAGAATCTAGGATGAGAGAGCAACTGTTAAGAGACCTTTTCAAAATAGCCAACTGGCTTCAACACTATCGTGACCGTGAAATAAGATTTGAATCCCAGGAAATCAATCAAGGTCCTTCTAAATTTTCTAATTTCGATTCTTCAAAAGATAACAACCCTTGATGGTGTTCTTCCTGGTATATAGCTTTCTTGAATAATGTTTGAAAAATAAAATATAAACATCTAAACTACCTAAAACTAAAATACCTTTTATTATTTTTTTTATTATTTATTTTTTTTTTTTGTGATTTTTATTTATTTTTATTTTTATTTTTATTTTTTAGTTATTTTATTATTATTATTATTATTTTTACCATTTAAAATAAAAGATTTTTTTTTTTTTTTTTTAAAAAAAATTTTAAAAGATGCCCCCCGGCCATTTGATGAGCCGTACCCTCGACATCATACCCACATCCAAGTGCAACTTGATGTGGTTACACAATTTTGAGTAATTGAAAAGAAAAGAAAATAAATGAAAGTTTTTAGAAGATAATTTTTATAATGATGATCACTGGGTGGGCTCCCTCCAATTTATAAAAATGATTAGAGAACACCAGTGAGCATCACCTTTACATTAATTCATAATATATATTAAAGAAAAGAAATCACAATCTAACATAAAAAATCAAAAACAAAATAAAAAAATCTTGAATCCGGCGTTGAGAGCGGTGTCTCTTGATTTGTTCCAGTTTATAGTCTTAGTGGACTTCCTAAAATTAAAAGACAAAGCCAGGATTCAACTAGAAACAGGGAAAATTTTGGAAACAAACATTATGGGGTAATTGTGTATAGAGCAGCCAGCCCATCAATTACCCCCACACTTGCCAATATTTAATTAAGAAGGTTCCCCTGTGAACACTTCTTCCAATAAATTTTAAAATTTTTCCAACACTATCTTCACCCATATTTTAAGAATTTTTAATTTTGAAAATTTTCAATGAAGGTTTTCTCGCATTTCGTTATGTTTCATCACAGTTTCGTCGCCCATATGCAGTGTAATGATAGTAAAGTATTTTTTGATAAAAATAAGAAGATAGTTTATACTCGTTGCAGAGGAATCCATAAAATTTCGTAGATATCATAGTTTATCCTCGTTGCGGAGGTATAAAATTTGATAAATGTCATTAAAATTGTAGTTTATCCTCATTTCAGAGTTATCCATAAAATTTCATAAATGTCATTAAAATTGTAGTTTATCCTCATTTCGGAGTTAGACTTCGGCACTCCTGGTGCCTCTAGGATAGAACCGTTTCACTTGATCGGCTGCTACCCTCTTCTTTAATACTACTCCATCCAACTCTTCTAGCACATATGAACCGCCGGAAACTTGCTCCTTGATTTTATACGGTCCATTCCACCTATCTGCAAACATCTTTCCCCATTGACTCTCTAGACTTCTATTATACACCAAGACCATATCACCTGGGTTCAAAGGTTTCCTTAATCGATGTGCCAACTGCTCATCCCAATATCTAACTGATTGATTTCGGATCTTCATCATCCGTGAATATGCTTTTTCTAAATATTCTTCTTTCTTTTCTAGCTGCATCATTCTTGCACACAATAATTCTTCAGTAGTTTTGACCATGTCCCAGTCAACTCCAAGATATGATTCAGCTTCTAAATCAACCAGTAAAACTGCTTTCTGTCCAAAAACAAGTTCGTATGGTGAAAATCCGGTCGTCCTTTTGGCAGTGATTCGATCAGCAAATAAAACTAAAGGTAAATAGTGCCTCCACTTTTCGGCACTTGTCCCACACATTTTAACTAAAGCATCCTTAATAACTTGATGCCCTCTTTCAACCATGCCTTCAGCTTCAGGATAATATGGGGTTGCTACCCTAACCTTTGATCCAACTTTCAATAAGGCCTCTTTAAACTCTGTCCCAAATTCAGGACCTCCATCTACCGTTACCAACTTCATCACCCCATACCTATATACCCAATTATTCAAAAAAAATTATGCCACATTTTTGGCAGTTAAATTAATAAGAGGTGCTGCCTCTACCCAACCAGATAAATCATCTCTGGCCACAATTAAATATTTATACCGTCCCTCTTTTATATGAACGGCATCTAAACTAACTCTCCCAAAGAGCGTATATTCACCGGTCACGCGTCCAGGTTCTTTTGGCCTTAAATAACTTCGTCTTTGACATTCTTTGCATGACTGAACCCACTGTTTAACAGCCATCTTCATGCCAGGCCACCAGAATCGATCAGAAATTCTTCTAAAAGTTTCTCCAACGCCTCTATGCCCGAGATCTTCATGCAGTGATTTCAAAACTAATTCTTGCCCCTTCTGTTGAGTTATAACTACTTGAGGATTTGGATACCTCCTCCTCATTAAACGTCGACCAGATAGGTAAAACGTAGATTACTTCCACTTGATAGCCACCCATTCATCGTCTTCACACTCTTCTGGCCTCTCTAAAGTCAACAAATATTTGACTAACAAAAAATAAAAACCAGTCTGACCCCAGACTTCATCTTGAAAATCGATTAATATAACATCAATAGGGACTTCTCTATCACCAATATCACCTGCACATGAATGAGCCAATAATCGTTGACCCCTAAATAAATCTTTAATCAAGCTATGTCGATGTTTTTCTTCTGAACCTTTGGATCCTTCGAAAACCTTATTTGAAAATACCTCTATCTCTTTATCCACCTTTTTATTTAAATTCTCTGATTCTCCAACATATACACCATTCCTTAATTTACTACTATCCCACACTACCAATCCATCTTCCTCTACATACACCACATCTTCTTCTACCTCCTTTCTACCAAATTTATCTACACCTTTTCCAACACCTTTATTAACATAAAAACTATTTTCCAGTTTATCCTCTTGGTGGAGGTCATCATCATCATAATCTAAACACAATAGTCCTGCCAGTTTAACCTCATGGGGGAGGTATGGAAAGTCTTCAGCTCCTTTAGTGCTGGCTTTGATAATAGGTATATCTTCATTGAACTCTTCTGAGTCTGAATCTTCTTCAGTGGGTGGTCTCCTTGATAAACCATCTGGCATAGTAAAAGTTTTGCCAGGCTTATGAACTAAATCAAACAAAAAATGTTGAATAAAAGCTACCCATCTCATCATGGGGGCGTTCGGTAAACTTGGGGAATTAATCATCTGGATTAACGATTTTGCATCCACTTGCAACTCAAAATGTTGCCCCCACAAAATATGCTGAAGTTTCTTCAGTATTTTTGCCACACCACATAATTCCAATTTTGGTTGAGAATATCTTGATTCGACCTCAGTAAATACTACAGATTCATACCTAACTGGCCTGATGTAACCAGCTTTATCCATCTGAGACAAAACCGCCCCAGCTGCAACCTGACTTGAATCAACTGCTAAATAAATTCTACCAGCATCTTTTCCATAATCCAACTTGTGCAGGACTAAATCCTTCCCCACAACCTCCTTCAACTTCACAAACGCCTTCTCACACTCTTCATCCCACTCCCAGTCTGCATCCTTTCTTGTTAACCGTCTCAATGGAGCTGTCAATGAAGAAAAGTCCTTGATAAACATTCTAACATATACACAAACGCCTAAAAACCCTCTAACTTCGGTCGTATTCTTGGGTCTTGGCCAGGACTGAATTTTGTTAACTTTCTTCTTGGACATAATCCTACCCTCTCTACATACCACATGGCCTAATATTTCTAAGGCTGGCACACAACATGAAAATTTTGAACCTGAAATAGTTAACCCAGCCTCTTCAATTCAAAACAAGATTCTTTCTAAAGTAATTGCAAACTCCCAAATGAATTTGCGTATCCCAGGATTCTCTTCCAACACCTGGTTATCATAGTTGGTTGTTGGTCCCTTAATTCCTCCATCATCTATAAAGATTCCAGCATATTGTGGAATTTCATCTTGAAGGATCCAAGCCATCTGAGCTTGATAAACTGCAACCGAATTTGTTGCTCCTTGAGGTAATCTTGTTAACTGTAAACGTCCAAGTGGTGTATCGAATGTAGTGAGAGGTCTTGAGTCCGGATGTAACTCTCTCTCATCATATCCACCCATAATATCTCCCAAACCATAACACACTCTCCCTGCAAACGCTTCAACAAACTCCTCAGCACTAGGCGGTATCCCAGAATCCTTTATTGTAACCCTATTTAATTCCCTAAGATCATGAACAACTCTAAGCTCGCCATTCGGTTTCTTGATACAAAATACAGGACTAGAATAACTTGACGTTGATTGCTCATACAGTCCAGTGCGTATCCGTTCTCTGACAACTTCGATATAAGCTTCTTTTAATGCAGCTGGAATAGGAATTGGTTTCTGCTGCCACGGTTCATGACATACCACAGGAATCTTGTAAGGCTCCCCATAAGAATGCTTCAACACACCCCTCTCCTCTTCTACAAAAGCAATGGCCTTCTCTCGCTTGAGCATCACATCCAACAACAACTTCTTCTCTTCACCAGACAACCAACCATCAGGTCCAAGATTAACAACACCCAGTCTCTCAAAAGTGATTCTTGACGTCTCAGAAAATTCAGGCGGATTCTTTACCAAGGGACTTTCATAAGGATCTCTTGATAACCTTGGTCTTCTCAAAGGTGGATTTAATTCAGCAGGTAGCGGTTCATTAATAGGTCGAACTTTATTTGCTACTTTCTTATATTTGGCTGCGTCCACATCTAAATAAGCTTGAGGTAAATCATTTACTTTTGTATCGCCATTAAAACTTGCATCAAATGAATCTTCTTCATCTCCAGAATCAGAATAAGAAAAATTAGAAAAATATTTTATTTCATTTTTAAATTTTACCCTTTTCTCCTTTCCCTCGTCTAATTTATAAACAGATTTTCCAACACCTTTGCTTCCCTTATCCAACAGTAAATCACCCGTAAAGAAAGTTGGCAGTTTAACCTCTTGCTGGAGGACCGGAATTGAATTTTCACAAAAATTATTTTTTTGTGTTTTAATTATACTGAGATTTTTTATCGGATTTTGATGTGATATTTGCAGTTTACCCTCTTGCTGGAGGTCCGTAATAGAAGGAGATAATTGCAGTTTAACCTCTTGCTGGAGGTAATCAAACATACCCTTCCAATTTTTATCCAACCTAATTTGGCCCATTTTGCCTTTTTCACCATTTTTAAATTTAATAGAAAAACCGGGTAAATCCAATAAACATATAGAAAAGTCCAAAACGTATTTGCACTCCAAAGTAATATTAACAGAAAATAATTGAGAATCCACTTGAATTATCTCCAAGTGAGCTGACCTATTGCAATCCGGGATCTCATCCTGAGGAGAGATTACAACATTAGAGTGATCAGCCCCTGCTACCCCAAAAAATGAGGGCATCCATAATAATTTGAATCCTGAATAAATTGAAGACATAACGATAAAAAAAAATTTCAGCCGAGTTTAGGTAGTTTATCCTCATTTCGGAGGAATTAAATTCTTGATATCCCCTGGAGATAATCCATAATTTTGCCCCAAGGGCTTATCCACCGATTCCATAAAACCCAAAAATAAACCCCCATAATTTGTCCTACCATTGGACATAAAAAATAAACAGCCCTTTTCCAAAACATGAGTGCATCCAATTTATGCACTCTATTATCAAATGCCACTACACTCTTTATTAGTGCAGGGAAAACCATATCCTCCATAAAAATCTCTTCCTGAGATTGAAACAAATCCACCATACATATACCAGATTCATAAACCATATCAACATCTGAATTGCAGACAGTCTCCGCTTTTGAAGACAAAACCTGAGGTAAATATTCCTCTAAATCAAATTCCAAATTATCCAAAACAAAATTATCCCCAACATCCAAATTTTCTTCATCAGTGACAATAATATCTTCATCTTCAGAAACCTCTTCTTTCCAAACAGAAGAGTCAACAAAAATAATATATTCAGGCTGGAAAAAATCTTCAGGAATGGCTGAATCCGGAATTTCATCAGTAACTAGTTCTTTTACACCATCCTCTTCTATCTCTTGAGCAACCTCAGTGTCTTCTCCAGAGTCCAAATCAACAGAGTTATGAGTATCCAGATGTTCCAAAATAGCCTTCTTTAGCACCTCCATACCAGGAATCCTAGTTTCTCCATCTGGGAGATCCTTCATTGAATTCCCATTAATAAGCACCATCAAAACATCTTTCTTAACCTTTTCCCCCATAGCATCCCAAAAAACATACTTTGATGCATTATCATGAAATAAAATTTCATACTCCAACAAATAATCCAGAACCACCTGAAATTCAACCATAAACTGATGATACTGATGCAGAGATGTTACACCACCTTTTGATTCCCATTTCCTAGCTATATCCTTTAGATCCTCCAATGAATAAACTTTTGGCCACCTTTTTTCCATTTCCATCTTGAGCTTTCTCCAATCTTGATCTTTATAACCATCCATAGAAATAACCTCCTTTTCCACCTCTCTGTCCAAAATAAAGAACCTAATCTGCTTCACCATATCCAAAGGTAAAGCACCATCAATTGCAGCTGCAGTTTCATACCTATGTAAAAATCCTTCTAAATCATCTGCAGAAAACTTGGGCCCAACCCAAGATACAATCCTTACTGATGCCCTAAAAGGTACACCAGCAGCCAACACAGCAGTTCCACTAGTAGAAGACATCCCAAAACATAAGAAAAGCGTTAACAACCGTTAAAATAACAAGCCTCTTGCAGGCCAATAACAAAAATCCAATTAGAGTTCCAGAAAATAAGCCTCTTGCAGGCTAATAACGTTCTTGATCCAAGTAAGTCTTTAAAGAAAGCTAGAGAATTCGAAACCCCATGTTGGGCGCCAACTATGGTAAGGTAAAATCTTACAGTCGCCTTGCTGTAAGCAGAATCCGGAGGAGATATGTGGATTTAGCTGAAAACCCCGTCCTTCCAATAAAAATAACAAAATGGGAATTCTAAATCACTAAGCTAACCAGTCTACTTGGATCTGTTTGATAAAAATAATGAAACTCTAAAATAATTAACGCTTATTGAGATTTAAATAAAAGTGGCTGTTGATAAAAGAAATACTGATAACAACAATTAAGGTGTACCAGTGAAAGATCTGAAAAGATTGACTTTTATGTTTTTATAATAATTTGAATTTTTATGAGACAGCAATAATCAAGTCCCAGCGATGAAGAACTTTCTAAAGATACCCTGTATGAAGTGTGATTTAAATTGTTGAATAGTATTTCTAAAATGTTAAATATAAAAATATAAAGTTATAAGGGTATTACAAATTTATTTAATTTGTTGAGTAATAAAAAATGAGACTGTGGTGGTCAATGATTAAGCTGTATGATGTGTCCCCCCCTCTCAATTTCGAGTTTGAGAAGCGCTTAAGTATTCCTAGTCACGTGCCTAAGTTTTCCCCTCCAGAGCTCTTCCAGAGTCAATCCGGAGCCGGAACGGAGTCCGTACGGAGTCCGTACAGAGTCGAAACGGAGTCCGTCCGGACTTCCGGACTCAATTAGAACCTTAAAACTATAATAAAAAATCTAGAAAAATTACACATAATAGAGCTACTTCCCCTTTACATACCAAACTAATTTTCGTAGTCTGCGCAGCTCTAATTACCCCGTGAAAATTCATCGAAGTTAAGTAATTTCTGAAAATGTAAATATTTCTATAAAACTTCAAAATTCATTTAAAAATATAAGAAAAATAGTAAAAATTCTGGGAAAATTTCCCAAGGTTCTTGAGTGACTTGACTTGATACTTATAAATTTTTCAGACCGTAAAAATAAGTTTTCTCCGTAAAATAAATTGTTTTTGTGTAGGCATTTGCTCGTGACCAATTTCTTCATATTTAAAACTCAAATAAATTAAATAAAACCCTTTTATATATAAAAAAATAATAACGCCAATCTTGCACGCCGTAATAACTCCATTTACGTACTTAGGTGCCGTACTAAACTTTAGGCTACCACATCGCTTATCTTTAAGGAATAAGAATTTGTTGGGTGGAATCATGATTGGAATTGGATGGAGACCAGGATTTGTTAAAGGTTTTTCTCTTGGTATGTTTAAAGATTTTTCTGGATTTTTTAATATCATTTTACTGAATTTAATTCAAATAGGCATATATTCTTTACTCAGATCTTTATCTAAAGCTGAATTAGAAAATGCTTTTCGAAAATGGAATACTTTACCTTCATTTAATTCATTTATTGCTCTTCGACTTAAAAAACTCTTCAATAAAGCTTTTGAAAAAAATCATGAAGTTGCTACCAGATTTGGAATACCAAACTGGTGCGACTCTGAATGGGAAGATATTAGCAGTGATTATCTAATGTTTTCAAATGTTATAATCACTCATTCTGGATTTCATAATCGAATTCACACCGACTCAAATGATGCCAATTACCTCACTTATGGAATTTTCACATATATTCATCCTATCACTGGACAACCTATTCCATCACCTGCTAAAATTAAAGGACATGGATTATATTTCCCGGATCATAGATGTATAATCGATTTTGGATTAGGAAATGGAATCATCAAAACAGTTTGGAATTCTTCTTATGATAATCACCAAACCACAAAGGCTCCTCCAGGTTTGGAATCTTGTCAAGACTTCACGCATTTTGGTTGCTCTTTCCAGATCAGTCAAAAGTTAATCCAACGAATAAACAAGTTAAAAAAAGAAGAAAAAGGTAATAAATTTAAACATTCTTTAGGTAGATCTAAAAAGTATGGGGATTTGTAGAGTCACCAAATATTTAATATTCTTCCATAAATTTTTAATAAATAAATATGATATTTCAATTTATGAAATTAAAGTAATGGGCCCACGACCTTGTGTTGTATAAATGGTAATCATGATAACATTAATTTGTTTCATGGGGTTCCTCTAGCCTATACCTGTGGAAAGTCCCAAACCTAGTTTCTAGACTTAAACTGCATTTTGGCTTAAGGAATTGTCATTACTTTAAAAGTAGTATACTTGACATATCTTATTTATATATTAATTAATTTATGTAATTATATTAAATTTTGATGACTTTCCTCCTTTACTTCAATTATTGCCAATTTTTTAAATCTGACATGTGAAATTGATGACTTAGAAAAATTTGGTGGTACCCACCCCTTGTTTCAATAAAATGCAGGGGAGGGTATTGCCAATTTTTTAAATCTGACATGTGAAATTGATGACTTAGAAAAATTTGGTGGTACCCACCCCTTGTTTCAATAAAATGCAGGGGAGGGCATTGCCAATTTTTTAAATCTGACATGTGAAATTGATGACTTAGAAAAATTTGGTGGTACCCACCCCTTGTTTCAATAAAATGCAGGGGAGGGCATTGCCAATTTTTTAAATCTGACATGTGAAATTGATGACTTAGAAAAATTTAGATAAGCAAACTTATTGACTAGAAAGTAAAGATAGAAAATTTTTATTATACATTCAAATTTTTGTCAAAAATAACGTACTATATTCTTTTCCTTTTATAAGTCAGCATATAAGAAAATATTACCAAAAAGAAATCAAACAAAATTAAATTAACTAGAAAAACAATTTATCAATTGAAAAGGTCAAGTAATTTTTTAATGTCCTCATAAGATTGGTCATTTTTAACACATTCCATAATGAAATTTTTTTTTTTAAAACTCTCTTGTTTTTCCAATTCACAAGTAGCAATTTCTCTTTGAAATTGACGGTCATTTACTCTTTCCATCTGCTCTACCTCAAATTTTTTTTCTTCCAAATCTAAGGCTTGCTGATCTTTCCTTAGCATATGATCAAACTTCATCTTCTCAAAGTCAAGGGCATTATTTGCAATAGTTGATTTCGCTGAGAAAATTAAATTGAAATAAATAAATAAATGAGTTAATGATTAAGATATATAGTAAACAAAACTTACTTATATCTTTTTTTTCAAAATAATCCTCAAGGGAGCCAAATGAGCTTTTTGAAGTATTACCACGTTTTAATAGATGGTTCAAGTTCATTGAAGTTGAGGCTCGACGCTTTAGTTTGAAGTTTGAACAAGAGGCTTCAGGAAGTTCTTCTAAAGCAGCTTCTAAAGAGGTATTCACATTTCCAGAATTGAGATTATTTAATGGAGATTGAGTTTGAGTAGGAGGAGACTAGAAAGAAAGAGAAATTCAGAGAAGAATTGAAGAAAAAACAAAAAGTAAACATACATTTAAATTTTGGGCCTCTGAGGATTCAGATCTTCTGCGATATAATTGTTCTGCTTGATAGTTGGGATCATCTTCAGCTGAACTATGGTTAGAAGGTGGAGGGGATTGATCTTCTTCAAGTAAAGGTGTGTTGGGAGGATTATAGGAAGGTTTGGATCCAGAGGGTATATGCTTAGTAGTATCGTGTAGAAACCAAGGGTTTACATCAACTCGGGTGCCAAAAAGATTATCCATTTCCTCATAGAAAGGACACATGACATTGAGCTTTTCGGAAAAAGTAGTAATTCCAATCTCCAAATCATCATCCTCAATACCAAAGCCAGTTTCATTTACAGCATGATGAGTCTTTTTATATTTTGAATGGTAACTCTTAAATCTCTCCTTCATTTGTTTAGGATTGATATCGATTCTCCCCCTTGTTTTCTTCCTTACTTCATTGGCCATCAACAAGTAGCCATTAACCTTTGAAGAAGGTGGACGTCCAATACGAGTGGACTTTTCACATCCAAAACATGCTTCAAAATTTGATTTTATTTTAAGGAAGTTGATTATGATGAGATAATCATCCTTTTTAAGCTGACCTGAACCTGCCTTTGATTTTTCAGGTGTAGGGCTTGCTTTACGAGGAGACTTTTGTGACGAAGCAGATTTTTGAGTTACCTTTTGAGATTTGGAATGTCTGGGAGGCATTATGAAACTGGCACATAACAAGAAAAAAGATTAAAAAGTAGAAGAAATAAGTAAAAAAGAATGTAAACATGCCTGGTCAAAATATTGAAAATGTCAGGAAGGGGTGTGTGCCGAGGATTGATGGGTAGGTAGCGAGGAAGGTCAGTGTGTCACATGTTACAGGGATGGGGTAAGAAAGGAAGGGATGTTTTGTGGCCAAAATGTGGTTGTGAAAAAAAACGGGAAAAAAGTGCTGATTTGAGGTCATAACTGACACCCTTTTTTGAAATAAGTGACTTTTTTGCAAAATTTAAGTGCTGATTTGGTTTGAAATCCGCACTTAATTTAAGTGCGGATTTGCCAGAACTGACACCCCCTAATAAAAGAAATTTTGAGGTTTTGGTTTTAAAGGATATTTCAAATGAAAAGATTTTAGGAGTTCAGGGGCGTTAGAAACATTGATGGCTGGTTCCCAGGATGTTTTGTCTGAGTCATTGAGGAAGCCTTCCCATTCCACGAGGTATTGAAGTTTCCCCTGGCGCATTCTTGAATCAAGGATACGACTTACTTCCCACTCTAGATGATCTTCTAATTCGACCGGTTCCGGAGGGGGTTGGTTCTTGCCCGGGTATATTTCTCGAGCCAGTTCCAGGCGAGATACATGGAAAACAGGGTGAATTGCCTGCCATTTAGGAGGTAACTTGAGTCGAAATGCATTTTTAGAGACTTCAGAGTCAATTTCGAATGGTCCCAAGCGCTTTTCAGCCAGTTTCTTTGATGGTCGTGTTGTTCGAATGTTTCGTGCGTCGAGCCATACTTTGTTGCCTGGTTTAAAGGAAGGAGCAGATTGTCGATGTTTGTCGGCCTGTTCCTTGTATCTTCAAATCGCTGATTCCAAATTTGTTTTAAGTTCTTCTTGGAGTCGTGATATAGTTCCGAGATAATGTTCCGCAGGATGATTAGTTCCTACATGGATTGAGTTGAATCGAGGATGTCGTCCATAAATGGTTTCAAAGGGAGATTGTTGTGTCGAAGAATGAGTTGAGTTATTATAAGGAAATTTGGCCAATGGTAACCATGTGGTCCAATCGTCTTGTTGGGAACTGACATACATTCGAAGATATTTTTCGAGGATTTGGTTAACTCTTTCTGTTTGACCATCGGTTTCAGGGTGATAGGCCATGGAGAGGTTCCTCGTGATATTGAGTTGTCGACACAGTTGGGTCCAGAATGTGGATACAAACAATGAGCCTCTATCTGAAATAATATCATTCAGTAAGCCGTGTTTGGAAAATACATATTCTAGAAACAATTTTGACAAATCTTCTGCTGTAGCAGTAGTAGTGGTTTTAATGAAAATAGACATTTTTGAAAATCTATCTACTATTACTAATATAGCATCAAAATCATTAGAAAAAGGAAGTTGAGAAATGAAATCCATCGATAAAGATTCCCAAGGTTTAGAGGGAATAGGAAGTGGTTGAAGCAACCCATGCTTCCGGTGACGGGGAGCCTTACTCCTATTACATTCGTAACAAGCTTTTATATAGGCCTTGATTTCCCTGGTCATACCTGGCCAGAAGAAATCCCTCGCTATTTACTGGTAGGTTTTATCAACCCCAAAATGACCAGCTAATGGAGAATCATCTCGACTTTTGAAAATCCATAATTTTATCTCATTGTTGTTGGGTATGACTACTCTACCTTCGAAGACTAATAGACCTGATTCAATACTAAATCTTTTGGCCCCTTGCTTTGAGAGTATTTTGTCTTTTAACCCTAAACAATATTCGTCCTTTGACTGAGCTTCGAGGATGTTGGATAGTGGATTTTGAAAAGATTGAATTGTCATCAAATTAAGTTGATGAGTCGTTAACATTGATTCGTTGAAGATTGATTGCACATTTGCTGGGTTCTTGTCAGCAAATGTGTCCCCCCGCTGTGGGTAAACGTCGTCCCGACGTGACAAGATATCTGGGACAATGCAGTTTTTACCTGGGCGATAGGAAATAGAGAAGGAAAATTCAGACAAAAATTCAGCCCACCTGGCTTGACGCCTGGTTAACACTTTGGAAGACATGAAGTATTTAAAGCATTATGATCTGTTAAAATTTGAAAAGGACTATCTAGGCTGAGAAGAAAAGAACGCCATTTTTTAAGACAATGGATAATAGCTAAAAGTTCTTTGTCATGAATTTCATAATTTAATTCTGCTGCAATGAGTTTGCGTGACTCAAAAGCAACAGGATGAAACAATTTTGTTTCAGGATTTAATTGGGAGATGACCCCTGCAATAGCATAATCGCTTGCATCTGTCTCAACTATTGTCGAAGCAGAAGGATCAAAATGTCGAAGAATTGGGGCTGTGGTGAACGCCGTTTTTAGTGCTTCGAATTCCTTTTGTTCTGTAGAAGTAAAAATAAAAGGAATGTCTTTTCTAAGAAGAGAAGTAAGATTGGAAATAGTTTTAGAGTAATCTTTAATAAATCTTCTATAGAAGTTTGCAAAACCCAAAAATCCTTGGAGCAATTTAATGTTTTTGGGCTCAGGCCATTCCAGGATTTTCTGGACTTTTTTGACATCCATGACTAAACCGTCAGTGGACAACATAAAACCCAAAAAATCAATTGATTTGAGGTGGAATTCGCATTTATTATGCTTGGCGTAGAGACCATGATCTCGAAGACGATTTAGGACCTGTCAAACATGATGAATATGTTCATCTAGTGTTTTTGAGAATATTAAAATATCATCTAAATAGACAACTACAAATTGTTCAACAACATCCTGAAAGATGTCATTAACAAAAGTTTGAAAAGCTGAAGGTGCGTTAAATAATCCAAAAGGCATAACTAAATATTCAAAACTACCAAATCTAGTGCGCATTGCAGTCAGTGGTTCATGACCTTCTGCAATGCAAATCAGATTTTAAGCACCTCTAAGATCAATTTTTGAAAAGAAATTAGCACCATTTAAAAGGGTAAGAAGTAATGAAATAGGAGGAACAGGATATGCATTCTTCTTAGTGACTGTGTTGAGCTTTCTATAGTCAACACACAACCTAAGACTACCGTCCTTCTTTTTTACAAAGAGGACAGGGGAGCCGGTGTGGTAGCCTAAAGTTTAGTATGGCACCTAAGTACGTAAATGGAGTTATTATGGCGTGCAAGATTGGCGTTATTATTTTTATATATATAAAAGGGTTTATTTAATTTATTTGAGTTTTAAATATGAAGAAATTAGTCACAAGCGAATGCCTACACAAAACAATTTATTTTACGGAGAAAACTTATTTTTACGGTCTGAAAAGTTTATAAGTATCAAGTAGAGTCACTCAAGAGCCTTGGGAAATTTTCCCAGAATTTTTACTATTTTTCTTATATTTTTAAATGAATTTTAAAGTTTTATAGAAATATTTACGTTTTCAGAAATTACTTAACTTTGATGAATTTTCACGGGATAATTAGAGCTGCGCAGACTACGAAAATTAGTTTGGAATATAAAGAGAAAGTAGCTCTATCATGTGTAATTTTTCTAAATTTTTTATTATAGTTTTTAAGGTTCTAATTGAGTCCGGAAGTCCGGACGGACTCCGCTTTGACTCCGTACGGACTCCGTATGGGCTCCGGATTGACTCTGGGAGAGCTCTGGAGGGGAAAATGTAGGCACGTGACTAGGAATACTTAAGTGCCTCTCAAACTCGAAATTGAGGGGGGGGGATACAACATACAGCTTAATCATTAACCACCATGGTCTCATTTTTTATTACTCAACAAATTAAATAAATTTGTAATACCCTTATAACTTTATATTTTATATATAACATTTTAGAAATACTACTCAACAATTTAAATCACACTTCATACAGGGTATCTTTAGAAAGGTCTTCCTAACTGGGACTTGATTATTGCTGTCTCATAAAAATTCAAATTATTATAAAAACATAAAAGTCAATCTTTTCAGATCTTTCACTGGTACACCTTAATTGTTGTTATCAGTATTTCTTTATCAACAGCCACGATCATTTAATCTCAATAAGTGTTAAATATTTTAGAGTTTCATTATTTTTATCAATCAGATCCAAGTAGATTGGTTAGCTTAGTGATTTAGAATTCCCATTTTGATATTTTATTGGAAGGACAGGGTTTTCAGCTAAATCCACATATCTCCTCCGGATTCTGCTTACAGCAAGGCGACTGTAAGAGTTTAACTTACCATAGTTGGCGCCCAACGTGGGGTTCGAATTCTCTAGCTTTCTTTAAAGACTTACTTGGATCAAGAACGTTATTAGCCTGCAAGAGGCTTATTTTCTGGAACTCTAATTGGATTTTTGTTATTGGCCTGAAAGAGGCTTGTTATTTTATCGATTGTTAACGCTTTTCATTACTTATTGGGATGTCTTCTTCTGCTGTTGCTTCTGGATCTTCTAACCCTCTTACTCCCTCAGTTAGAATTGTTTCTTGGGATGGCCCAAATTTTGATGGGGAGGAGGTTAAATGGTTCATTAGCAGGTATGAAGCTTCTGCTGCTGTTGATGGTGCTTCTCATGTGGACATGGTGAAGCAAGTTAGATTTTTTATTGCTGATAGGGAGGTGGAAAAAGAGTTTATTGCTATGCAGGCATTCAAGGACAAGGATTGGGTTAAGCTTTCTAAAGCTATGGTTGATAGATGGGGTGTTAGGTTTACTATGATGGACCTCAATAAAATTGTTGGAGACTGGCAAGCAAAAGGTGGTGTTTCTTCTATGGCAGACTTCAAAAAGCTGTGTGTTCAGTTTGATGAAGTAGTTGAATATCTTATTCTGGTGGACGAGTTAGTGCATGAGAACCAAGCAAAAGATTTGTTCTGGACAGCATGCAGAAGGGATATTCGTATGGACGTCTTGAAGGATCTTTCAAGAAAAGATTTGATGAAGGAACTGCCTAATGGTGAGCAGAAACTGCCGGCTCTGGAGGTTATCAAGGACAACATTCAAGCCCATCTAAAGTTATTGGCGTTGGACAAATATCAAGAGTCATGCACTCAATATGTTAGCAAGGTTAGCAAAGTTTTGGCCGAAAACAACGATATTATGGTCAAAGCCCAGGAGGCCAAGAAGGCTCAAATGGGACTACCTGCTGCTAAAGTTGAGGGCAATGTAGATAATAAGATGGTCGATCATTTGGCCGATTTAACTAAACAATTAAAAATATTTGTTCAAGAAACCCAGAAGGCTAACAAGGCCCCAATTGCTTCTTCGTGGACGTCGACTTCTTATCAGTCCAGAGGTTATGAACGTCGAAATTATAATGGCAATAATAATGGTAACCGCTTCCCAGGCAATGGGAGAAATGGTGGGAATGGTGGTAGTAGTTATAGAGGTGGCTATGATGAGCCAAAGGTGTGCTCCTATTGTAATAGGAGGGGGCACAGAGCAACAGTTTGTTTTGCTCTTGATAAGGATATGGATGCTGGGTGAGTTCTTTTTGACGGTAAAGTTTATAAATTTCCTGATGGTTTGTTCATCAAGCCCAGTGATGGACAGTCTCCTTCTGATTTGGTCAGAAGAAGTTTAACGGCTGAAAGGAGAGCCAGATTTGAAGAGGTGACAGATGAAGATGTTGATGCCAAGGGTGGAAAAAATGGTAATGGTAATGGTGGTGAAGCTGACAAAGGTAAAGAGAAAGAGGTCAGTGAAGCCACATTTTCTACTTCTTTTGGTGGTTTAGAGCAGGCAACGGTTGCCCAGGTGGAGGGTAGCTGTATGGCTGGCGAATACGATGTTAATGCTGCTAGAAGAGCAGCTGCTACTAAGGCAAAGAGTAGCATTCAGAGCCAATTGAGGGCTAATCCTGGCAAGGCCAATAACAAAGTGAACCCTTACTCTAAGGACAAGAATTCTAGTGCTCAAACTGCCGCCAACAAATTGAACCCTTACTCTAAGGACAAATTATATAAAATGCAGAAGGGGATTGCTGATATGGGGCCCCCTAGTTATGGCAAGTTTGATTTAAATGGTGAGCCTATGCCAGAGGATAATTCGGATTCTGAGGAGGATGTACCGTTGGCGTCTCTACCCAGACCAAGTTTTAGCGGTCCCATCCCAATGGAGGGAGTAAGAAGGACTAGCGATGGATCAGGATTAGTGCAAGAAGCTGGTGACGGAGTTAGGGTTATAGAAAGTGAAGATGTTATAATGGGGGGTGAAGATGGCTCGGTTGGACCTCAAGAGGTACCCAGGGCCAAGGTTGTTAAATCAAAGGTCCAGTATGAGCGGCCAGTAGTTTCTGGTCAAGCTAATGCAATGGACGCAGTTTTGAATAGGGTGAATCAACTGCAGATTCCCTTATCTTTGGGGGAGTTATTTACGATTAGTCCGGCGCTTGCTGAAAAGCAAAAGAAGCATTTGACGAGGCGTCGGGTTTCCACTGGAGAGGTGGAATATATTTGTGAAAATGCTGAAAAGTTTGGGGAAGATGTAGATACGCATTTTTCCACTCCCCTGGGTTACCTGGTGGTAACTCTTAACGGTAAAGAAGTAAAGGCCTTGGTCGATTCAGGGTCTCAAATTAATTTAATTTCATTGGAGCAAGCGACGAGTATAGGCTTGCCAATTAAAAGTGGGACTGGGGGAAACCTCAGAGGTATTGGAGGGCATGCAACAGAGCTGATGGGCACAGCTGAGCATGTCAGGTTAGGCATTGGTGGATCTGTTGGTAAGGTTCACTTTTATGTGGCCAGAGGAGCAGTCAAAACTGTTCTTGGTGGTCCTTTTTTGATGGATTTTGAGGCCAGGATAGGGTATCAAGCTGGCATGGGGATTAGTTTGGAGATCACTGGTGAAGATATGCGGAGGTTACATATGCGGTTAGTGCCTCCTGGAGATGAAGGTTGGGAAACACGGCCAGGGATTACTACTCTGTGCCAGTGTTGTGTTTGCACCAAGAAGCGGCATATAAAACGGACGGCTTCTGGTGAATTATGTTTGTTGGAAAGGGATGAACGCCCTCATTTTTTGGGGTAGCAGGGGCTGATCGCTCTAATGTTGTAATCTCTCCTCATAATGAGATCCCGGATTGCAATAGGTCAGCTCACTTGGAGATAATTCAAGTGGATTCTCAATTATTTTCTGTTAATATTACTTTGGAGTGCAAATACGTTATGGACTTTTCTATATGTTTATTGGATTTACCCTGTTTTTCTATAAAATTTAAAAATGGTGAAAAAGGCAAAATGGGCCAAATTAGGTTGGATAAAGGTTGGAAGGGTATGTCTTATGACCTCCAGCAAGAGGGTAAACTGCGAAAAACTTATCAAAACCCGATTAAAAATCTCAGTATAATTAAAACACAAAAAAATAATTTGTGTGAAAATGTTATTCTGAACCTCCAGCAAGAGGTTAAACTGCAATTATCTCCTTCTTTTATGGAGCTCCAGCAAGAGGTTAAACTACAATTATCTCCTTCTATTATGGACCTCCAGCAAGATGTTAAACTGCAAGTATCTCCTTCTATTATGGACCTCCAGCAAGAGGGTAAACTGCAAAAATCACATCAAAATCCAATAAAAAATCTCAGTATAATTAAAACTCAAAAAAATAATTTTTGTGAAAATTCAATTCCGGTCCTCCAGCAAGAGGTTAAACTGCCAACTTTCTTTACGGGTGATTTACTGTTGGATAAGGGAAGCAAAGGTGTTGGAAAATCTGTTTATAAATTAGACGAGGGAAAGGAAAAAAGGGTAAAATTCAAAAATGAAATAAAATATTTTTCTAATTTTTCTTATTCTGATTCTGACGATGAAGAAGATTCATCTGATGAAATATGTAATGGCAATACAAAAGTAAATGTTTTACCTCAAGTTTATTTAGATGTGGACGCAGCCAAATATAAGAAGGTAGCAAATAAAGTTTGACCTATTAATGAACCGCTACCTGCCGAATTAAATCCACCCTTGAGAAGACCAAGGTTATCAAGAGATCCTTATGAAAGTCCCTTGGTAAAGAATCTGCCTGAATTTTCTGAGACGTCAAGAATCACTTTTGAGAGACTGGGTGTTGTTAATTTTGGACCTGATGGTTGGTTGTCTGGTGAAGAGAAGAAGTTGTTGTTGGATGTGATGGTCAAGCAAGAGAAGGCCATTGCTTTTGTAGAAGAGGAGAGGGGTGTGTTGAAGCATTCCTATGGGGAGCCTTACAAGATTCCTGTGGTATGTCATGAACCGTGGCAGCAGAAACCGATTCCTATTCCGGCTGCATTAAAAGAAGCCTATATTGAAGTTGTCAGAGAACGGATACGCACTGGACTGTATGAGCAATCAACGTCAAGTTATTCTAGTCCGGTATTTTGTATCAAGAAACCGAATGGCAAGCTTAGAGTTGTTCATGATCTAAGGTAATTAAATAGGGTTACAATAAAGGATGCTGGGATACCACCTAGTGCTGAGGAGTTTGTTGAAGCGTTTTCAGGGAGAGTGTGTTATGGTTTGGGAGATATTATGGGTGGATATGATGAGAGAGAGTTACATCCAGACTCAAGGCCTCTCACTACATTTGATACACCACTTGGACGTTTACAGTTAACAAGATTACCTTAAGGAGCAACAAATTCGGTTGCAGTTTATCAAGCTCAGATGGCTTGGATCCTTCAAGATGAAACTCCACAATATGCTGGAATCTTTATAGATGATGGAGGAATTAAGGGACCAACAACCAACTATGATAACCAGGTGTTGGAAGAGAATCCCAGGATACGCAAATTCATTTGGGAGTTTGCAATTACTTTAGAAAGAATCTTGTTTCGAATTGAAGAGGCTGGTTAACTATTTCAGGTTCAAAATTTTCATGTTGTGTGCCAGCCTTAGAAATATTAGGCCATGTGGTATGTAGAGAGGGTAGGATTATGTCCAAGAAGAAAGTTAACAAAATTCAGTCCTGGCCAAGACCCAAGAATACGACCGAAGTTAGAGGGTTTTTAGGCATTTGTGTATATGTTAGAATGTTTATCAAGGACTTTTCTTCATTGGCAGCTCCATTGAGACGGTTAACAAGAAAGGATGCAGACTGGGAGTGGGATGAAGAGTGTGAGAAGGCGTTTGTGAAGTTGAAGGAGGTTGTGGGGAAGGATTTAGTCCTGCACAAGTTGGATTATGGAAAAGAGGCTGGTAGAATTTATTTAGCAGTTGATTCAAGTCATGTTGCAGCTGGGGCGGTTTTGTCTCAGATGGATAAAGCTGGTTACATCAGGCCAGTTAGGTATGAATCTGTAGTATTTACTGAGGTCGAATCAAGATATTCTCAACCAAAATTGGAATTATGTGGTTTGGCGAAAATACTGAAGAAACTTCAGCATATTTTGTGGGGGCAACATTTTGAGTTGCAAGTGGATGCGAAATCGTTAATCCAGATGATTAATTCCCCAAGTTTACCGAACGCACCCATGACGAGATGGGTAGCTTTTATTCAACATTTTTTGTTTGATTTAGTTCATAAGCCTGGCAAGACTTTTACTATGCCAGATGGTTTATCAAGGAGACCACCCACTGAAGAAGATTCAGACTCAGAAGAGTTCGATGAAGATATACCTATTATCAAAGCCAGCACTAAAGGAGCTGAAGACTTTCCATACCTCCCCCATGAGGTTAAACTGGCAGGACTATTGTGTTTAGATTATGGTGATGATGACCTCCACCAAGAGGATAAACTGGAAAATAGTTTTTATGTTAATTAAGGTGTTGGAAAAGGTGTAGATAAATTCGGTAGAAAGGAGGTAGAAGATGATGTGGTGTATGTAGAGGAAGATGGATTGGTAGTGTGGGATAGTAGTAGATTAAGGAATGGTGTATATGTTGTAGAATTAGAGAATTTAAATAAAAGGGTGGATAAAGAGAAAGAGGTATTTTCAAATACGGTTTAGGAAGGATCCAAAGGTTCAGAAGAAAAACGTCGACATGGCTCGATTAAAGATTTATTTAGGGGTCAAAGATTATTGGCTCATTCATGTGCAGGTGATATTGGTGATAGAGAGGTCCCTATTGATGTTATATTAATCGATTTTCAAGATGAAGTCTGGGGTCAGACTGGTTTTTATTTTTTGTTAGTCAAATATTTGTTGACTTTAGAGAGGCCAGAAGATTGTGAAGACGATGAATGGGTGGCTATCAAGAGGAAGTCATCTACGTTTTACCTATCTGGTTGACGTTTAATGAGGAGAAGGTATCCAAATCCTCACATAGTTATAACTCAACAGAAGGGGCAAGAATTAGTTTTGAAATCACTGCATGAAGATCTCGGGCATAGAGGCGTTAGAGAAACGTTTAGAAGAATTTCTGATCAATTTTGGTGGCCTGGCATGAAGATGGCTGTTAAACAGTGGGTTCAGTCATGCAAAGAATGTCAAAGACGAAGTTATTTAAGGCCAAAAGAACCTGGACGCGTGACTGGTGAATATACGCTCTTTGGAAGAGTTAGTTTAGATGCTGTTCATATAAAAGAGGGACGGTATAAATATTTAATTGTGGCCAGAGATGATTTATCTGGTTGGGTAGAGGCAGCACCTCTTATTAATTTAACTTCCAAAAACGTGGCAGAATTTTTTTTGAATAATTGGGTATATAGGTATGGGGTGATGAAGTTGGTAACGGTAGATGGAGGTCCTGAATTTGGGACAGAGTTTAAAGAGGCCGTATTGAAAGTTGGATCAAAGGTTAGGGTAGCAACCCAATATTATCCTGAAGCAGAAGGCATGGTTGAAAGAGGGCATCAAGTTAGTAAGGATGCTTTAGTTAAAATGTGTGGGACAAGTGCCAAAAAGTGGAGGCACTATTTACCTTTAGTTTTATTTGCTGATCAAATCACTGCCAAAAGGACGACCGGATTTTCACCTTATGAACTTGTTTTTGGACAGAAAGCAGTTTTACCGGTTGATTTAGAAGCTGAATCATATCTTGGAGTTGACTGGGACATGGTCAAAACTACTGAAGAATTATTGTGTGCAAGAATGATGCAGCTAGAAAAGAAAGAAGAATATTTAGAAAAGGCATATTCGCGGATGATGAAGATCCAAAATCAATCAGTCAGATATTGGGATGAGCGGTTGGCACATCGATTAAGGAAACCTTTGAACCCAGGTGATATGGTCCTGGTGTATAATAGGAGTTTGGAAAGTCAGTGGGGAAAGATGTTTGCAGATAGGTGGAATGGACCGTATAAAATCAAGGAGCAAGTTTCCGGCGGTTCATATGTGTTAGAAGAGTTAGATGGAGTAGTATTGAAGAAGAGGGTAGCGGCCGATCAAGTGAAACGGTTCTATCCTAGAGGCACCAGGAGTGCCGAAGTCTTCCTCCGCAATGAGGATAAACTATGATGTTTATAAAAATCTTATCAACCTCCGCAACGAGGATAAACTATGATATCTACAAAATTTTATGGATTCCTCCGCAACGAGGATAAACTATCTTCTTATTTTTATCAAAAATACTTTACTATCGTTACACTGCATATGGGCGACGAAACTGTGATGAAACATAACGAAATGCGAGAAAACCTTCTTTGAAAATTTTCAAAATTTAAAATTCTTAAAATATGGGTGAAGATAGTGTTGGAAAATTTTTTAAAATTTATTGGAAGAAGTGTTCACAGGGGAACCTTCTTAATTTAATATTGGCAAGTGTGGGGGTAATTGATGGGCTGGCTGCTCTATACACAATTACCCCATAATGTTTGTTTCGAAAATTTTCCCTGTTTCTAATTGAATCCTGGCTTTGTCTTTTAATTATAGGAAGTCCACTAAGACTATAAACTGGCACAAATCAAGAGACACCGCTCTCAACACCGGATTCAAGATTCTTTTATTTTGTTTTGTTTTTGATTTTTTTTTTATGTTAGATTGTGATTTCTTTTCTTTAATATATATTATGAATTATTGTAAAGGTGATGCTCACTGGTGGTCTCTAATCATTTTTATAAATTGGAGGGATCCCACCCAGTGATCATCATTATAAAAATTATCTTCTAAAACTTTCATTTATTTTCTTTTCTTTTCAATTTCTCAAAATTGTGTAACCACATCAAGTTGCACTTGGATGTGGGTATGATGTCGAGGATACGGCTCATCAAATGGCCGGGGGGCATCTTTTAAAATTTTATTTAAAAAAAAAATTTTTTTTATTACTTTTTTTATCTTTCTTTTCACATTTGTTTATCTTTCTTTAAAAATTAAATTTTAACTTTTATTTCAAAACTATCTTTTTTTTTTAAAAAAAAAAATCTTTTATTTTAAATGGTAAAAAAATAATAATAATAATAAAATAACTAAAAATAAAAAATAAAAAAAATAAAATAAAATAAAATAATAATAAAAAAAATAAAAATAAATAAATAAAAAAAAAATAAAAAAATTAAAAAAAAAATAAAAAAAAATAAAAGGTATTTTAGTTTTAGGTAGTTTAGATGTTTATATTTTATTTTTCAAACATTATTCAAGAAAGCTACATACCAGGAAGAACACCATCAAGGGTTGTTATCTTTTGAAGAATCGAAATTAGAAAATTTAGAAGGACCTTGATTGATTTCCTGGGATTCAAATCTTATTTCACGGTCACAATAGTGTTGAAGCCAGTTGGCTATTTTGAAAAGGTCTCTTAACAGTTGCTCTCTCATCCAAGACTCTGATCTATCAGAGGGCGGGTATTGTTGGAAATAAGAGATAAGGTTATTAAAATTGGCAAAAAGCTTTTCAGACACTAGGTGAATCGGAACTCTAGGGAAGCTTGGGTTAGGTTCTGGTAGTTCATAAGCAGAATATGAAATTGGAGAACCGGTGGACGCTTATCAAATTAAAATATCAGCAAATTAAAACCTGAAGATTAAGAAAATAAAAAGAGACAACTAACCTGTGTCAGCACTATCATGATCATAGATAAACAGCTTACTTGGTAATGGAGTGGGATTTTTTATGTTTAAAAAAGGATTTTTTATTTTTGATAGATGAGGAGGACTGGTGTTGGATTTGGTGTTTGAAGTAGATGTTCTGGGCCTTTTGGATGAAACAAGAGAAGATGAAGATTGCTGGCTATTATAGGACCTTTTGTG
Source organism: Hemileia vastatrix (assembly GCA_030280995.1). Lineage (NCBI taxonomy): Eukaryota > Fungi > Basidiomycota > Pucciniomycetes > Pucciniales > Zaghouaniaceae > Hemileia > Hemileia vastatrix. Next base: position 8,227,133 of record JASXTE010000012.1, read on the forward strand.
CTTCAAGATGTTGGAAGTAGGAGAAGAATTGTTAGAAGGTTGAAGCATGGCCCTGGGGGCAGCAAGAGTTCTTGGGGGAGTAGCAGCAAGTCTAGATTGGAGAGAAGGACCCAGAGGATTAGGTGATGGAGAAAGATTTAAATAGGCTGATGGAGAAAAAGGGATGGGATCTTTAGAGGTTGATGGAATAGGGGGTGGAGTAGAAGGTGAAGAAGAAGGAGGAGGTTTGAAGAAGGCGGCGAAGCTAGTAGCAGTAATGGGGAAAGAACCACAGTTCAAGCCAGAACATTTTCTTTTCTTCTCATAGCAGGATAAACAGGCCCTGTTATAAGTGTGCTTTTGCCAGTTGAAAGTGAAGATACATTCCCTATGGGTGAAAGCACAATATTTGCAAGATTGATCAGCTGAAGCAATGAAGTCAGAAGGTTTCATCTTGTTAGGAGATATTTTTTTGAAGAAGAAAACTTGAAACTAGGATGAAGAAAGCTGGTGGCAAAATCTGGGTTCAAGGATAGAAAAGTTGTTAGGTCCACCAAGACCCTAAACTGGACTGTTATCAAGCTGTTGGGTCCACCATGACCTTAAACTGGATTTCTTATCAATTAAATGTTTGTTCCACCATGACTTTAAACTGGTAGTTCATTCATTGTTTAGTCCACTATGACTTTAAACTGGAAAATTAATATCTGCAGGATAATTCAACATTCATTGGTCCACCATGACCTTATACTGGATTACTTGTTGATCAAATGTTTGGTCCACTATGACATTAAACTGGATTATCAAATTTATTCAATCTTTGGTCAAGCCTAGGCCTTATTTAGGAATTTTTCAAGTTTTTTATGCACCTAAACAATCTTTGGTCCACCAAGACCATAAACTGGCAATCGATTATATGTTTGGTCCACCAAGACTTTAAACTGGAATGTCAATCTTGTTTGGATAACTCAATTCAATCTTTTAATTTATCACTGTCCACTAAGACTCTAAACTGGTTATTCAATTATTTCTGGAATTGGGTGCTGATAAGCTTTAGGAGGTAAAAATTTTAGGTGGTGATGATGCTAAGGAAAGAATAATGGTTAATTAGGTGAAATTTGTGGCGCTTTAACATGGTCTAAAGTTAATATTATTATTGGAAGCCTGGCAAAAGAATTTTATGGGTTTGCTGTATAGCAAAGTTTGAAAATTGTGATGAAGGAATCAGAAGTTAGGATGGTAGTTGGATTTTAGGGAATGATTTTTTTAGTACCTCATAGTTAGGCCATTTTTTTTTGGTGTGAAGCTTGGAGGACCTTATGGCGAGATTGGAATCATAGAATTCGGCTCAGTGGGGGGCCCTATGAGGTTGGAATCAGGAGTATTCGGCTCATGGGAAGATCCACTCTCTCAATGCTGTGACAAGAAGGAAGACTGGTATATGGGAGTCTGAAGGGATTCAAACCTTGCTCTCAGTAGTGGAATCATCACAAGATTTATTTTATTTTATGTTATATCAAGCCAGAGAAGAAGAAACAACATTTATGTTGAAAGTTAAAGAAGACCAAGCAAAAACAAAATTTTATCAAGTTATACTGTTAGAAAAGATGATTTCTTTGAAATTGTTCAACATCATTATCAAAGCTTTGCATTAAAATTCTTCTTTTCATGAGGTCTTCATGGTTATTAGCTGGAGTTTCTTGAAAATAGGCCAGCATTTTTCGTTTCAACTCATTAGTGAAGTCAAGAAAAAGATAGAGATGAAAATTTGGATAATGATTGATATAGTCCGTCTTTACTCTACCAACATCATCAGTGTTGGTTATTTCGACAGCTAGAAGTTCAAATATGTTATTAAGTCATAGGTTTAATCAATTTTGATTAAAAGTTTTTTTTAGTAAGATAATAGGGTCTTACATTTAGAGCCAGGAAACATAGTCTCAGCAAAGTTGGTTGGGGGCACTGGCATTATAGGATTAGGATCTTGTGAAGGCAAAATTAGGCCGGGATCCGCTGATGAAGATTGAACTTTTGAAGCTGTTTTTGATCTTATTCGTTTTAAGAAGACAGGAATTTTTGATCGCTTCTTAGAAGTTGAGGGATCAGGGAGAGCTGCTGGTCCTAAATATACGTTTGTTTTAGAAGGAACTATTGGCCGGTTACATTTGACTTTTTTTACACGGCATAAGTCGCAAGCTGTCCTGCCAGGAAGATTGGGGTTGGACATTAAACAAGGTACCTGGTATCGAGCGCAGAGTTCACATGGAGCGACAAGTTCTTTGGAAGACATATTGACGAAGATGAATTTTATAGTTGATTAAAGAAGATGGTGGTTGAAGGTTAAAGATGAATATTGTGTTTGACCACTTATGCAAAGTTATAAGAATGGGGACATTCTCAATTGGAGGGAGGATGTGGTAGCCTAAAGTTTAGTATGGCACCTAAGTACTTAAATGGAGTTATTATGGCGTGCAAGATTGGCGTTATTTTTTTTATATATAAAAGGGATTTATTTAATTTATTTGAGTTTTAAATATGAAGAAATTAGTCACCAGCAAATGCCTACACAAAAACAATTTATTTTACGGAGAAAACTTATTTTTACGGTCTGAAAAGTTTATAAGTATCAAGTCAAGTCACTCAAGAACCTTGGGAAATTTTCCCAGAATTTTTACTATTTTTCTTATATTTTTAAATGAATTTTAAAGTTTTATAGAAATATTTACGTTTTCAGAAATTACTTAACTTTGATGAATTTTCACGGGATAATTAGAGCTGCGCAGACTACAAAAATTAGTTTGGAATATAAAGAGAAAGTAGCTCTATCATGTGTAATTTTTCTAGATTTTTTATTATAGTTTTTAAGGTTCTAATTGAGTCTGGAAGTCCGGACGGACTCAACTTCGACTCCGTACGGACTCCGTACAGGCTCGGGATTGACTCTGGGAGAGCTCTGGAGGGGAAAATTTAGGCACGTGACTAGGAATACTTAAGCGCCTCTCAAACTCGAAATTGAGGGGGGGGGATACAACATACAGCTTAATCATTAACCACCACAGTCTCATTTTTTATTACTCAACAAATTAAATAAATTTGTAATACCCTTATAACTTTATATTTTATATATAACATTTTAGAAATACTACTCAACAATTTAAATCACACTTCATACAGGGTATCTTTAGAAAGGTTTTTCTCACTGGGACTTGATTATTGCTGTCTCATAATAATTCAAATTATTATAAAAACATAAAAGTCAATCTTTTCAGATCTTTCACTGGTACACCTTAATTGTTGTTATCAGTATTTCTTTATCAACAGCCACAATCATTTAATCTCAATAAGCGTTAAATATTTTAGAGTTTCATTATTTTTATCAATCAGATCCAAGTAGATTGGTTAGCTTAGTGATTTAGAATTCCCATTTTGATATTTTATTGGAAGGACAGGGTTTTCAGCTAAATCCACATATCTCCTCCGGATTCTGCTTACAGCAAGGCCACTGTAAGTATTTACCTTACCATACCAGTTGGAGATTTACTGGCTCTGATGAAACCTTTGGCTACATTCTCTGCAATGTAGTCTCGAAGAACTTGAGACTCGTCCTTCAACAAAGAATAGACAGGACCTGCCGGAGGTACTGGGCCTATTAACTCTATTTGATGGTTGTAGGGTCAATGAGGTGGTTACTTATCGGACTTGCGGATTGAGAAAACATCGAGGAAATCGTGGTAGATTTCCGGTAGAGTTGATTTAATGGCTTCAAAGTTGATTTGGTCGTCCTCTTCATCTTCGAGAGAATCTGTCGAGGGGATACCTGTATTGAGAGAGCAGAATTCAATTACTTCGAGGCAATTTAAATCCTCTTCGAGTGAAGTTATCGAGCTAGAAGGGTTAGCCAATTTCTCATTTAGAGAAAGATCAGATGCTTGCAAGTCATCTGGCAGAGATTTGTCCTCTAGCAGGACGTTGTCAGGAGGGTTGTTTAACTCCCTATTGACCTGCATTGAAAAATCAGAAATATACTTAGAGTGCGGGGTGATCAATCCCTTAGTCCAATCAATTTCGGGATTCCAATGCGTTAAAAAGTCATGTCCAAGAATGGTATTGTCCATCCATGGGGCGTCCAAGACTGATAATTCCCACTTGAAGGGGGGAAAGTTCCGAAAGTTGAAAACCCATAAAACTTTCTTACTTACCCAATATTTGGGTTTCTCTGATTCAACCAAATAGATTGGAGTTCGATCGACATCTGTAAATGTTAGTTGAAGCTTCTCGGCAAAAGATAAACTAACAAAAGAAATTGAAGCTCCAGAGTCTATAAGAAAACTGAAGGGGATATCCTCCTTAAAAAGAATGAATCTCAAGCAGTTTAAGGCAACTCCAGTCCTTAAGACATGGAGGTTCTGTGCACTGGGAGAGATAAGATAGTTTTCTTTTCACACAAGTAAACGATCTACTAGTTTTTTGACTTCAAACTAGTACCTTCTCTTTCCTTCAACTTTACACAGTCTTCCAACTTGTGCTTACCCCCACAATACATACATAACCCATTATCTGCTCGTCTCTTCCTCTCAGCTTCTTTAAGTTCCCCTTTAGGATCCAGTACTTTGCTGATATCGCCTGGGGTCAAGCCTTTTGGTCGAGGTTTATCCTTTCCCTTATTGGGTTTGGATTGAGTCGAGGAGGATTAATTTGGTCGTGGGTGTGAAGAAGGTCCCGATTTAAAATTTAGGCCTTGAGATTTGTTGGCATATCGACGATGTTGAAGTCGTCCTTGATAAACGCCGTCAATTTCAAGGTTTCAATCCATTAAATCCGTTAAAGTAGTCATCTTCTGACCATGAAGATTTAATTGATCCAGAATCCTCGAAGGAAGTCCTTTCTTGAAATGATACTTAAGGGCAGCATCATTCCAACCTACTCGAGTTTGAAGTGCTCTGAAGTTCGAGATATATTCAGAGGCTTTACCATTATCACTCATGCAAAGAAAATCAAGTTCAATTTCTGCGTTGTCAGTTTCATTAGGGTCCCCAAACAACGTAAAAAGTTGGTCTTCGAACTTTTCCCAATTATTGATAAGTAAGTGGGTTTCTGTCAAAGAAAGCATGAGCAGATAAGGTTCGAACCATCTTGCTGCTTTCCCGGCTAGGAATGAAGAAGCGTAAACAACCTTTGATCGGTCGCTGTTAAAGGTTCGAGGGTCATTATGGAACAGTAGCTTGCAGGTTTGCAAGAAGGGTCGCAATCTGTTGGGGTGATCTCCGTCGAATTTGTCAGGAGATTTCATAGAAGGAGTTTTGAACTTAGATCCCTCTGAAGACGTTGGATTTGAAAGGGTTTTCATGAAAAGTCTCATGAAATCTTCCAGAGAGTTAGATGGTCCAGGTTCTGAGGATTGACCAGAAGGGTGATTGGCTGGGGCAGATGGTGCCTGGTGCATTGTATCCTCTCCTTCTTCTTCATCACTAGAATCCTCAAAATATTGTGTGATGTCTTCTACAGATTGAACTGAATGTTTCCATTCCCTAAGGTCGAGTGGTTCCAAAGAGTGAGTGCGGGAAACAGACCTTGTGGCTGTTGGCCTGCCCCTAGCGTGTGCTCTAGTAGTAGCGCCCGGAGGAGGAGTGCGTTGAACAGGTGCCATTTTAAAACTTTAAAAACACCTAAAAGGACGTAGTAGTGCAAAGAATGAGAACTACGGAGAATTAAATTATACTGTCACCGGACGACCTACGCACAAGGTTGAGGATGTTCCTGAAAGTGAGATGAGAGATTTAGAAACTTCTTTGAAGCACAAAGGAATGATACGAGGAAGTGATTCGAAGGTCACTCAAAGTAAGAGCTACAGGTTCGAGGTTTGTTCGAGAAGAATTATAAAATAGTTTCAAAAGGTAATGGGAATTCTTAAGATCTCACAAAGGGTTGGAAACTCAATAATCAAAGATTTAGGATTTAGGAATGAATATTGAGAAAATAAAAGAAAGATACAATAACAATGATTTAACTTAAAGATTTTACCACTATTAAATGTAAATATGTTTTATAATTTAATTCTAAGGAATATCGAACCAAATACCCAACCCTTTTATATCCCTTTATTCCTCCTCTCATCGCACCATTCCCATACCATTGACCATTACTAACATACACTTAGACCCTCTTCGCTAAATATCCATCCATGCTCAATTTACCCCTTTTTATTAATTAACAAAAATTTTAATGAAAACTACTACTGTACTATTACGTTGATCCTAGCACTGTGTGTCGCTTATTGAAAATGAGACTAAGGCACCCTATTGGGAGATTGACTAATTTAGATTTAGAGTTTTAGGCTAGCGCAGTTAAATAGTAAGTACACAAAGGGGAATCGCAGCTGCTATGGAGAATTGCTTTCTGCGCTTTGAGTATAGATTTAGGACTCGATATTATTGATTTAATGAGCTTCTTTTTCCTCGAGTGTCACGTGGCGCGTGACACAAGACAAAAGAATTTAATTAAAACATAGAATTAAGAGAAAAAAATGAAACAATAAACTAAACCCGTGAGTAAATAACCAATTTAGCCACCATAAGTTCCCAAAACAGTTAATTAAAATAATAAGTAGCTTAGTAAGTCTGAAACATAAGAACTGTGAGTAAAATATCTAAAGCAGGTATTACAGTGAGATGTGAAAGGTTTAATTAAAACAAATAAAATTATTTTCACGCAAAAATTCATCTAATTAATTTAATCCAGTATAAAGCAAAATTAATTAATTGTTTTAACTATTTAAGTATTTCAATAACTATTTTAATTGAAACAAATAATTAATTTAATGATATTACTAATTTAAATTGAGAACTTGAATACCATTTTATTAAATAAGTGTTTTAAATTATTTAATAATTTTTCCTGACACAGTTAAGGGTCAATAAAACACCCAATATTTATGGATAATAATAAATGAGAATTTTTTATTTAATTTATAAATTTTATTAATTAAGTTTTAATTACATTATAAGTTAATTTTATCATCACACTTATAATATATTTTTATAAATAAATAATTATTAATTTATAAATACTAAATACATATAAATGCACCATGATTTTATAGAATATAATATATTTTTCTGTAATAAATAATTTATTTAATAATAAAAATAATATAATAATTATTTTACTTATTTATAAAATATTTATATAATTTTATTATTCAATAAAATATTTTATTTTAAATACATAAAATACATAATGTTTCTCCCTTTTATGATTCCAAAAAATTACTATAATAATTTACTGGACTCCTGAGACAGCCTGGATGACAATGATTGAGAAAGAACGACTGGAAAATTGAGAGAAGAAAAATATCCATTGAGGAAAACAATCTTGATATTAGAATTACCAAAACCCAGATGTCTGGAAGAATATGTAGCATGCATGAGGAGAAATATGTAATTGAAACAATGGCCAATGATATCAAACTATTGCAGTTAAAAGAAAAAAATATTAAAACTGCAGATAATTTAGTTATTATACAATAGATGAAATAAAAGCTTAAATGTATGTGGATTACTAATGTAGTTATGATTTCTTTGGATTAGATGTAGTAATTTTTTTTGTGGATGGGTAAAATGGATTTAGAAAAAGGAATAATTAGAAATCATTTAAGATAATAATATTTTCTATGGGAGAATCATGTCAAAGACAAAATTGAAATAATACTATATGCAACAGTTCAACTTATAAATGGAACACATAAAAAAATAAGAAGCAGTTCATATTTTTAATGAGAAAAATAAAGCTTATAATTGCAAAGCATAGTACTGGAGGGAGACACATAAAAGTACTCAAACTATAACAGAATCAATAAATTATATCTGAAAGATGAGCACTGGAAGGACATTTAAAAAGAGATAAGTACTGGAGGGTCACATGAAATTTCAATATCAATGAGAGATAAGTACCAAATAATCACATTTAACTTAAATTGAAAAGAGAGATAAGGATGAGATACACACCACTTGAAGCCTACTTTTATATCAAAAGATAGGGATTTTAGAACTACAATACAAGGACCCACATTCTGAAATTTTTGAGCTCTTCAATGAGAAAAAAAATCTACATGAAAAAAGACATATAAGTAGCAAATCTAAAGCCCTGGAGGGAATAAAATATAATTAATTCATCAAAATAATTAAGTATTGAATTGAAAAAAACAATCTTAAAAAATGAGAAAAAAAAAGAGAGAGAGAGACTTAGACAACCACTTTGAGGAAAAAAACAGCTTATCTTATACATCTATGAGCCTTTAGCACATCTTCATGTTAGGGAGTAAGATGTGAAAGCAGCCTACTGAAGTATAAGGAAAGATATTTTTTCTCACAGTGATTTGCTACACTTTTCTCCTTTTTTTCTTTTCAATTTTTGATTTACTTTTACTTAATTTATATTCTTTATTTTCTTGGTTTTCAGCTTTGCAAGTTGTATGCCCCTTTTCTTTGTAGAGTTTTTTTTCTCATTTTCAAACCACAGAATTCCAGAGCTTGGGTCCTTAAATTTTAGTCCTCAAGGCACTAACTTTTAAGACAAAAGGAAGCTTGAGGTCATAAATATCTTAAAATTATCTCCCATTGAAATTGAAATTACATGTGTCTCTTCAGTACTCATCTTTTTTTGTGTGTTCCTCCAAAAACTAATCTCTTTCTATGCTTTCCTCCAGTACTCATATCTTCTTGTGTATCCCTCCATCTATTACTTTAATTTTTTTCTTTATCCCTCTAGTAAGTTTTTTTTTTCAAAAAAATTGTTATAAATTTCTCTTATTTCATGTGTACCATTTGATAGGGGGTATCAACATTAGCAGATCTGCAATTAAATCAATTTCAGAAAAAAATCCTTACAACTCAATTATTTTCTGCAATTAGTTTTGAAAATATTTGTGTTCTTGAAATTATATGTGTCAATTTTCATCTCTTATCTGACAATTTAATTCTCAATTTTTCATACTGTGGCTAGTGTTGGTTCTAAAGTTAGAGTGGCTACACCTTATTATCCTGAAGCTGAAGGCATGGTTGAAAGAGGCCATCAAGTTATCAAGAATGCTTTGGTGAAGATGTGTGGAGATAGTGCTTTAAAGTGGAGGCATTATTTACCCTTGGTGTTATTTGCTGATAGGGTCACTGTGAAGAGGACAACTGGCTATTCTCCTTATGAGTTAATGTTTGGTCAGAAAGCCGTTCTACCAGTTGACTTGGAAGCTGTCTCTTATCTTGGAATTGATTGGGATGACTTGCACTCAACAGAAGATTTGCTCTGTTCCAGGATGCAACAGTTGGAATGTAGAGAGGAATGTCAAGAGAAGGCATACTCTAGAATGATGAAGATTAGGAATCAATCAGTCAGGTACTGGGACAAGAAGTTGGCTCATAGACTCAGGAATCCCTTGAAACCTGGTTGTTTGGCTTTGGTGTATAATAGAAGTTTGGAGAGTCAGTGGGGGAAAATGTTTGCTGACAGATTGAATGGACCTTACAGAGTCAGATCTCAGGAGTCTGGAGGTTCTTATGTTTTGGAAGAGTTGGATGGTGCAGTCTTAAAAAAGAGGGTGGCTGCAGACCAAGTGAAGAGGTTTTATCCCAGAGGCACTAGGCATGAAGAAGATTGACTCCACAATGAGGATAAACTATGGAACGTTCTTTTTTTGTTTTGAAATTTTTGTGGTGTTGCAGAGCAACTTTTGTGTGGAAACTTTTTGTTAGAAGGTACCCATGGGTGGGGCTTCTAGATTTGATCTTGGCAAGTGTAGGGGTGACTGATGGGCTGGCTGCTCTATCAACAGTTACCCCAGATTGTCTGTTTCCAACCCTTTTTCTTAATTTGGTTGAACCCTAGTATTGGTTTATTTTCACAGGTTTTAGTCCTCTATGACTTTAAACTGGAATCTCCTCTGGTTTTCAAGTGCAGGACTCTTCACTGTTTATTGGTTTTGGTTTTTTGTGTTGGATGTTGTGTTTTTGTTAGAAGGTACCCAGGGGGGGCTTCTAGATTTTATTTTGGCAAGTTTGGGGGTAACTGATGAGCTGGCTGCTCTGTAGAACAGTTACCCCAGAATGTCTGTCTCAAGTCTTTTGTTTTTCCTAGTTGAATTCTAGTTCTGTTGTTTATTATTCAGGTTTCAAGTCCGCTATGACTTTAAACTGGTTTGGGACTGGCTTCTTTATCTTTGGTTCTTTTGGATTGGTGGTGGATCACTGGTGGTCTCCCATCATTTTTACTTATTGGAGGGAACCCACCCAGTGATCATTTCTATGGATCAGACTTTCCCTTATTGGACCATTTTTGCTAGATAGCAGTTTTAAATTACTTTCTTTTTTCTCTTTTTTTCTTTTAATTTTTTATGGGGGTTGTTTAAAATTATAAAATCAAAAATATAGGGTGTTACCACATCAGGGTCACCTGGATGTGGGCAAGCATTGGTGGGGAAAGGCTCATCAATTGGCCGGGCAATGCTATTTTCTTTTTTTATTTTATTTATTATATATTTCATGTGTTTCTGTGTTTCATTATTTTTATTATCTTCTGAATTTCTAATTTTTTTGAATTTTGTTTTCTGTTAAGCATTTAAAAGAATTAATTGTGTATCCACATCAAGGTGCACTTGGATGTGGGTAAGGTATCAGGGGATCAGCTCATCAATTGGCTGGGGGATACCATTTGTATTATTTTTTAATTTAATTTTAATTCATTTATTTTATTTTATTTCATTTTTTTTAAAAATTTTTTAATTTTAATATGTTAGTATCATCAAAAAAAAAAAATCTGAAATTATTTTTATTAATTGTTTTAGATTATTATTATGTTTCTAATCTTTTTGCAGGAGCTCATTTTCTGGATGAGGAAGCTTCTGGAGGCTGGTCCGGATTGTGATGACGTTTTTGTTTTTTGTTGGGATTGTGGGTAGCACTGTGTTCTTTGAAGTGCATCCTGCTGGAGAGATGATAGGGATTGTAATGATCAGGAATTGGATTAGAGGGAAGTTCAGAGGAGGAAGAAGAAGAGGCAGGAATGGAGTGCTGGAGGGTGTGTTTAATGATCCTAGACATTTTCCAGTGGTTTTCCAGTAGACGCTTTCTCAGGGATTTTTCAAAGTCATTCAAAGGTCCATGGAGGGCAAAGGCTTTTAGCATGTTGGAACACATGGTGCTTAGGTGTTTCTTCATGTCTCCATAATCCAGGGTCAAAGAAGTTTCAAGAGGTTGGCCAACTCCAATAATAGATTCAGGAGGAGGGGTGCCAACTAGACAAGAAGAATTGGATCAGTAATTATTTTTGTTGAAGAAATGGGATAAATTAATTTGGTACTTACAGATTGGAAGCTCATCAAATCTGTAAGCAGCTGGGATTTGGATCTCTGATGATTTTGTTATGGTCATAGTGGGTGGATCAACTAGGGAAAGATATGGATTCTCATGGTCTTCCTCTGAAGGATCCTGAGAAGGTGAACTGGGATGCTGATGTTCCTGGGGCCTAGTTGGAGCAGTGAGATTGTTGTTGTTGTTGTGGTTGTTATTTCTGTTGGATTCAGCTGGAGGAGGTGCTGGTGATGGAGTACCAGGGTTGTTAAAGGATGGAGCAGGAGAGGGGGATTTGGAAGAAGACTGCTCTCTTCTGGATGGAGAATTTGAAGAGATGGAACTGTCAGAAGAGTAGTTGGCTGACAGAGGAGAGGTGTAGTTTCTTTGTCTTAGTTGGGGACGAAGTTGTTGGTGTGGAGCAGTGTGTGGTGTTCTGGTTTCTTCTTGGGGTTCTCTGGCAGGTCTCTTAGAAATCTGGTAAATTTTGGTGCTTTTGGACTTTGGAAGGGTGGATTGCATTACTCTGGGAGCAGTAGGAGGTAGTTGGGTTGAGTTGTTGTTGTTGTCTGGATGAATTTGGCTGTTTTCTGGCCGTTTTTGGAGGTTTTGGCCCTGATTTTCACTGTTTGGTGAGGCAGGAGGGCTTCCCGACGTCAGCCGGGCGGCCTGGACGCAGTCTAGAAGCCTGGGAGTTGATCTTGAAGCTTTTGGAGCTAATTTGGCGGAGATAAAAGCAGTTTCTTGTGAGGCTAAGGCTGGTCTTTTGGGAAGAGTGCGGGAAGCTGAGCTTCTGGATCTTCTGGAAGGAGCAGAAGATAGAGAGGAAGAGGAAGGACCAAGCTCTGGGGATCTGGTAGGGGATCTGGAGATGTATTTGTGAGAAGGAGAAGGCGGAGGAATAGGGTAGTTGGCGTCTCTGTCACATCTTTTCTTTTTGGAATAGCAAGAGTCACAAGCCCTGTTGTAGAATTTGGATTCAGGATTTGGAAGAGTGAATGTGCAAGGTCTGCACATGTGGATGCACTGTTTGCAGGCATAGTCCTTGGGAGCAGTGAAGCAAGGGAGAGTAGAAGGGTTAACATCAGGAGATCCAGCCATGATCTGTGGTGAGAAAAGATGATGAAAAGGGATAGGAGGAGGTTTTTGTCAGTGATGGGTAGATGATGAAGTAAAGGTGGAAGTTCAGCAGGTTGGCTGCAGAGGTGTGCTGCATGAAATTGGCTGCGTCCATTTTATGCAAAATTCTAGCAGTCCATCAAGACTCTAAACTGAAAAAGCTATGTTATCAAGACAGTCCATCAAGACTCTAAACTGAAAAATCTATGGTATCAAGACCAGTCCATCAAGACTTTAAACTAAAATCTGGTTTCTGTTAGTCCTCCAAGACTTTAAACTGGCTGGTTTTAAGATTTTATCAAGACTAGTCTGTCAAGACTTTAAACTGAACACTGTGTTAGTCCCCCAAGACTTTAAACTGAGGGTTGTAAGTCCCCCAAGACTATAAACTGAGGGAAATGTTTTTGTTGCTGGAGTTGGTTTTGAAAGATTGGTGGAGGGTATCCACAGGGGGAGCCTCCAAATTTAGCAAAGGCAAGTTTGGGGGTAATTGATGGGCTGGCTGCTCTATTAACAATTACCCCAGAATGTTAGTTTTTTCTCTGTGTCTTAATGTGGTTGATCTCTGGTTCTGGGTTTATGATTTAGGTTTTTGAGTCCCCCAAGACTTTAAACTGAGGGTTTTTGAGTCCCCCAAGACTATAAAATGAGGTTGGTCCCCCAAGACTTAAAACTGAGGGTTGTTTGTAATTACATCCTATAGAGGGTGTGGTCAATTTTTCTTTTCTGAATCAAACTCAAGTACTAGTGGAATTACAGAGGGAATCAAGAGAAGAAATGAAGTGTTCAGAATTAGCCTTGAACTGGTGAATAAGGTGTCTTCTGTTCTCAATGTCCTGTGGATCTCTAGCAGGAGTGGATTGGAAGTAGTGAAGCAGAAGTTGTTTCTGTTGAGATGTGTGTTGTTGGAACTTGGCCTTGATAATGGGCAAGTGCGTTGGTGTTGGTGGTGCAATGGATCCTACATTGTTATCATCACTATCAGAAGAGGGAGGAACTGAGAAGTTATCAGTTTTAAATTTGAAGGAAGAAATGAATGTTCTTTACCATCAGATGGACCAGGGATGGGGGAACTAGTTGTTTTATAGGTTGTGGCACTCTTCTGGGAAGGGTGAAGATTTTTGATTAATCTGGGTATCAGGATGGATGGCCTAGATCTTTTGGTGCTGGCAGAAGAAGGACCAGGTTGAGGTGGAGGTGAATCTGTTGTGGAGGAAAGTTGACCAGGTCTGTGGCAGGTCTTCTTTCTGGATTGGCAGACATCGCAGGACGTTCTGTATGGATGGACAGTTGGTGTCATGGCGCAGATTAAATTATTGTCGATGCAGTATTGGCAGGGGCCCATTTCAGAGGCAGATTTGAGAAGAAGGTTAAACACGGTAATTGGATGAAGAAAGAATGCGGACATTCTCAATTGGAGGGAGGATGTGGTCTTCCAACATTGGAAGGGGCCTTTGTTGTGTGATTTGGCGCTGTTTGTGCATGTCTTAATTGACATCTGTTTAAGAATTGGGTATTTTTCTGGTCTTATTCCATGGATATTGGGTCTGCGGGTATGTGGGTACTATCATTGGATAGCCCTGGTTTTTCTCTATATTTTATGTGTTGAAGACATTTTTCATATTCTGAGTTTTAAGGGGTCATTTCCTCATTTTTCATTTATAAAAGATTGCTGTTTAATTTTGTTTTTCGTGTTTTATGGGATAACCTTAAGTCTTAGGGTTAAGTGCTTAGTACCATTGGATAGAGCTAATTTTTCTCTATATTTCATGTCTCAATGTTGTTATAGTGAAATTCCGTGTTTTAAAGGTTTTAGTAGTTGTAGCTAATTTTTCTAAGTAGATTAGTGGTTTTTGTTGGTTTTCTGGCTTCAGGGAGGCCAGGCCGCTTCAGGAGGTATCTCCGACGTCGGGCGGCCCGCCCGCCTCTGTTTTAGGAGGTTGGGGAGCACTCCAGGAGGGTTTTTTATGCAATTTGGCGGGTACAGGCGCCAGATTGGTGGGTGCGCAGGGGCTCTTAGTTAGTGGTCTGTGTGTACATAGTGAATAAGACAGTTTGGGGCAACCTTAATCATCATACAACCATCCGGAGGTGATATCATTGTTCCTCACTCAGTTTTCACTGTTTTCTGGCCACAATTGGCTGTGTTTGTTGCAAGTGAGTTCTTCATTTAACTTAACTTTGGCAACTGTTTTCTCTGTTATAGTCTTGCAAGCTATAGCAAGTATTATTGCTGTCTCTGGTGTGGATTTGCAGCCTACATCAAGTATCTTTGCTGTCTCTGGTGTGGAATTTGTTCTACATTTCAGTTCTTTGGTCTGGTAGTCTATCTGGGGACTACTTTCTTGGCTCATCAAGCAGTCAAGTGTGTTGAAAAGGGGCTTTAGCAAAACAGGAACCAACTTACTTTAGCAAGTAAATCTCACTCTATTTTTCTAAAGGGACAGGGGATTTTCTCTCTGGTTTTTCTCCAACTCCCTTGGTCAAGGCCTATAGCTAGTACTATAGGATTGTCTACACCACGAATATCTCTTTTTTGGATTGCTCATTGGTTTTCTTTCACCAGCTCAACATGACATTGCAAATTTTCTTAAATTGCATTATTTTCACTGTTCCCTTTTTCATTCATCCCTCATATCCTTTACCTCTTCTCCTCCAACATCCCTCAAACAATTTGATTTCATTTATTTTCTAATCTCATCTCTCCATGCAAGTCATTTAATTAAAATTTTGTTTTGTTTTTTTTCTGCTTTTTTTTATTTTATGTATCTAAATCTTTTTTAAGTGGTTATTTTTGATTTCAATGGTAAAATTAACCTTTTTTTTCTCTCCCTCTTTACTTACTTTTTTAGCTCCATCTCTCTACTCTTCATCCCTCCTTGGCATGGTCATTATCCCCCCTTTCCCTTATTTCACTTTTTTTTGGCTCCATGTCATTAAAACACATACATTGCACATTCTTTATGCATTTCACTTACTCCATATATAACTTCCCCACAATTCCAATATCAATCTTTCTCACTCTATTTTTCCTACTTTTTAATAAAGGTAAGTTTCATCTCCTTTTTTTCATGCCTATACTATATCTTATTCCTTCTATAAAAGTTTCATACTTTAATATATTTATGACTCTTATCTGGATAGCAGTGAGCTTATTAAACTCCTTTTGTTCTCTTCTCCATTACCACTTTTTAAGTTTTTGTAAAATTTTGAAAATCAGACTCAGAATCAGGGTTAGGTTTATTTGAATCTAATGTTCTTTTTACTGAAGATTCTTCTGAAGGCTACCTTTCATTTCCACAAACAGATTTGAATTTGGTTCAGTGGTTGCTGAGATATTGACTGTTGAAGTTGAACCTTTTTTTCCCTATTTAGATTTTTATTTCATCTTTTATGTAAAAAATTAGAGTTAGGTTTATTTAAATCACATTTTCTTTAGCTGAAGATTCCACTAAATTCTAACTCTCATTTCCTACAAACAGGTTCAAATTAGGTTCAGTGGTTGTTGAGATTTTGACCTTTGAAGTTGAGCCTTTTTTCAAAATTTCACTTATCCTATTTCATGATTTTATATTGCATAATTAGAGAATAAGGACTCTTAAGCTCTTATCTGATTATTATCTAGGCTTTTATCTCCCACTTTTTGGTCTTTTCATCATGACTTTTCAAGTTTTTGTGTAAATTTGAAAGGTAAAGTCAGAATTTGGGTTAGGTTTATTTGAATCAACTGTCCTTTTAGCTGAAGATACTTCCAAAGCCTATCTTTCATGTTCAGTAAACCAATTTGAATTTGTTTCAGTTTTTTCTGAGATATTCACCTTTAAAGGTGAGCCTTTTTTTCATAATTTTACTTTTATTTTTTTATAATGAATATCATAATGTTTACATCATACATTTATCCTTCCAGATTCCTTTGATTATCTAGGCTTTTGTCTCCCTCTTGTTGGAATCTTCATCATCAGTTTTCAAGTTTGTGTGAAATTTTGAAAATCAGAGTCAGTATTAGGGATAGGTTTATTTGAATCTACTGTCTTTTTAGCTGAAGATACTTCTGAAGCCTATCTTTCATTTCCATAAAGCCGACTATTATTTGGTTCAGTGGTTTCTGAGATATTGACCTTTAAAGTTTAGCCTTTTTTTCCCATTTTCCTATTTATTTATTTCATAATGCATAGAATAACATTTACATTATGCATTTATCCTTCCAGATTCCTCAAACTACCTTTCTTTTTACCTATTATTTTTCCCTTTCATCAAGGTCTGTTTTTTTCTTTTTCTTACCATCTTCATATGTCTATCCTTCACACATTTTTTCTTCTCTTATCAGATCAGTCAAAAGTTAGTCCAACAAATCAACAAGGTAAAAGAAGAAGGTAAAATTAATAAATTTACAAACCTTTAGGTAGATAAAAAAAGTTTGAGGATTTGTAAAGTCATAAAATATTTTTTTTCATTCTTAAATTTTTTAATAAATAAATTTGATATTTCAATTTACTAAACTGAAGTAATGAGCCAATGACCTTTTGTTGTATAAACGGTGATCATGATAATATTAAATTTTTTTATTAGGGGATATCAAAGTTAGAAATATTCCATTTCAAAATACCTCTTTTTTCCACCCAATCAACCATGATGATTTATGAAAATATGCCATATTGTGCCCCAAAAACACCTTTTTACTGAGAATTAATGTCAAGTTTTTGTCTTTCTTTTTTTAGTGTGAAATAAAATTTAAATAATTACAAGTTTCTAACTTTGATACCCCCTATTGGGTACATCTTGCCTATACATGTGGAAAGTCCCAAACTTAGCTTCTGGACTTGGTCCAAATTTTGGCTTGATGAATTGTCATTACTTTAGAACTAGTAAATTTGAGATATCTTATTTATTCATTTATTAATTTATGGATTTATATTAAATTTTGGTGATTTTCACCCCTTACTTCAATAAAATGCAGGGAAGGGTATTGCCAAATTTTCAAATCTGACATGTGAAATTGATGACTTTGAAAAATTTTGGTGAGACATTCCCCTTGCTTCAATAAAATGCAGGGGATATTTCCAAATTTTTAAAAAAGATATAGAGTTTTGTTGAGTTAGCTGTATTTAGAAAATTAAATTTAATGATTTGAGTGTAAAGAAGAAAAAATGTATGGTTTTTGAATTTTTGCAAAAAAAATCATCTAGAATCAAGACCTTTAAAAATTCAGCACATATGAGATTATCACCAAAAAGAAATAAAACAAAATTAATTTGACCAAATAAACAAATAATCTAAAATGTTTCAATAAAATATTTCAAATCTCAGTGAGGAGTGTGTGCCAAGGATTGATTATCAGCTTTAATGCATTCTATCAAGAGAACTTTGTGAAAAAAAACTAGTTATCAAACATTTTCATTACGCATTCAATTCCCTCAATAGATTTATTAGCTTTAACACATTCTCTCAATAAATCTTTCTTTTTCAAAACATCTTCAGGTTGATACATGAGTTTCATTTGATCCAATGGAAAATTGTACTCAAGAGCCTTCTCCTCTTTCTTTATCTCGAATTTGTTCTCCTCCAAGTCATGTGCCCTCTTATCCCTTATTAAAGAAAGCTCAAATTTCTTCTCCTCCAAGTCTTGTACCCTCCCATCCCTCTGTAAATAAAGCTCCAATTTCTTCTCCTCCAAGTCTTGTGCCCTATCATCCCTTCATAAAGAGAGCTTGTATTGTTTGTATTGAAATTTGAGAGTATCTCTTGCAAAATTAACTTTACCTATAGTGAAAAGGAATATTAACAAAAGAAAAGAAATGCTCACTTAAATATTAAGAGGTATGCTATCACTTACTGATTCACGTTTTTCCAGAAAATCATCAATGGAAGAAAAAGGGGTTGGGGAAAAATTATCTCTGTTTTGCTTTCTTTGACTTTTGAAATTCAAAGTAGTTGATGGTCTTCAATTTTTTCGGAGGTATCATTTTCCTCTTCATCATTGATTCTAGCTTCAGGCTCACTTGCTTGAGGATTCTGGGTTTGTTCATTAGCCTTTTTAGAAATAAAAAAATAAAATAACTAGACAAGAAATAAATGCTTACTGAAGTGGAATCACATTGTTTTATATCATCATAAGGATCTATTGGAAAACTATCTAGATTCATTTAATTTAGAACAGGAGTGGCTTGATTGGAGGAAGAAAATGGGAAAAGATTTGTTTCAAAATCATGTTTGGAGATAGAATCTTCACCATCCAACATGTTTGAAGGATTAAAATCTGCTCACTCTCCTACTATGAAATCTATTTCTTTATAGTAAGGACATAAATAATCAAGTTTATTATCTATAGTTTTGATTCCCTTACTGATATCAAGGTCAGTAATACCAAAACCAGTGGAAGAAGAAAGAGTCTTAGCCTTCTTTTATTTGGCTTTATAGTGCTTGAAACGTTCAGGAATCTTTTTAGGCAAAAAATTAATCCTGCCATTTGTCTTATTACAGAATTCATTGGCCATTGGAAGATATCCATTGTTGTTTGATGCAGGGGGCTGTCCTACTTTAGTTGTATTCTCAGTACCAAAACAAGAATCATAATTTTTTTTAGTTTTCAGCCATTTGATAAGTATGGGATGATCACCTTTTTTTAGTTGAATGGTCTTTGATTTTTCAGCTGAACAGGGGAAAGAGGGAGTAATGGGATTCAAAGAACATCTGGGGGATGGCTGCCTTTGTGAAGATCTATGATGACAAGGCATGTTGAGATATTGAAGATGAAATGGAGAAGAAACAAACACATGAGATGGGGAGAAGTTTTGAATGGATAGAATGAATAGACAGGATGGGAGTGCGCAGAAAGATAGGGAGGCTGGCACATCCAGAAAGTTGTCCGAGATGTGGTTATAAAAAATTGAGGATAAAAATGTCAGATAGAGGTGAACTTTGATATATAAAAGGTCTAATAACATAATTATTAGCAAAAATAATTGCAGAAGATAATTGGGTATAATAATTTTCAACCACAATTAATTTAATTTCTGATTGGTCAACATTGATACCCCCTATTGATTGATTCAATGCCTGAAAAAATGAAAGCAGTGGTAGATGCAGCTAGTGGAGATCCACTTGGTTGGATCCTCCACAAAAAATGAAGTTTTTTTTTTACTATTCCCCATTAACAAGGGCAGGCCATTCAGTGGTGAATAAGCTCAATTTTTCAGCTCATTATTTTAGAATTCTAAAATTCACATTTTTTTAAAAAAATTTATTTAAAAAATATGAGTGATTGAGATAAATTTTTAACATCACATTATTTAGCTAGATGCCCTGAAAATCCAAAAAAAGAGTGGCATCTTTAAAACATAATTATAGAGAGTGTACTTTCACTTTCAAACATAATTATAACAATTTTTCAGGCATTGTACATATACAATGTGCACCTAGTCGGTGCCTATAATAGGGGGTATCAATGTTCAGGGATCAGCAATTAAATTAATTTCCGATAAAAATCCTTATACCCCAATTATCTTCCGCAATTATTTTTGCTAATAATTGGGTTATTAGACACTTTATATGTCAATTTTCACCTCTTATCTGACATTTTTCTACTCAATTTTTCATAACCACAACTTGGCCATCTATTCTTCCTTACCTTGTCAAGTCTGTTTGCTCATCTATGCTCACCCCCAACTCTCAACAACATTTTTTTTGCTTTCATTTCTGCTGGAGTTCATACACCTATCTCTCATTGGCCTTTCATCTCCTTGGTTTTCTCAGTGGCAACTTCCTCCAAGAAAAATTTAAAGAATATGGGATTAGCCAATTTTTCAATCGGTAAAAGTGACTTATTCAAATCTTTAGGTGTTTCAATCAACTTAGACAAATTTCTGAGTGGTGAGAGTTAATCATACAGATTTTTGAGTGTTACAAGTGACTTAGACACTTTTCCGAGTGGTGCAAGTGACTTGGACAAATATTTGAGTGTTGTGAGTGACTTGGACAAATTTACGAATGGTGAGGGTGACTCAGGGAAATGTTTAAGTTTTGTTAGTGACTTTGTCAGCCAGGCTATACCAGGAGCCCAGTAAACTATATGTTAATTTATTGGACCTGTGTCACGCTGTAGACAATCCTATAGTACTAGCTATAGGCCTTGACCAAGGGAGTTGGAGTAAAACCAGAAAGAATAACCCCTGTCCCTTTAGAAAAACAAGTGAGATTGACCTGTTGCAGCAAATTGGAGATCTGTTTGCTAGACCCTCTAATTAAACACACTTGACCCCTTTAAAAGTGAAGATAATAGTCCCAGACAGACTACCAGAAAGAGTTGAAATGAACAGTAATATATTCCAACAAAACACAAGCCAATGAGACAGTGAGGAACAGAGAGGCGATGAGTAAAGAGATAAGATTATTCCCTAAAAATCTTCCCACACACGCATCATACAGCCAGTGCACAGACCACCCTGACCAATTCCCCAGCCAAAATCCCGCTTTCCCAGCCTTTTTCATGCATAAAAGTGCATTTTAGCGCCTCCCCAGTGCCCAGGCGGCCAGGCCGCTTGGAGGCAGCTCCACTTAGGGGCGGGAAGGCCGCTTCTAGGCCCTAAAATAACCATACAACCCATAAAAACCCTAAAAAACCCTAAAAACCCATAACTTCACTAATAAACAAGATAAACACACATAAGACATACCAAAATGAAAATAAAATGAAGTACAATAAGCTGAGACATAATAAGTGACCCTAGCTTAAGCCTACATAAGCACCACTAAGTAATAAACATCTGATAAATACCAATAACAACACCATAACTACCCTATAAAGCAAGGTAACCACCCATAAGGGATACCAAAATGAAGAGAAAAGAAAGGACATTAAGCTGAGACATAATAAGTGACACTAGCTTAAGCCTCTATAAACACTACTAACTACCACCTAAAGATGAAAAAATCCACTAATAACACAATAACCCCAATAACACCCTACATACCAAATACCTCCAAATATGCACTCCAAAGGCCTACCCAGGTTTGGATCGCCACAACACGCCACGTGACACTCAAGGCAAAAGTAGCTCATTAAGTCAATAATAAGAGGCTCAAATCCATACTCAAAGAGCAGAAAGCAATTCTCCATAGCAACTGCGACTTTCTTTGTGTACTCACTATTCAACCGCGCTAGCCTAAACTCTAAATCTAAATTAGTCAATATCTCAATAGTGTGTCTCAGTCTTTTCTTAAATAAGCGACGCACAGCACAATAGTTAATGTAATGGTGCACTAAAAGGTTTATTAAATGTCTGTGTATTATTAAAAGGGGTAGTGAGCATGGACGGAATGGATAGTGGAGGATTAAGGGGTTAACAGATGTTAGTGAGAAGGGTCCAGGTGTAATGGATGTATTTTAATGGTCTGTGATGTGCGGAATAGTGGATGGGTATGAGGTCAATGCGAGGAGGAGTAAAGGATATAAAAGGGGTGGGGTTTTTGGTTTGATATTCCTTAGAATTAAATTATAAAACGTATTTATAGTTAATAGTGGTAAAAGCTATTAGTTAAATCATCATTATTGTATCTTTCTTTATTTTCTCAATAATCATTTCTAAATCCTAAATCTTTGATCGCTGAGTTTCCAACCCTTCGTGAGATCTTCAAAAGTTTAATATTACCTTTCAATTATATTAAAATCCTTCTCTAACATAAATAAAAGCAGTAGTTCTTCCTTCGAGTCATCTTTGAATCACTTCCTCGAATCATTCCTCTGTACTTCGAAGAAGTCTCTAAACTCCTCATCTCACTTACAGGAACATCCTCGACCTTGTGCGTAGGTCGTTGGGTGACAACCTGTAAGAGGGTGTAAGAGTTGTATTTTATGTATATAAATTAATATTTTATTGCATAATAAAATTATATAAGTATCTTATTAAAAATAAGAGTTATATTAATTTTATTGTTATCAAAATTTTTATACATTTAAATTAAGCATAATATATTTTATATTCTACAAATAATGGCGCATTTTAATGTATTTAATAATTATAAATTAATAATTAATTAATTACAAAACATATATTATAATTATATATGTAAAATTTACTTATAATGTAATTAAGTTAATTAATTAATTTTATATATTAAATAAAACTTCATATATTATTAAACAATAATATTGGGTGCTTCTTTTGACCCTTAATTTTGTCAGAAAAATATTATTAAATAAATTATAATACTTATTTAATAACATAGTATTAAAATCCCCACTTTAAATTATTAATATCACTAAATTAATTATATGTTTCATTTAAACTAATGATTGAATTAATTACATAATTAAAACAACTTATTAAAATTGCTTTAAACTGGATTGAATTTATTATATGAATTTTTGGCATGAAAATAATTTTATTTTTTTTACTTAAAACCTTTAAATGTCACTATAATATCTGTTTTTGATTATTTTACTCATTTTTCTCATGTTTCAGACTTAGTTGGTTAATAATTATTTTAATTAAGTGTGTTGGGAAGCTATGGTGGGAAAATGGTTAATTACTCACGGGTTTTAGTCAATTGTTTTATATTTTTCTCTTAATAGTCATGTTTCATTTCTACTTTGTTATCTTTTTGTTTTAGCTTATTTCTATTTTGTATTTACTGATTTGTGGCGCTTAAGGGGTCCCTTGGTCTATAAAAGGGCCTTGGGTAATCCCCTTTAACTGCATCACTTATTATACACTCTACTTACTTACAATTTTTAAAAGTTATACATTTATTTTATTTTTATTAGTATTATAAAACTAAGTTAAAATAAGTAAATTACTTGAAAAGGTTGAAATAAGTCTAATAAAAATATTGGTGTTTGTGGCGCATTGAAAATAATACTTACTTATATAAATATATTATAATTTAATACCTGTCACTACTGTACCAAGTCCAAAGGAATTTTGTTGCCTCTCCCTCTCAGAATAATTATATTGTTTATTATTTTTATTTCTTTACTTTTATTATCTCCTCCCTATAGTTCCTCCTCTTCTTCTTTATTCTTCCTCTCTTCTTTTCCTTCTTCTAGACTACCAGCTGATAATTAGATGCCTTTCCGAACAACGACAATGATACCAATACTTGCGACGAACAACATAATGCACGGACCACCCAGCCAAAAAGAAACTTTTACCGCAACCGTGTTTCTAGCTTGGGTTTGATCTATTGGGTTTATATTAAATTAATTCATATATTATTTTGAAGTTATTTTACGATCACTATAGTGAGTTAACCTTTGCACCTCTCACTCATATTATTATATTTTTACGGCAATAACAGTGTTTGTGGCTTAATTGCTGATTCACTGAGTGTAAGTGTTCATTATTTTTTAACTTTTTTTTCCTAGTTGACCATAATAGAGTAAAACTCTTAGTCCTAGAAGACAATTAATATTTAATAAATTATTAAATTAATTTTATTATTATTTTTTGTATATTGGTTGACCATAATAGTACTCAGTACTTAGTCCCAATTTTACCATTATATTAATTTTGGTATTAATTATTTTGATTGACTTCTTCAACCTTTATTGGTTGGTGCCATTTTAATTACTGTTAGTTTTTAATAAATAATTGTAATAACATTTTTTTTAATTAATTGATTTTTTGATAATAATTAAAAAAAATTTATTGTTAAAATTCAATAAATTTTATTTTGAAATAACAATTTGAATCATTGAAATTTTTTTTTGATTCTTTTTTAACAGTTTAAATGTTCAATAGTTTGGCTAGAAGCATGGATAACTTACATGTGGATGAGATTGAAGTGGATAATGACACTGAATCTGTAGGTTCTTCTAAATTAACTTACAGAAATGATTCAGCTGACAAAAAACCTTCAGGATGTGGAAATGGCAAGAGAAGTGGAAAAACCCCCTCACTAAACACCTCTGAAAGAAGTAAAACCTCTAATAAATTAGGACAATCAACTCAAAGGTATAAAAATAAAAAAGATACCTCTAACCCAACAAGTAAACAATCTGTCCAGTCACATCAAAGAACTGAAGGCAGAAAGCATGAAGTAGAAGGCAAGGGCAGACACACTCTGGCAGCAGATACAGGAATTGTTAAATCCCAAACAGGCTCAAACTCCTCATTTCCCAGCCTCTCAGCCTCAGCCTCAACCTCAGCCCAACCAGGTACCCAGATCCTTCACGCAAAATCAAAGCACTCTGCAAGTGGAACAGTGGAAGTGGTATTACTTGATGAGCCATTACCAGCAGAGTTTTCAGAAACCAGCTCAACACCCTGGCCCATCCAGGACACAAACCAACCATCCATCTCCTCAGTCCCATCTTTATCAGGGAGGCAGAAGAAAGAAGGCACAGGTGAAGTTTCCTCCCTTACCATGGTAAGTAATTTGTTTGATAAACATTTTGACATGTAGAATAACAAAGCTTCTTCAGGTAATCTTGTGGATTCTGGTGAAAGAACAGTTAAACCTTTAAAAAGACAGCTTCCTTTAATGAGTAGCCCCAATGATGTAATTAGCAAATTATCATTTGATGAACCTTTACATTTGACTTCTACTTCTTTAATTAATCCTTCTCTTACAATTAAGAATGATTCTGTTTCCCCTGAGGTCTATACTTTAATTGAGAAGACTTCTGAGGAAATATTGAAAGATACCCTTGATTTTAATGTTGTAAAAGACAAACATTTAAGAGATGTGTTAATACATGAGAGTGATAGATTAAATAATTTGCACTTGCATTGTAAAGTAAGTTCTTCTGTACAAGATACAGCTTATTTTAGAATCAAAGAAACCTTGAATATTGTTCTTAGCCAACAATAACAAAAAAGGAGTGACCATAGAGCTATCTCACATAAGAATATCAATCTACATAAAACCTTGATTGAATTGAAACCCCTTATTGAGGAAAATTATTCATTAAAAGGTGAAATAAAATCTCTACAAAATGAGTTAAAAAAGCTAAAAAATGATTTCCATGCACTGAGTGCCAAACACACAGTCTCTGAGGACAGAAATGTTTTATCTCTTGCAAAAGTAAATGACCAGATGTCTGAAATTCCAAGGATAAGAGACTATGTGTCTGACCTGCAGGAAAAATTTTCAACCTTAAACATCAATAATTATGGTATAAATGAGAATGCTTCCCATAAGCTGCATAAAAATAAAGAAAAAGAACCTGAACAGAGTTCCTCCTTTCTTCCTCATATTTCAGCCATTAAACAAACTGACAATGAGTCTGTAAAATCTTTTGCTACTAGCAAATAATCTTGTGATGGTCATGTACCAGCTGTTTCTGTAAATAATGAAATTTTTGAACACCTGGATAAACTTCAGTAATTATTAATCATGAATAATTCAAACCAAAAAATGGACCATCCCAGTAGTCTGAAAAATTTGGCCTAAATTGGACCAATATCCTACCTTTGATGGTGATTATTCTTCTGATTGGCAACAGTTTATCCAAAGAATTGATAATTTAAAGAGATCTTATAAACTACCTGATGAGGAAATTGTTTCTAAGCTAATTTCTTTATTTTCCAATGTAGCCTTGATGTGGTATGAATCTGTTCTTTTAGATAACAATCATTATACATGGAATGATTGGAAATCCTTGATTGAGAATCAGTTTGGTGGTTCAAAATTCAGGTTGTCTCAGCAAAGACTGTATGAGAATACTAAATATGTATCCTCCTCTGTTGAAAAACCCATTGTTTTTCTTATGAAAGTAACAAAAATCCTGAGAGCAATTGATCCAAAGATGGATTATGATATTTGGAGAGATAAAATCTTGTATAAATTACCAAATTCTCTTAGAGATTTAATTGTAGCTAGAACTGAGCATGTAAGGGAAAATTCTTCTTTCATTAATATCTGTAATGAAGTACTACTCAACCATAGATATGAACCAAAGAATTACCTTGGTAAATCTTATCATGATCAAAATAAACCCTCTACAAAGCCCCCAGAAAAATCTGGTAAACCCTCTGCCCCAGTTGCACCTAAAAAATATGCAACAAATACTTGTTATAAATGTAACAAACCGTGGCAAAAGGGTCATGTTTGTGACAAGAAAATTCATCTTGTTGAACAAAATGAAGACACTGATGAAGCTGAAATTGATGTCAATAATTCTTCTAGTGACTGTGAAAGTAATATCTCCTATGACAATGACTCCGTTAAAAATGATTTAATGTTGGAACAGGATGTCCATTATTTAGAAAAAAAAATATCTGAAGAATGTGTATTGGATTTATCTTCAGTGGAAAATGCTGAAATAATTAAAGATATTACTAACAATTCTATAGCCATATCCCCTTTTAAAGCACCTGTTCTCATTGAATGGTTAAAATGTTGATGTAGTTCTTGACTCTGGTGCTAGAGGAAGTGTAGTGTCTGAAAAAGCTTTAGCTTCAGTAGATAAGGATTATTTGAGTAAATTATTACCTATAACTTCTGAAAAATGGAGAGGGTATGGTTCTACCTTAATTCCTATTGGCAAATACAAAACCTCTGTATTCTTCAAATATAATGGTGGTTTTGTCAGAGCTATTTGTGACTTTGTTGTCATGAAAAATGATAATTTATGCAATTGCTTTATTATGGGTAATGATATTTTAACCATGTTTGGTGTGAAATTGGGCCCAGAAAATAATTGCTTCACCTTGGGATTGAATGGCAAAAGGAAATTCAAAATTTCCTCCTCTAGAAAACCTTCTGGGCACCTGTTAAGGTCCTGTAACTCACTAATCCAGTGTAAAGGCAGAACAACAATTGAAATGGATGATTTATTAAATGAAATAAATACTGCTTCTTTTAATGATCAGTTAACTATTGAACAAAAGGATTCTATTATTGCCTCAATTACCTCTTTCCCTATGGCTTTTGCTCATGGTTCTCATGTCTTAGGAAGTGTTCAGGAAGAAATGAAAACTACCTTATCATGTAATTTGAGTGATATTCCTCCTAGTCTTAAGAAAAAACCATTTCCTGCTTCTCCAACAAAAAGAAAAGATATTGAAGATAATATTTCCACATTATTAAAAATGAATATCATTGAGAAAGTGGATGTCACCCCCAAATATTGTGTCATCTCCCCAGTCTTAATTTATTATGAAAAAGATAAGGCTAGATTATGTGAAGATTACAGAGCATTAAACACTTATACTGTTGATGATATTTATCCTTTACCCAGAATTAATTCAATACATGCTACCTTTCAAGGTGCAAAATTTATTTGTTGTCTGGATGGAAATAAAGGGTATCATCAAGTTCCTGTTGAAAAAAATTCTCAAAATTTTTTGCTTATTGCTACTCATATGGGAATATATAAGTATGTTAGAATGCCATTTGGCCCTAAAAATTCCCCTTCAGTTTTTTAAAAAGTCATGGATAACACTTTCCATCAAGAAATAATTGAGGGATGGCTCATGGTATATATTGATGATATCATAGTTTTTTCTAAAACTTTTGATGAACATATGGTTCATTTAAATAGGGTTTTCAAAAAAATGGATGAAATCAATATGACCCTGTCCTTGAAAAAGTGTAAATTTGGTTTTTAATCTTTGAAAGTCCTTGGCCATGTTGTGTCAGGCCTACAAATTTGTGTAGACCACAACAAAGTTGCTGCAATTCAAAATGTGAAAGCACCAACTTCTGTAAGAGAAATTCAAAGTTTTTTGGGCATTTGTGGCTATTATAGACAATATATTTAAAATTATCAAGTCATAGCCTTGCCTCTTACCAAACTAACTAGTAAAGATGTTGCATTAATCTGGAATATTGACTTTCAAAAAGCTTTTGATACATTAAAATGTTGCTTAATGACAGCCCCTATCCTAGCTCTTTCAGATTTTAACAAACCATTTGTCCTGTATACAGATTCTAGCTTTGTTGGTCTGGGTGCTGCCCTTCACCTGAAACAAATTATTAATGATAAATCCTCAGAGGTTGGTCATTTTGATCTTGAAAAAACATTGATTAGAATCAAAAACACTGCTTGGTGGGCTAATATGTCTGAAGACACAAAATTATATGTTGAATCTTGTGATTCCTGCCAAGAATCTAAAAGGTTGACAGGGAAAAGAGCAGGGTTATTACAACATATTGAAGCACCTAATGCTCCTTGGCAAATAATTAACATGGATTTTGTCACTGGTCTTCCTGTTTCAGGTAAAGACAGCTTTAACTCTTGTTGGGTAATAGTAGATAAATTCACAAAAATGTGGAAATTTATTCCTACCCACAAAAGAATTAGATTTCTTATGGTGGTCTTCCATGTTTAATATTATTGGTTTTCCAAGAGCCATTATCTCTGATAGAGATCCAAAATTTACTTCTGAGTTTTGGACCTCTTTGATGGATATTTGTGGCTGTGAGTTAAAGTTGTCTACAGCTCACCATCCTCAGACTGATGGTCTAGCTGAGAGAATGATTCAAACTCTGGAAGATATGATTAGAAGTTACTGTGCCTTTGGTTTAGAATATAAAGACAATGACAGATTTACTCATGATTGGGTCACTCTATTGCCTGGTCTTGAATTTTCATATAATAGCACTGTTCATTCTGTCACTGAGAAAAGCCTTTTGAGCTTTGGTTAGTTTATGTCCCAAATACTCCTGCTCATATTCTCAATAATAAATTACCTAAGTTGGAACTACACCCTGGTGTAAAATCTTTTATGCAAATGCAACAGCTATGCAGAAAACATGCTCAAAGCTGTATTGATAAAGCATTTGAATATGAAAAGAAAAGATGGGATAAATCCCATAAGGAATACACATTTAACAAGGGTTATGAAGTGTTGATATCTACTGTCCATTTTAATTTACAAGGTAACAACAAATTAAAAGATCCTTTTGTAGGACCATTTGTTGTTAAAAGAATGGTTGGAGATAATGAAGTAGAAGTTGTATTGTATTCTCCATATGATAGGAAACATCCTGTTTTTCCCATTTCTTTGATTAAGCCTTATACTTCCAACAGTGACTTATTTCCCAAAAGAAGGGGAAGACCTAAGAAAAACCCTCAGGAAGTCACAGAGACTGCAGAAATTGATAAAATTCTCAATGATAGAACTATCACTTCTGATAGAGGTACTGAATATTTATTGAGATATAAGAACAAATCATCTGAACATGATGCATGGATAACTGGAAAGGAGATTTCAAATCTTCCTACTCTATTAAAAAAGTACAAAAAGAAAAAATCTTAGCATTTTTTTTTATTGTTTTTTTTAGAGTGAGGGAGTGTCAGCCAGGCTATACCAGGAGCCCAGTAAATTATATGTTAATTTATTGGACCTGTAAGAGGGCGTAAGAATTGTATTTTATGTATATAAATTAATATTTTATTGCATAATAAAATTATATAAGTATCTTATTAAAAATAAGTGTTATATTAATTTTATTGTTATCAAAATTTTTATACATTTAAATTAAGTATAATATATTTTTTTATTCTACAAATAATGGCGCATTTTTATTTATTTAATAATTATAAATTAATAATTAATTAATTAAAAAACATATATTATAATTATATATGTAAAATTGACTTATAATGTAATTAAGTTAATTAATTAATTTTATATATTAAATAAAACTTCATATATTATTAAACAATAATATTGGGCGCTTCTTTTGACCCTTAATTGTGTCAGAAAAATATTATTAAATAAATTATAATACTTATTTAATAACATAGTATTAAAATCCCCACTTTAAATTACAAATATCACTAAATTTGTCAGCCAGGCTACTAGACTTACCTGGTAAAATAATTAATTATTTTACTGAGTTGAAGCCACACCTTTCTTCTTAATAATATTTATTTATTTATTTACTTAAGTAGTACTTACAATTAACTAAAGTTAAGTACAATAAGTAGTATAAATAAATAATATAAATAAAATGTCCCTTACAATTTTACTCCCTTACACCGTGCTCAAAAGTATATGTCAAAGGGAGTAAAATTAATATTAAATTTACAATATAAAAACTTTAAAACAATTATATTACCTCAGTGAGAGATCTGTAATCCTGTGAAAGTAATGTAATTGATTATTTCACTACGCAATATAGGGGGTGGACTTGCTAGCAAGTCATCAACCTGAACTCAGATGGAACTAAGACTGAACTCATACTGAACTCTACTTGAACACCCACCTATAACTGTTCTGCTGAGTGGTGTTCATCCCTGATTGTATGGTTCCTTTATCAATAGCTCAATGTGTGTTCAATCTGTGGTGAGTTTGGGTCCAAGGTTGCGGACTCGCTAGCAAGTCCGCCCCCCATATTGTGTGGTGTTTATTGTGTAATAATTGTGACAGTCCAAGGAATTCAAACTTTGTTGCTAATAAATTTGATGCCCTTGTTGACGTACTAATTTATTACTTTCTTATGTCATTTATGTACTCCTTTTTCTTGTCATTCTTTTCTCTCACACTCACAGTAGACGGTGTCAATTCCTTACATTTTATTTCCTCATATTTTGCCTATAAAAGGCCTCTGAATTTGTGCTTTTCAAACCATTCTTTTTATCACCTTACTTTATTATTACTATTTACAACACCATACTTATTTTTATATTTTATCACATTAGTAGTTACAAGAGCATAATTCTAATCAATAAATTATATTAATATTTAAAAATCTACCTCTTATATTTGAGTAATAAATCATTTAGATTAAGAAATACGTACCAATTTTTGAGAGTTCATTTAAATCCTTAAAATCCTCATAGAAATTTCATACCAAATCTTCTAGACCAAAAGCATACCTTGACAAAATTAATTATATGTTTCATTTAAACTAATGATTGAATTAATTACATAATTAAAACAACTAATTAAAATTGCTTTTAACTGGATTGAATTTATTAAATGAATTTTGGGCATGAAAATAATTTTATTTTTTTACTTAAAACCTTTACATGTCACTATAATGTCTGTTTTTGATTATTTTACTTATTGTTCTCATGTTTCAGAATTACTTGGTTAATAATTATTTTAATTAAGTGTGTTGGGAAGTTATGGTGGGAAAATGGTTAATTACTCACGGGTTTTAGTCAATTGTTTTATATTTTTCTCTTAATAGTCATGTCTCATTTCTACTCTGTTATCTTTTTGTTTTAGCTTATTTCTATTTTGTATTTACTGATTTGTGGCGCTTAAGGGGTCCCTTGGTCTATAAAAGGGCCTTGGGTAATCCCCTTTAACTGCATCACTTATTATACACTCTACTTACTTACAATTTTTAAAAGTTATACATTTATTTTATTTTTATTAGTATTATAAAACTAAGTTAAAATAAGTAAATTACTTAAAAAGGTTGCAATAAGTCTAATAATAATATTGGTGTTTTCCACGCATTGAAAATAATACTTACTTATATAAATATATTATAATTTAATACCTGTCTCTACTGTACCAAGTCCAAAGAAATTTCGTTGCCTCTCCCTCTCAGAATAATTATATTGTTTATTATTT
Organism: Hemileia vastatrix; assembly: GCA_030280995.1. Lineage (NCBI taxonomy): Eukaryota > Fungi > Basidiomycota > Pucciniomycetes > Pucciniales > Zaghouaniaceae > Hemileia > Hemileia vastatrix. The sequence goes on from JASXTE010000012.1 coordinate 8,259,045, forward strand.
TTATTTCTTTACTTTTATTATCTCCTCCCTATAGTTCCTCCTCCTCTTCTTTATTCTTCCTCTCTTCTTTTCCTTCTTCTAGACGACCGGCTGATAGACTTAGACAAATTTACAAGTGGTGAGGGTGACTTGGACCAATCTTTGAGTGAGGTATGGAGATAAAAATTTTATTTTAGGGCTTAAGAACAGAAACGTAGGTGTGTTATGCTCCAGAAAGACATAAGGTTAGGATATGTGATTTGAAACCATGTGAATTGCTCATGGATGTGATGAGTTTGGGATCAGTAATTTGGAATGGAAATTGGGGTATAATAAGCATGTATGATCGTGCATTCCTTATCCGATAGCCCCAGAGCTAATGGATAAGAATCTTCCACAATCAATAATGTCGGATCCGGGAAAAAAAAATCCTGATCCCTAATTGCGGATCCCTGAACATTGATACCCCCTAATAATAATAAAGTGTAAATATTTTATATATATTGGATAACTAACTCATTCACGTAAAATTTTTGGAGCAAGTATTTACATACAAGTCTTGATAGTTTCTAATAATAATAATAATAACTTTATTGATCCTCTCGCACTATTTTTACCTTCTAGCTCTTTCCTTTCCTTTCCTTTTATTTTTCATTTTCATTTAACTAGACTCAGGTACATGGATGAATATAATAATAAGAAATGTCCTTTTTTTCTTTTTAAATAAAATAAAATAAATAGAGATTTTAGCTTCAAGCAGGTATATATATATATATATATAATAGCTAGACATGCTAACTTCAAGCAGGTATATATGTATATATAGATAGATAATGAGAAATAAATATGCATATCATTTCCGATGAATTATTTTTACATTAAAGTTTCCCCCTTTTTCAAAGTTAATTTGACTTCAAATTAAACTATGATTGATCAATAAACAGAAGGTGGTGAAAGTGGCGGTGGTGGTGGTGGCAACGGTCGATCATATAAATTCCCATCAATAGAAGACTCATTAGGATATTTAATAAATGAACTTTGATGTTTAACGTTTTGTTCAGAAACAGGTTTAAGTGGAGGTAAAGAAAAAGCAGCTACAGTTTCAGCTATTTTACCCCCTTTTTTTATCTTTTCTCGTATTTTCGACATCGTTTGTATTGGATTTGATGATGATGTTTTAGGAATTGAAGGAGCAGGTAATGTTATAGGTGCTGATTTTATGGCATGAGTTAATGTTTTAATAGTGTTTGTGTTGTTAGGTGAAATGGAATAAGATTCATTTAAATTTCGAGCGGAACAACGAGTAAAGGTAGCGATTTTCGTCATTGGTTTACTTCGTGTTTGTTCTCCCTTAGTATAATCAACATATGAAGGGGGAACTTTAAAAAAAAAAAAAAAAAAAAAAGGTGAAAAATCAGCATATTGTGAGATATATAGATGAAAGTATGAACTTGAGTTTTACCACATATCTCTCCACCAGTTTTAGCTTGCCGAACATAAATTTTAATATCTTTTTTAACTTGACAACGTTCTAAAACTTGGCGCACAACTTCACATTGCTAAAAAAATAAATGAATAAATAAATAAATAAAAAAAATTATTTAAAAGTAGAGAACATTATTGAAAAAAATAATTAAAACCCTTATTTTTTTCCCTTGTTTATTAATTTATTTTGGCGATATATAAAAAAAAATGAAATAAAAAATAAGATGATGGTTTATATATAAATATATTTACATACCTGGTCTTCGACTACACAAATAGTTGAAATACTATTAACGTAATCCCATAATGAAGTTCGAATAAATTCAATCCGATCTTCTTCAATGTCTTGTATCAACTATTTACCATCAATTCAAAAATATATTTAGTTTTCCAAATTAATAATAGTAGCAGTAGTAGTAGTAGTAGCAATCATCAAAGGAGATTTAGAATACGATCAGAGAAGAAGAAATTCACATCACAATAAGCTTTCCATTGTAATTCCCACTGCGAACTAATTTCTTGTAAATTTCGTGTAAACGTCTTATATTCTCTTTCTAAATCAAAAAAATTTCCAATTTTAATAAAAATGAGAAACTTTAAATGTGCATGTTTTTGTTTTTGTTTTTATTTTATTATATATTACTTTTAAATATGAAAAACTGACCTGTAATGCCAATACTTGCAGAAGCTTTATCAAGTTTAGTAGACACTTTGTCCATATCACGACCTTGAACTAAATGTAATTGAGCACGATATCCATTAACTGCTACTGCATCCGCTTCATACTTTTTTCTCGCCTTTTGAAAACATAAAGAAATCAACAATTTTTTTTAAAGAAAAAGAAAGAAAAAGAATTAGATTACAGGTTATATAAATACACTGATATATAGATTTATAAATTTATATATATCACCTTTTCTTGAAGATTTTTGATGTCCATTAATTTTTTATGAAGTTTTTCAATGGTAAATTGGGACTAAAAGCAATGTAAAGAAGAGAAAAAAGAAACCTTGTTAAACATCTTTTTTTTTCCCTAGACAATTTCAAAGAAAAAAAATGAGTAAAAGAAAAAAAATGAAATGAAAAACATCAAAAGTGGTTTGATGTATTGACTTAAACCTTCAAACTAACATATATATTATATTTTGTATGAAAAGGAGTGATGATACAATCAACCAAAATATATACCAACATTTTTTTTTGCTCCCTCTTTCTTTTGAATAAATTGAGCTAATCGATTTTCTAAAGCAGTTTTGATTGTTCCAGCTAACTCAGAATGAGAATGTGCTGATTGAGCTGTTGAATTTCTTAAATGTTCAAGAATGTTTTTCATGCCTGGACCTTCGTAACCATATCCTGCGTTAACTAATACTGATGCTTTACTTAATCGAGTAAGACGTTTTGCATAATCAACTTCAAGAGCAGCGCGTTCTTTAAACCATACACGAATATTTTCCAACATTTGTGAAGAATATTTAACTCGATCAAGTAATCTTTCGAAACCTAATTCACCCCAAAAAGCATTGCAAAAATCTTCAGAGGAATTATGATTGATATGAATGGTGCTATCATTAGAAGAAGGATCAGATGGGATGATAGGATTGAAAGGTGGAAAATTGGAATGAGAATGATGTTCTTTTTCAAACTTGGCTAGTATCTGAGTAAAACGAGACGTCATCTTAATGTGCCGGTAGTATTGTAATCAATCAGACAGAAGAGTAAAGAGGATGGGAGGGAACGTGATGCTGGTGGATAAAGACCTGGCAATAATTCAGGGATAATTGCAACAACAAGGCTTGAGCTTACAGAAATGAGAAATTGCCTAAACGGGAAAAAACAAGAAAAAATCATCAGAAAAAAAACCTGGCACCTGCTGCCAGGTGCCAGGTTTTTTTTCTGGTGAATAGGGGAGCAACAAATGATATATACATATATATATAATGCAAATAACAGAAAATGAAGGCTTTATCGAAGAGCACGCGATTAGGAGACAATAATAGAATGTGACACAACAAACATATAATAGATGGAAAGAAACGTTACAGCTATTTGGGAAAACCTTGCTCTTTTTTTGTCCCTCATCCCCCGCCAAAAATGGCTTAAACTCATGTTTTTGGCGGGGAGTGGAAGGCGAAAACACAGCAAGCTTTTCCCAAATAGCTGTATGACAGGTAAAAGAAAGACTACAACCATATCGGAAACGGTTGGTGGAGTTTTGCAAAAAATCCCAAAACCTTTGGACAGGTCAATTGACATTTGACAAGAAATTTAGCTTGCATTCACCAAAAATTTGTAACTTTCACTGTCAAATGTCAATCATTCTGTCTAGATGTTTTGATTTTTTTTTTTTTTTGCATAGGTACACCAACCGTTGTCGATATGGCTGTAACAGAGACGCGAAGCATAGTAAGGACAAACAAAAAACGTGTTTAATGATAGAAACCTAGAAATCCTAATGTTTTCATTGGAATATTATATAATAATAGGTACATTGTAGATGATGTCTGTTGTTGATATTAATCAAGTCAACTGATATTTGTAATAGAATTTAGTTCAATGAAAACTGAGGTAGAATACTAATGGAAATCATGCTACGGAAATAATTCAACAAACTTACCAAAATATACAGCTTCTTGGAAAGCTTGCGGTTGTTTTGCATTCCATCCCCAGCCAAAATCATGAATTTAGGTCAGCTGTTCAATGCTTTTGGTGGAGATGAGAGGCAAGACAACGGCAAGCTTTCCAGGATTAGCTGTGATCAAGTGGCCAAGTAACTTAAAAGATGAGAAAGAAGAAGGAACAGGATGAAGAACTAGACTGACAACGAACAAGAGTGAGAATAATAAGTACCATTGAAAGAGTGGTGCGCGTGTTCTGGGAACTTTTTATCGTCTACTTTTAGGGAGGCAGTAAGGAGACAGGGCCTTTTTTCGCGTTTTATTCTGGCCACAGTCTTTTGCGCCACCACCTCAATTTAGTTTTTTTTTCTACATCCTCAGTTCTGTCGATTGAAAATAGAGGGAAATGAGCAAGAGATACTGCTAACTTAATAAATCAAAACGAGCGAGAGATACTGCTAACTTAACAGAGGGAAAATACTGGCTGCAAATTTGAACTCCTGACTGAATTGAAAGCGGTGCAAAAGTCTGTGCCCGGAATAAAACGCGAAAATAGACCCTGTCTCCTTACTGTCTCCCATTTTTTATTGTCATCATTCTTTTTTTTTCTTTTTTTTTGGGGGGGGGGCGGGGGGTAATTGACTTACTCTACATATGAAATAAATACTACCGCCTATGCTTATCCACCTCATGTAGATAAATAAATATGAAATGAAATAAAAAAAAGTGTATGATTTATTTTAATACTACCCACAATACTTCTCCCGCTCATTGCATAAAGGGAGGGGCGGGTTGATATAATTTTTTTTCTACATATCACTTTTTTCAATAATAACTCAATTGATTACTTTATTTTTTAAAGTCCGACAGCTTTTCAACGAAGATCATTATCATGTTGACATTATATTTCACTTACATAAAATTAACTTTCTGCACTAAATTACAATTTTCGGGGTTCCATCTGATATGCTTATTTATAAATCTCTTTGACTTTCACTTGCCCTTATACTCCTTATTCCCGAAATAATTTCTGTGTAGAAACCGGTTAAGAAAACCACGCAATATAAATTCCAACAGCTCAATGAAACTAAATCTGTAATTGAATAATCAGAAAAAAATTCTCAATACTTGTTGTGTGGTTTTATGTTTAGTCAAATTTCATCCTGCTTTTTTTATTTTTATTTTTTTAACTTAAGATAAGTCAAGTGACTCAAAATACAACAGAAGAAAAAAAAATAAAAGGAAGAAACAATTGAATGTCTCTCTAAAAACTCCTTATGGGGTATCAAAGTTAGAAATTTGTAATTATTTGAAAGATATTTCACAACACAAAAGGAAAGCCACAAACTTCACATTGATTCTCAGTCAAAAGGTATTTTCGGGGCACAATATGGCATATTTTAAAAAATAATCATGGTGGATTTGGTGGAAAAAAGAGGTCTTTTGAAATGGAAGATTTCTAACTTTGATACCTCCTATTGAAGCTTTAAATTCTGATGGTGTTTATTGTTAAAGAATTGGTGAGCTGTTTATTATCATCAACTAAGGAACATAAAGAATAATCATGAACGACACTATGGAATTAATGCAAGTCTTTATTTGTTAAATTTTTCATTTTGGTGTTACTATAAAGAAACATTGAAAATGGTTGGTGCAACTTTCCACAGTTTTGCCCCATTTACCCAGCATTTTCCCTCAGTATTTCATCACGCTACCCTATAACCCGCAAGTAATTCTGGGTATTTTGAACAAAATTTTGAAAAGCTGCACTAATCTTTTTCAATTTAGCTGTACTACAGTTGGTCTGACTGGCTTGCAAAGCTCAAAGGGAGACACTTCAATCCACAAGATCTGTCTCCAATCTTCAACTGTTTAATTCTTGTGCTTTAATGCACTTTTTAAGCACTTTTGAAAATTTATGGAGTTAAGAAAAGGTTTATTAACAGCTTCAAAAAACCAAAAACAAAGCTGATGAATATATTTTGAAAGGGGTTGAATTGAGCATTGTTTTTTCATCAAGTAAGAAATTGGTTTCAATGTTTCTTGAGAGTGCAACAATGTAATCCCAAAAAATTCACATGGATCCTGAGAGTTAAAGTTTGGTGGCCCCTTACTTTTAAGGAAATATCCACAATCTCTTTCAAGCCCCATTTATTAAGTATCAAGTGAAAAGTAGTTCTGTTAGGACTTGTGATGGAGGCAAGTAGAACAAGGAGGGGGGCATATTTCATAAGGGGATTTTGAGATACATGAGCAATCAGTCCCTAATCATTGAACCTATCAACATAGTCAGTCTGAGAGTATCCCAGTGCTGTAGGTCTTAATAAGTGCAAGGAGTATTAATTTGGCAGGATATTTGAGCTGTCTTGAGTCCCTTGTCTGCCAGTGAATCTATCAAGCACATCATTTCAATTGTGCAATTTGGTTTTTCAGATACAGATCAGACTATATCTAGATAAAATCAAAACAATGAGCTTTCTTTTTCACTTTGTATAAAACTCTCATTATATCAAATGGTAAAATGAAACTTACCTTATGATAAAGAGAGAAAAAAATTAAAATAAATAAACACCAAATTGTGGGAAATAGAGGTGGAGGTGGTAAGAAATAAACTTGGAAAACAAGTAAAAAATATGCACACAGGTGACAATTATGGTAGCAGTTTCAGCGCTTTGTCTGGAGTGAACCACATAATATTTCATGACTAACCTATGGTAGCAGTGTCAGCCCTTTGTCAGTAGTGAACCGGAGTTAGACATGTCAGCTGCACCACAGACTATATACACGTTATGTACTTAACAATCACTAAGCTATTACTATACTACACTTAACACCCCCCCTCTTAGTGATTTCCCCATAACCATCCACAGCTTAAAAAGTTCAGAAGAAAATGAAAAAATAACTAGAAACCTACCAATAAATATCTCTTATCTTTCCATACATTCGGCCCCAAATTCTTTTTCAAAAAATCTGTCACTTTATCCTTTGTTGAAACCCATTTAATGTCTATTTCACAATGATGAACTTGTTCATAAGAGTTGTTGGTCCATGGCACAAATCCACTTCACGTCAAAGGTTATGCATTCAAAGAGCCTGAGGTGTTTCATTTGAAATTGCCATCAATTCTGAGTGAAGTGAAGCTGTGGCCACTCTTGATTAACACTTTGATTGCCATAAGATGAAAAAGATGTTGACCTGAAGAACATGACCTCATTTAGTCCTAGAAAATTCACCACCCCAAGTAGCATCACAATAAACTTCTGTAGAAAGATTGACATTGATTGTTAGAAAAAGATGAAATTTCATGTCTTTGGTGAATTGTAGATATCTCAGCAAATGATTAAGCACATCCCATTCAGCTTTACCTGGTCTTGATGCATAATGTTCCAGGAAGTTGACAAGATATGCCAAATCAGGCCTTGATCTGGCTACAAGATATGATAAAGAACCAATAATAGACAGAAATTTGAGAGGTTCAACTGGAGGATGAGATTTTTCCTTTAAAGATACCAAGGAAAGACCCATGGGTAAAGGTGAGTGAGAAGTAAGACTAGTTGTATGGTGTTCATTGAGAATTATGTTGACAAGAGCTGGTTGGTGAATAGTAAAGCCTTTGGGACATTGTGAAACTTCTAAACCAACAATAGAAGAGATACCATCAGAACATTTTACCTTTAAACAACTCCCCATATCCATTTCCAACTCCTCTAAAACCGCATCACTACTCCCTACCACTACACCATCATCCACATGAATCCACAACATTCCCTTGGAACCATATTTTGCTAGCACATATACACTTGCATCCTGATTGCTTGATCTGTAACCCAAATTTTTCTGAGATGATTCCACCAACACCTGGCTGCTTGCTTAGTACCATATGGATCTTTCTTAAGTTTTCAGACGTGAGTTGGATTAACAGACTCAAAAACTTCAGGCTGCTTGACATAAATTTCTTCCTCAAGTTCGCTATGGAGATAGGCTGCAGTGACATCAAAAGTTTTGACCAGACAGTTGTAGGTAGCGGCTAGAGTGAGAATCAAACACAGAGACTTAAAATTAGCTGTGAGAGCAAAAGTGTCATTAAAATCAATACCTTCAATTTCTTTGAAACCCTGAGCTACATATTGTGCCTTGTGCTTGATGATTTTCTCAAACTCATCTCTTTTGAGAGCAAAAACCCATCAAGCACCTGTGACAGTTTTTATAGGAGGAAGAGGAACAATATCCCATACCTTCATGTTAGACATGTTGTCTAATTCTTGAAAACAAGCTGATTTCTATTGAACTGCATCTGGATGCTTCACTTCCTGCTTGAAGGTTTGAGGTAGTTGGTCAGAAAGGTCACAAGCATTATTGTTAATGAAATCAACCATAACATCTTGGGAAGCAACAGTTTCTTCTGCTGTAAAAGCACCAAATTTCAGTTGATTCAAAATAAATGACAAATCACCTTTAGATTGAGAAGTGGCTGCATGTGAAACTGTGAGTGGCTTGGTATTTTTCTCTTTGCCTTCAGGAATGAAATTTGCAATTGCTGACTGAACAAAAGAATTAGACTCTGGATGCCAAAAAAACCAACCTTTACCTCCATCTATAAACCCACAAACCCTGAAATGCATAGTCCGGTCCTCCATTCTTTTCCTTTTTTTCAGTTGAAATGTGCACATATTCCCACTGACCAAAGATTTTGACAGGGGATAAGTCTAATTTTTTGTTGAAAATGATTTGATATGGGGTACTTTCCTTAACCTTCACATTTGGTAGCTTATTGTGAATATAAGAAGCCCAAAAATAAGCAAAAGTCCAAAAAATAGGAGGAAGATTTGAAGAAAGAAGAATGGTCCTAGTAATTTTGCCTATATTCTCATTGAATCTTTCAGCCATACCATTATTTTCATGATGATAAGGCATAGAGTGTTCATGAAGGATACCATGTTGTGAGAGGTATTCAGAGAATTTTTTGTTCATGTATTCTTTGCCATTTTCAGTACTGAGGATCTTGAGACATTGATTAGTAATGTTTTCTAACTGAGTCTTAAAATTAATAAATGCATCAAAAACATCTGACTTCTTCTTTAGAACAAAAATCTCTCCATAAGTTGAAAAAGATTCCTTGAAAGTTGCCACATAAACTTCACCCTTATCTGTGACATCAACCATGGGCCCTACTAAATCAGAGACTACAAGATCCATGAGCTCATGGGTACACTTGGAATCCATACATGTATTTTTTCTTTTGCTCTTAGAAACTGCACAAATATCACAGTGTAATCTGCAAGAAGGGAAATAAGAGGGTGCATTGGTGCATAGAAATTTTTGGGCAATCCTTTGTACAACTCTGGTGCTAGTGTGTCCAAGACATAAATGCTAATCCATGATTGAATCAGGAACCCCTGTGGGATAAGGGATTTTTGATTGGAGTGAGGGGACAATGGGGGCAAGAAGGTTAGCAGAAGATAAAGGGTTAAAATAATTCATTTCAAAAAAATTGGTTTCTAGATCACATGGATAAACTAGATCAACCATCTATTTTTGTCCAGAAGAATATTTAAGAGCAAGAAATAATATTTTTTTGTTTTTTGAAATAATATAATCATGATTTTAATTAAAAGACAGAGAAATGCCATTGTCTAACAGATCAAAAGGAGAAATGAGAGTGGATTTTTCTCTGTCACAAAAGAAAATACCTTTGTTTGTAACTAATTCTCTGTCACATCCTTTAATGAAAACCTCTCCACAACCATTAATGAAAGCAGCACCAAAGTCAGTTGCAGTTTTGACTGGAATAGGAGTATCCAAACTTTTGAAGTCAGAGAGAAGACTTACACCATCAGTGACATGATGTCTGGCACCAGAATCAAAAGCACCTTGAAAATTTTACTTTCTTATTCTTCAGTCCAGCTATCAGTACAAAAATCCATCTCTTTTAAAGCAGTAGTGAGAACATCTAGCGCTTTACAGCTGATTTTGTTTAAACGCGGTTTTGAGGAACTTTGAGCCCGTTTTTTTCCTTTTCTGTTGATCAGTGATTTTTGGATGAGATTCAGAGCATCCTTATTATCACAAGAAAAAGCTTCAAATTGACCCCAAACTGACACATTAAAACCTTTACTGTTAGGATCATATGGACAAGTGTTTTGGAAATTTTCAGAGGACTTACAGTAAAAGCTGGAGTAGTCAGATTTTTTATTTCCAGGGACATAACTGTCCATTTGACCTTTTTTGAAAGCCAAATATGAAACAGAATAAGGTTCAGTTTCCAGTCCAAAAGCTGTGGAAAGGGTAAGAGAATTGTTAGATGAAGATTGGGATGAATTGATAAATGAATTTTGAAGAACTTTCATCATTTCATCAAAGGAGAGTTGAGAGATGTCTTTTTGCAATTCAAAATGAAGATTTTCTTCATTTGCGAGATGATTAACTGAAAATGGTAATAAGAGTTAGGTGAAAATTGCTTCAATTTAATCAAAACCAAAATTAAAACCTGAGCGCTGAACTGCTTCCAATAGTGACTTCACTTTTTCTTCATGTTCCATGACATTTATGAAGGGTGAGGTTTTAATATTCAAAAGATCATTAAAAAGGGCTATGCAAGCAATGTGAGATGCTTTATGGAACTTGGAACTGAGAATCAAAAATGCTTTATAGCTTGTAATGCCAAAATCAATGAAACTTTGAAGTTTTTCATTGATGGTGTTGTAAATTGAATGTCAGTTCATCTTGTCCACAAATTTGGCTATATCATAAATAATAGCTGTTGTATCTGATATTTACCTGGTTGAGCATACATGTCAAGTCAATTTTTTTTTGATCTTCTTTACCCACGTTTTCCAGTTAGAGCCATCTGCTTTAGTTTAGACATCTTATTTGTTCTCTGAATTATCTAGAAAATTATGTCTGCACAGTCTTTCCATTTATAAGTAACAAGAGGAACATTGTCATTTTCAGATATAAACAAGTTACTGCTGAAAGAAGAAACAGAACCCCGGCTTTGAGCACGGCTTGTTCTCGTATGTTGCAACGTCAAGGCACTTGCACGGCAGTGTCTTGATTGTTGCAAATGCAAACCAGCCTTGCATTGAGATGCCATTGGGATGTTGGAGGGGAGGTGAGTTTATGTGTGTGGAGGTGGATCACAAGGATTTTCTGGAAGGCAAGATTGGGTAGGAAAGGGAGATTCTTTGGCCAAAGAGCCAGGATTAAAATTAGACAGAGGGGGTTGCATTTGGTGAGCAGTATTTGCGCTTCCACTAGAGTAGGTAGGTAAGGATGGTGTACCCAAGAATGAGCACAAACTTTGCCTCGTTTGGGTGTTCAAAGTAGGAGGGGGTTTTGGATTTTGCAGCTCTTGGCTAAGAGTGGGTTGGCTCTTGTAAGATAAGCAAGGACAGGATTGGAAAGGAATTGAAGAATTGGGGGAAATTTGAATGTGTTTAATTGCCATTGGAGAGCAATAAAAAACAATGGTGGAAAGTATCAACACCAGGAAAAGACATGTTTAACGTGAGGCAAGCATGGGGCACACAATTTTTCTGGAAAAATACAAAATTTATTACTGCTAGTAAAAAACTAGGGACAGCCCATAACCTATGGTAGAAGTGTCAGTGCTTTTTCCAGAGTGAACCACATAATATATCATGAATCACCTATGGTAGCAGTGTCAGCGCTTCATCCGGAGTTAACTGGAGTTAAATGTGTCAGCTGCACCACAGACTATATATATGTTACGTACTTAACAATCAATAAGCTATTACTATACTACACTTAACAACAATGATACCCTTCCCCCCACTTTCACTATGCAGAAGGTAGAATATCCCTGATATTTAGATCCACTTGTAAGTTGAGGATATTTTAGGGAAGCACATAAGGTCAGAAAATATTTTTTATGAAAAGTACATGCAAGAAAAATAATTGTGAGAGACTTAAGGGTAAGAAAAGAATTTTGAAACCATGAATAAAAAAATTAAAACAAAAAATGGTAAAAAGAAAAAAGATAAAATGATAAATGATAAAAGAAAATAGAAAAAAGAAAAAAGAAAAAAGAAAAAGAAAAAAGAAAAAAGAAAAAGAAAAAAGAAAAAAAGAAAAAAAAATCAATTTTAAAAAATAAATAATAGAACAAAAAATCCCATGGTTGCAAAATATTTTCCTTACACTTATTTTTCTCACAATTGTTTTTTTCACACTTATTTTTCTTATACTTATTTTTCTGTCCTTATTTTTCTCCCTAGAATATTCTTACACTAAATGAGAAAAAGGCATTTCAAACTGCCCAACAACAGCCAGACTAAGACATGTCACAGCACAGGCCTTGAAACATTCAAGACTCAAAATAGTGACAGACATTTATTTGTGGCCTGTAACAGCAAATTATATTTCTGCAGAACTCTATCTCATTTTATTATTATTATTTTTTATTTCTTATAATCTCAATCAGCTAGGGGCATAAATTTATGATAGACAAGTAGGCTAGGTAACCAAACACTGCATCCACCTCAACCTTTTCCAACCAACTCCACCACCATCAAGATTGCCACCCTGACCCACCCCAAATCCACCACTGTCACATCCAACCACCTTCAGCACAACTGCCATTACACCTCCAACACAACCATCTCCCTTACCACCACTTTCACTTTCACTGTCTCTCTCACCACTACCACCTCCTCTACTTCAGCTACCAAATGCAACAAAAAAAAGAAAAAAGATATGTACATGACATTTCCATATTTTTTTTCTTTTTTTCTTATTTTTTTTATAATTTTATTCCACCTCCACCTCCACAACCTCCCCATCACCTTGCCATCCTGCCACCACCTCTTGCACCACAATCACCATCACCACCCTTTGTACCACCACCATTAAAACCTACTCCTTCCCACCCTCACCACCACCACTTTCTCTCAAACCATCACTGCCTCCTCCCCCCAATCCATGAAACACCACCTCCACTACTGCCAGCTCCCCACCATCAACACCACCACCTATCCCAAACCCTTGTACCTCAACCACCTCCCCATTACACCACCACCTCTGGAACTACCACAACCCACAAACATATCCTCCTGTAATAAAAGAGGGCAAGGAGAGAAATGATAAAACAAATGAATATCTTAGACAGTATAAAAGCTACTCATATTCCAGCTAGAGAGTTGTGTTTAGATTATAGAAATGTAGCATGTTGAGAAAATAAGTAGTAACCACCATAAAATAAGAATTTACATTTGTAAAATTAGAAGCTAACAGAAAAAGGGGTGTGCAGTGACATTTAGAATTTTTTTAGGACACATGTAGCTGTAGAAGCACATTCTTATTGATGCTAAGTAAATTTCTAGGTCAATTTGTGGCTTATGATTGGGTTTTTCAGGACAAACTGTGAACCACTTTAATGTGTATTGTTAGCTAGTGCATGGAAATCTCAATAGTGGATATATTACTTGGTGAATAGTGTGTAAAAATCAAGGAGATATCCAGAACATTTCACATAAACATGGATTTCTCAAAAAAAAATTGAAGTGACCACCTAATTGGACATTAAATTTCAACTATGATACAGAATATAGCCTGGTTTTTTATTCTTTAAAATTTAATCTTATCCTTGTATGATATTTTATTTGAGTTTTGACTCTACTTACCCAAGTTTTAGGCCTTTCACCACTGTATGCATTGGTGAAACAATTCAAATGTTTTAAATTCCCTGTTTTTCTAGCAAATATAGCATATGAATTATATGAAATATCACCTCACTTGTATACAGCAAGTTTTTAATTATTGGACCTTACCTCATTAATCATAGAATGCTTGCATCAGCCAACAATAATTAGTAGGGAAAATAAGTAGCAATATCTCACTTACTTATCATTAAAACTAAAGATATTTAATCACTTAAAACTATACTAATTAGCAGAAGCAGTTGATGCATATAAAATTATCATACACTTTCAAAAGAAATAATAAAAGTTAGTATAAAATTAACACATGAAGGGTCCTGAGAATGAAAGAGAAAATACATGTACTCAATATATATTCACAATTTAATATCTTTTATTTTATATAATTAACCTTTCTTGTATGTACAATTATCCTATATTACCCAGAATTGGAAATTTGTTTAGATTCTATTCAAGTTTGTGATATATTCTTTGTTATATTATTTTTCTGTGTGTCTCCTGGTTTATTTATATAAGAAGATGAGTTTATGTGAGGAGAGAAAATACCAACTATTACATATAAATTTATTACTGTTATTAAATCAATTATTTTCTTTTACTGTGAAATACATTATTATAAAAATTTAAAGTCACTAATATTGTGAATTATAAATACTTATTATTTAATATGCTCTTTATTTTCCTACTTGATTAACATTTTAAAATTTAGGGTCTTTCACAACATCATCTGACTTTATATCTTGTAACCATTTGGCTCCTCCACTTCCAATTGGATATTCTACCACTGTTTGAACCTTTTCAGCCATAGTTACTTTTTTTTTGAATTATTACATCCATGTAAAGTATTAAAAAAATTAGAACATTAGTGGCACTTTCTCCCCAAGTGCAAAAAAAAAACTTACAAGTTTTTTATGACCTGGAGGTCAATTTTTTTCTATTAAATGAAGGATTTGGTGAATCTAAAGAAAGAAAGCAAAAATTAAGTACTAATTTAAACAAATAATAGTTAAAAAATATTTCTAGTATAAAGATTAGAAATATAATACATAATTTTTATCTTTATCTGAAGTGTACTGTACACTTTACCTTAAAAAACCGATCAAGAGTTTCTGGTATACAGGTGATTTAAAGTGTAGTATCCTCTAGTCTCCTTCTGGTACTGTAAAAGATATTAGGGGGTATCAAAGTTAGAAGTTTATAATTATTTAAAAGTTATATCACAACTCAAAAAGAAAGCCTCAAACTTGACATTAACTCTCATTAAAGAGGTTTTTTTGGGGCACAATATGGCATATTTTAAAAAATAGTAATGGTTGATTTGATGAAAAAAGGAGGTATTTTGAAGTGGAATATTTTTAACTCTAATACCCTCTATTAGGAAAAAGTTATATATTAAATTATAATTTTGTAATTTTTTTTTCCAGAAAAAACTATATTGGCAAATAATTTTATTATCTTTTAAATTTTAAAATTATTTGTATATATATATATATATATTAAGATATAATTTTTTTTCTATGTTTGCCTTTTCTCCAATACATAACAAATAATAATAAGTTTTATTATATTACTTAATAGTATTAAATAATATTATTTTAGAAATTTTTCTAGTGAGTATTTTTTTATTAATATAATATCATTAAATCAGTCCTTGATTTAAAAATTTGTTATTCTTATTATTATTCTCAACAATATTTTATACCTAAAGAATAAATAGTGCGAAAATTATCAAATAATTAATTAGAGGAATTAAACACACTTTAGGGACCAAATACAAATTTATATCCTAGTTAATTTTTTTACTGAATAATTAAATCATAAACCATTACATGATAATATTTTAATTTTTATTCTTTTTCAAGATTTTTTTGGAACATGTAAATAAAAAAGTATATCAGATAATATTACCAGAATATTGGATAAACAATCTCCTTTACAATACAAACTCCAAATACTAGGTATTATTACATTAATTTTGGTATCTTTGGTTGAATGATATCATTTTTTATTATTATTTCAGCTGATAAAAATTGGTCTATCCTAGTAGCTACTAGATACTTATTTTCTTTAGTTAAAGTAATTAAGGAAAGTGGAGTGTGATGAGGTAAGTTCTAATAATATTAATCAGAAAAAATTTAGATCTTATAAATCATTTCAAGGAAAAAATAATGGAGTGAGAAGAGGAACTTCTAGTAGAGAAGGTGGCCCCACAACCAGTTCAAAAAGAAGTCAAACCTCTGGTTCCAATCAACCCTCTCCCAGAAGTCAAAACTCAAAATTTGGTTGTAGAAGACTTTCCAAAAGGATTAAAAGTAAAAAATGTTCCTCTGGAAATTATATACTGTAGAACATGAAATAGAATTTGAAGTCTCTTTAGTAGGAGGTAGCCATATTTTCAAAACTTCAAGATAGAGTAGTCAAACTGGAAAAGATGGTTCAAGAAATGTATCAAAAAATTGAAAAAAAAATTCCCTCCTTTTTCAGCCTTAATATACCCAGGACTGAGTAAAATAAGCATATAAAGTATTCTAGACACATGCATTAGGTATGTGGAAAATAAGTAAGTGTATAAAATATGTGTACATAAGTGAGATAAGTCATATACTACAGTATATTCCATTAGAATATCTTAATTACACACATATAACCACCTTTCAAAAGTCTTATGTACTTAATAATAAGTGGGAATAAGTTAAAATAATATAAAATACCTTATAGATAAGGTTACATAATTTTAAAGTGGTATTAAAGTTGTTTTTCACATTATTATCATGAAATAATTGATAAATACACTTTAAATCAATTAAATGCTGGATATATGCACTATAAATTTAACTACATTAATATTGTGCTTTGACAGATCAGCTTTCCTTATTCAGTGCAATTGATTTGGTTAATTAGATGTCTTAAAATAAGAATTTTAAAAATTGATGATTATTTATGATAGAATTGGCTTCCATGTACTGATGGTATACTGCCTACATTTATCCCATGTGCATATCATCATTAATTAAAAATTTAGTAATTTAATTACTATTAATCACTTGGTTACATGAAATATATGTTTAATAACTCTAAAATAGGCACTTATTTAGTGTCCTAATTGCATTACACATGCACTGACCTCATTATATGCACTAATGATTGAATTAGCCTCTAGATCAATGGCCAAAATTCACAATAATATATAAAATTTCCTGAATTTACTAAAATAGTCAAGTATTTACCTATTAAAATGTCTTCCAAGACTCTGAATTCAGCAACACCACATTCCACATCCTTCTTTGATTTCTTAACAGGTTTAAAGGCTATATTGGGTAATTTTAAATGGGAATTGCAATGGGAAAACTTTTATTATAAGTGTTTCAACTAATACTAGTGATGCCCCTTATTTAGAAGTTATTTTTGGTTATCTTTACTCTTTGGTAGTTTCTTTAAAAATAACACACATATATTCTGTTTTTGTGTTATTTCTTTATTTTGATTAATTATTCCCTGTTATTCTTATTTTTCGGCCTTTTACATAGTTATTCTTTTGTGTGGGGAAATATCTTTTGTTAATAGGCCTATGAGACTGCTTGAAGTGGATTCCATGAGGAGATGAGCTCCCTCAGAGTGCTTTATTGGCCAGGTATAGCAGTGTAATGCACCAGAAAAAAAACATGGAACCTGATAGCAGGTGCCAATTCTTGTCTTTGACTTAACTCAATTTAAGCTCAGCTGTAATTCTTCTGGAAAGACTTCTCACTGAGAAATCAGCACACTAGCTCCTGCAACATCAAAACAAATTTACTCTTAAATAAAAACTGAATATAGCAATAGGCACCTGCTAGCAGGTGCCACCTGGTTTTTTGTGGTGATGGGTCTGGGAAACAAGGGGTGGACACCAGGGATTTATGGGTATAGAGGGAGAAGGTTTTGGAGCTATTATTTAAAATTATTTTACTTCCCCTTTTAAATGTATAAGAAGAAAATTACAATACATATTCATTAGTACTGTTAAACTCATTTAAATATTGTTTTAAATCATTAGTTCTATTTTTATACCAACTGTAAGCTGTATACCATTTATAATAAGTGAGATTGAATTGATGAGACCATTTTATTGAGTTATAGTTTAATACTTAATTGGTTTTGGAAAACTAAATTCATACTGGACTATTTAAATCTTCTATACAACTGAAAAATTAAGCTTTTCATGTATCTGTACTTGAACTCAGCCTGACATCCTTTCCTGAAAATTTCAGCTTAACCCAGCCACCCTCAGTTTCAGAATAACCATCCAACTCCTCTATCTAATGAAGAAATGGTAGTTCCCAAGTGGAAGTGGGAATGGTATCAGAAAAATTGGCAGGTAAGTCAGGCTCAGTCCTAATAAGGTACATCCAGGCAACATTACCAACACCATTTAACTCCTCTCCTTTACCATACAAAGAAGAAGAAGAAAAAGGGAAAGGCTGTGAGTACTGAGAGGCCATTGTAAGTGCCTCTGATTTTTATATTAGCTTAACTTTCACTAATAATTCTCCATCTTCAGTTAAATGGATGTTTAGTAATGACACTAGGGTTAGACATGTAAATGATAATCATGATAAGATTGTTTTTCATTGTGAAGATAAACTTAATAAATTTTCACTTGATGATATTGTAAATTCAACTTCAAATTCTTAAATAAATAATTATATTAATGAATTAAGAGAGAGAATTTTAAATGATGATTTAGTTAAGCTACTTGAGATACTGTCAGTTATTATTTTCAGAAATTATCCTAATTTTGATAAAATAAATGATACTGATGTAGTGAAAGTAATGAAAGATTTGATTAATATATTTAATAATTTATATTTAGATTGTAGTGTCTCTTCTAGAGCTCAAGAGAAGGTTGATATTCAATTACATGACAATTGTGAAGAATTGAAAGAATCAATTAAAAAGCTGAGTAAAGAAAATAAATCACTAAGAGACAAAGTTACACATTTGACTTGGGTTTCTTCTGAAATCCAGACCAAAATAATAAATTTGAAAACTTTATCTAAGGATTTAGAGCATAAAGTAAAAAATTTGAGTAATTTTTATAGTGAATTACAACCTTGGTTAATTGAAAATGTGCTTCAAGAATCTTCCACCTTGAAAATTGAGTGTAACTCTTGTAAAGCTGAAATAAAACCATTGAATGATATAATAGAAACAATTTATTCTAGAAACTACTTATCATTAACCACTTTAAATAATAAAGTTTTTGAAATTCATTATTTAAAAGAAAAATTTGGAATGTTGGAAAAATCTTTGAAAAAGAAGATGTTTGAAAAGCTTTACACACATTCAGTACATGAATCTTTGTCTAGCCATTTTCTGGGAGAAATCCACAGAAGATTGTAAGAAGTGAGCCAACATTTAGTACTCTTGAAGAAAAAAAAGAGCAACTAGTTCTGAACAAAATAATATTCTTGAAAATAAGTCCAATAATTTCCATGATGAATTATCTCAGCATCTTTATAGACTCAAGGCAATACTCACTCTAGAGAAATCCAAGAATAAATATTACAATTCTTCTCATCAAAAAGTGGACAGATATCCAAATTTTGATGGAGAGCTTGGCTCAGATTTTAAACATTTTATACAAAGGATTCACAATTTTAGAAAGAGTTATAAATTACCTGATGAAGAAATAACTTCTAAATTGATTTCTTTATTTGAGAATGTTTCTCTTATGTGGCATGAGTTAGTTCTATTGTATGGAATGGATAGCAGTTGGAAGGAATGGAAATTCTTGATTGAAGCTCAATTCAATGGATCTACTTCTAGATTAGCTCAACATAGATTGTATGAGGATTGTAGATATTTTTCCTCTGAAAACCAATTGCCCTCCTGATGAAATTAGAAAAGATGGTAAGAAACATTGATCCAAAAATGGATTATGATTTATAAAAAGATAAGATTCTCGATAAATTTCCAAATGCATTGAAGGTTTAGTAGACTCCATAAGTGAAGCTGTGAGGGAAAATTCCTCTTTCATTTCTAGATGTAACAAAATATTGATGAATAAAAATCTCAGCCCTGAACATACCCCCCAAAGAATAATGATTCATTTAAAACTACAGGACAAAATCCTACTGTGGAAAATCCTGGTAAAACTTCTTCCCCATTTGCTCTTAGAAAATACAACAGAAAAACTTGTGTAAAGAATGGGAAGCATTGGAAAAAGGGTTATTTTTGTGATAAAAGGATAAATATCATTGAACAAACAGATGGGCCAGATGATGATCATCAGAATCCTCCATCTGATTATTCTAATAGCAATTGTGAAAGTAATATCTCTTAATGTGACAAAAATTACCAAGAAGTTTATATATTAGAAAATGAAATACATTTTCTTGAAAATGATTAAATTGTGAAAAATGAGTCATTAATTTATGTTTAACATTCTGAAATTATAAGGGATATTGACAGTGAATCCATATTATTTGTAGCAGGTTCTGGAAGAAATGTAGTATCTTAAAAAGCATTAGAAACTTTTGATAAAGACTATGAGAATAACCTTCTGTCCATGGAAAATACATATTGGAAAGGATATGGTTCAGTACCAATTCATGTAGGTAAATATAGAGCCACAGTTTTCTTTAAATGTAGCCATTGTTTTGTAAGCTCTATGTGTGAATTTATTGTCATAAATGGTCATAACTATAGTGATTGGTTAATTATGGGAAATTATTGTATAAAAAAGTTTGGTATAAGATTTGATCCAGCTAATCAATGCTTTACAATGGGCTTAAATGGAAAGAAGAAGTTTAAAATAACTTCTTCCAAAAAACCTACAGCTCAACTCATGAAATCATACTTTACCATTGATGAGTGAAAAGGTAGACCAACTGATGAAGGAAATTAATTACACAATGATTTTCAAACAGAAATTTAGGGGGAAAATTGGAAGAGAGTCAAAAGGACTGAATATTAAAATTGATTCAATCTTTTCCAATAACCTTTGCACATGGAAAGCATGAATTAGATTTGGTTTGGATCATGAAATAAAAATTTCTTTAACATTTCAGACAGATGAGATACCATCCAGCCTAGAGAAGAAACCTTATCCTGAATCTCCTCCTTAGAGAAAGGATATTGAAGATAGTATCTCAACCTTACTAAAAATGGATATTATTGAAAAGATTGATGTAACACCCAAATATTGTGTTATATCACCTGTTTTAATATATAATGAAGAGTATAAAGAAAGATTTTTTGTGAATTATATAGACCTTAATACTCATACAGTTGATTATATTTACCCTCTACCTAGGATTAACTCAATACATGCTAAACTACAGGTAGAAAATGTATAAATTGTTTGGATGGGAATAAGGGATATAACCAAATACCTGTTGTAATTAATTATGAGAGTTTTCTGCTAATTGCTACACATATGGGTATTAATAAATAAATTAAGATGCTTTTTATCCCTAAGAATTCTCCATCTGTCTTCCAGAAAGTGATGGATAATAGCCTCCACCAAGAAATAATGGAAGGATGGATGATGGTTTATATTGATGACATCATAATTTTTTCTAAAAACTTTTAAGATTATTTATATCACCTAAGTAAAGTATTTCAGAAAATGGATGAAATAAATATACTCTTTCTTTAAAGAAATGCAAATTTGGTTTTCATTCATTGATAGTATTGGGCCATGTTGTCTCAGGGCTGAAAAAATGTGTTAAGCAGAAAAAAGTAGCTTCTATTCTGAAATTAGATTCCCCAAATAATTTAAAGGAAATAAAAAAATATCTGGTTATGTGTGGCTTTTTCAGAAAATAAATTAAAAATTAAAAAGTGTTGGCTGCATCTCTAACACAATTGATCAGAAAGAAAGTAGCACTTGTCTGGAATAATGAAAGAAAAAGAGATTTTGATACCTTGAAACAAGGATTTATTTCTGCTTCTATATTAGGATTTCCTGATTTTAATAAACCATTTGTTTTATATACTTATGCCAGTTTTATTAGATTAGGTTCTTCCCTCCATTAAAAAAAAGTCATCAGTAATAAAGTTTCTGAGGTATTAATTTGTTATATTTTAAGAAAATTGAGAAAGATTGAATTGAAATATTGAGCTAGACAGGTGGAATGTTTTTCAGCTGTGTGGGCTTTAGATAAATTACATTATCACCTGAAATACCAAAAATTTGAGTTGGTCACTGACTTTAGTGCAGTTGAATACTCGTTGGAGATGAAGACCCTAAATAGACATATGTTTAGATGGAAACTGACAGTACAGGAATACAGAGTAAGGATGGATATCACCCATAGATCAGAAAATATGCATTTCAATGTGGATATCCTGTCTATATTTCCTCTTCTGAACAATGATCCAATCCTGCATATGTACCAGAGGATGATTTTACACATATCTTTGGTGTATATATTGTGGGTATGGATGAAGAATTGATGTAATTGATTTTGGCTTCCTATGAAGAAAATTTTGAGCTAAATTTTTTTTCAAAAATTCTTAATGAACCTAAAAATTCCACAATACAACCTTTAATAAAGAAACTACCTGAAAATTACCAGAGTGCTTTATTCAAAGGAAAGTTCTCCATTGAAGATGGTTATATCTATTTCAGAAGACTCAATAATTTTATTTTTATTTCCCCTTCAATGAAAGAAATAATTTTGAAACTTTTTCATGATGAAATTATAGCTTGACATTATTATATAGAAAAAACACTTATAAGACTGAAAAATACAGAATGTTGAATTAATAGGTCTAATGATGAAGAATATTATGTTAAATCTTGAGCTTCTTCCCAGAAATCCAAAAGGATGACTGGTAAGAAGGCTGGATTAATGTAGCAAATTCAAATACCAAGTAAGCCATAAAAATTATCAACATTGATTACTTTACTGGTTACCCACAGCTGGAAAAGAAAGTTAAAATTCCTGCTGGGTTATTGAAGACATATTTTTAAAGTGTGTAAACTGATTCTCATTCATAAAGAGGATTCCAAAATGGAATCTGCTTTTTTGTGGTGGTTAAATATGTTTAACACTGAAGAACTTCCAAAAGCTATTGTTTATGACAGGGATACAAAGTTTACTTCTGACTTTGGATGTCATTAATGGATATCTGGGGTTTTTGAATTAATATTTTCCGCTGCCCACCACCCTCAAAATCATGTATTTTCTGAGAGAATGATTTAAAAACTAGAGGACATGATAAGAAGATACTATGCTTTTGGTTTAGAATATTAGTATTATGAGAGATTTACTCATGATTAGGTCACTTTACTACATGGTTTTGAACCTTCCTGAACAGTACCTTCCATTCAGTCACTGAAAGAAAAACTTTTGAGCTTTGGCTTAGCTACTTACTGAATACTCCTTCTTATTTACTCAATAACAACTTACCCAAGATTAATACTCATCCTAGCTCTGAGTATTTCCTTCAAATGCAACAAGTATGCCAAAAATATGCAAAAAACAGTATTGAAAAGGCTTTTAAATATGAAAAAAGAGGATGGGATAAATTCCATAAAGATAGCACACTTAATGAAGGGGATGAGATATTAATATCTACATTTCATTTTAATCTGAAAGGTAACAATAAAATAAAAGACCCATTTGTTAATATAATCACCACAAAATATGGGGGTGGAATTTCTAGAAAGTCCGCAATCTTTAGCCCTAATTCATCACAAATTGAGTATTAATTGAGCTTCCCATGTACCATCCAATAAAAAAGGGTGAAAGTTTGTTGAATTCATGCTGAATCATAGTTGAATTATTATTGAAGCAAATGAATTCATTACTTTAAAAATTTTGAAATCTGAACAAGATAGTTTTTTGATATAAGGCTGAAATTAGTGCACCCCATAGCTAAACCAGGCTGGTAAACACATAAGCTTTTTTTTAAAAAAATGGTGCTTTTCTCATTCTTTCAAAAAAATAATCCTCGTTGTAGATTTAATCAAACTTCATTTTACAAAAGCATTCAGATATTTTACCTCAATTACATATTTAAGTTATTAAATATATTCAGAAATTATTTAAAAAATACTATATAGTGTAGTGATATTAATAAAAACATTATTTTCAGTGAAAAATTTAAAAAATAGGATATTTTATCTTTATGTATGATTACATATCAGCAAATCTCATGAACCTTTAAAGGATCAGTAGAGCTTAAAACTATCTTCAAAATGAATAAAAGAATAATATAGTTAAACATATAATTCATAAATAAAGTATATATAGTTTTTTTACCAGTAAGTACAAGCAATTCACAGGTACTATTATTCTTTAAAAAAAACTTTCTTCCATCTTCAGAATATCTAACTATGAAGGGGGGAAATTTTCTAAAGTTTAAAGCACATTAAAAGCTAATGATTCACTAGAAGTCTAATTTTTTTTTAAAAAAAAATTAAGGTAATCACACCCCACAATATGGGGAGCAGACTTGTTAGCAAGTCCGCAACCTTGGACTCAAATTCACCACAGACTGAACACACATTGAGCTATTGACAAAGGAACCATACAATCAGGGATGAACACCACTCAGAAGAACAGTTTTAGGTGGGTATTCAAGTAGATTTCAGTATGAGTTCAGGCTGGGGACTGGCTACCAAGTCCACCCCCTATATTGCATAGTGTCAGTCATTCCATTACTTTGAACATAATTCTACTGTTTTTCTATAATATTACCTTTTTGAAGAAAAATCCTTCTCTTTCTGCTCTTGACCTCTCCCCTCTTATGAATTAAAAACTCATCCCCTCTCAGATTATTCTCCCTCTTTAAACTCACTTTCCTATCCCATCCCTCTCCTTTAATTGCCCCTCCATACCATTATTCATCTCTCTTAACCCATCTACATCAATTTCTCTCAATTCCTCACTACTCTCTACCCCTTTTACTCCATAGCAAGCAAAAAGGGAGGGGAGTGCAGAGAAAGAGGTAGGGTGGGAATTGAAGGGAGATGTGCGGGATGGAGAGGGAAAGGGGTGGGCTCAGGTGGGCTGGGGAGGGCTGGGGAGTGAAGAGAAAGGTGTAGGAGGTGAGGGGAGGGTAGCTAAAGGGGTAGGAGGGGTGGGGAGTGTAGAAAAAGGGGAATTGAGGGTTTGGGAGGTAGCCAAATGAGTAGTGAGGGGTAAGGAGGGTAGAAAAAGGTTTTTCAAGGGCTGGGAAGGGGTGAAAAAGGGGTGGTAAGGGTTTTTTTGAGATTGATAGGGAGTAAATAAGGCTAGAGAAGAGATATATAGGGATGGAAAGATGTGGTGAGTGTAGGGAAGAAATTATTGTAGGCAGGGGCGGTGAGGGAGGCAGAAAAGGTGGCCAAAATTTGATGTTGGACTCTGATGTTTGGCTGAACATCAGGTTTCACCTATAAATCAAGTTACTGATTACAGATAAAGCTGCAGTTAAAGAGTTTCAGGACTGGTTTATGGCTATATATTGCTCACCTTGTGTGAATAGAAATATGTATCAATTTTTCAACACAAAATGATGGTATATTCTGGTGAATGGCATTTTTTACACATTTTTTCATTTATAGGACATCCGTAATGTCTAATTTATAGAAGTAATTGACATTTAAGTATAAGCATTGAGATATAAAGATTAGAAGTGAAAATATACTAAAAATTTATTAAAAAATATTTCATGAAATTTGGTTACACATTTTGCCTATGATGATAAAATAAGTAATATTGGTAAATTCTAGAAATAATTTTCAACAATAAAACCAATATTAAAATCTAAAACATTAATATGGGAATGATGAGTTGAGCTCACTTTCTTTTAATTTGACTGCCAGCTCAGTTCATGCAGCACAGAACATATTTTACATGAATTATATAATTAAAAAAAATAATATAAAATCTTTGTATATATCTCAATCTTTAGCTTGATTTTTTGTATTTAAATATTTTAAATACCTGAAAAAATAGATGTAATTTTTAAAAATTCAAGAAAAAAATTATAATATGTCTTAAAATACAAATTATTGTTAATTCAGTAACAGTAAAACTCTTTGAGTTATCTTTATTACTAAATAAGCTTGATGAAAATAAATATATCTACTTTTAACAATATATATATATCTAAGTTTTGATGGATTTTTGATTGAAATCTCAATGCCATCCTGGTTCTGACTGTTTTTGAAGATAATTTAAACTGTGAAATTTTCTTTTATTTTTTTCAAATTTGATGATTTATTTTTTATTGTATATAAATATATATTTCTTTATCAACAAGATTTATATTAAATAAAAAATTAAATTCTGGAAATAAGTAAAACTATAGATTACTTTAGAAAATTTTTCAGTTTAACAAATGACCATGTTTATTTTCACACAGCATAATATGATTTTCATTCAAATGATAAATAAAGAATAGCTCAAAGCTTAGTCTTATAGATCTATCTTATGAAATAAAATAGGTACCATTTTTGGTTTATTTTTAAACTAATGTGATAGAAAATCATTCTTGTTTTAAATAAAAACTATACAGTTCCTTCAGTGTATTAAATTATTTTTTTAGATGGATAGGTCTTAGTTTATACTAAAGATTAAGGCAATTACTGGTATAACTTAAAAAATGAATTTTTTTTTATGAATTGAAATTTTATTTTAAAAAAATCTCTCAAAAATAAATTTCCTTCTAAATAGCTGAAATTCTTCTTGTTGAAATTAATTTGAATATGAATAAATTTATTCAAGTATTTCTTTTTGATATAGGAATCGACTAAGAGTATATATGTAGTCTTTTTTGGTCAAAAGAATATCAAATATAGTGTATTGCATAGATTTACTTGCTGTAAAAATAAAAATTTACTTTTTTACTTTATAATTTTAGTATTTTATTACTATTAAGCATTAAAAAAATCTTTAAACCATATTGTTTTACCTAAAAATGATGTGTAAATTTTAAGATGTGATTTACCCTTGTGAAATATTTTGTCTCAGAAAGCAAGCATGTGCACTTTCAACTTTGTACTCTATTTAAAATTCAAAAGAAAAATATTAAAATAAGACAAATAAAAATTTAAATTATTTTCTTTATTTTATATTAATTACAATATAATTCTTCTAATATATAAATTTTCTACAGGAAGAGCTAAAAATATTGATCATTTGTATTATAAACAGAATTTTATATTAAATTTTTCAATAGAAAAACTGGTATAATGATTAAAAAAATCTCCTACTCAATATTCAGAAGAGCCACTGAACAATAATACAGTATAAACTTCCAACTTGAATCCCATATATTCACATAAAAATAATTTGTGCAATTTTTTGTATGAGCTACAGAAGAAAAATGTTATTAAAAAAAATGGTATTCCCACAGAAGTTGAATTTCAAATCAAATTTTCATAAATAGTTATTGGTTTATTGTTGTTTCTACTTGAAAATTTTAGATTATTTTTATGTGTAATTTTTTCCAAAATAAAAAATTAACTGAATATTGATTCATTTTTTCTTTAAATGAGATCAATTTTCTACCCAAAGTAATATTACAAAGAATAAATGGAAAAAAAGAAAAACAAGATTCAGAATTTCAGGCATTCATTGTATTTATTTAAGATATATTATATATTTATTAAGTATTTTTGGAATCACTATAGCTATAAGAAGGTAGAAATTATTTTAAATTAAATTTTAATGATTTTGCTACATGAAAAATGTGCACAAACATGATTCAAGTATACTAATCACCATGCAATATGGGGGGCAGACATGCTAGCAAGTCCGTAACCTTGAACCCTAATTCATATCAAATATGAGCCCACATTGATGTAGTGATGAAACCATCAAGAAAAAATATTGATATTTTGGTGAACTCAATCTGAATCTAAATTGAACATTTAATGAAGAATAGTTAATAATACTTTGAAAAAATCCTGAAGTATAAAGAATGATATTTTGTATAGAAATGTGAATTAAGTGCGGACCACACCTAACTTATGATGAGAAAGAAATATTTTTTAAAATACTTAAGGAGTTTATTTGCACAGTTTCAAAAAAACACCAAAGAATAGAGTTAATAAGAAACCATCTGAATTAATTATATAATTTTCCTTGGCCAACAATACATGGAGAAATTATAATATATAATATATGAACTTGTTCATAAAAAATATTTTTTGCATTGTTATTATTTATTGTAATATTTTCAATAATTGAAAAAATTATATACTAATTATGTGATTAGATAGTATTAAATCTTATAAATCATTAAAGTATTCAAACAAGGCTCAAAAATCATAAATATTATGCTCAAAAGACTTTACTTAGACATATAATTTTCAAAATTAATATACATACCATATTTCAATAGTAAATAAAAAAAATTTCATACTAATATTTGTTAAAATTTATGTCCCTTCATCTTCTAAATTTCAAAATATTAAAATTTAGATTTTTATTTGATTTAAGTGAAATAAGAAACAATAAGTATATGACTTGTGGGCTTATAGGAATCAGGTTATTACTGTTCCTTTCTTTGTAAAATATTTTTTAAATTTATTTTGTATCACTATCTTCTTTCACCATTTATGTGTACTCCCTCTCAAGAATACCACAATCCTTCCACTTCAATAGCTTCCTTTTTCCTCTCCTCTCATCTTTCTCCCCACCCTTTACACTCCCCGCTTCATTTGTTTCCCTCACTTTCCAACTTCTTCTCTTGCTCTCCACCCCTCTCCACCCTTCTGAACCCCTATCCACTTCTATTCATCCAGTTTTCTTATCTCCCAACTCCTCCCTAGCACTTTATTTCTATAGATAGAAATAGGGACTGGATTGGAAGGGAGTGAGATGGGGTTCAAAGGTTAGGGAAGCAAGGTAAAGGGGAGAAATGGGGTGTTAAATTAATAGGTCTAGAGGGGTTTGGGAGGCTAACAAGAGAGGTGAGGAAGGTTAGGAAAAAGTTTTAAGGGAAGAAAAAGAGTTTCCAAAGATTTTTTAGTGTAGAACAGGGGTTGGGAGGGGTTGGGAGGGGTTGGGAGGGGTGAATGGGGAGCAAAAGGGGAGGGCATAAAAGAATGTGTTTATTTCATTTAAAGGGGTGGGGAATGGTACAAACTATGTGTGAAAAAAGGAATATGGACTCTGTTCTTGGGGAAAAGAACAGAGTACACTGACATAAAATGTTACTTAAAACATGAAATCTCTAATGTACCAAAATTTAATCTGAGGTAGTTTTAGACATACATCAGAATTATAAATAGAATACAGCAGCTCTTTATTTATTCTATCATGTAAAGAATTTTTGAATTATGTTGTATCAATTTTTATCAATGGTCACTTATTAAAAATAAAGATGTATTGATTATTATATATATATATATTAAAATATAAAGAATTAGAAGCAATAGAATATAAGAAAAACCCATATAATAGTAGTATAATTCTTCTTTAAAACAATATTATGTAATCTGGTTTATAATTATATATATATTGAAAAAAAAATTATTTTATAAAATAATTTGAAAAAAAAACTTGATTGATGCTTAACCCATTTTCATAAGCCTCATCAGGTTAAATTACATAGTTTTGAATTTACATGTGAGTGCTGCTGGTGAGGTGAAAAAAATCTTTTTCATGAATCATGAGCTTCAAATGAAAATTTAACTCAAGATCTATCAATATATCTAAAATTATATCTTAATATCTTAATTTCTGATTACTGTATATTAATTAATAAATACATAAAATAAATAAACACTCATATAAATAACACTTATAATATTTATTGGGATGTATATTTTTATTTAATCAATAAAAGAAACAGCTCTATGAACTCTCTTACTTTCAAAAAATCTTTTATTGAAATAAATACATAAAATTTTATAAAATTTAATATCTTAGCTTTGATAGAACATAGATTAAACTCTCAATGACAACCTATTCCTTACTGTGGTTCAAGCTTAGTTAATCTGTGAGAAGTCCTTTAGAATTCTTAAAATTTAAAAGTAGATATTATAATTTAAATTTAAGTATATTTTTTTATCAAAAATATTTTTATTATATGATATGGAGTCATGGGAATAAATAGAAAACTTTGTAAAGTCATTTTCCAAAGAAATACAATAGATGTCATTTTATCTTCAATTATTATAGTATGATTTTGCTTCAAAATGATAGACTGAAAAAAATCCTACAGTTATGTATATAGTCCTATAAAATATATAAACAGGTTCCAGAGTTCCTATTTACATTCAATATATTTTAATGAAGGAGAATATCTCTTTTAAATAAAAATATTTCCATAACTTCTTGGTAACACATTCTTTAATATATATTTATATGTTTAAGTTCAAATAACACCAATGCATAAAAATTTAAATATTTAAAATAAAAAGAAAAATATTTTTCAAAAATTCAATTTAAATTAAATTAAACTTATGAAGTTGTTTTTCTCATTAGTTATTCACTGGAAATTCAAAATATTATCAGTTTAAATTAATTTCAATAAAAAAATTCTTTATTCATGTAATGAATTTGGATACTTGGAATATATAAGAGGATAAATATAGTATTTATTTTTAATAAAAATAGTAAATATATTGACTCATTTGATGTCTAAAATAATTGATTTTTACCCATATTTTTTAAAATTGTATTTCAAATAAAGTATTGAAAACCCATTGACCTATATTTCTAAATTGAGAAAAATGATCAAACTTAGAGCTTTAAATTTATCTTGCGAATTTTTTATCTCACCAACAAATAATATGGGCCTCTGAAATTTTATTTTATCAAACTTAAATACAAAAAACCAAAATATTTGCCACATATTTTAAAGTATGTGAGTAACATTATACTAAGAGAAAATTGATTAATATAATGGTAAGGTTTTATTATTTCATGACTAAATTATATTTTGTATCCTTCTTAAAAAATTCTATATAGAAGTTATTCTATGAATAAAATGATATAATGATGAAAAATATCAGTTCTACCTCTTTGATAGAGTGGTTGAATGTTTAAAAACACCTAAAACTTCATCTTGAGAACCTATTCTTACATGGGAACAAAGTGAAAATTTTGAAGTGAATCTCCAGGAAAAAAGTATTTTTATCTCAAATATCAACATTAACTACAACAGACTATTCAGCTTAAAGTTTCCATATATATCTGTTTATTTACTTTAAGCATATTTTCATAACTTCAGGCACATTTTATCTGTATTTTTTACAAAAAGATTTCACTGAGTGTTAATTTCTCTTGAGTTCTCTAGATCACTTCACCAACTGAAAGTATGCCAAAAGAATATTTATGAAATCAATAAAAAAGATACTATAGAATATAGATAGATATTTTATTTATTCATTATATATTATATATATTGTCTTAGTAGCTGAGGAGTTGGTATAATTTTAAAAAGAGAAAAATATTCCTTTGATTTCTCTCTTTGTATTGCATTTACTTTTCCCAAAAAATGAATTGAAGTCTAAAACCTAAAGAAATATGCCATTTTTAATATATAATCAAATATTTTTCAATTAAAAGTAACTAGTGTAACAAATTTGTGAAAGCGCTTAATTTAGCTAAAAATCTTCAAGAATAATTACTATATTTTAAATTTAAGTGTTCCATGTTTTTCACTGCATGCTATCATAATTAAATTTAAGGTTTCTGTTTATTACATTTTCTATTTAAATAATTCAATAGATTTTAATATATCATTGAGTAATCTGGAAATTCAAGAAATACAAAAAAGAAGAGTTCAGTTTATATTGTATTAATAAAAAAATTACAATGTCTCAATTCTGGAATAATAGTTTTATGTAATACAAAAAGTCACTGATTGATTTTTAAATGTTACCTGAAAGTTTTAACAGAATTACTATCTTTAAAAATGTGATACTGTAGGAGGAAATAATATTATTTTATGTCTTTTCATTGATCAACTTAAATTAAAAAAGTATTATTCATATAAGATTCATCAACAAATACAGTGAATTGGGTAGATTCTTGGAATGAGTTTTTCTGGTTTCTATTCATTTATCATGACAGTTTCACTATTTTTTCAATAAATATTCATCCTTATTTGTTTGAGGTCTCAAGCTTATTTCAAGTGAAAGTTAAGTATCACTTCATTCTGAGTTCCAGCTGAGTTCCATCTGACATCAAGTTGAGGACTTGCTAGCAAGTACCCTCCAAATATTGTGTGGTGACTTGAAGAATTAAAATTATTCAAAGATAAAAAATCAATTATTTATTATTTATTATTTATAAGTACAAAGAAACTATGAAAATGCTTTATTGAGTTAAAAAATGACCAATAACACATGACTCAGGTTTTTATTTTACTTTTTTATTTTTTATTTTGTGTTTTTTTTTACTTAGTGCTAGATCTAAAAATTTAAAAATACTGATGGTTCAATGTGCTTTTAATATAATTGATTTAAATTCAACAAATAATAATTTTTAATCCAGAAAATCTTATATGAAATACAATACAACTTCAGTTTATACAGTTTCTATTAAATTATTACTATTTTAAATTCTCAATGAAATTTTTTTTTAACTTTAAAAGGTAAATTTAGCTTTCATATTTTTTGAAAATTTTTTTCTTAAAATACTTAATTAATTTTAAAATGATAACTTTAGAATTAATAATCTATTTTTCTGTAATTTTATTGATAAAAAAGAATTGAAAAATAAGATAAAAATATATTTAATGAAAAAGAAATTTGTGTTGAGAAGATTCTTAAACTTTCCATATTGTGATTTCAGATCAGATTTCATTGAATTTTCACAATTATTCAAGTAAAGATTCATCCATCACTAATGAAGATAGCAAGCTGTTTTTTAAGAAGAGTTGAGCATGAATTCCATCAGACTTCCATCTGAGTTCTATCTGACTTCAAATTGAGGACTTTCTAGCAAGTCCCCCTCAAATATTATGCGGTGAATAATGATTTAAAATAATGTGTTGGAGGTTTTATTATATGCTCAATATTTTAGAAAACATCCTGCATTTCCAATATCTATAATAAAACCTTATAAGTCAAATGATGATTTATTTCCAAAAATAAGAAGAAGACTAAAAAAGACTCATCTGGAAATAAATTGTAATGCTGAGATTGAGAAAATCTTAAAAGAAAGACTTTTCAATAAGGAAAAGAGTACTGAATATTTATTAAGATACCAAGAAAATTTGCTGAATATGAAAGATAGATACCTGCTAAGGTGATTATTAACTTACCTAAAATCTTTAAAAAAATTAAAAAGAAAAAATCTTAACATTTTTTTATTGTTTTTTATAGTGAGTGTGTGTCAGTGTACCATAATGAGAAGGTAAAATAAATAATTAGATCTTATTTACTTATTATTTAAAAATTAAGGTTTTAAATCACTTAAAAGTATACTTATTGCCAGAAGAAGTTGATGAATATAAAATTTTCACATGCTTCCTAGAGAAATAATATGAGTTAGCATGAAAATTGATGTGTGAAGGATCCTGAGAATGAAAGACAAAATACATGTACTTGATCTGTATTTATAGTTTAGTATCTTTTATTTGATATAATTAAACTTTCTTGCATGTAAAATTATTCTGTATTGCCCAAAATTGAAAATTTGTTTATATTCTGTTCAAGTATTCAATATATTTTTTGTTATTTTATTTTTCTATGTGTACCCTAGTTTGTCTATATAACAAAATAAATATGAACAAACCCAGGATCCTCAATCAACTGAGTCTGAAGCTAGTGACAATGATGAGGAGGAAAATGCTACGTTGAACAAAAAGAGAAGGGCTTCAACTAGTCTAAATTTCCTCTCCCAAAGAAGACAAAAAAGTGATACTTCATCACAAACACCTTTTTCTTTGATGGAACAATTTTTAGAGAAACGTGATGCTGGTAAGTGATATCATACCTCTTATTACTTTACTCTGCTTTTCTTCTACTTTATGTTAATTTTTATTCTCACTCTAGAACAAGTGGAAATTGCTAAAGAGACTCTGAGCTTTGAAAAGAAGAAATACGAGCTCTCTTTAAGGAGGGATGACAGAGTACAAGATTTGGAAGAGAGGAAGTATGAGCTCTCCTTACGGAAGGATGATCGGATCCAAGATTTGGGGGAGAAGAAGTTTGAGCTCTCTTTACAGAAGGATGGTAGGGCCCAAGATTTGGAGGAGAAGAAGTTTGAGTTAACTCTTAGTATTGAAAAATCCAAAAATAAGGAAAAAACACTCAAGCATCAAAACTTAATAGAACAGATGAAGTATAAGCATTATCTCCAAGAAAGTTCTAAAAAGAAAGATTTCTTGATCGAATGCATTAAAGCAAACAAATCTGTTGAAGAAATAGAACGTTTAATGAAATTTTTTGTTGACTAGTTTCTTTTATTTCTTTCACACTTCATGTGTTCATATTTATTTGTACATAAATTTTACAATTATTTTCTGTATTTCTTGAAATATCGTATTTTAATGTTAAATATTCTTTTTTTAAATAAAATTTTCAAGTCTCCTTTGAAAGTTTGACAATCCCCCACCCCTGGATTTTTTGGAAGTAAGGGGTGGGTATCACAAAAATTCTTTCATGTCATGAATCTTGAAAGTTTTATATGAAAATTTGGCTTTACTACCCCCTGCATTTTACTGGTATCCCAAAAATTCTTACATGTCAAGAATTTCACAAGTCTTATAAGAAATTTTGGCACAACCCCCCATGGATTTTACTGAAGTAAGGGACGGGTATCACAAAAATATTTACAAGTCAAAAAAATTCTATATCTGTTTAAAAAAATTGGCAATACTCTCCCCTGCATTTTATTGAAGCAAGGGGTGGGTATCACCAAAATTTTTCTAAGTCATCAATTTCACATGTCAGATTTGAAAATTTGGCAATACCCCCCCCTGAATTTTATTGAAGTAAGGGGTGAAAGTCATCTAAATTTAATATAATTACATAAATTATTAAATAAATATCTAATAAATATCAATTTCCCTAGTTTAAAGTAATGACAATCCCTCAAGCCAAAATGCAGACCAAGTCGAGAAACAAAAGTTTGGGACTTTCCACAGGTATAGGCAAGAGGAACCCCATGAAACAAATAAATGTTATCATGATTACCTGTTATACAACACAAGGTCGATGGCTCATCACATTACTTGAGAAAATTGATATATAAAAAATATTTATTAAAAATGTATGAAAAAATATAAAATTTTCGATGACAACTCTAATCCCCATACTTTTTGGATCTAGATAAAGTTTTTTAAATCGAATAACTTTACCTTCTTTCTTTACCTTATTGATTCTTTGTATCAACTTATTACTGATTTGAAATGAGCAACCGAAATGAGTGAAATCTTGACAGGATTCCAAACCAGGAGGAGCTTTGGTCGTTTGATGATTATCCTTAGAAGAATTCCAAATAGTTTCAATGATACCATTTCCCAAACCAAAATCAATGATGCACCGGTGGTCTGGAAAATATAAACCATGTCCTTTGATTTTAGCTGGAGATGGTATTGGGTGGCCAGTTATCGGATTGATATATGAGAATATTCCAAAAGTAAGAAAATTGGCATCATTCCTATCAATATGAATCCTATTGTGGAATCCAGAATGAGTGATAATAACATTAGAAAATAAAAGATATTCGTGGCTGATATCTTCCCATTCGGAGTCACACCAATTCGGTATTCCAACTTTGGTTGCAAGTTCATGATTTTTTTCAAATGCCTTATTACAGAGCTTTTTGAGTCGAAGAGCAAGAAAAGAATTAAAGGAAGGTAGAGTGTCCCATAAGCGAAAATCTTCATCTTTTTGTGCTTTAGTGATATTATCGAGCAATGAATATATACCTATATAATTGAAATAAGTGAAATGATATTAAGAATGGAACAAAAATTATTAGACATACCAAGAGAATATCCTTTGACAAAACCAGGTCTCCAACCAAAACCAATCATGATACCACCCAACAAATTCTTATTCCTTATAGGTAACCAAACCAAAGCCATTTGATAAAGAGTTATGATAAGATCGGATAGTTGATTAACAGCTTCATCTTTTACACCATCGAATGAATGAACTTCCAAAATGAATTGAGGCTTAAAAGCATTGCTGATAACTGCAACAACTCAATCATCTCCAAATTCTGTTAGATATTTGATATCTTCTGGTAATTTTTTCGGATATTGAATTTTTTTATCTACTTTAGTTTTATAAAAAAATGTTTGGGATATGACAAAAATAACTTTCGCAGAGAGACTTTTTTTAAATATCTTTTCTTCTGATGAGACTGATTATCTTTAATTTTTTTTGATGATTTAGAAGATGATTGTATGGAAGTTGATTTCAAAGAAGATGATAGAGTTGATTTCAAAGAAGATGATAGAGATGATAAAGATGAAGATGATAAAGAAGATAAAGATGAAGATAAGATAGAAGTAAGGGGTGAATCAGAAGAAGAACACATTTTTTTGATCTGAAAAAAAAAATAATTGTCAATAAAATTTTAACTCAAATTTTTTTTAAAAAAAATTCCTACCTAATAATAAAAAAAGCTGTTTTTTTATTTTAAAAATAAAATTGAAAAAAAAAACCAAAAAATCAGTAAAAAATTTTCCAAAAAAAAATTTATAAAAAAAAAACCTGAGGTTTTATTTTAAAAAACACAATCAAAGCAAAATCCTATTAAAAAAAATTAATAATTAAATTCATTCAAAAAAGAAAATTTCAGTAAAAATTAAATCACAAAAAAAAAATTAAAAAAAAAAATTAAAAGTGAACCTGAAGATTGGTTATTAAAAACCTTCTCACAAGTTCATGAAAAAAAAAAATCAGTAAAATCAAAATAAAAAATAAAAAAATTATTTAAATAAAATCAAAATCACAAAAATTAATTATAGAAAAAATAAAAATAAAATTATAAACCTTTTTTGTTTTGTAAATAAGAGGGACAGTCCTTATCAGAAAGAATTTTTTTTTTTCTATATTACTGCAAAAAAATAAAAAAAATAATCAAAATTACAAACAAAAATTTGTTAGTATCTTTATTTGAAAGTTGGTAACCCATCTTTATCTCCCATAAATGTCCCCATTTCCCCCTCAAATGCTCTCCTTGCCTGCCTCAAAATCTCCCTGAAATACCCCCCTTTCCCCCCTCTTTAGGTCCCTCATCACCCTCCTTCCCTTCTCTTTAGCTGCCTCAAACCCCCCCCCCCATTCCCCCCTCCTTAGCTGCCTCAACCCCCCCCATCCCCCTCACCTTAGGCGCCTCAACCCCCCCCCCCCCATTCCCCTCACCTTAGGCGCCTCAAACCCCCCCCATTCCCCTCTCCTTAGGCACCTCAAACCCCCCCCCTTCCCAAACCTTTACCACTTTCTCTACCCCCCCCCCCCCCACCTCCTTGTTAACGAACGATCTGTAACGATCGTTCGTTAATAAACAGGGGGGGGGGGGGGTAGAGGAGGATGTAACAATTGGGTAGGGGAAAGGGGGGGTGTTTGAGGCGCCTAAAGAGAGGGAAAGGGGGGGTTTGATGTGGGTAAAGAGAGGTGAAGGGGGGGGTTTGAGGCGGCAAAAGAGAGGTGAAGGGGGGGTTTGAGGGACATAAAGAGAGGGGAAGGGGGGTGTATTGAAGCACCTAAAAAGAGGGGAAGGGGGGTGATGAGGGACCTAAAGAGGGGGGAAAGGGGGGATTTGAGGCAGCTAAAAAGGGGGTAAAAAGGGGGTCAGAGACAGGTAAAGAGAGGGAAAAAGGGGGGCCTTGAGGATGATAAAGAGAGGTGAAGGAGAGAAAAAAAAACAAAAAAAAAGAGAAAAAAGAGAAAAAAGCAAAACAAAAATTAGTTTACCCTAGAACAAAAATAAAAGAAGCACTTACAAAAAAAACAAAAAAACCAAAAAAAAAGCAAAAAAAAAGCAAAAAAAAAGCAAAAAAAAAAATCATGATTAGCAAATAAAAAACCATGAAAAAAGAAAAAAAATGACCTACCTGGTGAGTTGAGTTGAGAAAATAAATGCAACCAAAATATTTGAGGGATGTTTGAGGAGAGGATGAAAAGGATATGAGTGATGAATGAAAAAAAAAAT
The DNA here is from genome assembly GCA_030280995.1 of Hemileia vastatrix. NCBI lineage: Eukaryota > Fungi > Basidiomycota > Pucciniomycetes > Pucciniales > Zaghouaniaceae > Hemileia > Hemileia vastatrix. The sequence continues at coordinate 8,296,857 of JASXTE010000012.1, forward strand.
CACTGACAAAATATGCAATATAAGAAAATATGCGATTTCATGTTGAGGAAGTGAAAGAAAACCAATGAGCCATCCAAAAAAAAGATATTCACCATAAATTCAAAAAAAAAATGAATATGCAACAAACCAAAATACAAAACCAAGTGATTAAAGTACACAAAGAGGACATTTGGAAAGTATGAAAACATAAAAATTAAAAATTAAAAGGGTGAAGAGAAATGTTGGAGAGTAATTGGCATTATAATGGGGCGTATGCCGGTTGATTGAATGATTTGTGAATCAAGGGAGGGGAGTGCCAGTGGTAGTTCAGGATCCTCTTCTTCATAAAGATCATTCCACTCATCCTTTAAATCAGCTAGAATATTGTGGAGTATTATGCAAGTCAAGATCCAATGATTTGCAGTTTTGATCTCCAATTTTTTTTGAAATTGGATTCTGAGCTCCCGAAGACTAGAAAATCGTCCCTTTAAAATACCTATAGCATTTTCAATTCGTACTCTTGATTGTGCAAGGTGATAATTAAAGGCAGTTTTGGGGTCATTTTCTGAATTTGCACCACGGAAAGCAGGTATAATGTACTTTCCACTTGCATATGCTGAGTCTGCAAGGAGGTACTGAGATTCGTCAAAGTATGATTCAGGGGATTGAGAAATCCTCATTCTTTGGAAGACGGAAGAGTCATGACATGATCTAGGGCAGCCACTGTGAAAAGCAATAAATTTTTTATTGACATCGCATACAAGTTGAACGGCAATAGAGTATCTAGAAAGAAGATAAAAAGTTAGATTGTGAAAGATGAGAACTTGGAGAAGATTTTGAAGAAACCTTTTTTTGTGATCAAAATAATGGTTGCCATCATGAGCAGGCTTTTGACTCAAAGGGATAGTTGTGCCATCAACAAAACCTATACAGCCAGGGAAACCTTCAGCTTGCATTACTTGAGAGGATTCAAGTCGCTGTTCTGGAGTTGGCCAAGCAAGAGTTTGAGACTTGAGGAAAAGGATAGCAATCATACAGCGCTTGGTGTATAATATCATGGTACCATATCCTATGTTAAAGAGATTATCCAAACGTCTTACGGCAGCACCATTTCCATTTGAGCCAAAGCAACATGGAGCAACAGCAAGTTGGATGGCAGGATTACGCTGTTTGTTATGAGAATTTTTATGGAAGATAGGATGATCGGAGATGAGTTGATAAAGTTTGAAGAAAGAATCGGGAGAAGTTCTAAAAAGTTGTGTGAAGTTTAAATGAGGAATGTTGAGAATGGAGGCCAGATCATATTGGGGATCATGATAAAGATTTGGCCCCCTGGTGATGATGTAACGCTTTTTGGAAAGAAAACACATATAAGCTAAAGCATCTTCCAAATCAGAGTCAGATTTATAGTAAAGAACTAAAAGAAAAGTAATAGCATTCATTGTTGAGTGAAGTAGCTTCCTAGTAGAGAGGTGTTTCATTGTTGCCGGTGGAAGGGTTATGTGATGAGGGAAGTGGGAATTCACCGCCAAATGTGCAGTTGGGGTGTGTAGATAGAAAAAAAACTTAAGTGTTCGCCACCAAAATTAAGTAGCATAGAGTGAGGAAATACTTAAGGATGGCATCAGCAATTATAAGTCATGTGACTTTCTTAAAAATCCATCATGGATGAGATGAGTTTGGGATCAGGAATTAGGAATGGAAATTGGGGTATAAGAGGCGGGATAATGCATTATCGTGGATTTCTTATCCACTAGCCCTGGGGCTAGTGGATAAGAATCTTCTGCAATTAATAATGTCTGATCCCGGGAAAAAAAATTCCTGATCCCTAATTGCGGATCCCTGAACATTGATACCCCCTATTAAGTGCATAATACTTATAAAAGGTGGATATATATGTGTATATAAGGTATTATAATGGCATATATTGTATTTCATCATTAATTTCACTTATGTATACACCTTTTGTACCTTTATTTATTGTTCCCATGTATAGTCCATGTGTTTAATATAGTTCAGAATTACTTTTTAATCAGTCCTGGGAATATCCACACTGAGAATTGTAAGTACAGCTGGTAGAAAAACCCCCAAATTTGATATCATATGCTGTAGGACAGGGCATGACTGTCAGCTAGTTACTAATCAAATACATGGAAACTAGGCTGAAAAAATTAGTTACACAATAATAAATGAATAATTATTGGTAAAAGCTAAATACTATAGATTTTATATTTGTTTCATTAAATAATTGTAACTTTATATTATCCTAGTGTTTTTATTTCTGTTGTTTTGGTAAACTAATTTTAAATTATAAGTATAATTATTTCTCATGAGAATAAATGAATAAAATTGTTGCAAAGCCGTAGATCTTAGCCCACTGTATTTACTAGGGCTCCAGACCTTTCTTGAAGCTGGCTAGAGGGGGGCAAGGAGAACAAGAGATGGTCTTTGGTATTTCTCTGGAACTTTAAGAAAAAAATTAACTTCTAATTTATCATTTCTTTATTAAAACTTAAATTTTAATCATTTTTTAATAAAAGTTTAATTTTTATTATTTTTATTATTCTTAATCTATTCTCATTGAATTTAAATCTTATTTCAAGGTTTAAATTTGTTTCTTCACATTATTTTTATTAAAACTCTGTTTTATTTAATAAATTTTTTTTCATTTTACTTTAATTTTATTATAAGTTTTATCAATGATTCTTTCTGACTTCAACAAAGTAATTTCAAAATTGTTTTTGAGTATATAAAGGGTTTTTTATTTATTTTTTTTAGGTATCATATCTAATATTTTCATTTATCAAGTAAATTTATTATTTTCCCAAGATTTAATATTTTTATTTTTAAATTAAGACAAGTTAAATTCTTAAATTTAATATAATATTATTTGATTTATATATAACAATTCAATAGAAGAGAATTTTAATAAATCATAAATTTTTTTAATTACAATTTTATAGGCTATAAAATGTTTAAAGCTCTAATATAAATCACCACTTTATAATAAATAACTCTTTTAAAATCTTCTTTACCTTCTGTACAATACAAAAAAGACACTGTCTAGTTAGACAGTCTTAATGCTAAAATGGTAAGAAACTTGTTATACTGGCTTAGTATCCCTTTCCAATTCATTACCAAACTAAAAAATAAATAATTTATTTCAAATTTTTTCTGAAAATTCAAAGCAAGTAAAGGTAGAGATATATCACTTTCACCCTTGAGTAGCCTCTTTTCATTAACTTGGATACAAATCAAGAATATTGAAAATTTAAATTAAATTAAGCTGAAAAAAAGAAGAGTATGGTCTATGTAAAGGGTGGAGAATCCTTCATAATTAATTTTTTGTTGAAATTTTGACAGCTTTTTTTCACTCTTCAATGGATGAAAATTTGAGAATTTATTTTAAGATTCACCAGGAAAAATGGGGTGGGGGGTCTGCAGGCAAGTCTGAAGTGAGTGTTATTATTTTTTTGAAAAGCATTTAACCAGTGTAAACAATCCTATAGTACTAGCTTTAGGCCTTGACCAAGGGAGTTGGAGAAAAACCAGAGAGAAAATCCCCTGTCCCTTTAGAAAAATAAGTGAGATTGACCTGTTGCAGCAAATTGGAGATCTGTTTGCTAGACCCTCTAATTAAACACACTTGACCCCTTTAAAAGTGAAGATAATAGTCCCAGACAGACTACCAGAAAGAGTTGAAATGAACAGTAATATATTCCAACAAAACACAAGCCAATGAGACAGTGAGGAACAGAGAGGCAATGGGTTAAAGAGATAAGATGCTTTCCTAAAAATATTCCCAGACATGCATCATACAGCCAGTGCACAGACCACCCTGACCAATTCCCTGCCCAAAATCAAGCCAAATTGAATAAAAAACCTCCAGAAGCGCTCCCCAAACTTCTAAAACAGAGGCGGGGGGTCCTCCCGACGTCGGAGGTGCTGCCTAGGGGTGGGCGGGCCGCTTTTAGGCCCTAAAACACCCATACAACCAATAAAAACCCTAGAAACCCATAACTTCACTAATAAACAAGATAAACACACATAAGACATACCAAAATGAAAATAAAATGAAGGAAAATAAGCTGAGACATAATAAGTGACCCTAGCTTAAGCCTACATAAGCACCCCTAAGCAATAAACATCCAATAAATACCAATAACAACACCATAACTACCCAAATACCCCCAAATATGCACTCCAAAGGCCTACCCAGGTTTGGATCACCACATCCTCACTCCAATCAAGAATTTCCCCATTCTTCCTTTGCCAAAAACAATGTTCAAACACCTCTTCAGAATCTTTACAAACAGACCATTTCTCTCTTCCATCAGATCTTATTCCATCCTAAGTGAACTTCTGAACCAGTAATCCAAGCTTCTTCTTTAAAACTTCTCTTGCACCATGCCTTTATATTAAATCTATCTCTGTGAAAAGAATCTCTTTCTTCTGTTCCTGAATTACAACTCTGGCTGTACCAGCCTCCAACAATGAAAAGTGATATCCAGTTGACAAGTCTTCCTGACTATAACCTTCTACCAGCATAAACATTTCCTCATTTTATAGTCTTGGGGGACTCACAACCCTCAGTTTAAAGTCTTCGGGGACTAACAGCCCTCAGTTTATAGTCTTGGGGGACTCCAAAAATCCTCAGTTTATAGTCTTGGGGGACTCCAAAAATCCTCACTTTATAGTCTTGGGGGACTGAAAAAACCTGAATCATAGAACCCAGAACCAGAGATCAACAAGAAAATGATTTAGAGAAGTAACTAAATTTCTGGGGTAACTGTATATAGAGCTGCCAGCCCATCAGTCACCCCCAAATTTTCCTTTACAAAATTCAGAAATTCCCCCTTGGATCCTTCTGCCTTTACACTTCCACATCATGCTGCCTCCCATTCCTTAGTTTATAGTCTTGGGGGACTAATCCATCAATAATCCTCAGTTTAAAGTCTTGGGGGACTAAAAAAGTGTTCAGTTTAAAGTCTTGATGGACTACTTCTTGAAAAAATCTTGAAACCAGCCAGTTTAAAGTCTTGGAGGACAACTAGATCCACAGTATTAAAATTAAATTCTTGAATAAATCTTTAACAACCAGCCTGTTTTAAGTCTTGGAGGACTAACAGAATTTTCAGTTTAAAGTCTTGATGGACTTACAACCCTCAGTTTAAAGTCTTGGGGGACTAACAGCCCTCAGTTTATAGTCTTGGGGGACTGAAAAAACCTTGAGCCCATAATTAAAAGATCAGTTTAAAGTCTTGAAGGACTTTCCAAAAAAATCTTGAAGATATAGCCCATAAATAAAAGATCAGTTTAAAGTCTTGAAGGACCTTCCAGAAAAAAAATCTTGAAGATATAGCCCATAAATCCCCAAACCAAAAACCATCAAGGCCAAAACATTTAACCTCCTTTAATTAATAAAACAAAATAAAATGGTATCCCCCAGCCAATTGATGAGCTGATCCCCTGATACCTTACCCACATCCAAGTGCACCTTGATGTGGTCACACTTAAAAAAAAATTTTTTTTTTTTTTTTTATTTTAACTCCTCCTCTTCTACCAAAAAAATTGCCAGAGCCCTATCTTGAGCCTTTGAACAAACATAGCCTCCATAAAAAATTAAAAGAAAAAAAAGAAAAAAAGAAAAAAATCTTGAATCCACCACTTTCACAGCCAACACCCTAGAACCACATGGCAAAGCCAGCTCCAGGTCAACAGAAGAGATCACTGGGTGGGCTCCCTCCAATAAGTAAATATTATGGGAGACCACCAGTGATCCACCACCAATCCAAACGCACCAAAAGACATCCAAGGCAATCCAGTTTAAAGTCATAGAAGACTAAAAACCTGAATCACAAAAAAACAACACTAGAATTCAACTAGAAAAAAACCAAAGGCTTGAAACAGACATTCTGGGGTAGCTGTTCTACAGAGCAGCCAGCTCATCAGTTACCCCCACACTTGCCAAAATAAAATCTAGAAGCCCCCCTGGGTACCTTCTAACAAAAACACAACATCCAAAAAAATTAAACAAAACCAATAAACATGAGGGGTCCAGAACTTGAATACCAAAATAATTTCCAGTTTAAAGTCATGGTGGACTAAAAACCTGTTAAAGAAAAAAAACCAATACTAGAATTTAACAAAATTAAGAGAAGGGGTTGGAAACAGACAATCTGGGGTAACTGTTGATAGAGCAGCCAGCCCATCAGTCACCCCCACACTTTCCAAAATAAAATCTAGAAGCCCCCCCTGGGTACCTTCTAACAAAAAGGATTTCCCAACACAAATCTTCTCCCATAAAGAACCAAAACCATTAAAAAAACCATTAAAATTCTTGAAAGCCAAAAAAATCCAATTTAGAAATAAAAAATTTCAGTTTAACCTCATGCTGGAGGTGAAATAAAACCAATAATCTTCATTTTATTTTAAATAAAATATCCATCTTCACTTCAATTTTTCTTTTCTTCCATCTTCATTATACTAAGATTTTTTTTTCATTACAGGCGGGCCGCCTGAGGTCGGAGGTGCCACCTGAAGCGGCCTGGCTTTCCCTTTTTTTTATATAGAGACTTGAACCAGAGAGACTGATAAAAATTGGACAAAACAACAAAAAAAAAATCCTGACCAAATACATAGAGGCCAAATTAAGCAAAACCAAAACAAATTAAGTAGTTTATCCTTATTTCGGATGAATCAGATTCTTGAAATCCCAAGGTTTAAACCAATAAGTTTGCCCCTAGGTCTTGAACCCCCTAAGCTCCTCTTCCAATTCTGATATCCCAACATCAGACCTCCAAACAAATCTTCCATCCTCCTCCATACACTGAGTTTACCATAGTTCACATTACTAGAATCAATAAATTCTCCATCCTGTGAAACATCTGGAACCTCCACCACATCTTTAAAATCAACCTCCATACCAGTGACATCCAAAACATCACAATTTTCCCCTTTACTACAGGAATCTTGCTTAGAATCTGCAAAATCATCCAGAATAACATCCATAACATCAAAATAAAAATCCTCCTCCAAGCAGAGACCTTCTGATCTTGAGGGAACCACCTGAAAATAATCTTCCTCTATTAGAAAAAGATCCAAGACAGAATCTTTCTGTCCATCCAAAAATTCAACTGATACATCCTCCTCCAATAAGCCATTATCTGAACTTGAGAAAGAAAAATAATCATTACTCAACAACCATTCATCTACCACAGATTCCTTCTCAATATCCCAAAATCCTTCTTCATGTCCAGACAAGTCCTCCTTCCCACATAATTCACCCAACCTTGAGGAAGTACACTGATCCTCCAGTGTGTACATTTCCAAAACATCCAGTGAAGCACATTCCTGAGATCCTATGGAATCCTTTGGAAAAGAAAAATTAGTTTCACAAACATCATCAGAGTACCCATCTTCCAAAATTTATGGCTCCAACACCTCCCTAGAAACTGAATTTTCCCCCACATTCTCCTGAACCTCTCCATTCAACAGGATTTCCTCTCCAGATTCCACATCCCTATCCTTCATACCATCCAAATATCCCAAAATAACCTCCTTCAGAATAGCCATACCAGGAATCCTATTTTCCCCACTTGGAAGAGTCTTCATCAAGTCAGCCTTGAAAAGAATCCCCATAACCTCCACCTTTACATCCCTACCCATGGCACTCCAAAATACATACTTGGCCCCATCTTCATGTGGTAATATATCATTATATACCAGATAATCAAGAGCCTCCCCAAACTCCTCCATAAATTCCCCATACTGAGAAAGAGAAGTTACACCACCTTTAAATTCCCACTTCCTAGCAATCCCATGAAGGTCCACCATTGAGAAAGTAGTAGGCCACCTTTTAACCATTTCAATCTTCAACTTTCCCCAGTCCTGACTCCTATATCCTGCCATACCAGAGACTTCTTTCTCCACCTCCCTATTGCCAATGAAAAAGATTACTTGCCTAACCATGTCCAACAGTGAGGCCCCATCAATCTCAGTAGCAACCTCAAACCTAGCCAAAAACCACTTTGCATCATCCCCTAAAAACCTTGAACCATCCCAAGACTGAATCCTAACCATCCTAGCAAATCCAAGTTACAGCCTCCAATCTCTACCAAATATAGCCAAAGTACCCCCCAAGAGCCTTAGAGACCTAGGAGGGACAAAATTCAACAGAAAAAAAGACCCCTGGACCAACCACAAAGAGATATAGCACCAAATCCAAAATCCAACAAAGGAGATCCACCAAAGAGAGAAGCCTAGATCAACAGAGATTCCAAAAGGCCAACAGATTCGACCCCACGTTGGGCGCCAGAAATTTTGACAATCCTGTAGTACTAGCTATAGGCCTTGACCAAGGGAGTTGGAGAAAAACCAGAGAGAAAATCCCCTGTCCCTTTAGAAAAATAAGTGAGATTAACCTGTTGCAGCAAATTGGAGATCTGTTTGCTATACCCTCTAATTAAACACTCTTGACCCCTTTAAAAGTGAAGATAATAGTCCCAGACAGACTACCAGAAAGAGTTGAAATGAACAGTAATATATTCCAACAAAAAAAAAGCCAATGAGACATTGAGGAACAGAGAGGCAATGGGTTAAAGAGATAAGGTGATTCCCCTAAAAATATTCCCACACATGCATCATACAGCCAGTGCACAGACCACTCTGACCAATTCCCCACCCAAAATCCAGCCAAGTTGAATAAAAACCTTCCAGAAGCGCTCCCCAACCTTCTAAAACAGAGGCGGGCGGGCCGCTTGGGGGTGGGAGGGCCGCTTCTAGGCCTTAAAACAACCATACAACCAATAAAAACCCTAAAAACCCATAACTTCACTAATAAACAAGATAAACACTCATAAGACATACCAAAATGAAAATAAAATGAAGGACAATAAGCTGAGACATAATAAGTGACCCTAGCTTAAGCCTAAATAAGCACCCCTAAGCAATAAACATCCAATAAATACCAATAACAACACCATAACTACCCAAATACCCCCAAATATGCACTTCAAAGGCCTACCCAGATTTGGATCACCACACCAGCACTCATTCATTAATTTATTTCTCCATTAAAATGTCACATTTTATTAAACTTTATATACAATTTTCCTTTAATTTCAATATTTACATCATTATTTAACTTAATAAAATTTTAACATACTTCTGAGTCTCACTTAATACATTTTCATCATAATTTTATAGTAAAATATTGCATTTAATGATTTGAAAACTCTTTTTACTGCTCATTATCAACTTTAATATTATAATTTCATCCTTAGAAATTAAATTCCATCATTTATTAACTTTTTACTGATCTCAATTTCCACATTACCATTATAATTTTATACTAAAATATTATATTTCATCTTTTGCTAACTATTTAAGCATCTTAATTGCCCTTTTTAAATCATTATTTTATACTCCTATATCACATTTTTACTATTTTATAATTTTACTTATCTCATTTGCCCTTTTTCCATTCTTATTTTATACTTAAGTAACACATTTTTCATTCACTAATTTTTTAATCATCTTGATTTCCCCTTTTTATCTAAATTTTATATTCAAATATTACACTTCATATATTAGGGGTTATCAATTTTGAACGATCCACAATTAAATTAATTGCAGATAAAAATCATTATGCCCCAAATATCTTCTGCAATTATTTTTGCTAATAATTGTGTTATTAGAACTTTTACTTGTCAATTTTCACCTCCATCTGACATTTTTATCCTCAATTTTTCATAACCACACCCTGGAAAGCTTGCTGGATGTGCCAGTCTCCCTACCTTGCTGCACACTCCCATCTGTTCAAAACCCCTCCCGATCTCATCTGTTTATTTCTTCTCCTTTTCATCTTCAAATATCTCAACATGCCTTGTCATCATAGATCTTCTCAAAGAAAGCCTTCCCCCAGTTGTTCTGCAAGTCTAATTACTCCCTCTTTCCCCTGATAAGCTGAGAAATCAAAGACTGTTCAACTAAAAAAAGATTCTCATCTCATACTTATCAACTGGCTGAAAATAAAAACTTATTATGATTCTTGTTTTGGTAGTGAGAATGAAACTAAAGTAGGATGGCCCCCTGCATCAGAAGTCAATGGCTATCTTCTAATGGCTGATGAATTACAAAAACAAGACAAAAGGAAAGATTTATTGTTTGCCTAAACAGATGTCTGAACGCTTCAAGCACTATTGGGCTAAATGCAAGAAGGCTAAGACTCTTTCATCTTCCACTGGTCTTGGTATTACTGACCTTGATGTCAGTAAGGGCATCAATTGTATAGAAAATAAACTTGATTCATTATGTCCTTACTTTAAAGAGATGGACTTTATATTTGGAGAGCAAGCCAATGTTAATCCTGAAAACATGTTGGATGGTGAAGATGCTATCTCCAAACATGATGTTGAAACAAATCCTTTCCCATCCTCTTCCTCCATTCAAGCCTCCCCTGTTCTAAATTCAACAAATCTAGATAGCTTTACAATAGATCCTTATGGTGATATAAACCAATATGATCCCACTCCAGTAAGATTTTATTTCTTGTCTAGTTTTTTTTTATTTCTAAAAAGGCTAATAAAAGAACCCAGGATCCTCAAGCAAGTGAGTCTGAAGCTAGCATCAATGATAAAGAGGAAAATGTTACCTCCAAAAAAAAGCAAAGACCATCAACTACTTTAGATTTCAACCGTCAAAGAATGCAAAACAGAGATAGTTTTTCACAAACCCCTTTTTCTTCCATTGATGATTTTCTGAAGAAATGTGAATCTGGTAAGTGATAACATACCTTTCAATAATTAAGTGAGCTTTTCCTTCACTCTAGGTAAAGTTGAAGTTGCAAGAGATACTCTCAAATTTCAAAAGAAACAATACAAGCTCTCTTTATGGAGGGATGATAGGGCACAAGACTTGAAGTAGAAGAAATTTGAGCTTTCTTCACATAGGGATTGGAGGGTAAAAGACTTGGAGGAGAAGGTATTTCTAGCATTCTTTGAAGAGGGATGAGAGAGCACATGAATTGGAGGAGAAGAAATTCAAGATAAAAAAAGAGGAGAAGGCTCTTTAGTACAATTTCTTTTTGGATCAAATGAAACTCAAGTATAAACTTGAAGAGGGTTCAAAAAAGAATGATTTCTTGAGAGAATGTGTTAAAGCTAATAAATCTATTGAGGAAATCGAACGCTTAATGAAAATGTGTGAAAAATAGTTTTTTTTGTTTTGTTTACAAATTTTTCTTTATAGAATGCATTAAAGCTAATAATAAATCATTGGAATGCACTTCTCACTGATATTTGGAAAATTTTATTTGAAAATTTTAGATTATTTTTTTGTTTGGTTAAATTAATTTTGTTTTATTTCTTTTTGGTGATAATTTCATATGTGCTGACTTTTAAAAGGTCTTGATTCTAGATGATTTATTTTTGAAAAAATTTGAAAAACTCATACATTTTTCTTTCTTTACATTAAAATCATTATATTTACTTTTATAAATACAGATAAGTCAACAAAAATATATATTAGTTTTAAAAATTTGGAAATAACCTCCCCTGAGTTTTATTGAAGCAAGGGGTGGGTATCACCAAAATTTTTCTAAGTCATCAATTTCACATGTCAGATTTAAAAAATTGGGCAATACCTTCCCCTGCATTTTATTGAAGTAAGGGGTAAAAATCACCAAAATTTAATATAATTAAATAGATTAATAAATAAATAAATAAAACATATCAAATTTACTAGTTTTAAAGTAATGACAAATCCTTAAGCCAAAATGTTGACCAAGTCTAGAAACTAAGTTTGAGACTTTCCACAGGTATAGGCGAGATGAACCCCATGAAACAAATTGATTTTATTATGATTACCTTTTATACAACACAAGGTTGTTGTCCCATTACTTTAGTTTAGTTAATTGAAATATCAGATTTAATTATTACAAATTTAAGAAAGAATAATTTTTTTTTGATGACAATACTAATCCTGTCAGTATAGTCTAGTATATAAGTATGATATAATAGTGTTTATTTATGGTCCTACTACTTATTGATAAATTATTTAGTGATTAAACCTCAGGGGAAGACTAATAAAATAGTTATACTCAAATAAAACTCACAATACTTGGATTTAAATGCGTGCTAGTGGTGGAAAATAGGTGAATAAAATATAGTTATAGCTTATATAAAGATAATATCAATTTATAATGGCTTTACAATATATTTCTAAATTCTAATAATTGTTTTGTAGTGTTTGTTTGAATTTTAGTAATTGAATGATGATAAATAACCGTCAAAATCCCTCCTTACTTATACCCACATCCACTGGAGTGCACAGACCTTCAATCCAGATGATGTCACTTCTATCCCCGGCAATTACAGCACTGTGAGGGCCCATCACCTCCCCATGGCGTCCACTTCAAGCAGATTCAACACCCAGACCTCCAGTAAGGACCCTCCATCACTATTAATGATAACACAGATCTATACCATAAATAGAAAATCCAGATAAAAGCGGATACCATAAAGAAACAGGTAAAATAAACAATCAAAAAGAGATTTAATGAAACCAAAAACATATAAAGGAAACAAATAAAATGTCCAAGCCCCCAAAAACATCCCCAAGAATCCATATTAACCCAGAAATGTCCTTCCAACCCATAAATCCGTGAATAACCATCCTAGGAAGTAAATTAAGTTGTCCAAACTGGGTGTATGCGCCTGATATAGGTGTCTATGCTTCTGTAGGCGTTGTGAGTCCACTGATTTTGTCCATATGACCTAACATAAGCAGAAAAACAAAGGTTATAGGCTATTAAGGGGCTAAAACCCACTTATATACCTAAATATACATAATATACTGCATATTTCACTGAATATGAGACTTATGTATACATATAAGCTTATGTATGTCAATATTTACTTCAAATCACTTAAGATAAGTATTTATTACTCCATTAACACCTTAATAATTATTATTAGGCTATGGATAAGCTATTTAAACTACTATAAGTTATATAATAGAATAATAATTATATATATATAATATAATAATATATATTATTATTTTAACCTTATTTTTAAGATATAAGCTTAATTTACTTAAGGTTATCTTATTTCAAGCATAAGAAATACTCAGTCCTAGGAATATCTAGGCTGACACTCCCTCACTCCAAAAAAAACAATAAAAAAAATTTTAAGACATTTTAATTAAAAGTAAGGAGTGAAAAAATAAAAATATTTTTATAATACATATACTGAATAAAAAGTATTATTTAGATTTAATTTTTTCAAGAGATTTTTAAGATCAGAGATTTCATTTTCTGGAATCCACTGGTCATATTCACTTGATTTATTTTTAAATCTTAATTGATACTCAACTCCCTTTTCTTTAGTAAGGTGTCTCTTTTTAAGTATCTTTTCAATTTCTGCCTTTTCAACTATTTCTTCAGGTTTCTGTTTATGCCTTCCTGATCTTCTTGGAAATAGATCAGTATCATTAGAATGGTATGGTTTTATAAGAGAAATAAGAAATACTGTATGTTTTCTATCATATGGTGCATGTAGAATAACCTCAACAGCATTATTACCAACCATCTTTTTAACTACAAATGGTCCAATGAATGGATCCTTCAATTTAACATTACCATTTAAATTTAAATTTAGTGTTGAAATAAGGACTTCATCACCCTCTTTGAACATTTTTTCTTTAGGGGCTTTATCCCATCTTTTCTTTTCATACTCAAATGCCTTATTTATACATTCTTGAGCATGTTTTCTGCATAATTCTTGCATCTGAAGAAAAGATTTAGTACCTGGATGGATATCCAATCTAGGTAACTTATTAAGAGTTTTAGCAGGGGTATTAGGTACATAACCCAACCATAACTCAAATGGCTTCTTGCCAGAGACAGAATTTATGTACTATTTTATGCAAATTCTAAACCTGGGATAAGGGTTACCCAATCATGCGTGAATTTGTCATTGTCTTTAAAATTAAGACCAAAAGCACAGTATCTTCTTATCATATCTTCTAAGGTTTGTATCATTCTTTCTGCTAGCCCATCAGTTTGTGGATGGTGTGCTGTAGAAAGTTTTAATTGACACCCTGAAACATCCATAAGTGACGTCCAGAACTCAGAAGTAAATTTAGGATCTCTGTCAGAAACTATTGCTTTGGGGAAACCTGCTATATTTAACATTTGTGTCCACCATAAAAAATCTAAGTCCTTTGCAGAGACCTCTTTGTGGGTGGGAATAAATTTACACATCTTTGTAAATCTATCTACGATTACCCAGCAGGAGTTATAACTCTTATGCCCTGCTATTGGCAAACCTGTTACAAAGTCCATGTTAATAATTTCCCATGGAGCTTTTTTTTGCTCAATTTGTTGTAATAAACCAGCTCTTTTGCCTGTTAATCTTTTAGATTTTTGACAAGAATCACATGTCTCAACATATTTCTGAACATCCTCAGACATGTTAATCCACCAAGCTGTGTTTTTTACTCTGGTTAATGTTTTATGGTAGTCAAAATGACCTGCTAATATATCATCATGACATATACTTAACATTAACTCCTTCATTGAAGGGGGAATCACAATTACATTACTTAATTTTTTCCTGTAATATATAAAACCATCCTCAATGTAAAATTTTCCTTTTTCTAATGCCTCTTTATACTTATTTGGTAATGTTTTTATTAAAACATTCATTGAAGCATTAGATTGATCATTTAATATTGTAGTGAGTTTACTCAAGTTAGGATCTGAATTATAATTATCAAGAATTGATTGCATAAATTCATCCTCAAGATCTACAATATAAATGCCATAAATGTTAATAATCTCTGACTCAGGAACATAAGCAGGATTATCATCATTATTAGGCAGAGGTACTCTAGATAACAGATCTACATTAGAGTGCAAGGTTCCTGCTCTATGTCTAAAAGTCATCCGTCCTCTGTATTCTTGTACAGCTAATTGCCATCTAAACATGTGTCTATTAGGAGTTTTCATGTTTAAGAGTGACTTAACTGCACTTCAGTCAGTTATTAACTCAAATTTTTGGTCTTCAAGGTAAAAATGTAGCTTCTCAAGAGCCCATACTACTGCCAAACATTCAAGTTGAGTAGCACCATATTCCACTTCACTGCTTCTCAGAGTACGTGAAATATAGCAGATTACTACTTCTGACATTTTCCCTTCAATAAGTTGTTTTTGATGCAAAGCAGCACCCAGACCAATAAAACTTGCATCTGTATATAATACAAAAGGTAATTGGAAATCTGGTAATCCCAAGATAGGAGCTGTCATTAAAAATTCTTTCAACTTATCAAAAGCCTTTTGTCTTTCATTATTCCAAATGAAAGCTTCTGATTTCTTTATCAGTGTGGTCAATGGTGCAGCAATTGATTGGTAGTTTTTTATATATTGTCTATAATAACTTCACATTCCAAGAAAAGATTGTACATCCTTTACGTTTTGAGGAATGCCAATATTCTTTATTGCAGCCACTTTATTTTGCTCTACACATATTTGTAAGCCAGATACAATATGACCAAGCACTTTTAAAGATTCAAACCCAAATTTAAATTTTTTCAATGCTAGGGTCATTTTTATTTCATCCATTTTCTGGAATATTTTCTTTAAATGTATTAAGTGTTCATCATAAGTTTTAGAGAACACTATGATGTCATCAATGTATACCATTAACCATCCTTCAATCATTTCATTATGGAATGTTATATCCATTAACTTCTGAAATACTGATGGAGCATTTTTTGGTCCAAATGGCATTCTGACATATTTATAAATTCCCATGTGTGTTGTTATCAAAAAAAAGTTCTGTGAATTCTTTTCAACAGGAATTTGATGGTACCCTTTTTTCCATCTAGGCAGCTTATATATTTAGCACCTTTAAGGGTAGCATGTAATGAGGAAATCCTTGGCAAGGGATAACTATCATCTACTGTAAATGTATTTAATGCTCTATAATCACCACACAGTCTTGCTTTATCTTGCTCATAAGAAATTAGCACTGGTGATATTACACAATATTTTGGTGTAGTTTCAACCCTCTCAAGAATGTTCATATTCAATAACATCTAAATATTATCCTCTATGTCTTTCCTCTTCATTGGTGAAGCAGGATATGGTTTCTTTTTAAGACTAGCAGGAATATTATCCATATCACAGGTTAAACTAATTTCCATTTCATGATCTTTTACAAGGCAAAGTTCATTGGTACCATGTGCAAAAGCCATTGGAAATGCCTTAATTAATTCCAAAATATTATTTTTCTCAGCTTTACTTATCTGAGTGCCAAATGATGCTTTTGAAATTTCTGTTTCCAGAAGTTCCATCTCATTGGATTCTCTTCCTTTACAAGGGGAATTTGTTACTGACTCAAGGTGTAAGACTGTGTTAAAAGAATTTATTTTAAATTTCCTTTTACCATTCATTCCAATTGTAAAATTGTTATTAGCAGGGTCTAATTTCACACCAAATTTAGTCAGAATATCATTTCCAATGATAAAACAGTTACTACAGTTAGTATTATCCACTACTATAAAGTCACAAGTTACCCTTACATAACCATGTTGATGTTTAAAGAAAACAGCAGCTTTGTATTTACCAATGGGGTGTAGCACTGATCCAAAACCTCTCCAATTTTTACTTTGAAGTGGTTCACCTTAGACTTATATTCACTATCAATTTTCTTTAATGTATTAGTGGAAACAACAGAACCAGCAGCTCCTGTGCCCAGTACTATATTAACATTTTCACCAGAAATGATAGCTGGAACCGTGATAGGTGTCATTCTAAAGTTATCAGCTTGTATATCCTTAATGATTTCAGCATCCTCAAAATTCATTAAAGATTCATTTGAGTCCATATTTAATATTGGATTTTCAAAGATGGACAAATCATCTTCCAACATACAGACTTCATTTTCATCACTATATGAGATATTTCTGTCATAATCACTTGATTCTTTACTTTTTTTAGTTTCAGTTTCAGATTCACGTTGATTTTCAACAATATTTATGTTTTTCTCACATTTGTGACCTTTTACCCAAGGTTTGTTACACTTATAACAAGTATTTGTTTCATAATGTTTAGGAACTACAGGTGCAGTAGGTTTTTTCTGCTTCTCCTGAAGTGGTTTTGAATTTTGAACTTTTACAGGCTCAACATTTTGTTTATAAGTGGAATACCTTGATTCATACTTATGGTTTAATAATATTTCATTGCAAATATAAATAAAATCAGAATATTCAGTAACATTTAATGTTCTAGCTACAACAATGTCTCTGACAGATATAGGTAATTTAAGTATTATCTTATCTTTCCATAAGTTAAAATCCATATGAGGCTCAATGGCTTTTAATATTTTATTTAAATTCATGAAAAATACCATAGGTTTGTCACAATTCAACGGATTATACCTAGTTTTCTCATAAAGTCTCTGCTGAGTAAGCCTGAATTTAGAACCTCCAAATTGTTTTTCAATAAGTTGTTTCCATTCAGCCCAAGAGTAATCTTTACCCTCACTCAATACAGCTTCAAACCATAATAAAGCAACATCCTTAAATAAAGAAATTAATTTTGATGTTATTTCTTCATCTGGTAACTTATATGAGAATTTCAAGTTGTCAATTCTTTGAATAAAATGTTGCCAATCAGAGCTGGCATCCCCATCATAAGTTGGGTACTGATCTATCTTAGGCCAGTTTTTCTGATTGGATTTTATCTCACTAATCTTAGGTAAATTCAACAACTCATTCACTTTTGATAAATGGTCTTGTATTTCCTCCTGTACGTATTTGTGACTTACATTTTCAGATTTGACACTACCACCAGATGGTTTTAATTGTGGTGGTATAGGGAAGGAATGAGATTCACTTTTGCCAATGATAGGATTATTATTATATTGATTATACTTATGATTATCCTGGTTCATTAGTAGATTGGCAGTTTCAATCTCTACTTTAGTTAATCTTTGTAGCAACTCAGAGATACTTTTATTTGTCTGGGAAAAAGATAACTTAGTTCTTGATTCAGTTTTCAATAAATGTGTTTCATATAATTTTTCTATCTCACAGAATTTGTTTGAAAGTTCATTATATTTATTACTCAATGAATCATATTTAAGAGTTAGAGACAAATGTTCCTTTCTAATTCTTTGTTATCTGTTGCTAATTGAGAAATGTTTAATGTCAAGGATAAAATTGTATCACTAGTGAGCTTAACTGTCTGTTCCTCACAATCAGTCATTCTATTCCACAATGCTGAAACAATTCTATGGACAGTTGGATTATTGTTAAAATATTCCATGTCTTCCTTTTCAATTCTATCACTCTCCTGTGAACTTCTCATCTCACTAGTAGGTGGTGGCAACTGAGGGCTAACTGTATTATCATTATAAATAGTACTGTTATTGTGGACAAAAGACAAGTCAGGTGTATCTACTCTAAAACCTAAATTTCTTAAATCCTCCTCTATTTTTTGTACAGATTTAACATCAATAGAATTACCAATTTTGTAATTATCAGTATTATGTTCAATCTGAGAGGGTAATATACTTACCATGGGATAGATGCCAGTCCTGATTTTTGGTGCTTTTTTCCTTTGTAAGGGTGAGCTGAGGAAGTCAGATGAGGTGGTGGATCCCTGTTGCAACTGTGTGGAACCAGTCCCATTTCAATTTGTCTACCAGGATTTTCTCCTGGGAGTGAGCTGACCCGTCTGGGGTAGGGGTTTGCTGACTTGGCTGGCTGCCATTTAGCTCTGCCAGTGCCTGATTCATCTGCTGAAAACCTACCTTGCAATTGTTTTGCAATTGCTCTACCTCTTTGAACATGAGTGATTTGGATTTTTCCAACTTCAGAACCTGTTTTGCCAGGTGAGACAGTTGATCCTGAAGAGGAGGAGACGTCTTTTTTATAGTTATCTTTTTTAAGAGGGCGTCCTTTTCCTCTATACTCATGTATTCTGCTTGGGGGTATTGTTGACCCTCCATGGTGATGTCCTGGAAAGTTTTTGTTAGCTTTAGACCTGGTATTATAAGCAGGCTTTTCACTTACACTGACCTGAAGAGCACTCATATTGTTAAGAATGACAATATTTTATGTCTAAAGAAAGGAAAAACTCTATGGAATTAGTAGACAAAAGATATTAGCAATGTTATTACTAATAAAAAAGCAATGGAGCTTACCCTGAATTTATATCTTTATTTATTTAAATAAATTATAAGAAAAATTCGAGAAAATCTATTAAAAATATATTAATAAGCTCAACTAGACCTTTATAAGGGTGAATAAGTAGCTTACCAAGCTTTAACCAAATACCAATTTAATTGGGTGTTATATTGGTGTCCAAATATCAAGTGAAATTGGGTTTATATTGGGTACAGTTACTACTGTAAATACCTAATTATTATGATAAAAAAATTAGTACAATTATTATAAGGGTTCTTATCCGCAATCACTGAGTTATGATGACCCACTAATATGCAGCAGACCCAAATATTTGGTTATTTTCAGCTGTACTAAGGTAAAAATCACTTCCCAAGGCTTATACTAAATTATAAGTAAAATATAAGGAAAGACCCCCAATTGTCAGTATAGTCTAGTATATAAGTATGATATAATAGTGTTTATTTATGGTCCTACTACTTATTGATAAATTATTTAGTGATTAAACCTCATGGGAAGACTAATAAAATAGTTATACTCAAATAAAACTCACAATACTTGGATTTAAATGCATGCTAGTGGTGGAAAATAGGTGAATAAAATATAGTTATAGCTTATATAAAGATAATATCAATTTATAATGGCTTTACAATATATTTCTAAATGCTAATAATTGTTTTGTAGTGTTTGTTTGAATTTTAGTAATTGAATGATGATAAATAACCATCAAAATCCCTCCTTACTTATACCCACATCCACTGGAGTGCACAGACCTTCAATCCAGATGATGTCACTTCTATCCCCGGCAATTACAGCACTTTGAGGGCCCATCACCTCCCCATGGCGTCCACTTTAAGCAGATTCAACACCCAGACCTCCAGTAAGGACCCTCCATCACTATTAATGATAACACAGATCTATACCATAAATAGAAAATCCAGATAAAAGCGGATACCATAAAGAAACAGGTAAAATAAACAATCAAAAAGAGATTTAATGAAACCAAAAACATATAAAGGAAACAAATAAAATTTCCAAGCCCCCAATAACATCCCCAAGCATCCATATTAACCCAGAAATGTCTTTCCAACCCATAAATCCGTGAATAACCATCCAAGGAAGTAAATTAAGTTGTCCAAACTGGGTGTATGCGCCTGATATAGGTGTCTATGCTTCTGTAGGCGTTGTGAGTCCACTGATTTTGTCCATATGACCTAACATAAGCAGAAAAACAAAGGTTATAGGCTATTAAGGGGCTAAAACCCACTTATATACCTAAATATACATAATATACTGCATATTTCACTGAATATGAGACTTATGTATACATATAAGCTTATGTATGTCAATAATTACTTCATATCACTTAAGATAAGTATATTATTACTCCATTAACACCTTAATAATTATTATTAGTCTATGGATAAGCTATTTAAACTACTATAAGTTATATAATAGAATAATAATTATATATATATAATATAATAATATATA
Source organism: Hemileia vastatrix (assembly GCA_030280995.1). NCBI lineage: Eukaryota > Fungi > Basidiomycota > Pucciniomycetes > Pucciniales > Zaghouaniaceae > Hemileia > Hemileia vastatrix. Next base: position 8,317,524 of record JASXTE010000012.1, read on the forward strand.
TTATTATTTTAACCTTATTTCTAAGATATAAGCTTAATTTACTTAAGGTTATCTTATTTCAAGCATAAGAAATACTCAGTCCTAGGGATATCTAGGCTGACAAATCCCCATAAATTATTATATCTACTTAAAGTTTTATTAAATTTTTAAACTTTACCTTCTTTTTTTACTTTGTTGATTCTTTGAATTAGTTTTTGACTAATTTGGAAGGAGCAGCCAAAATTAGTAATGTCATGACAAGATTCCAAACCAGGGGGAGATTTTGTTGTTTGGTGATTATCCTTAGAAGAGTTCCAACTTGTTTCAATCACACCATTTCCCAAACCAAAATCAATCATGCACTGATGGTCTGGAAAACATAAGCCATTTCCTTTGATTTTAGCTGGAGATGGTATTGGTTGGCCAGTTATTGGATTAATATAAGAGAAAATCCCCAAATTAATATAATTGGCTTCTTTATTATCAGTATGAATCTTGTTATGAAAACCTGAATGAGTAATTATAACATTAGAGAATAATAGATAATTACTGCTACTCTCTTCCCACTTGGAGTCACACCAATTTGGAATCCCAACTCTTGTTGCAAGTTCATAATTGGATTCAAAGGCTTTGTTACAGAGTTTTTTGAGTTGAAGAGCCAGAAAAAAAATCAAAGGTAAGGAGTCCCATAATCAAAAATCATTATTTTTTTCCACTTTTGATAAATTTATAAGTAGAAAAAAGATGCCTATAGAATTAAATTTTGTGGACAATTTTAAGAATGAAAACAGAAAATTTATTTGACTTACCAAGAGAATAACCTTTAGTAAATCTTGGTCTTCATCTAAAGCCAATCATGATACCACCCAAAAAATTCTTATTTTTAATTGGTAATCAAACCAAAGCCATTTGATATAGTATAGAGATGAGATCAGATAGTTTATTAAAGGCTTCATCTTTTACTCCATCAAATGAATGATTTTCATAAATAATTTGAGGTTTAAAAGTATTACTGATTACTACCTTAACTTCATCACCTCCTAATTTGGTTAGATATTCAATATCTTCTGGTAACCTCCTGGGATATGTATCTTTTTTATTGACTTTAGTTTTGAAATACTTGATGTTTGATTTATGGCCAAATAGAAGATCCAAGTGAATTTTCTTTTTTTAAATATCTTTTACATCAATAATATTGATCTTCATTTTTTATTGTTAAAGGTTGTGAAGAAGATTGAAAAGAAGTTGAAATAAAAGAAGATGATAAAGAAGATAAAGATGAAGATAGATGTATAAGGCTTGAATCAGAAGAAATAGAAATTTTTTTTCTGGAATTTTTTTCAATGAATTTTCATTTTTTTTCAATTTTTCTGAATTTTTTTTGATGATTGAAATGAAGTAGAAATTGAAGACAATGAAAAAGAAGCTAAAGATGAAGATAGAATTATAAGGCTTGAGGAAGAAGAAATAGACATTTTTTTTTCTAAAATTTTTTTTTGACAAATTTTCTGAATTTTTTTTGATGATTGAAATGAAGTTGAAATCAAAGAAGATGATAAAGAAGATAGATTTATAAGGCTTGAATAAGAAGAAATAGAAATTTTTTTTCTGAAATTTTTTTCAATGAATTTTCATTTTTTTCAATTTTTCTGAATTTCTTTTTTGATGATTGAAATGAAGTTGAAATCAAAGAAGAAGATAAAGAAGATAGAGATGAAGATAGATGTATAAGGCTTGAATCAGAAGAAATAGACATTTTTTTTTTCTGAAATTTTTTTTGACAAATTTTCCTTTTTTGACAATTTTTCGGAATTTTTTTTTATGATTGAAATGAAGTTGATAAAGAAGATAATGATGATGATAGAGGTGTAAGGCTTGAATAAGAAGAAATAGACATTTTTTTTCTGAAAAAATTTTTTACTGGTCAAAAAAACGGCATATTTCTTTAAAAAATAATTAAAAACCCACACAATTTAAATTAAATAACCATATGGATTTTCATCAAATAATAAATAAGTTTAATTATTACTTTGATTCAATTTGACAAGTTTTTTGGTTAATTCTGGACAAAAAAAATAAAAAAAAGAAGAAAAAAATTAAAGATTCATAAAACTTTTCTTACAATTTTTAATTGCACCCTCATTGGTTCCTGTATAAATTTTCTATTTTTTTTTTCATTACTCCCTCTTTAGTCCCCATTCTCATCTTGAAAAAATTCTTCAAATCTCATTCAAAACTCCCTCCAAACCCCCAAAATACCCTTCAAAACCTCTCCAAACCACTCCAAAACACCACCCCAAACTCTCTCCAAAACCCCATCAATCACCCCCTACAACCCCCTTGAATCCCCCCCTCAATTCCCATCTACACACTCTTCAAACCCCCCAAACCCTCTTCAAAACCGCTCCTAAAACCCCCCCAAACAGGTTCAAGCCCCCCTCCAAGTTCATTTATTAATGAGCAATTGTTATCAATCATTTGTTAATAAGTAAATAGGAAGGAGCCGGTAAGGGGGAATTTGGAGGGGGGTAAGAGGGGGCTATAGGGGGGGTTTGAAGCAAGTGTAGGGGGATTTGAGGTAGGATATGAGGGGGTCATAGGGGGGGTTTGAAGCAGGTGTAGGGGTGGCTTGAGTGGAGGTTTGAGGGGAAAATAGGGGGAAGAAAAGGGGGGTTTGAGGTAGTAATAGGGGGGAGGAAAGGGGGGTTTGAGGTAGTAATAGGGGGGAGGAAAGGGGGGTTTGAGGAAGCCAAGGAGGAAGGAAAGGGGGGTTTGAGACAGCCAAAGATAAGTGAAAGGTGGGAATTAGGACACCAAGGAGGGGGGAAAGGTGGGATAATGACCAGTCTAAGGAGGGATAAAGAGGGGATGATGGAGAGTAAAAAAAAGAGAAAAAAGGTAGAGAAAGAACAAAAAAAGAGCTAATTTAACATTTAAAACCAAAAAAAGAACCACTTACAAAAAAAAAGAAAACAGAAAAAAAAATAATTAGCAAACAAAAAATTAAATAATATGAAGAAAATGACTTACCTGGAGAGATGAGATGAAAAAATATGTGAAGACAAATTGTTTGAGGGATGTTTGAGGAGAAGAGGAAATGGATATGAGGGATGAATGAAAAAAGAAACAGTGAAAAATTATGTGATTGCAGAAAATATGCACTTTCATGTTGAGCTGGTGAATGAAAACATATCAGACATCCAAAAAAGAGATATTCACCATAAACTCAAAAAAAATGAATATGCAAAATAAAAACCCCCACCCAAGTGAATTAAGAAGACAAGTTGAACATTTGAAGAGTATGAAAAAAAAAGGGTTGTGTTTCAAAATGTTGGAGGGTGATTGGCATAATGACAGAGTGTATGCCAGTGGAAAGAATATTTTGTGATTCAAGGAGGGGAAATCTGGAACAGGTTCAGGATCCTCGTCTTCATAAAGATCATTCCACTCATCCTTTAAATCAGCTAGGATATTATGGAGTATAAAACAAGTAATTATCCAATGATTTGCAGTTTTTATTTCCATTTTTTTAAATTGGATTCTGAGTTCCCTGAGACTATAAAATCTTCCCTTTAAAATTCCAATAGCATTTTCATTCCATACTATTGACATGGCAAGATGATAATTGAAGGTGGTTTTGGGGTCATTTTCTAAAGTTTCACCATTGAAAGCAGGTATAATGTACTTTCCACTTGCATATGCTAAGTCTGCAAGGAGGTACTGAGATTTGTCAAATTATGAGTCAGGACTTTGAGAAATCCTCATTCTTTGGAAGACAGAAGAGTCATGAAATGAGCCAGGGCAGCCACTATGAAAAGCAATCAACTTTTTTTTTATGTCACAGACAAGTTGAATGGCAATAGAGTATCCACAAAGAAGATAAAAATTTAGTTTATGAAAGATGTGAAATTAGAGAAAATTTTGAAGAAACCTTTTTTTTGCAATCAAAATATTGGTTTCCATCATGAGCAGGCTTTTGGCTCAAAGGTATATTTGTACCATCAACAAAACCCACACATCCAGGGAAACCTTCAGCTTGCATTACTTGAGAGGATTCAAGTTGCTGTTGTGGAGTTGGCCAAGCAAGTGTTTGAGACTTGAGAGAATGGATAGAAATCATGCAGCACTTTGTGTATAATATGACAGTACCATATCCTATGGCAAAGAGATTATCTCAACTTCTTACAGCAGCACCATTTCCATTTGAACCAAAGTGACATAGTGCAACATAAAGTTGAAAGGCAGGATTATGCTGTTTCTTATAGGATTTATTATGGAAGATAGGATGATTGGAGATGAGTTGAGAAAGTTTGAAAAAAGAATAAGGAGAAGTTCAAAAAACTTTTGTAAAGTTTAAATGAGGAATTTCAATAATTGAGGCAAGATCATATCTGGGATCATGATAAAGATTTTTCCCTCTTAGGATGATGTAAAGCTTTTTGGAAAGAAAAGACATATAAGCTAAAGTGTCTTCCAAACCAGAGTCAGAATCAGAGTCAGAGGCTAAAACTAAAGTGATAGAATTCTTAGCTGAGTGGAGTTGCTTCCTAGTAGAGAGATGCTTCATTATTGTTAGTGAAGTTTTAGGTGATGAGTGGGAAGTGGGAATTTTCCACCAAATGAGCAGGTGGGGTGTGTAGATAGAGAAAAAATGTTATGTGTTTTTCACCAAAATAAAGAATCATAGAGTGAAGAGACACATACACTACGCAATATAGGGGGTGGACTTGCTAGCAAGTCCTCAACCTGAACTCAGATGGAACTCAGATGGAACTCAGACTGAACTCATACTGAACCCATACTGAACTCTACTTGAACACCCACCTAAAACTGTTCTTCTGAGTGGTGTTCATTCCTGATTGTATGGCTCCTTTATCAATAGCTCAATGTGTGTTCAATCTATGGTGAGTTTGGGTCCAAGGTTGCGGACTTGCTAGCAAGTCCGCCCCCCATATTGTGTGGTGATAAGGATGAAAAAAAAATTTTATGTGTTTTCCACCAAAATTAAGTAGCTTAGAGTAAAGAGACACATAAGAATGGCATCCGCAATTATATGTCATGTGAATTGCTTACAAATCAATCATGGATGTGAGGAGTTTGGGATCAGGAATTAGCAAAGGAAATTATGGTATAAGGGGTTGGATATTGCATTTTTTTGGATTCCTTATCCACTAGCCCTGGGCTAGTGGATAAGAATTATTTGCAATTAATAATGTCTGATCCCAAAAAAAAAAATCCTGATCCCTAATTTTGGATCCCTGAACATTGATAGCCCCTATTTTTATAACATAATTGCTTCATGATTTCTAGTAGAAAGGATAAATGCACCCCAAAACAAAGCACCACATGAAAAAACTAAAAATGAATATTGTCTCTAATTATTTTCCTAAGCTCAGTTTAAACTTATACAAGTTAATTTGTTGATCACTCATAATGACCTCATTAAAAAGTTTAGGTATAAATTATTCCCTTAATACAATCAAGGGCTAGAGGGTACATGTCATCAGAAAACTTACACACTTTGTTTGAGGGAGCTCATAGAATGAGAGTGACCTTTGGGAAACTTTCTTCCAGACTTCTATGGAATGGAAATCAATCCTTCAAAGAATATTATTGAACTAGATGTCAGCTAGTTGAGTATTGAATTCAAGGTATCTTCAAGGATCCCAGGAATATTTTAAAGAGTTATAAAGAATTGAGGCTGAAGCAAGGAAAACTCTCAAGGATGGGTTTGGAACTCAGTAAAAAATTATCTGCAATAGATTTCAATTGAATTTAGAAATAAAAAATTCTAAGAAGGAAAGAGTTGAAATGTATGATAATTTAATTCTAAGGAAAACACAATAGATTATCCCCAGATCATATAACCAAAATACAACTAAGCTTTGACCACCCAATACCCTTGTCATCTCTCCTTGAACTAGTGAAATTAAAAAAATATAAGGAATTTAAGCATAAAATAATAAATAATAATAGTAGATATCTCACACAGACCCTATTCTATACACACATAAATTACATTTCTATAAATAATAGGGGGTATCAAAGTTAGAGATTTGTAATGATTTAAAAGGTATTTCACAACACAAAAAGAAATCCCAAAAACCTGAAATTAAAACTCAGTAAAAAGGTGTTTTTGAGGCACAATATGGCTTATTTTTAATAATAATCATGGTTAATTTGGTGGGAAAAAAAAGGTATTTTGAAATGGAAGATTTCTAACTTTGATACTCCATAATATATCTTGGCCTTATTTGGCTATTCCAGAATCAATTTTTTTTGTACAAAGTCTAGTAGTCTCTGAGTTTCTTTATTTTCTTTAAATAAGGCATTTTTCACACATTTCATGAAAGAGAGTCACATTTGTAATGAAAATTCACTTGAAATGACTTTAAAAAATCAGAAGAATATAGAAATTCAAATATAATAATATAAAAAACAAATTATGAATCACAAAACAAAGAAAGTATGATCACCATTCAGATAGAAAGAGACACAAAATGATGGCTTTATGGTTTCACTTTCAAAGGATGAAAGTTCCAACCAATATTTTCTACCGCATCCACACAGTACTCTGAAGTTAAAAAACATGATAGAAATTCAAGGTTAAAATTTTCAATAATATTCCATTTAATATGATAATTCTATTACATACATTGTATTCATTCATATACAGTATTCAATATGTAATATTCATCTTAAAAATTAACATTATAAATATTAACTCTATACTGCATATTGATTTCTTAATTAATTCTTTATGTTTCTGAAAAATCTGGTGTATTATTCATTAAAGGAGCTTAATAAGAGTCTCTCAATAATGTTGAACTTCTAAGAGGATTTATGAAATCTATTGGAATTTCCTCATTGATTGACTTAACCATGAGAGGAGCCTTCTTATATTTTGCAGTAGAAACTTCAACCTGAGAGACATCACTACCATTTTCCATCTTTTCACAGCTTCTCAAATCCGCATCCTCTAAAGTTCTATCCATCCTTCAGCCATCATAACAGACCTCATAGTCAATCTAAATTTTTTCAATAAAAACTGATAAATGTTTGATGTTGATTTTCTTCTATATTTTAATTTACAAATTCTTCATGATTATACCAATATTGTCTGATTTTTTCTTAATTATTTTGATAATCTTTCTCTACAATGTCACTTTAAGTGTGATAATTAAGGGAAATAGAGAATTCCAGAAAATTTTTACCAACACACCTTCCATAACATTTCTGCATAAATAGGAAACCCAAATTACTACTGTAGACAATCCTATAGTACTAGCTATAGGCCTTGACTAAGGGAGTTGGAGAAAAACCAGAGAGAAAATCCCCTTTCCCTTTAGAAAAATAAAGTGAAATTTACCTGCTAAAGTAAATTGAGTCTTGTTTACTAAAACCCCTTTCCAACACAATTGACTACTTTATTAGCCAAGAAAGTATTCACCAGACAGACTACCAGACTAAAGAGCTGAAATGTAGACCGATTCCCACACCAGAGAAAGCAATGATACTTTATTTAAGTTGCAGAGCCACACCAGAGACAGCAATAATACTTGATATAGCTTTCAAGACCATACCAGAGAAAACAGTTACAAGAGTTGAGGTCAAGTAAGAACTAAACTTTTCACAACCCAGCCAAAAGATGCCACTAACACACAAAGGAGTGAAGCACAGAGATTCCAGGTATATCAGATGGTTGATGATAAACTAGAATGTCCTTCAAATTGGTTAACTATCTAACAAACAGACCACACTAGCTTTTTCTCAGCCAAATCCAGCTCTATCACCTATCTAAATGAATAAAAAACTCCTCTAGAGGCATCCATGTGCCCAGGCAGGCAGGCCCACTGATGTAGGGATAGCTGCTTAGAGGCCTTTAAACGCCCAAAAACACCCAAAAACACCCCTAAACAACAAAGCAACAGTAACTACACATAGAGACAAGCTACTCACAGATAACACATACCAAAATGCTGAAAAAAGAAAGGACATTAAGCTGAGACATAATAAGTGACCCTAGATTAAGCCTACAAAAACACAACTAAAAATCTAAAAACTAACAAAACACCAATAAAAAACACCATAACCCCAACTATACCCTACATACCAAATACCTCTAGATACACACTTTAAAGGCCTACCCAGCTTTAGAACACCACATCCTCCCTCCAATAAGGAATTTTCACATTCTTCATCCACTATCAACCAAGTTCAAATGCCTCTTTAGACCTTTCTCTTAACTGGGCCCTTGTCAGTACTGCATTGACAAAAACCTCATCTGTGCAATGACTGGACCTCTTCACATCTACAGGACTTCTTTTGATGCCTGCTACTTCAGAAATATACTATTCTACACACCTGGCCCATTGTCCTCCCCTTCAGCTTCTTCCTACACTTAGCCTGGCCTATCCTCTTCCACCAGAAAATGCAGACCCTCCATCATCATTCCAAGAAAAATCAACAAACTTCATTCATCCAGAAGAAATCCTGTAACTCCAAAAGCCACTCCTTCCTCTCATCACCCTGATTCACCAGAAGGTAAGATTCAATCAATCCATACCAAACTAGACTGACTTATTTCTTCAGCCTCTCTTCCAACAGTCATTGATGATGATGACAATGTAGGGACCATTGAAACACCACCCCCAAATCCAATACCCATTGTCAAATAAAAATTCCAACATCACACCCAAAAACAGAAAAAAATCCTCCTTTCTTACTTCCAATAAGCTCCTTCCAAGGACCAACAATAAATTTATAAGAGAAGGAACCTCATCCAACAACTCAAGGCTAATTAAGAACATTTTGACACATCTCTTGATACCCTGCTGTAATTCCACTAGTACTTGAGTTTAATTTAGAAAAGAAAATATAACCACACCCTCTATAGGATGTATACACCAAACAACCCTCACTTTTAAGTCTTGGTGGACCATCCTCATTATATAGTTTTTGGGGACTCAAAAACCCTCAGTTTTTAGTCTTGGGGGACTCTAAACCTAAATCATAAACCCAGAACCAGAGATCAACCACATTAAGACTCAGAGAAAAAACTAAAATTCTGGGGTAATTGTGAATAGAGCTTCCAGCCCATCAATTACCCCCAAACTTTACTTTTCTAAGTTCAGAGGCTCCCTCTGTGAATAAACTCCACAAATCTTCAAACCCAACACCAAAACAACACCCATTCCTCAGTTTATAGTCTTGGGTGACTAAAAAATCCTCAGTTTATAGTCTTAGGGGACTGTAAACCAGTTTTCAGTTTAAAGTCTTGATGGACTGATGCATATTTTAGTTTAGAGTCTTGATGGACTAATGTATATTCACCCACATTCCACTTGCTGAACTTCAACATCCACTTCATCTTCTACCCATCACTGATAAAAAACTTTTCTTATCTCTTTATCATTTTAATTTCACAACAGATCATTTCAAACCTGGAATCACCTGTTGTTGAACCTTCAACCCTTCCTTGCTTCACTGCTCCCAAAGACTATGCTTTCAAACAGTGCATTCACATGTGCAGACCCTAAACATTCACTCTTCCAAATCCAGAGGCTAAAATGTACAACAGGGCTTGTGAATATTGAATCTCAAAGAAGAAAAGATGTGATAGAGATCCCAACAATCCTTTACCTCCACTTTCAACTTCTCACAAATACATCTCCAGATCCCCTACCAGATCTCCAGAACTAGGTCCTGCTTCTTCTTCTTTATCTTCAGCTCCTTCCAGAAGATCCAGGAGATCTGTCCCCAGAACTCTCTCTAAAAAGACACCTCTATCTTCCCAAGAATCCGCTTTTATCTCCTCAAATTCAGCTCCTAGGCTGCTAGATCCTGTCCAGGCAGCCCACCTGCCTTTCTGGGAAGCAAAAATCAGGCTCAAAACATTCAAAAACAACAAGAAAACAACTAAAATTAACCAAAAAAAAAAAAACTTCGGCACAAGAACATCCTTGTGCTCCCAGAGACATAAAAGCAAAATTTTCAAGGTCCAACAACACCGAAAATTCCCAAACTTCAAGAAGACCTTCCAGAGCTCTCCAAGAGCACATCACAACTACAAAAACTTCTCAACAACCAAAATCAACTTCTACATCCAGGAGAAGAAACTAAACCTCCCCTATGCCTTCAAACTATTCCTCTGATGGATTCTTCTATTCAAGTAATTCCTCCAGAAGACAAAATTCAGCCCCCAGATCACCTTCACCTGCCCCATCCTCCAACAACATTGGTTCCCCAGTACCAGAAACCAATATAACAGAGAGGGATAACAATAACAACAAAAATTCTCCTTCTCTAGCTAGGCCCCAGGAAGAGTTCCATCCTAGTTCACCTTCTCAGCACCCACTGGAAAAAGACCAAGATAACCCATATTTATCTCTGGATGACCCTTGCACCACACATTTTTCCAAACCTTCAGAAATCCAAATTCTTATGGCATATAATTTTGAAGAGCTTCCTATCTGTAAGTACCATAATCTTTCATCCGATTTCATCAAAAAAAAGCAACTTCTGAACAAAATTATTCTTGTTTAGATGACACTCCTCCTTCTGAGACTACTATTGGAGTTGGCCAACACCTTGAAACCACATTAACTCTTGATTATGCTGATATGAAACAGAACCTAAGCATAATGTGTTCCAAAATTCTAAAGGCCTTTGCTCTTCATGGACCATTGAATGAGTTTAAAAGCAACCTGAGAAAGAAACTTCTGTACAACCATTGGAAAATTTCAAGGATAATTAAGCACACCTTCCAATATTCCATCCCAGCCTCTTCTGCTTCCTCACAAAGACCACCTTCCAAACCTGTCCCAGACCATTACAATCCCTAAAATCTTTACAGAAGACTACACCAGAAGGAGCACAGTGCATCTTCCAATCCCAACAAGAAACAGAAAGGCCAACACGTCCCAGACCAACCTCCAGAAGCTTCTTCCTCCAGAGATTAAATTATATAAAAGAGAAAATAATATAAATTAATAAATAGAGAATACAATTAAGAGAAAAAACAATTAATAATTAGCAGTTGAAAAAATATTTTTACCTTTATTTTTATTTTACTTTATTTATTTCATTTTTATTTTTATTTTTATTTTTATTTTTATTTTTATTTTTATTTTTATTTTTATTTTTATTTTTATTTTTATTTTTATTTTTATTTTTATTTTTATTTTTATTTTTATTTTTATTTTTATTTTTATTTTTATTTTTATTTTTATTTTTATTTTTATTTTTATTTTTATTTTTATTTTTATTTTTATTTTTATTTTTATTTTTATTTTTATTTTTATTTTTATTTTTATTTTTATTTTTATTTTTATTTTTATTTTTATTTTTATTTTTATTTTTATTTTTATTTTTATTTTTATTTTTATTTTTATTTTTATTTTTATTTTTATTTTTATTTTTATTTTTATTTTTATTTTTATTTTTATTTTTATTTTTATTTTTATTTTTATTTTTATTTTTATTTTTATTTTTATTTTTATTTTTATTTTTATTTTTATTTTTATTTTTATTTTTATTTTTATTTTTATTTTTATTTTTATTTTTATTTTTATTTTTATTTTTATTTTTATTTTTATTTTTATTTTTATTTTTATTTTTATTTTTATTTTTATTTTTATTTTTATTTTTATTTTTATTTTTATTTTTATTTTTATTTTTATTTTTATTTTTATTTTTATTTTTATTTTTATTTTTATTTTTATTTTTATTTTTATTTTTATTTTTATTTTTATTTTTATTTTTATTTTTATTTTTATTTTTATTTTTATTTTTATTTTTATTTTTATTTTTATTTTTATTTTTATTTTTATTTTTATTTTTATTTTTATTTTTATTTTTATTTTTATTTTTATTTTTATTTTTATTTTTATTTTTATTTTTATTTTTATTTTTATTTTTATTTTTATTTTTATTTTTATTTTTATTTTTATTTTTATTTTTATTTTTATTTTTATTTTTATTTTTATTTTTATTTTTATTTTTATTTTTATTTTTATTTTTATTTTTATTTTTATTTTTATTTTTATTTTTATTTTTATTTTTATTTTTATTTTTATTTTTATTTTTATTCCTATAACTACTAACATACTAAAAAAACTTAAAAAATAATAAAATCATAATGCCCAAAAAATTTTGAGAGCTGAGAAAATAAAATTGAGCAATAATAAGATAAAATAAATAATAATTACAAATGGTATCCCCCAGCCAATTGATGAGCTTATCCCCTGATTCCTTACCCACATCCAAGTGCACCTTGATGTGGATACACCTTTAAGAAATTTCATAGATTTGAAAAGTAATTTGAACATATAATGAAAACTTGAATATGTTAAGAATAAAATGAATGAATTATAGAAGCTTGAGAAGTAATAATATAAAAATAAAAATAGCATTACACGTCCAAATGATGATCCCTTACCAACCAATGCTTGCCCACATCAAGGACACACTGGTGTGGTACACCCAACTAACTGTTTATTTTATAAACAACCCTCACTAACAAAATAAAAGAAAAAAAAGAGAAAAAAAAGAAAATAATCTAAGACCACTAAAATTCCATTTCATCACAACAAATCACAGAAGCAAATCCAGGTCCAAAGAAAAGATCACTGGGTGGGCTGCCTCCAATAATTAAAAATGATGGGAGACCACCAGTGATCCACCACCAAGAAAGATCCAAGAATTAAGAAGTTTTCAATCTAGTTTAAAGTCATAGAGGACTAAAAATTTGAATAAAAGCAGAGAACTAGGATTCAACTAAATAAAACCAAAGACTTGAAACAGACATTCTGGAGTAACTTTTATACAGAGCATCCAGATCATCAGTTACCCCAACACTTGTCAAAATAATATCTAGAAGCCCCCCCCCATGGGTACCTTCTAACAAAAAAACATCCAACACAATAAACCAAAGAACCAATAATAATGAAGATACAGCACTCGAAGACCAATGATAAATGCAGTTTAAAGTCATAGAGGACTAAAAACCTGTTAAAAGACAACCAATTCTAGGGGTTCAACTAAATTAAGGGAAGGGTTTGGAAGCAGAAAATCTGGGGTAACTGTTATACAGATCAGCCATACCATCAGTTACCCCCACACTTTCCAAGATAAGATCTAGAAGCCCCACCCATGGGTACCATCTAACAAAAAGGTTTCAAACACAACAGATGCACAGCATCACCAACAAAACAACCAAATAAAATGAATGATTCATAGTTTATCCTCATTTTGGAGTTAGTCTTCTTCTTTTCTTGTGCCTCTGGAGTAAAATCTCTTCACCTTGTCAGCAGCCACTCTCTTCTTCAAGACTGCCCCATCCAATTCTTCTAACTGATATGATCCGCCTGAGAGTTGATATCTGACTCTATAAGGACAATTCCACCTTTCAGAGAACATCTTTCCCCACTGATTCTCCAAACTCCTATTATACACTAATACCAAACACCCAGGCTTTAATGTATTCCTCAGCCTGTGTGCCAACCTCTTATCCCAATACCTAACTGACTGATTCCTGATATTCATCATCCTTTCATAGGATTTTTCATGAAATTCCTCCTTTCCTTTAAGCTGCTTCATTCTGGCACATAATAAGTCTTCAGTTGAACAAACTTCATCTCAATCAATTCCCAAATAATAAATTTCCTTCAAATATGCAGGTAAAACCGCCCTCTGACCAAAAATATGTTCATAAGTTGAATATCCAGCAGTCCTATTGACAGTAATTCTGTCAGCAAAAAAAACCAAATGTAAATAATGCCAATACTTTTCAGAACTATCCCCACACATCTTGACCAAAGCATCCTTCAACACTTGATGCCCTCTTTCAGCCATGCCTTCAGCTTCAGGATAATAAGGAGTAGCCAATCTGATCTTAGACCCAAAACTAGTAACAGCTTCCTTGAATTCTTCTCCAAACTCTGGTCCTCCATCAACAGTCACAAATTTCATCAGCCCATACCTAAAAATCCACTCCTTCTTCAAAAATTCTGCCACATTCTTGGAAGTCAAATTAACCAGAGTCACTGCCTCAACACAGTCAGATAAATCATCTCTAGAAACAATCAAATATTTATATCTGCGCTTTTTAATATGGACAGCATCCAGACTGACTCTTTCAAACACAGTTGATTCTCCAGTATCACAGCCAACCTCTTTTGGTTTCAAGTGACTTCTTCTCTGACACTCTTCACAAGATTGGACCCAAATTTGAACAGCCAACTTCATACCAGGCCACCAAAATCTGTCTGCTACTCTTTATTAAGTCTCCCCAGAGCCTCTATGACCAAGGTTTTCATGCAAAGACTTGAACACCAACTCTTAACCCTTCTTCTGAGTCACCACAACTTGAAGATTTGGATGCCTCCTCCTCAGTAACCTTCTTCCTGACACATAAAAGCCAGGACCTTTTTCTTGATTGCCACCCAAATATCATCATCACAACTATACAGCTTCTCCAGGGTCAACAGATATTTCACCATAAGAAAATAAAACCCAGACTGAACCCAAGTCTCATCTTCAAAATCCAACAAAATGACATCCAAGGGCACAACACTGTCATCAAAATCACCAGAACTTACATGAGCTAATTGACCTGCTCATCCAGGAAACCAATCTTTAAATTTTGGCACATCTTTCTCCTTCCACTGAACTTTGTGAGAATCCAGTATACCAACAAAAACACCATTCTATAAATTTGAGCCATCCCAAAAAACAGCCCCTTCTTTATTAACAAAAACATCCTGATCACCAGAATCAAGATCAGATCCAGCAAGCCTAAGCTCTTGGGGGGGTCCAAATTTTACAGTTTAACCTCTTGTTGGAGGTAAGAAAAATTATCAGCACCTCTTTTGCTGACCTTAACCACAGGTACATCTTCAGAAAACTCTTCTGATTCAGAATCTTCATCTATTGGTGGTCTTCTTGACAATCCATATGGAATTGTGAAAGTTTTTCCTGGCTTGTGTACCAAATCAAAGGAGAAGTTCTGGATAAATGCAACCCACCTATTCATAGGAGCATTAGGGAGCTTCACAA
This sequence comes from Hemileia vastatrix, assembly GCA_030280995.1. Taxonomy (NCBI): domain Eukaryota; kingdom Fungi; phylum Basidiomycota; class Pucciniomycetes; order Pucciniales; family Zaghouaniaceae; genus Hemileia; species Hemileia vastatrix. The sequence continues at coordinate 8,332,560 of JASXTE010000012.1, forward strand.
TCATCATCCCACTCCCAATCAGAATCCTTCCTGGACAAATTCCTTAGAGAAGCAGCCAACAAAGAAAAGTCCTTAATAAAAATCCTCACATAAACACAAACACCCAAGAATCCCCTGACTTCAGTGATATTCTTTGGTCTTGGCCATTCTTAAATTTTTTAACCTTCTTCTGTGCCATAATTTTACCCTCCTTACACACCAAATGACCCAAAATCTCCAATTCTGGTACATAACAGCAAAAATTTGACCCTGAGACAGTCAAAGCAGCCTCCACTATCCTAAACAAAATCCTCTCCAGTGTCACATCATACTCCCACATAAACATCCTAATTCCAGAGCTTTCCTTCAATACCTCATTACTATAATCAGATTTGGCCCTTTATTTCCACCATCATCAGTAAAAATACCAGAATAAGTTGGCACTTCATCCAGCAATATCCAGGAAATCTGCGTCTGGTAAACAGTAACAGAATCAGTAGCTCCTTGAGGTAACTTGGTCAATTGAAAACTTCCCAAAGGAGTCTCAAAAGTAGTTAGAGGCCTAGAGTCCACATGGAGTTCCCTCTCATCCTAACTACCCATAATATCCCCCAAACCATAACACACCCTTCCAGAAGAAGCCTCCACAAAATCCTCTGCACTTGGAGGCATTCCAGCATCCTTGATAGTCACTCTATTCAAGGCCCTTAGATCATGAACCACCCTAAGCTTGCCATTTTGCTTCTTGACACAGAAAAAAGGACTAGAATTACTTGAGGTTGACTTTTCATACAACCCTTTCCTGACCCTTTCCCTGAAAATCTCCACAAAATCATCCCTTATAGCATTAGGAATCGGAATTGGTTTGATTTTCCAAGGCTCATGACAAACCACTGGAATCAGATAAGGTGAGCCATAAGATTTTTTTAACACACCTCTTTCCTCCTCTAAAAAAGCAATTTCCTTTTCCCTAAACACCATCACATTCAACAACAACTTCCTCTCCTCTTCAGATAGCCACACATCAGGATCAAAATTCACCACCTCCAACCTTTCCTCAGTAATCCTAGAAGTTTCCAAAAAATCAGGTGTATTCTTCACTAAAGGCATCACATAAGAATCTCTCGACAAGGGAGGCCTCTTCAAAGGTGGGTTGAGCCCAACTGGAATAGACTCATTGACAGGCCTAACCTTCACTGCTATCTTCTTGTATTTAGCAGCATCTACTTTCAGATCTTCATCTTCAACAGGAGCTTCTTCAGTCTTTCTACAAAAACAAACAGGGGTTTTCCCAATGCTCTCAGGTGTGGCCAAGGTAATGTTTTTGGAAGTTTTAGAAGAAAACCTAGCAGTGCACAATCAGGAGGACTTAATTTTATACCCCAATCTCACCATCACAAAACTTTTCCATTCCACAGACATAAACCCCATCTTTCTTCTTGGACTTGAAATAAAATCAACCTTGAAACTATTAAATTAACAGAGACTTGATAAAAAAACTTGAAGAATACTTTCAGAGAAGAGAAATATTATACAAAGAAAGATGAAAATCCACTTGGAATATCTCCCAATGAGATGACCTACTACAACTTGGGATTTCCACTGAAAGGGGAGAGGTTGCAGCACTTGGGTGATCAGCCCTACCTACTCTAAAAAATAAGGCTCTCCATCAGAGCCAGATCCCCCTTCCAAAAAACAGAAAAATCCCAATAATCCCTTCTCCTCTAACAACAATCAGGACAGTGGCACATAGAGCTAAGCCCAAACCTAGTCTCCCAACCCTCTTCACCAGGTGAAGACAACCTCATATACAAGTTCATTTCATTCTTCCCTGTTAAATCCAAGCTAATTCCAACTCCAGGATGATAACCAATCCTGGATTCAAAATTCAACATAAATGGGCCACCCAAAACTTCCCTAACAGTGCCTTTTGCAATATAAAAGTGCACCTTCCCAGAAGCTCCACCATTATCCAGCTTCACAAACTCTGCTGTCCCAACCAACTCAGTAAAATGTCCACCAATTCTTCTCAAGCTCCCACCAATACCAGTTTTGATGGGGAGGCCCAATTGAGTTGCATCAGAAAAATAAATGAGATTGGTCTGAGAACCAGAATCAACCAAAGCTCCGATTTCCTTGCCATTCATAGTGACATTTACAACTCCCAAGGGAGCAGAGAAATGAGTCTCCAAATTCTCCCAAACTTCTAGGCAGAATAACAAACAAACTCCACCTCCCCAGAAGAGGCCCTTCTCGTGGTCAAAACCTTCTTTTGCTTCTCAACCAGACCAGGACTGATAGCAAACAACTCCCCATAATTCAAGGATATATCTCCTTGATTCATTCTCTCTAACAAAAATTCCATCACATCAACTCTTCCTGCAACCAATGGCCTCTCAAAATGGGCTTTTTGTTTCACAACTTTAGGACTTGTTGCCTCTTGAGGTCCAGCACCTCCATTCACAGGTTTCTTGACCACAGGAACAACCCCAGAACCATCACTTGTGACCCTGGCCCCACTGGGATTTTTCTAGGAAGCCAAAGGAACATCTTCCTTAGACTCTGAATCTAATTCCATTGGAATTGGATACCCATTCAGATTATAAACACCAAACCTTGGTGGGCCCATATCTGTGATTCCCTTCAGAATCTTGTGCAGCTCCTCCTTACTAACATTCCTTCTGTTATATATCTTTGGATCCACCTTGGGAGCCTTGGGCTTAGGCTGACCCTGTGAAGTGCTCTTGGGCCTACCCACTCTCCCAGCATCAACATCATAGACACCAGCCAAAAATTCCCTCTTTGAATGTGCCTCACAAGAAAAAAACTCCAAACCACAATAAGAAGTAGAAAAAGAGACCTTATTGACCTCCTTCCCCTTCCCCTTGACATCAACACTTTCCTTAGCAGAAGACCTCCCCTGAACAGGAATCTTCTCAAACCTGGGCCTCCTCTGATTGAGACCACCCCTTCTCCTGACCATACCAACAGGAGCCTGCCCCTCACTGGGCTTCACAAATGATCCATAAGGGAACTTTAAAACCCTGCAATAAAACTCAAACTTTCCCTCTGAAACATCTCTGTTCAGAGCCCAACAATCATTTGACCTGTGCCTCCTCCTAATACAATAGGAGCACACGCAAGGATCACTGCTACTGTCAGTGTATGCTAGTATCTAAGTATAATTTATAAGTAATTATTAATGGTCCTACAACATATTGATAAATAATTTAGTGATTAAACATCAGGGGAAGACTAATAAAATAGTTATTCTCAATATAAACTCACAATACTTCAATTTTTTTGCGTGCTAGTGGTGGAAAATAGATAAATAAAATATAGTTATAGCTTATATAAAGATAATATCAATTTATAAATGCTTTATAATATATTTATATACTATAATAATTGTGTTATAATGTTTATTTGAGTTTTAGTAAGTAAATGAAGTCCAATAACCCATCAAATCCTCCCTTGTTTATACCAAAATCCTCTGGAGTGCACAGACCTTCAATCTAGATCATGTCACTGCTCTCCCCAAAAATTACAGAACTTTGAGGGCTCATCACCTCCCCATGGCATCCACTTCAAGCAGTTTCAACACCCAGACCTCCATAAAGGATCCTCCATCACAATTATTGTTATCATAAACCCATACCATGAGTCAAAAAATAGATAAAAGCGGACACCATAAAGAAATAGGTAAAATAACTCATCCAAAGAGTATCTAATGAAAACCAAATCAACTTTCCAATCCCCCAATAACATCCCCAAGCATCCTTATTAAACCATTAATTATATCCCAACCCATAAATCTGTGAAAATCCATCAAAGGAAACAGATTAAGTTGTCCAAACTGGATATATGCGCCTGAAAAAGGTGTATAAGCTTGTGTAGGTGTTGTGAGTCCACTGAATACATCCATATTACCTTAAATAAGCATAAAAACAAAAATTATAGGCCATTTATGGGTTAAAACCTGCTTAAAGACTTATATATACATAATATGACAACATATTTCATTGAATATGAGGTTTATGCATACATATAAGCTTATTTATGTCCATAATTACTTAATAGCACTTAAGATAAGTATATTATGACCCCATTAACACCTTAATAAGTATTATAGGGCTAGGGAGAAGCTATTTAAACTACTATAAGTCACATAATTGTGTAATGTTTATATATATAAGCATTATAACCATATATATAAGTATTATAACTATAATTTTTACTTATAAGCTTAATCTAATTAAGGTTATCTTATTTTAAGCATAAGAAATACTCAGTTCTAGGGATACCTAGGCTGACATTCCCTCACTCAAAAAAAACAATAAAAAAATATGTTAAGACATTTTAATTAATAAGTAAGGAGTGAATAGAAAAATAATTTTTAATATTTCTATTATACATATACAGAATTATTACAGTATTATTTGGTTTTAAATTTTTTCAAGAGATTTTTAAGATCAGATATTTTATTTTCTTGAATCCACTGGTCATATTCACTTAATTTAATTTTAAACCTTAATAGATACTCAACTCCCTTTTCTTTTGTAAGGTGTCTCTTTTGAAGTATCTTTTCAATTTCTGATTTTTTCAAATATTTCTTCAGGTTGCTGTTTATTCCTTCCTGATCTTCTTGGAAATAGAGCAGTATCATTAGAATGGTATGGTTTTATAAGAGAAATAGGAAATACTGGATGTTTTCTATCATATGGTGAGTATAGAATAAATTCAACAGCATTGTTACCAACTGTCTTTTTTACTAAAAATGGTCCAATGAATGGATCTTTCAATTTAACATTACCATTTAAATTGAAATGTATTTTAAAAATAAGGACTTCATCACCCTCTTTGAACATTTGCTCTTTATGGACTTTATCCCATCTTTTCTTCTCATACCCAAATGCCTTATTTATACATTCTTGAGCATGCTTTCTGCATAATTGTTGCATCTGAAGAAAAGATTTTGTACCTGGATGGATATCCAATCTAGGTAATTTATTAAGAGTTTTAGCAGGGGTATTAGGTACATAACCCAACCATAACTCAAATGGCTTTTTGCCAGTGACAGAATGTACTGTACTATTTTATGCAAATTCTGAACCTGGGATAAGGGCTACCCAATCAGGAGTTAAATTTTCATTGTCTTTAAAGTCAAGACCAAAAGCACAGTATCTTCTTATCATATCTTCTAAGGTTTGTATCATTCTTTCTGCTAGCCCATCAATTTGTGGATGGTGTGCTGTAGAAAGGTTTAATTGACAACCTGAAACATCCATAAGTGATGTTCAGAACTCAGATGTAAATTTTGGATCTCTTTCTGAAACTATTGCTTTGAGGAGTCCTGCTATATTTAACATTTGTGTCCACCATTAAAAATCCAAGTCCTTTGCAGAAACCTCTTTGTGGGTAGGAATAAATTTACACATTTTTGTAAATCTATCTACAATTACCCAGCGGGCGTTATAACTCTTATGCCCTGCTATTGGAAAACCTGTTACAAAGTACATGTTAACTATTTCCCATGAAGCTTTTGGTTTCTAAATTTTCTGTAAACAACCAGCTCTTTTGCCTGTTAATCTTATAGATTTTTGACAAGGATCACATTTCTCAACATATTTTTGAACATCATAAGACATGTTAATCCACCAAGCTATATTTTTTGCTCTGGATAATTATTTATGGAATTCAAAATGACCTGCTAATTTATCATCATGATATATACTTAACATTAACTCCTTCATTGAAGGGGAATCAAAATTACATCACTTAATTTCTTCCTGTAATATATAAACCATCCTCAATGAAAAATGTTCATTTTTTCTAATGCTTCCCTATAATTTTGTGGTAATGTTTTTATTAAAACACTCATTGAAGAATTAGATGGATCATTTAATATTGTAATAAGTTTACTCAAGTCAGGATCTGAAGCATAATTAACAAGAATTGATTGCATAAATTCATCCTCAAGATCTACAATATAAATGCCATAAATGTTAATAATCTCTGTTTTAGAACCACAAGCAGGATTATCATCATTATTAGGTAGAGGTACTCTAGATAACAGATCTACATTAGAGTGTAAAGTTCCTGCTCTATGTGTAATAGTCATCTGTCCTCTGTACTCTTGTACAGCTGATTTCCATCTAAACATATGTCTATTAGGAGTTTTCATGTTTAAGAATGACTTAACTGCACTGCAGTCAGTTATTAAATCAAATTTTTGGTCTTCAAGGTAATAAGGTAGCTTCTCAAGAGTTCATACTACTGCCAAGAATTCAAGTTGAGTAGCACCATATTTCAATTCACTACTTCTTAGAGTACGTGAAATATAGCAAATGACTACTTCTGACATTATCCATTCAATAAGTTGTTTTTGATGAAAAGAAGCACCCAGACCAATAAAACTTGCATCTGTATACAATACAAAAGGCAATTTGAAATCTGGTAATCCCAAGATAGGAGCTGTCATCAAACATTCTTTCAACTTATCAAAATCCTGTTGTCTTTCATTATTCAAAATGAAAGCTTCTGAATTCTTTATCAGTGTGGTCAATGGTGCAGCAATTAATTGGTAATTCTTTATATATTGTCTATAATAACCACACATACCAAGAAAATATTGTACATCCTTTACATTTTGAGGAATTCCAATATTCTTGATTGCAGCCACCTTATTTTGGTCTACCCATATTTGTAAGCCAGATACAATATGACCAAGCACCTTTAAAGACTCAAACCCAAATTTACATTTTTTCAATGCAAGGGTCATTTTTATTTCATCCATTTTTTTAAATAACTTCTTTAAATAGATTAAGTGTTCATCATATGTCTTAGAGAACACTATGATGTCATCAATGTATACCATTAACCATCCCTCAATTATTTCATTATGGAAAGTTATATCCATTAACTTCTGAAATACTGACGGAGAATTTTTTGGTCCAAATGTAATTCTGACATATTTATATATTCCCATATGTGTTGTTATCAACAAAAAGTTCTGTGAATTCTTTTCAACAGTAATTTTATGGTTCACTTTATTTCCATCTAGGAAACTTATGTATTTAGCACCTTTAAGGGTAGCATATATAGAGGCAATCCTTTGCAAGGGGTAAATATCATCTACTGTAAATGTATTTAATGCTCTAAAATCACTGCACAGTCTTGCTTTATCTTGTTTGTAAGAGATTAGCACTGGTTATATCACACTATATTTTGGTGTATTTTCAACATTTTCAATAATGTTCATGTTTAACAACATTTTAATATTATCTTCTATGTCTTTTCCCTTCATTGGTGAAGCAGGGTATGTTTATTTTTAAGTCTAGCAAGAATATTATCCATTTCACAGGTTAAACTAATCTTCATCTCATGATCTTTTACAAGGCCAAGTTCATTGGTCCCAAGTGCAAAATCAATTTTAAATGCTTTAATTGAGTCCAAAATATTTGTCTTCTCAGCATCACTTATCTGAGTGCCAAATGATGCTTTAAAAAGATCTGTGTCCAGAAGTTTCATCTCATTGGATTCTCTTCCTTTTCATGGAGTATCTATTACTGACTCAATGTGTAATACTGTGTTAAAAGAATTTATTTTAAATTTCTTTTTATATTTCATGCCAATTGTAAAATTATTATTAGGAAGGTCTAATTTCACACCAAGATTTGTCAAAATGTCATTTCAAATGATAAAACAGCTACTACAATTAGTATTACCCATTACTATAAAGTCACAAGTTACTCTAACATAACCATCTTGATGTTTAAAGAAAACAGCAGATTTGTATCTAACAATGGGGTGTAGTACTGGAACCAAAACCTCTACAATTTTTACATTGAAGGGGTTCAAGCTTTGAATTATAATGACTATCAATTTTTTGTAATGTATTTGCAGAAAGAACAGAAACAGAAGCTCCTGTGTCCAATACTATAATTACATTTTCTCCAGAAATCATTTCTGGAACTGTGATAGATGTCATTTTTAAGTTATTAGCTTGTATATTCTTAATGATTTCAGCCTCTTCCAAATTCATTAATGATACATTTGAGTCCATATTTAATATTGGATTTTTAAAGATGGATAAATCATCTTCCATCATACAGACCTCATTTTCATCACTATAGGAGATATTACTGTCATTATCACTTGAATCTTTACTTTTTTCTATTTCAATTTCATATTCTTGCTGATTTTCAACTTTTCCTAAAGTGTTTTTAAATTCTGATTTTTCACAGGTTCATTATTTTCTTTATAAGTGGTGTACCTTGCTTCATACTTATGGTTTAATAATATTTCATTACAAATATTAATAAATTCAGAGTTTTCATTAACCATTATTGTTCTAGCTACAACAATGTCTCTGACAGATATAGTTAAATTAAATATTATTTTATCTTTTCATAAGTTAAAATCCATATTTGGCTCAATGGCTTTTAATATTTTATTTAAATTCATTAAAAATACCATAGGTTTGTCACCATTCAACGGATTGTACCTTGTTTTCCCATATAATCTTTGCTGAGTTAGTCTAAATTTAGAACCTCCAAATTGTTTTTCAATTAGGTGTTTACTTTCAGCCCAAGAGTAATCTTTACCCTCACTTAATACAGCTTCAAACCATAATAAAGCAACATCCTTAAACAAAGATATCAGTTTTGATGTTATTTCTTCATCTGGTAACTTATATCACCATGCAATATGGGGGGCGGACTTGCTAGCGAGTCCGCAACCTTGGACCCAAACTCACCACAGATTGAACACACATTGAGCTATTGATAAAGGAACCATACAATCAGGGATGAACACCACTCAGCAGAACAGTTTTAGGCGGGTCTTCAAGTAGAGTTCAGCATGAGTTCAGTATGAGTTCAGTCTGAGTTCCATCTGAGTTCAGGTTGAGGACTTGCTAGCAAGTCCACCCCTTATATTGCGTAGTGTATGAGAATTTTAAATTGTCAATTCTTTGAATAAAATGCTTCCAATCAGAGCTGGCTTCCCCATCATAAGTTGGGTACTGATAAATCTTTGGCCAGTTCTTCTTATTGGATTTAATCTCACTAATATAAGGCAAATTCAATAACTCATTTACTTTGGATAAATGGTCTTGTATTTCCTCTTGCACGGATTTGTGACTTACATTTGTTTTTTCAGATGTTGTAGACAATCCTATAGTACTAGCTATAGGCCTTGACCAAGGGAGTTGGAGTAAAGCCAGAAAGAAAAACCCCTGTCCCTTTAGAAAAACAAGTGAGATTTACCTGCTACAGAAAATTGGTTCCTGTTTACCAAAAAAAGAAGCCTCTTTTCCAAAAACTTGACTGCTTGATCAGCCAAAAAAGTAGTTTCCAGACAGACTACCAGACCAAAGAACTGAAATGTAGACCAATGTCTACACCAGAGAAAGAAATGATACTTGATGTAGGTTGCAAATCCACACCAGAGACAGCAATGATACTTGCTTTAGCTTGCAAGACTATAACAGAGAAAACAGTTGCTAGTGAAGCTAAATGAAGAACTTACTTGCAACAAGACACAGCCACATTGTGGCCAACAACAGAGGAAAACTGAGTGAGGAACAAGGATATCACCTCTGGATGGTTGTATGGTAAAATAGATATTCCCCAAACTGTCCTATATTGTAAATACACCCAGACCACCCTCTAAAATCCATGCACAGCAACACCTTTGGCACCTGTACCAGCCAAATGGCATAAAAAACCCTTCAGAAGCGCTCCCCAACCTCCTAAAACAGAGGCAGCCCTGCCTCCCTGAAGCCAGAAATCCACTAAAAACATCAAATCTACTTAGAAAAATGCACTACCACTACTAAAACCCTTAAAACACAAAATTAAGCTATGACAACATTGTGACATAAAGCGTAGAGCCAAATTAGCCATATCTAATGGTACTAAGCACTTAACCCTAAGACTTAAGGTTAGCCCGTAAAACACAAAAAACAAAATTAAACAGCTATCTTTGATAATGCAATTTGAGGAAATGACCCCTTAAAACTTAGAATATGAAAAATGTCCACAAGACATGAAATATAGAAAAATCCCGGGGCTATCCAATGGTAGTACCCACATACCCGCTGTTCAAATATTCACGGAATAAATCCAGAAAAACGCCCTATTCTTCAAACAATGACAATTAAGACATGTACAAACAGCACCAAACTGCACAACAAAGGCCCCTGCCAATGTTGAAAGACCACAACATGACACTTCCACCAGATGGTTTTACTTGTGGTGGAATTGGGAATGATTGAGACTTATTTTTGAAAATGAAAGAATTATTATTATACTGTGTATACCTATGATTATCCTGACTCATTAGTAGATTAGCAGTTTCAATCTCAACCTTAGTTAATCTTTGTAAAAAATCAGAGACACTTTGATTTGTTTGAGCAAAATGTAACTGTGTTCTTGATTCATATTTCAATAAATGTGCTTCATACAATTTTTCTAACTCACAAAATTTGTTTGAAAGGTTGCTATATTTATTATTTAAGGAATCACATTTAAGAGTTAGAGCCAAGTGTTCTTTCTCTAATTCTTTATTTCTTGTTGCCAGTTGAAAAATATTTAATGTCAAGGAAAAAAAAATTTCACTTGTAAGCTTAATTGTTTGTTCGTCACACTCAGTCATTCTATTCCATAATGCTGAAACAAATCTATGGACAGTTAGATTATTATTAAAATACTCCACATCTTCCTTCTCACATTCTTCACTATTTTTTGAATTTCTCATCTCACTAATAAGTGGTGGCAACTGAGGGTTAACTGTATTATTATTTAAAATAGTACTATTGTTATGAACAAAAGATAAATCAGGTTTATCTACATCAAAACCTGATTGTCTTAAGTCCTCCTCAATTTTCTAAACATATTTCACATCAATTATATTAGGGGGTATCAAAGTTAAAAATATGCCATTTTAAAGTACCTAATTTTTCTGTCACCGGACGACCTATGCACAAGGTTGAGGATGCTCCTGAAAGTGAGATGAGGGGTTTAGAGACTTCTTCAAAGCACAGAGGAATGGTTTGAGGAAGTGATTCGAAGATGACTCGAAGGAAGAGCTACTGCTTCAAGTTATTTTCAAGAAGAATCTTAATATAGTTTAAAGTAATACTAATATTCTGAGAATCTCACAAAGGGTTGGAAACTCAATAATCAAAGATTTAGGATTTAGAAATGATTATTGAGAAAATAAGGAAATGTACAATAACAATGATTTAACTTGCAGTTTTACCACTATTAGCTATAAATACGTTTTATAATTTAATTCTAAAGAATGTCAAACCAAAAAAACCCGACCCCTTTTATATCCTTTACTCCTCCTCACATTGACCTCATACCCAACCACTATTCCGCACACCACAGACCATTAAAATTACACCCATTACGCCTTGACCCTCCTCAATAACATCCGTTAACCCCTTAATCCTCCACTAACCATTCCTTCCATGCTCACTACCCCTTTTAATAATCCACAGACATTTAATAAACCTTTTTAGTGTACTATTACATTGACTATTACGCTTTGCATCGCTTATTGAGAAAAAGACTAAGACATACTATTGAGAGATCGACTAATTTAGATTTAGAGTTCAGACTAGTGCGGTTGAATAGTGAGTACACAAAGGAAAGTTTCAGTTGCTATGGCAAATTGCTTTCTGCGCTTTGAGTATGGATTTAGACCTCTGTATTATTGATTTAATGAGCTGCTTTTTCCTTGAGTGTCATGTGGCGCCTGACAGATGCCTGGGTATAAAAACGCGAGCTCCGTTGAGCGTGAGACATACTTCCCGCACTAGTTTCCCTTTATTTAATTCTTGTTTATTTATTTATTATTATTATGTCAGCTTGTCCAACTCCGGCTCCCACACCTCCTCACCCCAAAGCGGATGGTGGGCTCCTTACTTGACAGTACTCCCAAGCATGCACGGCTTGTGAATCGATGGAGTACTTCTGTGTGGAAAGCACAGCTACTTGAGGTCCTTGCCAGAAATGCAAGTTTTGCCAATGGAGAAGGGTAGCATGCAATGCTTTAGCAAAAAATTCTGACATCGAACGAAGGTTTACCAAGACTAAATATTGGGTAATACCGAAGACAAAAGAAGTGGTCAAAGACATATGGGATGTTTTGATCGATGATGATCAATCAGAAGCAGTTGAAAAGGAAGTCGAGGACACTATGGAAAGCTGGGTAACCCAAGCCACTGGTACAAAGCGAAGGGTAGAAGAGGAGGAAGATGAGAAGGAAGTCCTCATTTCAAGGCGGACGCCAAAAAAATGGCGGATGGTCATCAAAGATGACAAGGAAGAAGAAGAAGTGGTGGTGGAAGTCAAATCAAAGTTATTTATAGAGGCTGACCCAATGTTTGAAGTAAGTTTGCTTTTATTTTATTTTACTTTATGTTTGTTTTTTCAAAGAAGAATTTTACTGATGACCATATGATTTAGAATTTAGATGTCATCGCGGAAGCCTCAAGTGTGGGAGCTACTATTGTGGAAACCACTGCTGTGGAAGTGGCGCCGTCAATCCCCACTGAAGAACAATTACCAGTGATTGCCTCGAGGGAGGATAATGAAGAAACTCTTGACCAGGTTTGGTCAAAGAAACCTTGAAAAGGTCAACGAACCAGATTCCTTGAAGAGTTAAGCGGTGAAGTCGATAAGATTATCGATTCCGCCTCCTTTGACGTGGCCGAAGAATTACTGGAAATTGGGGAAGTGGTACCGGTAGGAGAGGAGGAGGTTTTTGAGAAATGTCGGAAGGAAATAAGGGAGATTTTGGAGAAGATGAAGGGATTGGTTTGAGAGAAAATAAAGGAGAGAATTTAAAATGGAAGGAAAAAAGAAAAAGAAAGAAAGAAGAAAGAAAAAAGAAACAATTTGTATATTTAATTATTTTATTTTGTTTTATTTAAAATTTTAATATTTATAAGATTTTGAGAGAAAAAGAAAAAGAAAGAAAAAGATTTAAATAAAATTTTGTTTTAAATTTTGAAAGAAGAAAAGAAAGAGTATCTAATTGAGGGAGTTTTAGTTTAAATTTTGAAAAGAAAAATTTAAGTAAGAAAAAAGAAATAGTTGATTGAAATAATTTTGTTGGAAATGAAAATTTAATGAAAGAAAAAAAATTTTATTTGTGAAATTTTATTTATTGAAGTTTTGAGGAATTTTAGTTATTTGAAAAGAAAGAAAGAAAAGAAGAGAAGAAATAATCATTTTTTTTAAAGAATTTGAAAAGAGAATTTGAAAGAAAAGAAGGAATTTTTTCAAAGAATTTTGAAAGAGAGATTTAGAGATTGAAGTGAAGTTCGAGAAGATGGTTGTTTTGCGTTTGTGAAAAATTTTTATAGTTCGAAGAAAAAGAATTTTAAGGAAAGAATGTATATAGAAAATTGAAAAAGAAAAAGAAAAGAAAAATTTAAATAAATTTAAAAGGTTTTATGAATTTATTATTTGTTCTATTTTAATTTTTATTTTATTTTAGTTTATTTTAGTTTTAATTTATTTTTATTTTATTTTATTTTATTTTTTTAAAGAAGGTTGAAAAAACTTTTGAAAAAAAAAAGAAGAAAGAAGAAAAAGAAAACAAAATAAGGAATTTTTTTGAAGTAAAGATGTTTTAGATTTTTAGAGAGAAGAAAGAAAAAGAGAAAGAAAAGAAAAAAGAGAGAAGAAAAAATAAAATAAAATAAAGAGAGTTTTAAGGTTTTGGTTTTAAAGGATATTTAAGATGAAAAGATTTTAAGAGTTCAGGGGTGTTAGAAACATTGATGGCTGGTTCCCAGGATGTTTTGTCTGAGTCATCAAGGAAGCCTTCCCATTCCACAAGGTATTAAAGTTTCCCCTTGCGCATTCTTGAATCAAGGATACGGCTTACTTCCCACTCTAGATGGTCTTCTACTTTGACCAGTTCCGGAGGAGGTTGGTTCTTGCCCAGGTATGTTTCTCGAGCCAGTTCCAGGAGAGATACGTGGAAAACAGGGTGAATAGCCTGCCATTTAGGAAGTAAATTGAGTCAAAATACAGTTTTAGAGACTTCAGAGTCAATTTCAAATGGTCCCAAGCATTTTTAAGCCAGTTATTTGATGGTCAAGTCGTTTGAATGTTTTGTGCGTCAAGCCAGAATTTTTTGCCTGTTTTAAAAGAAGGAGCAGATTGTCAATGTTTGTCGGCCTGTTACTTGTACCTTTGAATCCCTAATTCCAAATTTGATTTAAGTTCCTCTTGGAGTAGTGATATGGTTCAAAGATAATGTTCTGCAGGATGATTAGTTCCTAGATGGATTGAGTTGAATCAAGGATGTCTTCCATAAACAGTTTTGAAAGGAGATTGTCGTGTCAAAGAATGAGTCGAGTTATTATAAGCAAATTCGGCCAATGGTAACGATGTGGTCCAATCTTCTGTTGGTAACTGACATACATTCAAAGGTATTTTTTGAGGATTTGGTTGACCCTTTCCGTTTGCCCATCGGTTTCAGGATGATAGGCCATGGAGAGATTTCTCGTGATATTGAGTTGTTGACACAGTTGAGTCCAGAATGTGGATACAAACAATGTGCCTCTATCTGAAATAATATCATTAGGTAAGCCATGTTTGGAAAATACATATTCTAGAAACAATTTTGACAAATCTTCTGCTGTAGCAGTAGTAGTGGTTTTAATAAATATAGACATTTTTGAAAATCTATCTACTATTAATAATATAGCATCAAAATTATTAGAAAGAGGAAGTTGAGAAATAAAATCCATTGATAAAGATTCCCAAGGTTTAGAGGGAATAGGAAGTGGTTGAAGCAACCCATGCTTCCGGTGACGGGGAGCCTTATTCCTATTACATTCGTAATAAGCTTTTATATAGGCCTTGATTTCTCTGGTCATACCTGGCCAGAAGAAATCCCTCGCTATTAACTGGTAGGTTTTATCAACCCCAAAATGACCAGCTAATGGAGAATCATGTTGACTATTGAAAATCCATAATTTTATTTCATTTTTGTCAGGTATGACTACTCTACCTTCAAAAACTAATAGACCTGATTCAATACTAAATCTTTGGGCCCCTTGCTTCGAGATTATTTTGTCTTTTAACCCTAGACAATAATTGTCCTTTTACTGAGCTTTGAGGATGTTGGATAGTGGATTTTGAAAGGATTGAATTGCCATCGAATTAAGTTGATGAGTTGTTAACATTGATTTGCTGAAAATTGATTTCACATTTTCTGGGTTCTTGTCAGCAGATGTGTCCCCCCGCTGTGGGTAAACATTGTCCCAACGTGACAAGATATCTGGGACAATGAAGTTCTTACCTGGGCGATAGGAAATAGAAAAAGGAAATTCAGACAGAAATTCAGCCCACCTGGCTTGACGCCTGGTTAAGACTTTGGAAGACATGAAGTATTTCAAAGCATTATGGTCTGTTAAAATTTGAAAAGGACTAATTAGGCTGAGAAGAAAAGAGTGCCATTTTTTAAGACAATGGATAATAGCTAAAAGCTCTTTGTCATGAATTTCATAATTTGATTCTGCCGCAATGAGTTTGCGTGACTCAAAAGCAACAGGATGAAACAATTTTGTTTCAGGATTTAATTTAGAAATGACCCCTGCGATAGCATAATCACTCGCATCTGTCTTGACGATTGTCAAAGCAGCAGGATCAAAGTGTCGAAGAATTGGAGCTGTGGTGAATGCAGTATTCAATGCTTTGAATTCCTTTTGTGCTGTAGAAGTAAAAACAAAAGGAATATCTTTTCTAAGAAGAGAAGTAAGATTGGAAATAGTTTTAGAGTAATCTTTAATAAATCTTCTATAGAAATTTGCAAAACCCAAAAATCCTTGGAGGGATTTAACGATTTTGGGCTCAGGACATTCCAGGACTTTTTGGACATTTTTGTCGTCCATGACTAAACCATCAGTGGATAATGTAAAACCCAAAAAATCAATTGATTTAAGATGGAATTCACATTTATTGTGCAAGGTGTAGAGACCGTGATCTCAAAGTCAATTTAGAACCTGTCAAACATGATGAATATGTTCATCTAGTGTCTTCAAGAAGGTTAAAATATCATCTAAATAGACGACAACAAATTGTTCAACAACATCTTGGAAGATGTCATTAACAAAAGTTTGAAAAGTTGATGGTGCGTTACACAATCCAAAAGGCATAACTAAATATTCAAAACTACCAAATCTAGTGCGCATTGCAGTTAGTGGTTTGTGACCTTCCGCAATGCAAATAAGATTGTAAGCGCCTCTTAGATCAATTTTAGAAAAGAAATTAGCACCATTAAACAGGGTAAGAATCAATGACATAGGAGGAACAGGATATGCATTCTTCTTAGTGACTGTGTTGAGCTTCCTATAGTCAACACACAACCTAAGGCTGCCATCCTTCTTCTTTACAAAAAGAACAGGGGAGCCGGTTGGAGATTTACTGGCTCTGATGAAAACTTTGGCTACATTCTCTGCAATGTAGTTTTGAAGAACTTGAGATTTGTCCTTCGACAAAGAATAGACAGGACCTGCCAGAGGTACTGGACCTATTAACTCTATTTGATGGTCGTAGGGTCAATGAGGTGGTAACTTAACGGCCTTGCGGATTGAGAAAACATCAAGGAAATCATGATAGATCTCTGGTAGAGTTGATTTAATGGCTCCAACATTGATTTAGTCATCCTCATCATCCTCGAGAGAATCTGTCAAGGGAAGACCAGAATTGAGAGAGCAGAATTCGATTACTTCGAGGCAATTTAAGTCCTCTTTGTGTGAATTCATCAAGCTAGAAGGGTCAGCCAATTGCTCATTTAGAGAAAGATCAGATGCTTGCAAGTCATCTGGCAGAGATTTGTCCTCTAGCAGGACATTGTCAGGTGGGTTGTTTAACTCCCTATTGACCTGCATTGAAGAATCAGAAATATACTTAGTGCGTGGGGTGATCAATCCCCGTGACCAATCAATTTCAGGATTCCAATGCATTAAAAAGTCATGGCCAAGAATGGTATCGTCCATCTTTGGGGCGTCCAAGACTGATAATTCCCACTCAAAGGAGGGAAAGTTCGGAAAGTTGAAAACCCATAAAACTTTCTTACTTACCCAATATTTGGGTTCCTCTGATTCGACCAAATAGATTGGAGTTTGATCAATATCTGTGAATGTCAGTTGTAACTTCTCGGCAAAAGATAAAATGACAAAAGAAATTGAAGCTGCAGAGTCTATAAGACAACTGAAGGGGATATCCTCCTTAAAAAGAATGAATCTCAAGCGGTTTAAGGCAACTCCAGTCCTTAAGACATGGAGGTTCTGTGCACTAAGAGAGATAAGATAGTTTGCTTTGCACACAAGTAAACTATCTACTAGTTTTTTGACTTCGAGCTAGTACCTTCTCTTTCCTTCAATTTTACACAATCTTCCAGATTGTGCTTACCCCCACAATACATACATAACCCATTATCTGCTCGTCTCTTCCTCTCAGCTTCTTTAAGTTCCCCTTTAGGATCCAGTACTTTGCTGATATCACCTGGGGTCGAGCTTTTTGGTCAAGGTTTTTCCTTTCCCTTATTGGGTTTGGATTGAGTTGTCCGTGGGTGTGAAGAAGGTCCCAATCTAAAATTTAGGCTTTGAGATTTGTTGGCATGTCAACGATGTTGAAGTCGTCCTTGGTAAATGCCGTCGAGTTTGAGGGTTCGATCCATTAAATCTGTTAAAGTAGTCATCTTCTGACCGTGAAGATTTAATTGATCCAGAATCCTCGAAGGAAGTCCTTTTTTGAAATGATACTTAAGGGAAGCATAATTCCAACCTACTCGAGTTTGAAGTGCTCTGAAGTTCGAAATATATTCAGAGGCCTTATTATTATCACTCATGCAAAGAAAATCAAGTTCAATTTCTGCATTGTCAGTTTTGTTAGGGTCACCGAACAACATGAAGAGTTGGTCTTTGAACTTTTCCCAGTTATTAATAAGTAAGTGGGTTTCTGTCAAAGAGAGGATGAGAAGATAAGTCTCGAACCATCTTGCTGCTTTTCCGGCTTGGAATGAAGAAGCGTAAACAACCTTCGATCGATCGTTATTTAAGGTTCAAGGGTCATTATGGAACAGGAGTTTTCAGGTTTGCAAGAAGGGCCGCAATCTGTCTGGATGTTCTCCATTGAATTTATCAGGAGATTTCATGAAAGGAGTTTTGAAGTTAGATCCCTCCGAAGACGTTGTATTGGAAAGGGTCTTCATGAAAAGTCTCATGGAGTCCTCCAGCGAATTAGATGGTCCAGGTTCCAAAGGTTGACCAGAAGGGCGAGTAGCAGGGGCGGATGGTGCCTCGTGCATTGTATCTTCTCCTTCTTCATCATCAGTAGAATCATCAAAATCCTGTGGGATGTCTTCTACAGATTGGAATGAATGTTGCCGCTCCATAAGGTCAAGTGGTTCCAAGGAGTGAGTGCGGGAAACAGGCCGTGTGGCTGGTTGCCTGCCTCTGGTGTGAGCTCTAGTATTAGGGCCCGTAGGAGGAGTGCATTGAACAGGTGCCATTTAAGAATTTAGAAAACACCTGAAAAGGGACGTAGTAGTACAAAGAATAAGAACTACGGAGAATTAAATTATACTGTCACCAGACGACCTACGCACAAGGTTGAGGATGTTCCTGAAAGTGAGATGAGGGGTTTAGAGACTTCTTCAAAGCACAGAGGAAGGGTTCAAGGAAGTGATTTGAAGATGACTTGAAGGAAGAGCTACTGCTTCGAGTTATTTTCAAGAAGAATCTTAATATAGTTTAAAGTAATACTAATATTCTGAGAATCTCACAAAGGGTTGGAAACTCAATTATCAAAGATTTAGGATTTAGAAATGATTATTGATAAAATAAGAATATGTACAATAACAATGATTTAACTTGCAGCTTTACCACTATTAACTATAAATACGTTTTAGAATTTAATTCTAAAGAATGTCAAACCAAAAAAACCCAACCCCTTTTATATCTTTTACTCCTCCTCCCATTGACCTCATACCCAACCACTATTCCACACACCACAGACCATTAAAATTACACCCATTACGCATTGACCCTCCTCACTAACATCCGTTAACCCCTTAATCCTCCACTAACCATTCCTTCCATGCTCACTACCCCTTTTAATAATCCACAGACATTTAATAAAACTTTTTAGTGTACTATTACATTGACTATTACGCTGTGCATTGCTTATTGAGAAAAAGACTAAGACACACTATTGAGAGATTGACTAATTTAGATTTAGAGTTTAGACTAGTGCAGTGGAATAGTGAGTACACAAAGGAAAGTCGCAGTTGCTATGGGGAATTGCTTTCTGCGCTTCAAGTATGGATTTAGACCTCTGTATTATTGATTTAATGAGCTGCTTTTGCCTCAAGTGTAACGTGACACGTGACATTTTCCCAAAATCAACTTTGATTATTAATTAAAATATGCCATATTGTGCCCCTAAAACACCTTTTTACTGAGAATTATTGTCAATTTTGTGGCTTTCCTTTTGTGTTGGGAAATACATTTTAAATAATTATAAATTTTTAACTTTGATACCCCCTATCACCTGCAAAGTAGTCATTAGTATTGTGTGTAATCTGAGAAGGTAATCTACTTACCAAGGGATAGGAGAAAGCCCTGACTTTTGGTTGTTTTTCTTTGCCTTGTAAGGGTGAGATGAGGTTGTCTGATGAGGGGGTGGATCCCTGTTGGGATTGTGGCTTTCCCACTGCTGTAGGAACCAATACCACTTCCATTTCTCCACAAGGATCTTGTCCTGGGACTGACCTGATCTTCCTTAGATAGGTTATTGCTGGCTTGTCTTCACTCCCTTCAGCTCTGACAAAGTTTTTTTTAGTTTCTGAAATCCTATTCTGCAGTTGTTTTCCACCTTTTCTACTTCCTTTTTTTATAGAAGATTTGGACTCCCCTAGTTTCAGAACCTATTTTTCCAGATGGGACAGTTGATCCTGAAGAGGAGGTGAAGTCTTTTTTATATTCATCTTTTTAACAGGGTGTCCTTTTCTCTATGCTCATTGCTTCTGGCTGTGGGTAGGTCTGCCCTTCCACATTGATGTCCTGATACAGTGTTTTTAGCTTTAGACCTGGTGTTAAAAGAAGCTTTATCACTTACATTGTCCTGTGGAGCACTCATTATGACTTAAATAACTATTCTCCATTTCTACAAAAGAGAAACACTGTATGGCAATTAGTGGACAAAAATAGTAGCAATATATATACTAATAAAAGTGCTGGAGCTTACCCTGAATTTATATTTTTATTTATTAAACTATAATATAATAAAAATTTGATAAAATCTGTTAAAAATTAAATAATAAGCTTAACTAGACCTTTAAAAGGGTGAATAGATAGCTTACCAAGCTTTAACCAAATACCAATTTAATTGCTTGTTATATTGGTTACCAAATACCAAGTGAAATTGGGTTTATATTAGGAGGTATCAAAGTTAGAAATTTGTTATTATTTAAAAGGTATTTCACAGCACAAAAAGAAAGCCACAATCATGAAATTAATTCTCAGTAAAAAGATGTTTTTGGAGCACAAGAAGGCATACCTTAAAAAATAATCATGGTTTATTTGGTGGAAAAAAGAGGTATTTTGAAATGGAAGATTTCAAACTTTGATACCCCCTATTGGGTACAGTTACTACTGTAAATACCTAATTTTTATTATAAAAAATTAGTAAAATCATTAGAAGGTTCCTTTTCCACATTCACTGAGCTATGATTACACACTAATTTTCTTCAGACCAAAATATTTTGTTTGTATGAGATATACTTGAGTAATAATCACATCCTAAGGCTTATACTAAATAATAAGTAATAATTAAGGACAGACCCCCAATTGTCAATGTATGCTAGTACCTAAGTATAATTTAATAGTAAATATTAATGGTCCTACTACTTATTGATAAATTATTGAGTGATTAAACATCAGGGGAAGACAAATAAAATAGTTATTCTAAATATAAACTCACAATACTTGGATTTTTATGCATGCTAGCAGTGGAAAATAGATAAATAAAATATAGTTATAGCTTAAATAAAGATAATATCAATTTATAAATGCTTTATAATATATTTATATATGATAATAATTGTTTTATATTGTTTATTTGAGATTTATTAAGTAAGTGATGTCCAATAACCTTTCAAATCCTCCCTTACTTATACCAAAATCCACTGGAGTGCACAGACCTTCAATCTAAATCATTTTACTACTCTACCCATATATTAAAGCACTGTGAGGGCACATCACCTCTCCATGGCATCCACTTCAAGAAGTTTTAACACACAGATCTCCATTAAGGATCCTCCATCACAATTAATGATATCATAAACCCATACCGTAAATAGAAAAAATAGATAAAAGTGGATACCATAAAGAAATAGGTATAATAACTCATCCAAAGAGTATCTAATGGAAACCAAAGCATATAAAGGAACCAAATCAACTGTCAAAGCCCCCAATTACATCCCCAAGAATCCTTATTAACCCAGTAATCATATCCCAACCCATAAATCTGTGAAAATCCATCAAAGGAAGCAGATTAAGTTGTCCAAACTGGATATATGCGCCTGAAAAAGGTGTATAAGCTTGTGTAGGTGTTGTTAGTCCACTGAATATGTCCATATTACCTTAAGTAAGCAGAAAAATAAAACTTATAGGCTATTCATGGGTTAAAACCTGCTTAAAGACTTATATATACATAATATGACAACATATTTCATTGAATATGAGGTTAATGCATACATATAAGCTTATTTATGTCCACAATTACTTAATATCACTTAAGATAAGTATATTATGACTCTATTAACACCTTAATAAGTATTATAGGGCTATGGATAATCTTTTTAAACTACTATAAGTCATATAATAATGTAATAATTGTATATATAATCATTATAACCATATATATAAGTATTATAACCTTAATTTTAACTTATAAGTTTAAGTAAATTTAGGTTATATTGTTTTAAACATAAGAATTACTTAGTCCTGGGGATACCTAGGCTGAAATCTACCACCTTACCTCCTCTCAAAAGGCTTGGCCTGCTGCATGGTGGCCCTATTCCCCTTCTGAGTTTCCTGCACAAAAATATGCAACTGCTTGATCACATTGTAGAGTAGACTACTACAGTCACCTTGCTGCAGGCAGAATCAGAGGGAGTTGGAAAAACAAAAAATAAATCCCTGTCCCTCTAAGTAAACGTAAGATTCAATTAACTAAGCTTGAAGATCTTCTTGAAGAGTTGGATAAGTTGAAAATCTGAGAGAAAGACTTTGAAAGTGTTGGAAACCTAATACCAGATTACACTGATACCAGTCACAGAAAATACTTAGAACAAGCCGCAACACTTGCCCCAGAGATTTAAAAGTACAGTAAAGTACCCCAGAAACTACCCTTGGGATGATCTGTTTTAAAGGTGCCTTATTAAAGGTCTGCCCCAGATTTACCCAGTTTCCCACAAAAATAAAACAGTGTTCTTTATTAAATTTTATATTATAAATTTTATAAGAAAAGAAATAAATTTTAGTCACCAAGGATGAGAGCTATCCAATGGTACCCTATATGTTGATATTTTTTTTATTATAATTGATGTTATATGTTAAATATTGTTAATTATCAAAAAAGAACCTTATTATCGAAACTAAAAGACAAAAAACATGTAGAAGACTAATATTCTCCTCCTCCAGACCTTTCCAACAATACCCTACATGCATAGGATCTACAGTAAACTATTGATCTAACAAGCATGATAAATTCTAACCAAATTTCGCCACAATAGCCAAACTTTTGGCACAGTGACCAAACTTTGCACAGTGACTAAGCTTTGCACTGGTGATCAAACTTTGCACTGGTGATCAGACTTTTCTACAGTGACCAAACTTTGCACAGTGACCAAACTTTGCACTGGTGATCAGACTTTCCCATTGTGAGCAAATTTTGCCACAATGAGCTAATTTGGCCATAATGAGCTAATTTGGCCAGAGTGAGTTAATCTTTTCACCATAACCAAACTTTTCCACAATGACAGAATTTTTCCAGTACACTTTGCTTTTGCACTGGAAAATCACCGGAGCAAACTGGAGAGCACCAGAGTGCACCGGAAAAAAATGGCTACTCCATGAGCACACTGCATCCACCAAAAATACCAAGAGAGCCCTAGAAAATCCAGTAAAACCAATACCCAATACATGAAACCATCAAATAACAATAGGAATACCAACATATATCCATTCCAAAACACCATAAATCCTCCAAAAAATCACCATAAATCCCCCAAAAATCACCATAAATCCACCCAAAAAAAATCCAGTTAACTCCCTTCAACCAAATTAACACCCACTAACACCATGATTTTCTCCCAACCAAGGTCCAATCAAATTTTCACCTAAGTAGCCTACCCAGATTTGGAATGCCACAAACTTCACCAGTTGCTCCATCACTGGGTCCCTCTCCTCTTTTGGAACCTTCACCACCTTCTTCTCTTCCTTCTTCATCCTAACTTCCTCTTCAGCCAAAGCCTCACTGACTTTGCTGACATATTTGGTACACCCCTCCTGATAGGTGTTCACACCCAAGAACTTTAAATGGGCCTCCACAGCCTCTTTCACCTTATTCAAGGCAGGAAACTTCTGGTCCCCATTATCCAGAGTCTTAATTATTTCCTTCCTGGATAGCTCCTTTAACACATCTATCCTGACATTTCTAGCCAGGGAAGACCAAAAAACATCTTTGGAAGCATTTTCATGGGCCAGCTCCTCTACTTCAACAAAACATTCCACCACAGGATCAAACTGTATCAGAAACTTCCTGTAACCATGTAAGTTACCCACACCACCATAAGATTGCCATTCATCGACTACCTTATTCAGATCCACCATAGTGAACCTGACACCCCATCTATCCACCATCTTCCTGCACAACAACTTCCAATCCCTCTTCTTGTAGCCAGACATGGCTACCACCTCCTTCTCCACTGCCCTACCACCAATGAAAAAATAATTTGCTTCACCATATCCAGGTAAAAAGCACAATCCACACCAGCAGCAGCCTCATACTTCTCCAGAAAAAACTTCACATATTCACCATTAAACTTGGTACCATCCCAATTTTTGATCCTAACACACTCCCTAACCATCACAGCAGGAGGACCTCCCTCCCCTTTGACAGTTACCATAGGAATATAGTAATAATAAGCCATTCCTCCATACAAAAATCACCAAAAAGGGACAACCAAAGACAACAGAGACTCCAAAGAGCTAGAAGGTTGAGCCCCACATTGGGCGCCAGAAATGTAGAAAATTCTATAGTACTAGCTATAGGCCTTGACCAAGGGAGATGGAGAAAAATTAGAGAGAAAATCCTCTTTCCCTTTAGAAAGATAAAGTGAGATTTACCTGCTAAAGTAAATTGAGTCTTGTTTACTAAAACCCCTTTCCAACACACTTGACTGCTTGATCAGCCAAGAAATTAGTCACCAGACAGACTACCAGACCAAAGAGCTGAAATTTAGACTGATTTCCACACCAGAGAAAGCAATGATACTTGATGTAGGTTGCAAAGACACACCAGAGACAGAAATAATACTTGATATATCTTTCAAGACTATACCAGAGAAAAAAGTGACAAGAGTTGAGGTAAAGTAAGAACTAACCTTTTCACAACCCAGCCAAAAGAGTGAAACACAGAGATTCTAGGTATACCAGATGGTTGATGATAAACTAGAATATCCTTAAAATTACTTAAAAATTGCTTAACTATCTCACACACAGACCACACTGGCTTTTTCTCAGACAAATCTAACTCTCACCTCTCTACATGCATAAAAAATGCCTCTAGAGGCTTACACACGTGCAGGGGGCTGGGCTGCCTGACATAAGGATGGCGGCTTTGAGGCAGGCAGCCACTTTTAGGCCTTTAAATGCCTAAAAACACCCAAAATCACCCTCTAAACAACAAAACAACAGTAACTACACATAGAGACAAGCTACTCACACATAACACATACCAAAATGATGAGAAAATAAAGGACAATAAGGTGAGACATAATAAGTGACCCTAGCTTAAGCTTACAAAAACACAACTAAACATCTAAAAACTTTCAAAACACCAAAAAACAACACCATAACCCCAACTATACCCTACATACCAAATACCTCCAACTACGCACTTCAAAGCCTACCCAGCTTTGAAACACCACACCACCAGAATGTGATATCAATGTAATTGAAAAACTTGGTAAAGAATATAAAACATACTAAAAGGAAAAGAAATTTTATAAAATAAAAATTCTTCACCTATTAATAAATGGGAGTTAAATTTAGTTATCTTGAAAAGAGGTGACCTACTTTTAATTGAGGATTTTAAACAAGGGGGAAAATAAGAACAAATTCTTTAAGGGAGATAGAAATTAAAGATGTAAAGAGAATATTTTACAGTTTTTTCTAGTATAAGGTTAAACTAGAGTGGAAAAAAAGTATTATTAATGAGCTACAACTTTTAAAACAAAGAAAGAAAGATCTCAAAACTTGATAAGTTAGTCTTTACTTAAAGCCTGATCTGAGTTGATTGATTAAATCAACTTGAGTTTTCAAAATATCTACTTTATGTTTGACTGAAATTTTCCACAAAAGAAAGAGCCCAATATATACTGGTAATATATTATTTTTGAAGACTTATTTTCAGTAAAAAAAGGGGGTACCTTTGTGCAAGTCTGGATCCCTGCTGAATTTATTTGGCTATGGATTTGAATGAAAGCCCACCCCTCATTTTTTCCTGTTGTATTAATTTATCATATGTTTTATGCAATGACACATAGTACTACTACAGGGAAAGATGAATTTTAGAATTAAATTCAATTTCTAGCTAATCTTATAATTTTTTTAAGATATTTTCAGCTGGAAATATATTCCACAAGACCAAAAAAGTATAACTACAGAAGGTAAAATTAAATCCTTGAAACTATCTATTTGATAGACCTTAGATTAAGCATTTTTTATCATAATATTTCACAGATTGTATCCTCCTAAATACCTCATAGTACTTTTTTTTAATTTTTCTGAATCATTAGATTTATTTTTTCATTCTTTTTAATTCTTTCCGTTTTTTATGATAATAAATTTTCAGCTTCTTTTTCACTTTTTACTGTGGATCTCAATAAATGATTTTAGTTTTTATAGTAGATTGGGTAACCATACTAGCCAAGCTTTTCTCCTCAAAAATATTATGAGAAATTTCTAGCCAGTAAATTTATGTCTGACTCATTATAAGAGATTCAGATGGAGGAACAAGAGCCATAAAATATTTGATGGGAGCTTTATAGAAAGTGCCCAACTATAACATAATTGAAACTCAGATTGAACTCAGACTGAAATCCTGCACTAAATTCTTAGTTAAAAACTGCTGAAATCTTTCTGAATTGACCAACACTGACTCAGCTCTGACTTCTGATAATTGAACCCAGAATTAAAATTTAAACTAACTAATCTTTTATTGAGGTTTTTTCATTTTTCTTTAAGTTTATTTCAGTGAAACTTAATACTTACTACTCAGCTTCTATATCACAGATTAAGCTTGTGTTCAATTTTTGGTGAATCAGATTTCAATTTTTCTGGATTTCTAGAATTTTTACCTCTTGTATTCTGTGTGTTATTAAGTAAGAAACTAATAGAAAAGGATAAAGATAGAGTGAATATATTGAATAAGTAAACTGATTTTTAGTAAGACTTTTTTTATGAAAGGCCAAAAGGGCTAGCTTGGGAAACTCTAAAAATTCTTAGATCTCAAGTAGGAAATCAAAAGACATTCTATTTATTGGTCTCACTAGAAGAATTATATATTGGGAAAATTAAGTTATTTGAAATCTTAGAAACATTTATACTTATAGTTATTTTGAAATAGAAATTATATGTAAAGTCACCTAAAATACTTTTATGAATAAATCTAAACTTAATTTTGAATTTTAAACAACTTCTAGACTCTTTAAACCTATGATACTAAGCATCAAATTAAAGTTTTCTCATCTTTGTTAAATTTTATCTCCTTCAATTTCAAAATTGAGTATTATTTTAATAAAAAATCTAAGTGTTCATTACATTTAATCTAATAAAAACATGTGTATTTTCCACAGTTTTTTGGTTTGATGAACAAAAACTAGCCACAAAGGAATAATATTATACCCAAAAAAAGATCATCAAATTTTATATTATTGTGTGGTGGAGTCTATACAAATTTAGTGGAACAGTGCTTAGGCCTCTCAATATTAACAGTCTCCACCATTGTGTCAAGATTCAGTAAGACTGGAATTGTTTAAGGGACTAAGTTAAGTGAACACCATGAAACACCACTTAAAAAAACATTTGAGACTTTCTTTCATTCTCAAAATTCATCCACAGGAAAATCTGGCTGATTTTTTCAACTTTCTCATATGCGATTTCTCTAAATAAGCAATAAAATGCTGTATCCATGATCTTTTTTAAAGATGAGCTACAGCCGAAAAGCCTTAACTTAAAAAATAAATAAATAGAAAAAAAATCAAGTTTGTAAATCAGTACTTAGATTGTACATTGGATGACTGAAAAAAAAAATATTGACTGATGATTCAAGCTTTCAATTTTTGGAAATCTCAAAACCAGTAAGTGTGTGTCAGATAAATGGTGACCAATTTATGTAAAATACACTCAATCTACTACTTTCTGAAGTTCCTACACTTAAATTATAATTTTGGGTGTTTTTTGAATACAAAGAATACTTCTATTACATTCCTTCCTCCAAAAAAACAAAAAGCAAGTAATTTAATTAATAAACCTTCAAGGGGCACTCTTACTTCTTTTATCTCCAAAGAGGATCATGATTAAAACTTCTTTTTATGGAATACAAAACAAAAGTGCACAGCTCACAGCAAAGTAAATACTTACAAAATAAATACATCATTCAAAAACTTTGAAAATTTTCAGCTTAATTTCTATATGAAAACCAATATTAAATGTATGGAATAATCTCAAGAGATATATTCAAAGAAAGTATAAGTTAAGAACACCTTTAAAATTCTACATGCTTCTCAACTGGCTTGAGAATTATTTCTTAATCAGAATCTAGGGAATCTTTAGGATTCAATATCACCTTGAATGAAAGAATTTGTCAAAAGGCATGGTGCAATGACTAGATGATGATGTTGAAGAATGTTTGTTGTTTATTGGTAAAATTTCAATATTTTTGAATTCTATTTAGTGAAAACTTTCATTAGTAGTATGAAATTATTTGTTTCTGCCATTAGGGATCAGCCCTTTTCTTTCCCCTGATCCAAAATAATCAATTGAAGAAGATTAGCCATAGGGCTAGTTGAAAGGATAATTGAAATAACCCATTTATATTATTCTAATACCCTGATTTGCACTCATAATGGTGGACTCTATGCAAAAAATTAATATCTAATTAAATGAAAACTTTGATATGTCCCACATCAAATAACCTATTTATTGTCAAAAATCACACAAACTAATTAGGCTATTTCATTTTTATTCACCATTAATTTAATAGAATATTGGAGCTCTTTGATACTCCATATTATGTTTTACAACCAATATTACCAAAACTTAACATCTGGCACCTTCTAGAAGGTGCCAATCTCTTAATCCATTTTTGAGTCAAGAATAACTTATATTAGATGACACATAATCTAGAATGCTCAGTATTTAGTGCATGGTCTTCTTATAAGATTAGTAGCTGAGCTAAAAATGAATTAAATTAAAGATAGGGATTGGAACCTACTATCAGGTGTCTAATAATATAATAAGGGGTATCAATGCTAGCAGATCCACAATTAAATTAATTTTGGATTAAAATTCTTACATCCCAACTAAGGGGTATCAAAGTTAGAAATTTAAAATTATTTAAAAGGAATTTCACAAAACAAAAAGAAAGCCACAAAATTGACATTAATTCTCAGTAAAAAGGTGTTTTGGGGTAGCAATATGGCATATTTTAAAAAATAATCATGGTGAAAATGGTGAAAAAAAGATGTATTTTGAATAAAAAATTTTTTAACTTTGATACAACTTGTTATCTTCCCTAATTAATTTAAAAAAAAGCTGGGTTATTAGACATTTTACATTTCAATTTTCAACTATTATCTGACATTTTAATCCTCAATTTTTCATAACAAAATCTTGAACAAATTTCTGCATGTGCCAGCCTCCCTACCTTTATGCGCACTCCCATCCTGCCTATTCTTTCCATTCATTCAGATTTCTTCCCATCTCATCTGCTCATTTCTGCTCCTTTTTATCATCAAATATCTTAATATTCCTTTGCATCATATATCTTCTCAAAGGCAGTCTTCCCCACTTGTTCTTCAAATCCAAAAACTTTCACCTTCCCCCACTCAGCTAAGAAATCAAAGACCATCAAACTAAAAAAAGATGATCACCTCATACTTATCAACTGGCTAAAAACTAAAAATAATTATGATTATTATTTTTTACTGATAATTCAATTAAGGTAGGACACCCCCCTGCATCAAAAGTTAATGGCTAACCTCTAATGGCCAATGAATTAAGAAATAAGACAAAGGTAAGGATTGATATTTTTCTAAAAAACATTTCTAAACACTTCAAGAACTATAAATCTAAATACAAGAAGTTTAAGACACTTTTATCTTCCACTGTTTTTGGTATTACTGACATTGATATCGGTAAGGGCATCAAATCTATAGATGATAAGCTTGGATCTTTCTGTCCGTACTATAAAGAGATGTATTCTATATTTGGAGAGTGTGCTGATTTTAATCCTTAAAACATGTTTAATTGAGAAGATTCTATCTCCAGAAATGATATTGA
Organism: Hemileia vastatrix; assembly: GCA_030280995.1. NCBI lineage: Eukaryota > Fungi > Basidiomycota > Pucciniomycetes > Pucciniales > Zaghouaniaceae > Hemileia > Hemileia vastatrix. The sequence continues at coordinate 8,362,429 of JASXTE010000012.1, forward strand.
GAGAAATGTTTTTGAATCCTCTTCATCCACTCAAGCCTTCCCTCTTTTTAATTCAAAAAATCAAGATATCTTTTCTATAGATTTCTATGGTGATATAAACCAACCGAATTTATCTCCAGTTATTTATTTTCTTTCATCTAGTCAAATTTTTATTTACTTTTCATATTCTTATTTCTAAAAAGGCCCATGAGCAAACCCAGAAGCCACAATGAAGCAACTCTGAAGCCAGCAAAAATGATGATAATAATAATAATATACCAAATTCCTCCAACTACTCTAAAATTCAGCAGTAAAAGAAAATAAAAAAGATATTGTACTTTTCAATCCCCTATTTCTTCTATCAAAGATTTTATAGAGAAATGTGATGGTGTTAAGTGATAGGATACCTCTTGAGAGATTAGTCTGCTTTTGTTTTATTTTTTGTTAATATTTCATAAAACATTTGGTAAAGTCAAAGTTGTATGTGAGACTTTTAACTTTCAAAAGCAACAATATGAGCTCTCTTTATGGAGTGATGATAGGGCACAATACTTGGAGTAGAGGAAATATGAGCTCTTTTCATGCAGGGATGATAGGGAAAAAGAATTGGAGGAGAAGAATCTTGAGCTAATTCTAAGTATTGAAAAAGAAATGAAAGAAGAGAAAACTCTCAAATAAAATTTCCTATTGGATCAGATGAAACTCAAGTATCCACTTGAAGACTATTAAAAAGGAGTTTTCATGATTAAAAATGTGTTAAAGCTAATATATCTATTGAAAAATTGAACACTTAATGAAAATGATTGATTTATTTCTAGTTTTTTTGTTTTCTTTCCCACTTCTTTGGTTAATATTTTTTTGGAAATGAAAGTATTTCATAACTTCCTCAATTTCTTTACACTATCCATCATCATTAGATTAATATATCAAGAAAAGTAAAAATCCATTTTAAATGGTTTCAATGGCAAAATTTGACACACTATTTTTACTTCTTTATCTTTTCAAATCAAATTTTTCAACTTTAAATCTAATTCAATAATTTTTCTTTTCTATATAAAGCTAATTCAACAAAATTCTATATCTGTTTTGAAAATTTGGCAATAACCCCCCCCCTTGCATTTTATTGAAGCAAGGGGTGGGTTTCGTAAAATATATTCCAAGTCATTGATTTTGCATGTCAGATTTAAAAATTTGACAATACCCTCACATGAATTTTATTGAATTAAGGGGTGATATTTACCAAGCTTTAATATAATTACATCAATTAATAAATAAATTAATAAGATATGTCAAATTTACTAGTTTTAAAGTAATGAAAATTCCTCATGCCAAAATGCAGATCAAGTCTATAAACTAATTTTGGGACTCTCCACATGTATAGGTTACAGGAAACCCATTAAAGAAATTAATGTTGTAAAGATTACCTGTTATACAGAGCAAGGCCATTGGCCCATTACTTTAGTTTAGTAAATTGAAATATCAGATTTATTTATTAAACATTTATGAAAGAATAATAAATATTTGATGATTCCACAAATCCCCATACTTTTTTGATCTACCTAAAGTTTTATTAAATTTATTGCTTTTACCTTATTTTTTTACCTTGTCAATTCATTGGATAAACTTTTGACTAATATGAAAAGGGAAGACAAAATGCATGATGTAAGTGTTATTATATGCATTGTGAAATAAATAAAAGTGAAATTGGGAAAAAAGGCTCAACCTTTAGGGTAATATCATAACAATCAATGAACCAAATTTAAATCCATTTGTTGTAAAGGAAAGATAGGCTTCAGGAGCATCTTCTGTTAAAAGTCACTAAGCATTGAATAATCTTAACCCTAATTCCAACTCTGATTTTCAAAATTGCACAAAAACTTGAAAAGTGATGATTAAAATGCCAAAAAAAGGAGCTAAAAGCCTAGATAATCATCATATAAGAGTTTCAGAAGACTTTTTCTCTAATTATGCAATATAAAAACATGAAACAAATAAAGTGAAATTTGGAAAAAGAGGCTCAACTTTAAAGATCAATATCTCAGCAACCACAGAGCAAAATTTGAAACTGTTTGTGGGAAATGAAAGATAGGCTTTGGGGACTCTTTAGCTAAAAGTAAATGTGATTCAAATAAACCTAACCCTAGTTTTTTATATAAAAAAATGGTATAAAAAAAGTCAAATTCGTAAAAAAAAGGCTCAACTTTAAAGTTCAATATCTCAGCAACCACTGAACCAAATTCAAATCTGTTTGTGAAAAATGAAAGATAGGCTTCAGGAAAAATCTTCAGCTAAAAGTACATGAGATTCTAATAGCACTAAACCTATTTCTGACTACAATTTTCAAATTTTTACAAAAAATTGAAAAGGGATAATGAAAATGATAACATGAGGACTTAAATAAGTCCACTGTTATCCAAATAAGATTTCTACATATATTTAATTATGAAATTCTCATAGAAAGAAAAAGATATCATCTAGGCATGAAAAAAGGAGATGAAACTTACCTTGATTGAAAGCTATGAAAAATAGAGTGAGAAAGAGTGAAGTTGGGATTTGGGGGAAATTGAATATGAAGCAAGTGAAGTTATTGGAGAATTTGTAATTTATGTCTTTCAATGACGTGGAACCAAAAAAAAGTGAAATACAGGAAAGGGGGGATAATGACCATGCCAAGGAGAGATGAAGAGTAGGATGCTGGAGCTAAAAGAAAGAAAGAAAAGAGGGAGACTAAAAAAAGGTTAATTTTACCTTGCAAATCAACAAAACATTTTAAAAAAAAGTTAGATACAAAAAAGAAAAAAAAAAACAGAAAAAAAACAAAAAAAGTTATAATTAGAAAATATGTAAGTAAAAATGAAAAAATGACTTACCTGGAGAGATGAGTTGAGAAAACAATTGACTTCAAATTATTTGAGGGATGCAAGAGGAGAGGGGGAAACAGATATGGGTGAAGAAAGAAAAAAAGAATAACTAAAAATTATGCAATTGCAGAAAATGTGCAATTTCATGTTGAATTGATGAAAGAAAACAAAGAGACTTGAAAAATAGAGAATTTTGCAGAAAATTCAAAATCAAAGTCAATATGCCAAAAAAATAACCATCCCAAGTGAGTAAGTGAAGATTGTATCTAGGATCATGAACAACATTTGGTCCCCTTTGGTTGATGCAAAAATTTTTGGAAAGAATCAACATATAAGCTAAAGTGGTTTTGAAATCACAGTCTTCAATTAAAGATAAAGCAATAACATTCATATTTGATTCAAGTTTCTTTCTAGTGGAGAGGTGCTTCATTGTTGTTGGCTGAAGGTTTAGGTGATGAGGGAAGAATAAATTTGCCACCAAATGAGAAAGGGGGTGTGTAGATAGAAAAAAAATCTTAAGTTTTTGCCACCAAAATTAAGTGGCCTAGAGTGAAGAGTGACATAAGGATGGCATCTGCAATTATATGTCATGCGACTTGCTTAAAAATCAATTGTGAATGTGATGTGTTTGGGATCAGGAATTAGGAATGGAAATTGGGGTATAAGAGGCAGGATAATGCATTATTGTGCATTCCTTATCCACCAGCTATTGGGCTAGTGGATAAGAATATTCTGCAATGAATAATGTCTGATCTGGGTAGAAAAATTCCTGATACCTAATTGCAGATCCCTTAACATTGATATCCCCTATTATATATATATTTTATAATTTTTCTTAAAAACTTGAAAGTTGAGCCAAAAATGAAAACTCAGCTATATATGGGTGGACTTTTCTTTTTTTTCTCTTACTAATATGTTCCCTCTCTTGGAAACTCATTCATTAATTTTCAAACTATTTGTAATTATTGGGGATGTTGCTTGCAAGTAATAAGTATTTTTTTTGGCTTGTCAACCTTTTTCAAGGCACTGTACATATTTTCTCTGTCCTGCTCCAAACCACAAGAAAAATTAATTCTCCCCTATTTTTACTTCTATGGTATGAAATCCATTGTTTTAAAAAATAATTCTTATATTCAAAATTTATCATTATTCATAACAAAATATTAGGGGGCGATTCTCTAGCAAGTCTGAAACCAAATTGAATTAGGCCAATTGAGTTCAGTTGTGAACTTGCTAGCAAATCCCCCCCTAATTTTTTGTGGTGATGAAACCCTCATATTTGAGAGATTTTTTATTCTTAGTATCTTACACCATAAAAAAAAGGGAGTACCTTCTAGCAGGTGCCACCCTCCAATTATACTGCCATAGATCAGTCAGGGATAGGGGACTGTTAGCAGGTGCCAGGATTTTTTTTCTGGTGTTAGATAGTGTTTTTCAAAAATTCAAATTGAAAAAGATTTTGTAATTTAAAGCTTTCATGAAGATAAAAATAAAATAAAAGTTCAGAATAATTAGATTATATTTTTTTTGAATCACAAAAAATGAATATTGTACTTTTTATATGGTAAAAATCAAGTTTAAATATTAAATTTTACTCACTGTACAGTGCCCAGCAACATATGAAATATAATTTTGCAGTGTCATCCCTTTTTTAAAAAAAAACCATCAACATCTTAGAAATTCTAAAAAATCCACTCGTCAATATCATTACGCATCCTCTTGAAAATCCATGGGTATGGATTTTTTATAAATATTTTTATTTTTTCTATACAAGCTCACTTTGTTACTTTCTTTTTTACTCACCCTACTTTTTCATTAGCACTTTCAAAGTAGGAGCCTGTCATCATTCTAAAAAAATAAAATCTCTTGTGGCTGTAATGTGGATTGGGGAATGTAACCAATCCCAAATCCCTTGGAACCTCAGCCTCCCTTGCACTACTTTCCATTCCATCATCAAAGAATTTTTGGGTCAGAGAAACTGCTGAATTTTCAATGCCTCTAGAAGACCTACATGTTGGTGAGTGAAACAAAAATCTGTATTTTTTTCATTATCCTTTTCTCAATTTTATTTTTGTATCAACAGAATTTGGTGTTTCTTCTCTCTCTATAGGTTCCACTTACATCATTCTTTGTTGTTGGCTCGTGATCAAAAAAAAATTGGTGAAAAATAAAGTTAAATTACTCATAGAATATTTGTTATATAAAATATCAAGGATGATACTTTGTTTCTATGCACACATTTCTGCCATTTTTACTTTTGCAATGATAAAATGTGTCGTCTTATGTGAGAAATAAGAATTTCAGGTCTTGAAAAGAATATGTTGCCGGCCATTGTACATAAAGTTTTTAGATGCCAAAATATGCCGACAAAATAAACACTGTACAATAAAACAATAATTTTATGTCTCAATAGCATGAGACACAAGAAATAAAAATTAACCCATGTGTGTAGCATGAAGGACATTTTACTTATCCCTATTTCACTTTTCTATTTTATGATACACCTAAAGCCAGAAGTGCAGTTTATGGTAGTTATTCAAAGCAAAGGTTTTTGCTTTGGGTTATTGTGTGGAAGGGATATATGATGGGAATTTTTTCCAAGGAGAAAGTTCTTTTTTTAACATCAATGAATTTTAAAATTTATATTCTTCTATTGAATTATTGAATACAAACAATAAGGGACATCAAAGTTAGAAATCTTCCATTTCAAAATACCTCTTTTTCCACCAAATCAATCATGATTTTTTTTTAAAATATGCCATATTGTGCCCCAAAAACACCTTTTTACTGAAAATCAATGTTATGTTTTTGGCTTTCCTTTTGTGTTGTGAAATACCTTTTAAATAATTACAAATTTCTAACTTTGATACCCCCTAATACAGTTTTGATATTTGAAGATATCTGAGCTGTGGAGGAGTTATTAATACATTATCTCATTAAAGTAACATTCTCTCATTTTACAAGTTCGGATTATAGTGAGTCCAGTAAGATTTAACACGCTAAGTCTTATAGAGCTATTTAAGGAGATATATGTCCCAAAGAGGATTGTTTTTTTGATTAAATATCAGTCTAGCTTCTGTGTCAGCTGATAAATAGTGTCTGCATTAGGTGTCTCAGAACATTTTTTAAAGCTGGTATCATGTATGTGGGTTCAGATCAGTAAAGCTGGAGATAAAACTAAGTGAACTAGAGGGAAGAAAAAAGATAACGAAGATTTGATGAATACTGAAATTTTTCTTTTTTCCCAGGTGATTGAAGAATGTTTGTATTTAATGCAAGAGTTGTTAAAAATCGTAAAAAAAGCACTAGAAAATATATATTTAAAAAAGATATAGCACCGGAAAAACGCGAGATCCTGATGGCGAGTGCTAACGCCCATTTTTGTTTTGACTCAGTTTTAGCTCAGCTATAAAGCTTCTGAGATGACAGCACACTTAACATTGAGCACACCAGTTTTCACGACATCAAATCTGTGTTAGTAGTGAGTCAAAAAGGGACTTTGGGAGTTGTACTTGCTAAAGGAGTTGTTTTTTTTGTGGTGTAGTATTGCTTCGTTTAGATCAAAAATTCAACTATCTTTTTGGCATGTCTTGAGTTGAATAAATTTTATCTTTTGTTGTGAATGAATTAAGTAAAAAATTATCCTTGAATTAGAAGTTGGTTTATTTTGAATATGCTGGTATGGGTATTGTAGTATAGATATTCTTGAGGAACAAAGTAACATGATTTGACTCATAATAAATTTTCTTATCAAATATTGAGGGCTAGACCTTCCCGGCAAGCGACGACGGTTGTTTTTTTCTTTTTCCTCAAATGATAAACCTCTTTGTAAGTGAAGCAAAATTTCAACAATCGGAAATAAAGAAGAAAGAATTTTTTTTAACATGAGTGGTTTCTTAAAAAATTAAATCAGCCATAGGACCATTGCAACTTACCGGGAACTCTACAGTCACAAACTGGAAGATCGAATGTACATCCAACCGCAGAATTCATTTTCAATCCTCTGTTTAGTATACGATTTACAATTTGGAAAATTAATGCATAAGTTTAATGGAACGGGAGACAAATTTATTTTATAAAAAAATCAGTTTCGTGAGCTTTCATAGTTTCCATTTCTCTCCATTTGTCAAAATGAGGAAAACCTCGCTATATAAATTTAATTTTTTACAAAAGCTTACTCGGGTGAAGGACGTCCATCAATTTTAAGATTTCTTTCTTGGCATGACCAAGCAGCTTGTGCCAAAAATTCAACAGAGAATCCATACTTTTCGGAAACTAAGTGAGCATTGGCAATTTTATTTACCGATTTTTTGCCTTCACCTCTGATTAAATTCATCATGCTAGAAAACCATGGGCGATATATAATTTTATCAATTTTTTTTGAGTCTTGAATACCTTTCAAAATTGAAAGTCAAAAGATAGCATGAAAGGAAAAGCAACTAACATTCCTTCAGGACTACAATACGAAAGATACTCTGGCCCTACCCATGCGCCGCCTGGTCCAGAAGAAGTGCACGGATCCTAAGATATTGGGGTAAGAAACATATCACTCTTGAACTTTTCCGGGGCTGCAGCACTCACACTTGCGATTGTTACAAAAACATTCTAGCAACAGAAAAAATGAACAGTAAAAATATGAGATATTATGATTCACAAGAATGAAGCATCTCAAGACAGAATTTTGCCTGTATTTTACCATTGCTTTGAATACTTGTGCCAAGGCACTTAACGTGATGGTTTCTCGTAACTGTTTCTGAAGCTCACCTTCCGAAGGATTACGAGACATAAACTTTCCGGAGCGTAGAATACCCCAGAGCCCTTCATCCGAGCTGATTGGCGCAGTTAAACCAATATGTGCGCTGACCGTGATGACTGAAAGAATATGCTCTCTAAAACTACTGATGTAGGTGTTTACTGTAGTCCACTAGAAAAAATAAATTTGAGCCTTCCCTTTGTTAACTTGTGCACTTAAAAAAATTGCTCACAGTCCGAAAGTGGTCCCTTGGTATTTTTTTTGGTGGTTCTCTCTTCTGTAACTTTCTGTCATTGGGGCTTTCGTTTGATGAAACATGAGAATGGACTGCTGCTGCTGTTCGATGCAACCCCTCTCTGTCCTCGCTCCAAACACCACTCAACACGCTAGACCAGTAAGATTCTTCTAAAAGAAACTTCACGACTTCCTTGGGTGCATTATAGTCTCCAGCTGAGGAGGTCATAGCACTTCCGGAAGCTTGTTCCCCCATCTGAAAAATGACGTCGCCAGGAAGGAGGCGCATCACTTCCTTATTCAATGCTCTGTCGCTAGCATACAGCCCTGTAAAAGACGTATCCCCATGGTACGCTGGTATGCTGTAGTGAGGTAGAGTTGACATTTCACTATGATTATCATGACTTTCACCACGCTTAGCTAGTTTAGAGTTGGAAGCCACCACCGCTGCAGCCGTTTGGGCCCCTCTGCTTCCTCCTATGACACCAGAGGCGATGAGTCCTACCCCAAGACCTGCAGCAGCAGCTCCAGTTACAATAGCTAGGCATACTCCGAGCTTTATCAGAGTGTTGTCCATCAGAAATATATCTAGCATACTTTTTTAATGATAGAATATTAATGTCCAAGTTAAAAAAAAGGTTTGGTAAACCAATGCTCTTACAAGTCCGAGATCATTTCAGCTGCAATAGCTAAAAAATAGTGAAGAAGAAAAGATATACATCTGTAAGAATTTAAACTTCGTCGGATAAAGCCGTCTACAGGCCTAAATTTTGGATAGAGACTGCTTTATACGTACCTCTAACTAAGGTAACTGCAGATATCATAGATCGATAAAGTGAATTCACGTATAGATTCCATTCTTGAATAGCAAATAGAATAAGCCATTGCTTTCCTTCAAATGGATTGCATTGCTAGAAAGTAGATATATTGGTTTTCAAAAGAATACCATGTTTCCATATTTGATAAGTTTATGAATGATTTCACGATCATCATGGTTTGAGCGGTTGACCTCTCCATCCCACGGATACAAAATAAAACCTCTTACCTGCCCAGCAAGACAATTTTCTCCAATTCCACAAATATAATTTGAAGCCCCCAAGTTCAAAGTGAATTCTGGAAGCGATAAGCTATGTCCAGTGGGATAATTTCGTATATATTCGTCAATTTGAAGACTTTGCCAAGATTCTATGGACACGTCGACTACAGAGCAAGGTTTTGGGCGTGATAGGCTTTTCACATTTGTTGAATTACGTGCCGGAGATAGCGAGCGGGAGGAACCATAGGCCTGGTGATGGGTTAACTGAAAAACAGTAAGCAACGCAACGATGCTGGTGATTTTTTGTAGTGTGCCGTTAGGACAACACGGTAAGTAGACCCATGAAAATAGATTCATCTCCACGAATGATTTCATGACGATTCTTGGCATGGAATGTAGCTCTTAAACAGTAGTGGGCATGATAAAATGTATTTTCATTGAAGTTTTTCTTACCCGTCCATACTCGTCTGGGGGGTTTAATCTAACTGTCTTTGTAGGTGAAACAGGCTGGGAAATTAGTGACATTTTTTATTCTTTCCTGTATTAGTTTGAAATTTGAAACAATTCTTTGCCTCAGAAAGATTTGAATTCACGCAAGAAAATGTTATACATGACTTTTTCATATACTCAATTCGGGGTTTTCTCTTCGTGGAGAAGTTAGCACATAAAGAAGAGAGTGAAAATTTTGAGCTTCTGTGTGTCAGACTAGAATACACACTATTTTTAAAAGGATTGAGTGAAGTTAATAAAATGACCTAAGCCAAACTCAAAGCAATTTGCGACATATACAATATATGCAACGAGTCAGAAAAAAATTGAAACAGAGTAGCATGATATCAATAAAACTATCGGGAAAAAAGCTGTATAGCGTCATGATATTTTTATGAAATTTTGAACTGGGGTACAGTCAAACCCGCAAACATTGATACGAAAATGAAAATTTTCGAAAATTTATTGACGACTCAAAAGTTGAGCTGCAGCATTTTTTTGACATCTTCAATTCATTTTGTGGCATTCGGCTTGATTTTTCTGTTGTTTCGCCCCTCTAATGTCACCAAATGAATTGAACATGTCAAAAAAATATTGCAGTTCAACTTCTGTACTGTCAATAAATTTTCGAAAATTTTGATTGTTGTCTCAACTTTTTCGGATCTGGCTGTATTTCTTTTCTTTGAATTTCCTAACCATGACAAAATGAAGCATTTAAAAATATGGTGAAGGGCAGATATCGGACGGCAAAATGATGACGTAATTTCTGTTTATTGTATGTATATCATACAACCTGCTGGAGGGCAACTGCTCCGGCAACTTTTTATGCAAACTTGTATTTTTCATCATTTTTCAAATTTCTCCCATGCCACCGTCTATGGCCACTACTCTACCAAGGTTCAGCTCTTTAGTTTTAGGAATCTTGCTTTAAATTTTTTAAATGTTTTAATTTTTTCGTGGGTCCATTTAAATCTCATTTATATGAATCATTAATACCTGTATATCATAGTCCCTCATGCTCCAAAGAAGCAAACACCTGAAAAAAAAAAGTGGCACCTGCTAGCAGGTTCCCATCACTGACTGAATTATGGTAGTTCAATTGGGGGGTGGCACCTGTTAGCATGTGCCAATTTTTTTTTTCTGGTGAAAGAGCCTGATTTCAGCCTTGGCACAGGGAGGGGCCACTGCAACATAGGCTGAAGCCCACTTTAACATATCTTACACTTAATAGACCAAAATATGACTAGTCAACAGGATAAAAGACTCAAGAAGCCTTAAAAAGATAGTTGTCATTGAAAGACTGCTATGGAAGCAAAGTCAGTGCTATCTCCGGAGTGAACCGGAGATGTAGCAGACGTGGCACCATAGGTTTACATACTAGGCTAAGTACATAACATATAAGTCGCTAAGCTTATGTCTATCTATCCATAACACCCCCCCTCTTAGCGATTTTCCCATAACCGTAAACATGACAGAAAGAAATATATAAAAATATATATATATAAAGAGAAAAAGAAAAAAAAATTAATAAATTAATAAACTCCCAGTAACTGTCTCTTATCTCGCCACACATTTGCCCCCAGGTTCTTTGTTAACAGGTCCGCTATTTGATGATTAGAAGACACCCATTCAATATCAATCTCACAACGATGAACCTGTTCATTAACAAAATAGAAGTCGTGGTCCACATGGCGGCATCTTTTGTCTGATGGATTATCAGTAGCTGCAACTATAGCTCCTTTATTATCACAGTAGAGAGTAGTTGGGCCATGACATAAATCCAATTCCCGCAGTAAATTTCTCAGCCATAGGGCTTGACGAGTTGCATTTGACATGGCCATGAGTTCTGAGTGCAGCGAGGCTGTGGCCACCCTTGATTGACATTTGGATTGCCAGAGGATAAGACAGTTGTTGAGTCAGAGGATATGGCCACCTATAGCTCTGGCAAATTCGCCACCCCAAGTTGCATCACAGTAAACATCAGTTAGTGGTTTATCAGATATATGAGGAAACAAATGGAATGCCATGTTCTTTGTGTATTCTAAATATCTTAGTAATTGATTCAGTGCAGCCCATTCTTCTTTACCTGGTCTTGATGCAAAACGTGCCAGGAAGTTGACTGGGTATGCTAAATCAGGTCTTGAACCCGCTACAAGGTATGATAGTGAACCTATAATTGAAAGAAATTTAGTTGATTCAACCAGGGGATGAGATCTATCCTTTAAGGAAACTAAAGTAAGGTTAGTGGGTAATGGAGCATGGGAAGTAAGATGTGCTGGATTGTGTTCGTTTAGGATTCTGTTAATAAGGGCAGGTTGTTGAATTGTAAAACCTTTCTTACAGTGAGAGACTGCTAGCCCCACAATAGATGAAATGCCATCTGACCATTTGACACTCAGATATCTTCCCATATCTTGTTTCAATTCTTCTAGCACTTTTTCAATGGTTCCCACCACTACACCATTGTCAACATGGATCCAGAGCATTGCCTTAGTACCCTCTCTTGTTAAAACATATACACTGGCATCCTGGTTGCTTGCTTTATACCCAATTTGTGAAAGCATGTTACTCAAATGCTTCCACCAACACCGTGCCACCTGTTTGGTTCCATTTAGTGCCTTTTTTAATCTACAGACATGATCAGGATTTCCATTTGTAAAACCTTCCGGTTGTTTAACATATATCTCCTCGTCTAGGTGGCTGTGGAGGTATGCAGCAGTAACATCAAACATTTTGATAGGCCAATTATATGTGGCTGCGAGAGTAAGGAGTAAGCGGAGAGACGCAAAAGTTGCTGTAGGAGCAAATGTAGCATTGAAATCAACCCCTTCAATTTGTTTGAAGCCTTGCGCAATGTATCTTGCTTTGTGTTTTGTGATATTGCCGAAATTGTCACGTTTGAGAGCAAAAACCCATCTGGCGCCTGTAACAGATTTGCCCTCCAGGAGGGGAACTATATCCCACACATCCATATTTGAGAGATTGTCTAATTCAGTGCGACATGCTCGATCCCAGTCAGTTGCATCAGTTTGATGCATTGCCTGTTTATACGTTTTTGGAAGACAGTCTGCTATGTCGCACGCATTATTGTTAATGAACTCCACAAGAGAATCTTGTGCTGCCACAGTTTCTTCAGCGGTGAAGTCACCAAAACTTAGTGTGTTCATAATGAATGACAGGTCTCATTTTGATTGATTTGGAGCGGTGGTATTTGATGGTGGATATGAATTTTTTAATGTGGGGGGAGATGACTCTTCACCTTCTGGAATGAACTTTGCCATTGCTGATTGTACAAAAGTATTACTTTCTGGATGCCAAAAGATCCAACCTTTTGCACCATCGAGATACCCTACAACGCGGCAGCACATAGCATGTGGTTCCATACGTGTTCGTTTTTCAGTAGGAATGTGAACATATGCCCACTGACCAAATATTTTAATTGGAGAAAGGTCAGGAGTTTTGTTAAAGATCAGCTTATACGGAGTACTATCAGTTACCCTGACATTTGGCAATCAATTATGGACATATGATGCCCAGCAATATGCAAGAGGCCAGAAGGTTGCGGGTAAAGCCAAAGCCAACAAGATGGTTCTCGCAATTTATCCTATAGTTTCATTGAAGCATTCCGCCATACCATTTTATTCATGGTGGTAGGGCATGGAATGCTCATGTAGAGTGCCATTGTCTGATAAGAATTCAGAGAATTTCTTATTCATATACTCTTTACCATTGTCCGTGCGCAAAATTTTCATTCGGCCACCTGTTACATTCTCCAAGCGGTTTTTGAAATTGAGAAATGCTTGAAAAACATCAGATTTCTTCCTGAGGATGAAAACTTCGCCATAAGTGGAATAGAATTCACGGAAGGTGGCTACATATATTTTGCCTTGGTCAGTAATATCTACCATTGGTCCAACTAAATAAGATACAACTAGCTCCATAAGAGGGTGGGCTCTTTTAGCTGATTTACAAGTATTCTTCCGTTTGCTTTTAAACACTGCACATATCTCACAATGCAACCTACAGGAGGGAACATAAGTAGGTGCACCATCACATAGGCCCAGCTTCGAAATACGTTGAAGAATCCTTGTTCTGGTATGACCAAGGCGGCGGTGCCAATCCATGATTGAGTCAGGAACTGCTTTCGGATAAGGGATGTTTGAGGTAGAGGAGGGTACAAAAGGGGCAGGCAGTGTAGCTGAGGATAAAGAGTTAAAATAATTGATTGCAAATGAACTAGTATCTAGATTAAAAGGGTATACTAGATCAACTGTCCATCTACGTTCAGATGGAGAAATAGAGGCAATGAACAATGTTTTTTTATCTTTTGAAATAATATAATCATGATTATCATTGAGACATAAAGAAATGCCATTCTGTAATAAGTCAAATGGAGATAACAGAGTTGATTTCGCTTTTTCACAATAGAAAACACCCTTTATCGTGATCAATTCTTCATTGAGGCCTTTAACAAGAATGTTCCCATAACCAGTAATAAAAGCAGCCTTTGGGTCAGTAGCGGTTTTTACTGAGATTGGAATTTGGAGTGATTTAAAATCAGACAGGAGACGTACATCACCGGTTACATGATGAGTTGCTCCCGAGTCAAAAACTCCTTTCGCACAATCACTTTCCAGCTCTGCTAACCAATCCTCACTACCCAGGTCAAGTTCATTGAGCGCCGAGGAATCAATTTCATTCAACCGGACTTTAGACGAATTGGGAGGGGGTTTTCTGCCTTTATTGGTCAAAGATTGCCATATTTGATTAACTTCCGATCTTGCTTGTTTTAGACGAGCTTCCCGTTGTCCTCAAACTTCCACATTAAATGAGGAGCCATTGCCATTGTATGGACAATTGCACCAAAAGTGTTTGGTGGAATGACACATTCGACAAGAACTGTCATCTTTGCTATTCCCTGGGCAATAACTATCCATGCATCCTTTTCTGAAAGCAAGGGAGGAGACTTCTTCCATTGAATCATCAATGGTAGTGGCTAGAGAGGTAGAAATGGTAGGTCTGTGTTTAGACAAATGAGAAGGGGAATTCGTAAAAGAATTCTGCTAAACATCCATCATTTCATCGAAAGATAGCTTGCTGATGTCTTTTCTGAGCTCAAAATGACGATTGTCTTCAACATATAATTGATGTTCTGACACAGGGAGCAGTAGTTGCGTAAAAATTGATGCCATTTCATCAAAGCCAAAGGTAAAACCTGATCGTTGGACAGCTTCAAGGATTGTCTTGACATTTTTACCATGAGCCATTACATTTTCAAAAGGCAAAGTTTTGATTTTAAGTAAGTCGTGGAAGAGGGACATTCTTGCCGTATGAGAAGCCTTGTCAAATTTTTTACTGAGGACTGTAAAAGCCTTATGACACGAGGTACCAAATTCGATGAACGACTGAAGCTCTTCCTCTAGTGTATAGTAAAGAATATGCCAGCTCATTTCATCTTCAAAATGGGAAGTAGGAGAATCTAGTACGACTGGTTCCGATGAAAATTTTGTTGTTCTGACACGACGGTTAAGAAATAGGTGAAAATTCTTTACCCACACCTGCCAGTTAGAACCGTCAACTTTTAATTTTGCCATATGCTTAGTTTTGGCAACAATATCTTCTATTATGTCCGCACAATCCTTGCCTTTATATTCGGTCAAAGTTGGTGCATTTGATGATGTGGACGGCATGATAGGGGACGAGATTAGAAGTGGAGGAGAAGAATGTAGCGGGGTTTTTTGGTGACATGATGAGGGCTTTGTATGTTTGAGAGGGGATTTGGGTGGGGAATCTGCCGGGAAAAATTGTCGTGCAGTATCACCACTGGAGGACGAAACTGGAGATGCCGAGTGAGAAAAAGATTTGGAGCGTCTTCGATCACGAGTTGATATGCGGGAGGTGTCGGTGTTAGAGAGGTGAGGGGGAAGGTCTAGATTTTTTATTTCTCGTTGTAGTTTTGGTTTGGCTTTGAAGGGATTAGGGTTATTGATGTCAAAGGCCGGAATGAATTAACAGCCAGGTGGAGAAGGTAGTTGTGCCAAGGACTAATTGGTCACAATAAAGGGGAAAAGGTAAGAAGATGCTGTTCTTCGTGCGTTAATGATTAATTGAAACGCGTAGGCACTTTTAACGTGGGACAAGCACGGGATTCACACTTGCTTCTGAGAGAGTATTACAAGAACTTCAATTGTTCAGGGACGGCCCATAACCTATGGAAGCAAAGTCAGTGCTATCTCTGGAGTGAACCGGAGATGTAGCAGACGTGGCATCATAGGTTTATATACTAGGCTAAGTACATAACATATAAGTCGCTAAGCTTATGTCTATCTATCCATAACAACTGCAACTAGGGACGTCTTGCGTGACATCAGGGGAACTTGCACCAGGGGAAATTATTGAAGGACGCTGGTTGCTAGGGAGATGTGCTCTATATATTTCTACATGTGCTTAACACATTAGGGGGTATCAATGTTCAGGGATCCGCAATTAAATTAATTGCGTAAAATAATCTGCATACCCCAATTATCTTCCGCAATTATTTTTGCCAATAATTGGGTTATTAGACACTTTACCTGTCAATGTTCACCTCTTATCCGACATTTTTCTACTCAATTTTTCATAACCACATCTTGGACTACTCTCTGGATATGCCTCATGGATGTGATGAGTTTGGGATCAGGAATTAGGAACAGAAATTGGGGTATAAGAGGCAGGATAATGCATTATCATGGATTCCTTATCCACAATTAATAATGTCTGATCCCAGGAAAAAAATTTCTGATCCCTAATTGCCCATCCCTGAACATTGATACCCCCTATTGATAGATGAATACTAAGTATTAACTTTGGATGTGATTAGTCAGTCAGGGTGAATTATGATATTATAAGATTATATATAGCAGATACTGTCTTTCTAGTTTCTCTATAGAATCTTATATTAGGGGGTATCAATGTTCAGGGATCCACAATTAAATTAAATGCAGATAAGAATCCTTATACACCAATTAGGGGGTATCAAAGTTAGAAATTTGTAATTTTTTAAAAGTTATTTCACAACACAAGTAGAAAGACACAACCTTGAAATTAATTCCCAGTTAAAAGGTGTTAATGGGTCACAATATGGCATATTTAAAAAAATAATCATGGTTGATTTGGTGGAAAAAAGAGGTATTTTGAAATGGAAGATTTCTAACTTTGATACCCCCTATTATCTTCTGCAATTATTTTTGCTAATAATTAGGTTATTAGACAATTTATGTGTCAATGTTCACCTCTTATCTGACATTTTTCTACTCAATTCTTCATAACCACATCTTGAACAACTTTATATCATAACCACATGTTGCACAACTTTCTTCCATAACCACATCTTGGACTACTCTCTGGATATGCCTCATGGATGTGATGAGTTTGGGATCAGGAAATAGGAATGGAAATTGGGGTATAAGAGCCGGGATAATGCATTATTGTGGATTCCTTATCCACTAGTCCCAAGGCTAGTGGATAAGAATCTTCCGTAATTAATAATGTCTGATCCCAGGAAAAAAAATCCTGATCCCTAATTGCGGATCCCTGAACATTGATACCCCCTAATAAGTTAAAGAGCAGAAAGAAGAATATAAGAATCAATCAATCATTATTTTGATAATGAAATAATTAGGGGGTATCAATGTTCAGGGATCAGCAATTAAATTAATTGTGGATAAAAATCCTTATACCCCAATTATCTTCCACAATTATTTTTTCTAATAATTGGGTTATTAGACACTTTACTTTCCAATGTTCACCTCTTATCCGACATTTTTCTACTCAATTTTTTATAACCACATCTTGGACATCTTTCTATAATAACCACATGTTGCACAAATTTCTGCCATAACCACATCTTGGACTACTCTCTGGATATGCCTCATGGATGTGATGAGTTTGGGATCAGGAATTAGGAATGGAAATAGGGCTAGTGGATAAGGAATCCACAATAATGCATTATTCTGCCTCTTATACCCCAATTTCCATTCCTAATTCCTGATCCCAAACTCATCACATTCATGAGCAATTCACATGATTTCAAATCACGTATCCTAACCTTATGTCTTTCTGGAGCATAACACACCTACATTTCTGTTCTTAAGGCCTAAAATAAAATTTTTATCTGCACACCTCACTTAAAGATTTGTCCAAGTCACCCTCACCACTCGTAAATTTGACTAAGTCACTCACAACACTCAAACATTTGTCTGAGTCACCCTCACCATTTGTAAATTTGTCCAAGTCACTAACAACACTCAAACATTTTTCCAAGTCACTTGCACCACTCAGAAATGTGTCTAAGTCACTTGCAACACTAAAAAAATTGTGTGATTCACTATCACCACTCTGAAATGTGTCTAAGTCACTTGCAACACTGAAAAATTTGTGTGATTCACTGTCACCACTCGGAAATTTGTCTAACTTGATTGAAACACTTAAAAATTTGCATAAGTCACATTTACCACTTGAAAATTGGCTAAGCCCATATTTTTTAAATTTTTCTTGGAGGAAGTTACCACTGAGAGAACCAAGGAGATGAAAGGCCAGTGAGAGATAGGTGTATGAAATCCAGCAGACATTAAAGCAAAAAAAATGGTTGACAGTTGGGGGTGAGCGTAGATGAGCAAACAGACTTGACAAGGTAAGGAAGAATAGATGGCCAAGTTGTGGCTATGAAAAATTGAGTAGAAAAATGTCAGATAAGAGGTGAAAATTGACATGTAAAGTGTCTAATAACCCAATTATAAGCAAAAATAATTGTGGAAGATAATTGGGGTATAAGTATTTATATCTGCAATTAATTTAATTGCTGATCCCTGAACATTGATACCCCCTAATTATTTCATTATCAAAATACTGATTGTTTGATTCTTATATTCTTCTTTCTGCTCTTTAACTTATTAGGGGGTATCAATGTTCAGAGATCCGCAATTAGGGATCAGGATTTTTTTTCCCAGGATCAGAAATTATTTATTGCAAAGATTCTTATCCACTAGCCTCAGGACTAGTGGATAAGGAATCCACAATAATGCATTATCCTGCCTCTTATACCCCAATTTCCATTCCTAATTCTTGATCTCAAACTCATCCTATCCATGAGGCATATCCAGAGATTAGTCCAAGATGTTGTTATGGCAGAAAGTTGTGCAACATGTGGTTATGATATAAAAATGTCCAAGATGTAGTTATGAAAAATTGAGTAGAAAAATGTTGGATAAGAGGTGAACATTGACACGTAAAGTGTCTAATAACTCAATTATTAGAAAAAATTATTGCAGAAGATAATTGGGGTATAAGGATTTTTATCTGAAATTAATTTAATTGCGGATCCCTGAACATTGATACCCCCTATTATCTCAATATTTGTGGTTAAAATTAAATAACTGTTTTGCTTGTCAATCACTGGGGACAGGTATTTGTGTTATATTTTTGCTAGATTTACTAAAGCTAACATTAGTATATTTTGTAAGGTGGTTGAAAATATACTTAAACAGTTAATGGGGTTAGACTAACAAATCTATATATAATAAATTAAAGGTATTGTGTTATTATAGTCTTTGTTATTTAAAATTCTGCAATTAAATCTTATATTATTTCATTATCAAAATACTGATTGATCGATTCTTATATTCTTCATTCCACTCTTTTTCTTATTATCTCAATATTTGTGGTTAACATTAAATAACTGTTTTACTTTTCAATCACTGGGGACAGGTATTGTTTAAAGGTGACTGAAAAGATACTTAAACAGTTAACGGGGTTATACTAACAGATCTCTATATAATAAATTAAAGATTCAGGAAATTTGATAGATCAAAAGTCTGAGGTCTTTTTTATGAGCTCTCCAAGTGAAGATACATCCACTACAGCATCAGATACCACCTCTTTGACTTCAACTTTTTGGCCAACCACTGAAGCAGATACTTCCTTAAATCCAACACACCCCTATATTTCTTTGACTATGTCAGATCAGTCAAATGTCAAACTCTTAAGAGTACCTGTTCTCACCTCTGTAAATGTGTCTCTCTGGAAATCAATGATTGAATTTTATTTCAATTCTCATGATTTTACTCATCACATCACTTGTTCTGCCAAATCTAGTGATGCTGATTCTAATGAATGGTGTAAAGGAGAAGAAAAATCCCAGCTGATTCTGATTAATGCTGTAGGCTCAAGGGATTCTCTTTTAATTTCAAAAGCCAAATTCACCTATTTAGCCTATCAAAAAATTATTTCCAACTATGGAGAGGGAAATGCGTTTACAGTCTCTGATCTTCTATATCAACTCATTTATTTGAAATGGGATGGGTCTTTGTCATTAAGGGAACATCTAGGTAAATTTGAGGAGTTAGAAAACTTGTTGGTCAAAAGTGCTTCAAGTGATCCTCAACTTTTTATTACTTCAAAAAATGTTGCAATTATTCTTATCAAGAGTGTTCAGCATGAAACTACGTTAGGAATTACCCTGAATATTTTTCAGAACTTCAAAATGTTAAAGCTGGAGAAAGTATATGATGGTCTAAAATTGGAGGCAAATTGCAGGTCATGAGATGAGGACTCAAATGATAATGCTCTGAAGGCTCAATCAAAAAAGAAAAAACCAGAGACACATCCTAATTCTCCAAATGGAAGAAATAAAAAAAATGTCAAGTTTAAATTGGGTCATATAGGTCATAGTGATGATAACTGTATTACCCAATTATGTGAAGAGCTAAAAAAAACTCAAAATTTAATCAAACTCAAAAAATGAAAAAGCTAAACCGGCCAAGGAAGTTACTGAATCCGCTTTGCTTGTAGTTGAACATGAGCATGAGGAGTCTGCTTACCTTTCTGGAATAAACAACTTGAATACTTTCTTTGTACTTGATTCTGATGATACATCTCACATGTTCCAGGATAAAAACATTCTTACTGATGTCAAACTGCTGTTACCCCCTGTTAAAATTGACACTGCTGGTACCAAATTTTTAACTTCAAATTTTTTCTGGTAACTTTATTTTAAATCAAAAACTTACTTTGCGCAATGTATTAGTTGTAAAAGGCATCTCAGCACATTTAATTTCTGTTAATATCTTAAATTTTTTGGGTATGAGTGTTGTATTTGAATGTGTAGAAACAAAAGTTCTTGATACTGATAGTTGGATTATTGCTAAACTAACCCAAAAAGAGCAGAAGCAGAATCTGTGGTAACTTAATAATTAAGCTCTCTTAACTTGTAATTCAAGTCTAACCTTGTTCCAATGGCATCAACACTTAGGACATCTTAACACTAAATCTACAAGAAGACTTTTACTTGATAAGGGTATTGATTTTGTTGATGGAGAATATGAATGTATTAGATGTTTGAAAGGAAAAATGGTTAAACTTCCCTTATTGTCAGCCTTTCTTACTACAACTGAACCTCTGTTTTGTATTCACTCAGATGTTATTGGACCCATTGATCCACCATCTGTTGTGGGTCATCAATATGTAGTTTCATTCATAGATGACTGTTTGCGTTATGCTACTATCTTTCTTATGACATGCAAATCAGAAGTTTTCTCCAAGTTCCTTATTTATGAGGCCAACATTGAAAACAAACTAGAGCAAAAAATTAAATATTTAAAATGTGACAGGGGAGGAGAGTATGGTTCAGAGAAATTTGTTGATCATTTGAACAAATGTGGTGTTACTTGTGAGAAAGCGCCAGTGAGGACTCCTCAACATAACTCACCGGCTGAGAGATTCAATAAAACACTCATTGATAAGGTTTGTACAGTAATGATTGACTCTGCCTTTCCAACAGGACTTTGGGGAGAGTGTGTTATGAGCTGCGTCCATTTTTTAAACTTACTCTTACACTCAAAACTTAAGTCCAAAACACCTCAATATGTTCTTAACAGCTTCCTTCCATGTGGTGGAAATTATTCTGTAAATTACTCATTCATTAAGAGTTTTGGTTCACTTGCAATACAACATAATGCAAAAGAAGACCATAATCATAAATTTTAACCAAGGGGAAAAGGGTGTCTGATTGTTGGTTATGAAACCAACTCTAAAAGTTATTGACTTCATGATAAAATTTATAGAAAAGTAATTGCATCACAAAATGTTAAAGTTTTAGAGTCACAAAATTACTTTAATGATAAAAATATCTCCATTCAAGTGCATGACTATCTCTTCCTGTCCACTTCCCCTATTTCTACCAACTTTATATCATAATGTGGTACAGTTAATGCACAAACTGCACTTCTACCAGTATAATTTCCAGATGCTTCAACATAGACCTCTGTCCCGGGTGATGTTTCAGAAGTATTGGAAAATGAAAACTTAGAAGATGCACAAAAAAGGGTCAATGACTTAAACTTACCTTTCAACGACAAACTCCAGAACCCTTCCTAGATGAAGATACTGTGGTGCCATCTGAGAGAGAAGTTTCTGAAGAGAGTGAATCATCTACTTCTGAAAATCTTCCCCAACATGGAAGGCCAGTTGGATATCAGAACCCTCCAGCTTACTATGGCTATCTTGCTACTTTGTGTCATGCACTATAAGACACTTTAAGTAAAAGTACCTCAATTGCCCCACTATTCAAACTCTAACTCCACTAGCAATGCACAAAAAGCGACCTTGGGGAGATTACATTCTATTTTGTTCTTGAATTAGCTGCGCTATTCAAACTATAAAGTATTCTAAATTTAAATATGCTAATAACTTTCAAACATAAGCAATCTACGCGCGCTATAGCACTAAAGCTGAGGAAATATTCAAAAGGGGTAATTGTGGGTCTGGGAAGTAGGAGCTGGAAAGAAGAATTATAAGGTTAGATTAATTAGTAATTGGGAACTCCAGTGGATTAAATGGGTCTATGAGTAATATGGTGGCTGGTTGGTTAATGGGTCAGTGTGAGGAGGTATAGGATATTTAAAGGGTGTTAATTCCTTTTACATTTCCTTACAATTAAATTATAAAAAATATATGTGCTAGTAGTCGAACTTATATTAGGCTATTATTTTATTTGTCCTTTTCTGTTCTTGATAACCAAATTCATTTAAAACTCTAAAATACTTAAATCTTCCTTTTGATTATTAAGTTACAAACCTTCGTGAGATTACCACAATAGGTAGTGTCCTTATTATCTGCATTAATTATTACTTGAAAATGAGCTCAAACTAGTATTATTAATTAGATCTATCTTCAAACCACTTCCTCCAAGTAATCCTCTGTGCTTTGAAGTTGTGATTCCATTTTAATTTTTTCTTACTTACTTTGGGATCATCCTCAACCCTGTGTGTAGGTTTTCAGGTGACACTTTTTCATCTGATAACCCAACATATAAACAAGCTTTAAACAGTTCTGAAGAATAATTATGGAAAGAAGCTATGGATAGGGAATATGAATCTCTATGTGAGCATCAAGTGGGTAAGCTTGTTAAAAAAACCAAGGACATTAAGGTAATTGGTGGCACTTGGGTCTTTTCAAAAAAGAAAGATGAACTTGGTAGGGTGATATGTTATAAGGAATGATGGGTAGCTTTGGGTAACCTTCAGATGGAGGGTAATGATTACAGGGAGACATACACATCTTTTGGACATACTGAAACCTTCAGACTACTGATCTCACTTGCAGCTGCAAGAAATTGGTCAATTGGTCAATTTGATTTTTCCACAGCATTTCTTCATGGAAGCAAGAAAGACAATGTCTATGTGACTCAATTAAAAAGGTATGAAGTTTGTGGTAAACATAAAGTATGGAAATTAAAGAAATCACTTTACAGAACTCATCAGGCACCTTGTCAGTGGAAAGAAAAATTTGTTGATGTCATGTCAAATTTAAACTTTTTTGAAGCTGAAGGGGATGAGTCACTATTTATTTTTCAGGGGAATCAAAATTTTCTTTTTGTTCACTTTCATGTAGATGATGGTTTAGTTTTCTCAAATTGTGATAAAACTTTAAAAAAAATTCATGAAGACTTACAGGCACATTTCAAGTTTAAATGGACCAAAAATCCTACTCATCATTTAGGTAATAAAATCTCATATATAAAAAATTACATTACCTTATCTCAAGGAGCTTATGTTGAAAAGTTGGCTTGACTATCTAATCTAACTGACTGTAGAAGGTTATCTATACCTCTTCCAGTTGGCTGTCATCTTGTTGATCCTTTGCCAGATGATACAAAAGCAGGTAAAGAAGATCCCTATCAGACACTTATTGGTTCACTGAATTATCTTACAGTCTTGAAAAGGCCTGTTATCAGTCAGGTACTGAATTCTCTCTCTAAATTCAATTCCAATCATTCTCCTTATCATTTGAACCTGGTTTTTAAGATTTTACAATATGTTATTACAAATCTGACTGTTGGAATCAAATATCAACAAAATAGTAGCAAAATTACATTCAAATCTTACAGTGATTCTTACTATGCTAACTGCAAAGATACTAGATGTTCCATTACTGGATTTGTAATTTTACTCAATGATAGTCCAATTTCTTGGCAGAGCAGAAGACAAAAGGTAGTTACACTTTTGGTTACTGAAGCTGAATATATTGCTATGTGTGAATGAGAAAAGTCATTGGTCTGGATCTCAAAACTTTTTTTTCTCCCTCAATATTCATGTGGAAACAGCTCAAATTCTTAGTGGTATCAATGAGCCTGATTTGTTTTGTGACAATAGTGGCACTATTTTCTTATCCAAAGAAGCTCAAATCAATGAACAATCTAAAAACATTGATGTGCATTATCATTGGCTACAACAAAAATTTATACGCAACAAAATTAGAATTGTTTATTTTTTAACAGCAGATATTCTGGCTGATATGTTTACTAAACAACAGCCTCAAATTCATTATGAAAATGACAAGAAATGTCTCTATCTAATCATGTCTGAAAAAGGGGGGGTATTGAAGGATGCTGGTTGCTAGGGAGATGTAATGTCTAGATTTCTACATGTGCTTAACACATTGATAGATGAATACTGAGTATTAAGTTAGGATGAGATTAGTCAGTCAGGGTGAATTATGATATTATGTGATTATATATAGTAGATACTGTCTTTCTAGTTTCTCTATCAAATCTTATATTATTTTATTATCAAAATAATTATCAATTGATTCTTATATTCTTTGTTCCACTCTTTAACTTATTATCTTGATATTTGTGGTTAAAGTTAAATAACTTCTTTGCTTGTCAATCACTTGGGACAGGTATTTATTAAAGGTGATTGAACATATACTTAAACAGTTAAAGGTGTTATACTAACAAATCTCTATATAATAAATTAAAGATTCAGGAACTTCGATATAGATTTGGAGGGGGGGGTGAGTAGGACTAACTAGCAAGTCTCCTCACTGAGCACTTGTTAAACTAGTAGTAGATAAAATTATTGAACTCAGTTTGAGTTTGGTTGTGCACAAACGTTAAAAATTCTAAAAATTATTTATAAGCTACAGCTAAATCAAAAAAGGTTTGTGCAGGTTTTCAAAATATTGCTCAAAAGACCAAGCAATTTTTGTGAGAAGCAGGCTAGCGGGATGAAATAATGAGGGAAAATTCTGGGTAATTTGGGCACAACCATCAAAAGCTGCACTGACAATTTTCAATGTAGAAGTATCTTTCAACCACCTTCTTGTAGCAATGAGTATTCTTATTCAGACTAAAAATGTCAAAAAACTGGCTTAAAATCTGTAAATGATTAATAATCTCTATATTTAAATAACCCAATTCCTCCAACTATTTTTTTCTTATATAATAGCAAATTTATTTACAGCAAATAAGGTTAATCTTATAGTTGTTAGATGTAAGTCTATTCTAATCTAACATAAGCTTAAAACATAATTTTCACTATGATATAGACTGCCTGTAAGAGCATGTACAGTACCCTGCAAAAAGTCCTCACTATTGTGTTTGCATACCCTCTTCTGCCAGCCACCACTCCCAACTTCTCACTACCTCACAATCACAATAACTCTCAATTATTTACTGATTTTCACATAGGTAAGCTCGAAATTTTTGTATTACTGATTCATAAACAATACCACTGTTGAAGTGGCCAATCTAGACATTGCACATTCAAACCCTAACAGTCAAATATAAAATATGGCCCTATGTTAAAAACAATCACCAGCATGTAGACCCTCCCTTTGCCTCAATAACTGCCTCCATTTGTTTGGTAATTGAAGCAACAAGATTATTAAAAATTGTCATTGGCATGTAATTCTAGACTGTGTGTATTGTAGCAATCATTTCATCCTTTGTGTGGGGGTGAAAAAAATCATGAACAATGAGTTTGATTATTTTCCATATTTTTTCAATTGGGTTGAGATTGGGTGACTGGGCTGGCCATTATGGAAGCTTTTTTATGTTATTTTGAGTGTGGAAATATTCACTCTCTCTTGATTTGTGGGTGGGAGTGTTATCCTCCATGATGAGGAGTTCATGATGAGGATCATGTTCTTTTTTTTGCCTATCTCAAAAGAAGATTCATTTAATCAGAGAACTCTTTCCCAGTCCTTAATAGTCCAGTAACAGTTCTTGAGAGCAGAATAAAAACAATATTGGCAATTTGAAATATTGATAAATGGTTATTTTCTGCAACTCGTTTATGATAGCCTAGCTCCAAGGCTTGCTTTTGGAGGGTGCAAGGAGAGATGCAAGTGGTGAGTAAGTTGGCTACTGTGCTCATTGAGGCTGTTCTATTACTTCGAAGGATTTTCTCAAGCTGGAACTGGTCTCTATCATTAGTTTTGAGTGGGTGGCTAGGGCAGGTGGAATTTTTGACAGAGCCCCTCTCAGATCTTCTTACCAATACACACCACAGAAAAAATGGGGGGGGGGGGTATTGCTAGCAATACCCCTTGCTTGAGCTCCGTTGAGCCACAAATCTATGCTTGAATTATGCACACATCATCACCATGTAGGAAATTGTTTGGCCTTGCATTTAGTCAGAGATTTGTCACAAATTGAGCTCAAGATGAACCTACATTGATTACCGTTTGATCTTGTAAAATCCTAATTTGATCATCAGTTAAGCTCCCTTTGATCTCACTTTGATCTAACATAAGCTTTTGCATATCCAATATGTCAACTATTCACTTTCAAAAAGATTCGTAATGAATTTCACATGGAATATTAGAAACGAAACCAGTAATTTTGAGTAAATGTCTCATCAAAATGATTAATCTACAACAAAATACCATCAAAATTCAATCTGATTACTGAAAACTTTTGTTAAAATGACTAATAGATATTTAAATTGGAAAATAATATTCCATTTCTCAATTTCAAATTCAAAATATAAATCCTCGTTTGAAATGTGAATTTTGTAGATTCCTTGCCTTCCTATATTATGAGTAATATTTGAGGTATTTTACACCTTTGTAAATATGGTGTTGTGCTGCTAGAAATTATCTCTGTTTCAATTCAACTTTATTGAAGCTTGATTCCAGAATGATACATATTTTATAACTATTTTGAGAAAAAAGTCACTAGTAATGAATTTAGCCTTTTATCTGTCCTTTATTAAACCTCACTTAATCCTACTTAAATCCAAATTGACCCACAAAAACCTTATTTGGGATATTTTTTAGCCCAGGATGATTCAAGATTGGAGCAAAATATTATTTTAAATATCCAATATGCCTATTGATTAAATTTCTTCAAGCTTACTTTAAATTCACATTAACATTAACTTTCACAGGAAATATTAAACACAAATCTTGAAAATATAGTATTTAAAATCATAATAAATATAATATAATATGCTTACAACAAAATTTTCTTTCTGGATTAATTGAAACAAAAAATTGTTCATTTGTGAAAATAGAAAAAATACTATCCATCCTGAATTTAGAATTCATTTTTAAAAATTTAATGCCCCCTCACTTTCAAGTTTATCATGTATTTCGAAAATTATATTTTTAATAATTTTGTGAATAGTACACCTGAGATATAAACTTGGGGATATCAAAAACTAAAACATCAGCAAATTGAAATGTTTTTTATTGTTATGAATGGAAATAATGATTGAAAAACACCATTAGAGCAAGTTTGATTTTGAATAATAGGCATACTTTCTCATGTAAATTTCAATAAAAATAATTTTTATTCTTACTTAAGTTGCGGTGGATACATTTGAGCTCAAAAAGAATTAAAATTGATAAAATAAGACTTCTATAGTTCATATTCAAAAATGAAATCACCCTTCATTATCTACCTGTAAACTATTTTAAATTGAATAATTTCAAAGTCAGTATATACTGATGTTATTTTTTCTTTTAAAAAATTTATTATATAGATTAATAGTCATAAACAGTTGACATAGATGTTAAATTTATATAAGCAATCTTTAATTCATAAAATGATAAAACTATCTTTTATGTAAAAAGTGATGAAGGAAAAAAATATTATTAAATTTTTGATGCACTATCAATAAAATTGAAGATAGAGCATATCAAAAGTTTAAACTTAATTTCAATTTTGATATCATAATTTTATTTTATTTTACTTGAGTAGAAAACAGATTTTAAATCTCAATATAATTTTAAATCCCATTAGTTTGTAGATTTCAACATTTGAAACTATGAAATAAATATTTATGAAAGAATTTTACAATATTTGCCCTTCTAAAAACTCATAAATCCAACTTCAAATCTTCTAACCTTCACAAGTAACCACAATGCATTCTGAAAATACTCTATATTTAAATAATTAAAGGTAAATAAAATTATGTTTTTATTCTTTATTTCAATTTTTTATAAATAATATATATATATACATATATATATATATATAATTTCTTAAAAAGTCTAAGAGGGAACTTAATAGTGGTTTTGGCATTAGATATATAGATTCAACTTTCAAAAAATTTGTTTGGAATAAATTACAAAAACAAAAAGGATATATTTTGATGAAAGAATACTGATTTAGGTTCTCTTAAAATATTATTAACCATTTTTATGGAATATTAATCCATGGTTATCATTCTTTATGATATTATCATAGAATTTTTTCCTTTTTTAATATAATGTTTTTCTATTGTGTGGTATGTAGGCTAAGATAAGTTTAAAAGATTTATTGAAGATATATATACCAGAAACAGTATAATCTGTAGATTTATAACTATAACTTACTTTTCTGATGTTTTACATCATTGATAAGTAGCTCATGCATTACACAAGTAAATAATTATAGTCTCTGGAAATAATTCCTTGTGAATTTCAAATTTTTTGTTATTCTTAAAATCATTACTCAAATAAACTAAAATTTCTTCAAATATTGATTGAACGAAGGAGTTACAAAATCTTATTTTGTAGTTATAAAAGTTTGAGTTATTTTTCATATTATCAAGTATAATGAACATTTGTAAATTTTAACTTGAAAACTAGTGATCATAGCAAAGTAATACTGGAAGAATCAGATAAAAAGGGTGGAATAAAGTCATAGCACAACAGGAAATGATACAAAATTGTTGATTTTTATCTCATAAAATTCAACTTATTTTTAACATATTTTACCACCTTTAGATAATGTTTAGTGGATTTTAACATTATTATAACAAGCAAACTTAACAATGTTTTGATTTTTTTAACAAAAATAAATATTGTTAGATCATTTTTTTAAAAAATATGACTTATTTTTATGCTTTATCTACAATAGTTAGTAGTTTTTTTTGCAGAAATTACTTGTTTTGATATTCTATTTTTGAATTTTTTAAGAGACTTCATTGCATTAAAGTTTTGTAATAATTTTTCATTAAAGCATCATATTTTAAATCTAGAGAATTGGTTTTGAAATAATATATATTTTCATGTTAATTGACTCATTATTTTTGGATTGATAAATTATGTTAAAATTGGGATTGCTTATTTCTAGTGAGTGTACATCATAGTTTGTTTTCAAATCAAAGATTAATAAATGGTGAAATTTGGTAAAATTCTAAATATCTTTTAAACCTTTTTGATTTAAATAATGTTTAATGTTATGTAATCATTCTATAAGTAGAACACAGTTAAAATCTGATAATGGTACATTGCTTTCAATTTCTAATACTAAAATTCTATTCTACTTGAAACAATGTAAACTAAAGCTTGGTATCTCATAAGAAACTCACAATTTTCAAAAATCATATTTCCAACTTTTTAAACATGATACACATTAAAATATATTTTTAGAATAATTTCCTAATTAGTTTCAAATACTAGAAAATAATGACCTCAATTTATTTTAATACTTAAACCATTCTGATGAGTGAATTTCACAATCCTCTAAGTAACATATGGTTACCATTTATACACATATGCATGATTTCTCCTTTTGTTTAATTTTAGCTGAATCTAAAAAGTAAAATCACATGTTGAATATCATCTATAGATAAACTTCTTATATTAGAAGCTAATATTTCATATGAGAAATTTGTTATTGAGTTTGGGAAACATTAATAAGTGTTGGGTATTATAATTGAGCCATTTATTCAAGTAAATAAAAAAGGATGACATTCTAAATATTTCATATATATATATATATATATATATATATATATATAATAAAAATTAATTATATAGTAGCATTTAACCATGTTTTTATACTAATGTCATATAAAAAAAGGGATTGAACTAAAACTTTCAGTAAAGAAAATAAAAATAAGACAAGTTAATATTCTTGTTTATATTCTCATATTTTTGAAATGGCTTACTTAAGGGAGAAAATTATTTGGTTTTAGAGTACAAGAATTTCTAGATAAAAATCTTCACAATATAGTTTGACCCTCTCAAAAAGAAAATTCCTCAAATTTTACTATCACATTTTATATATTTGTTAAGTAATAGAAAATGGAGTTGTGTCTTTGACAATGAAGCTTTAGAAAATGAAATAAATGATTTAAATTTATAATATAATTTTTGAAACAATAAATCATGTATTCAAAAAAAATTATATATCTTACAATCAAGATAACAGTATTAATTAAGCAACTCTAACAACTTTGGAAAGAAACAAGAAAAAAATAATTAGTAAAATGCATAAGTTATTTTTAGAATTTAAGGAAACTTAATAGCTCTACCTGTAAACTAGCCTTAAAGCAGGTTTGGATTTAACATGTGGAAATTCATACATAGTACCCTTCCATCATTAGAGCAGAATAAAATTTATGTAGTTTTATTTTTTTAATTTATAATAGTATTTTTATTTTTGGCTTTTTCATTAGTATAACTATATATTTTTTAACTTTTTTGTTTTTCATAACATAAGTTCAAAGCTGCACATCACTACTTCAAGATGAAACTCCATATAATGTAATCAATGAATGATATATTATAATGAATTTTACTAGAGACTTTTCAAAAATGGTGATTAAGAATACTTATTATAATTTTTTAAATTTTTATTATTATTCTATCTCTTGAAAGGAGATGGCCATATCTCAATTTAATTAGTTTTTCCTCAGAAAAATTTATTCTTGATCTAAATAAAATTGCATCACTATTAACTAGATGTTATTATACAATTTTAACAATTTTTTTATCTGAACATAGTTGAAAGTATGTATAAATTAAAGTGTTTCCACATAGTCTTACTATTATCCCACCATTATTTTCACATTTAGATTTCATTATAACTGTAAAATAAGTTTTTCAATAATTTTAATAATACCTTAATATTTAATAATTTAGTTACATAGTAGATTTTTTATCCTTTTTTTATATGAGGCTTATTATATAAACACTACTTTTAGATTTTATCCATTTTGATGTCTGATAATTTAAATTTTCATTTAACTACCCAAATTATATCAAAAAAAATTCAAAAGTATATTTTTTTAATGTACTCTTTTTGATAAACTTATCATTTCTTATAGGTTATTCTTCAACTATTTATTGTAATTAACTACCCACTCATTTATGGTCTGTTATTGTTGTTCATTACATACAGACAAAATAAGGATACTCTCATATTATATTGGAGTTTTAAATTAAAAAGTAAATACTAGTGGCTGGTATTAAATATGAAGTTGTTATAACTAAGTTGAACATTAATTAATTATTAAATGGCATTTTATATTACAAATTTTATTGAATGTATATAAAAATAACACTCAAGAAATATATATAAGATATATATATAACCATTGTATATCAAAAATGAAGTACTTATCAACATGGTCTTTTTAAATGATTTTCAAATTTACTTAAAGAGACATTAATATTACCAATTCAAATTTTATATCAAATACAACAATATTATTATTTCATTTTTAATTATTTTACAAAAAATTTGAGTTTAAAGTAATTTAATTCAGTATTTAATGAATGTTTTTGAAAAATATTTTTAAAAATAGAAATAACCCCTCACAAAAAAAAATATAATTTTTTTTACTTACAATTTGCACCATATTTCTACCCTTAAAATATTTGTATTCTTCTAACAAAAATATTTTTTAAATAAATTTAAAATTTTTTCATTATTCAATTACAAAATGTCAAATTTATAATTTATTTTACCTTACTAAAAAATTTAGTTGAAAATTTAATTTTGTATTTCCAAAAAATAAACTTAAATGTCAAAAATTAAAAAAACAAAATTATAAATATAATTATGAGAAAGAGGTAGATTAAATTTATAATATTCATATAAAAAAAATTCATATATTTTATGGTGTTTGAATTTTAAATTTAATGTATTAAAAAATAATTATTAAATAACCAAGCCAAATGAAATTGGCTTGGATTTTTGGTATCACTAGAACTTATTTTTTTTCTTATACTCACATTTTAATTTTTAATTTTTTTTTTTTTCTACATTTCTCATTTTTTTTTTATGATTTTTAATGTTTTTAAGACCGAAGTTGCTTTCAAACAACTTCGGTCTAACGTTTCTCTCACTTTCCCACCAGATTGCACCTGGTAGGGAAAGTCGCTTCCATTTTAGAGACCAAAGTCCCTTGCAGGGACTTTGGTTTCTCTGTGTGCATTGCACAGCCAGAAAAAAAACTGGCTGTGCAATGCACTGCATGCAGCACATGCAACACGCATTGCTGCTGCAAGTAATGCGCATTGCATGCAACGCGCGTTTCTGCTGCATGCAGCGCGCATTGCACATGCTGCGCATATCTCATGCAGCTGACTTGATATCAGCTGCATGAAATATGGTAGCGATTGTGCAACGCGCGTTACTTTCAGCAGCAACGCGCGTTGCACACTGCTTTGGCCACCTCCCAGCCTAGTAAATTAGCTGGGAGGGTGGCAAACATTACAGCAAGCAATCGAAGTTGCTTTTAGCGACTTTGATTGCTTGAAAGAGACACTTCCAGCCAGGTTTCCCCTGGCTGGAAGTACTAAATTGCAATGTAAGGGACCCAAGCCAATTTCAAAGGCTTGGGTCATAAATTAAGGTTTCTAAAAAGCAGCCAGTATAAATCTGGCTGCAATAAAAAGTAAATTTTTTAAATAAAATACATAAAAAAATAAAAATTTGTTCAAATAAAATATACAACACTCTTCAGCCAGTAAGAAACAGCCTTCCATTGTTACACATAGAAACAAAATCAAATGTTTCTTTCATCAACATTGGCCATGTTTCAATATTTTGAACCAAGTAAGATCAGGAAAAAGGTCACGGCAAAAAAATTGCATAATTAAAAGTCTCCCAATTTAATATGGTGCGGAGGTTCATATTTTAGAAATAGGTGGTGCACATTATAGTTTCCTTTAAAAAAATTCAAAAATGAATTAATTTTGGCGCAATGTAAATTTAAATGTGATGAGTGTATGTTTTTTAGCTACGTGAAACATGGTAGCTAGAATTATGTGGCGTCAATTTTTTTTAGATGTGAAATTCAGTGTTCCACAAATGTGCATCTGTACAACATG
This sequence comes from Hemileia vastatrix, assembly GCA_030280995.1. Lineage (NCBI taxonomy): Eukaryota > Fungi > Basidiomycota > Pucciniomycetes > Pucciniales > Zaghouaniaceae > Hemileia > Hemileia vastatrix. The sequence continues at coordinate 8,395,655 of JASXTE010000012.1, forward strand.
CAGCCAAGTAAATTCTAGCTGGAATTAGTATATGCATAGGAAAAAATGATCATGCTGTGTACAGTGCCTTGGCAACATCATTCTTGGAATTTAGATGAAGTTTATCACATGACTTGGAGAGCTGCATTTTTTTGAAAATGTGATCAGTGAAAATTCATGATATATACATCTGTTTGCCACCCAATTTATTTTTCCTTTCTCTTTCTCACTTACCTTTTTCAAAAATTATGAATCATATTTTTGCTTTATCATTTTGAATTATTGGTACTATTTTCTTGACCTTATCTGATTACCGGTAAGCAAATTTTTCTTGCTATTGCATTTCATATCATTTTGGTTTGTTACACTTTTTTACACTTTTGACAAGTTAATCTAATGATTCTAATTCTGAATTTATTTTTATGGTATCTTTTACTGTACCCTTTCGATTCATTATAAAATAATTCTTTTTCAGTTAACTTAAAGTTTTTTTATTTGTTTGTCAATTTACTTTTCTTTATTCCTTATCAAAAATGTTCAATTTATTTATCTAACCATTTATTTTTTAAAACAGTGATTATAAAATAAACTTTATAATTAATTTTGATCAATCAGCTACAAATGGAAGAAGATTTTATAGACATGTAAGTTCATGTTTTGCTTATCATTTTTCTATATTTCTTTAATACTTTCTCAACCATTATATTATTAATATGAAAAGTAAAACATCATCTCGTACTTGCTGAAAGCATACAGGATAATGTTTTGCTTTTTATAATAATAATTAGATTGTTTGTACTTTACCTTTAATTTATTGATTTTTAAGTTGTTTCAAAGTCTCGTACTTGCTGAAAGCATACAGGACAATGCTACAATTTAAAAATTAATAATTTATTGAAGTATAACTTTCTAAGTCAATATATTGATCAGAGCAAGATTTTTCATTTTATATATGTGGATATCATAATTCCGTAAATTTTTTAATATTACTAGTGTATTGGAGTTATACTTTCATTATATTATTAATATTAAGTGTAGAGCCAAATCTTGTACTTGCTGAATGCATACAGGATAAAGCTATACTCTTTATATGTATAATTTAATAAAGTATACCTTTGAAACACTTTCTTAATATTTGAAATAAAGAAAAAGTATATAAATTTACTAATATGTAGATATGCTAACTTTTGTATTTCTAATATTGAAGATATGATAAAGTTAAAGGTATCATTGACTGATAATTGAAATTATGTTACTATTTTCTAATTTTTGATTTTTTTCTATTTTAAATCAAAATTGAATTCTCTTAGGATTGAACCATCAATGAGTAACGATTTGAAAAAAAAAAACGGCCAGGGAAGAACTCTAACAATAGGTGGGCGAAAGACATTGCTACTGGAATGAAACTTGTAAACGCTCTTGGAATGGATACAAACGGGAAGAAGCCACATTTCTATGCACGATCTTATGCAAATAATATGACATATTGCAATAATTATTACAATTTTTTTCCTGGATGTAGTATTTATAAACCAAAAGGTGTCTTAATACCTAATGTTCTTGTGCAGACTTTTGAAATTCATGAGCTCAAAGAACTAGATATGTTAGAAGCTACGGTGCGATGCATTAAGGATCTTTCTTACTGCGAACATGAAATTAAAAATAATGGTTATCATCAAAGAGCTGGTGGTTTTGGAAAAATGTTTGGTGGTGGCTTTATTTTAGATAGAAAGAAATCTTTACATATTCGTAAGTATCACTTTTTTTAATTTAAATACTGAATTTTTGAATGCTTTTCCTTGCAGATGAATACACTGATGATATTGTAAAAACGGATGAATATAAAAAACGAATGAAGAGGATTGCAATGTACTTTGAATATTTTTTTAAAAAAATATCATATGTAAAGTACAATGAGGCAACTAATCTTTGCGCAAAACTTGGTATTCCTGGATTTTCAAAAGTTTCTAGTGAAGAAGAGGGTGTACCGTTTGCTAGTAATTTAACTTGGACATCTGGAGGGAATGGTAATGGGTTCTCTAATGAGGTTCATCTCGATAAGGATGCAAGTGAGTATACTTTAGGAATATTTTTTCCTAAAGATACAGAAAAAAACACCATTCATATGAAGTATGATAAGACCCAACCACGACAAATAGGTGGAGAACTTATGTTTCCCGAAATTCGAAGTAAAATCAACTTTGAAGCAACTAATGGAATAACAGTGACATTATGGCCTGCCAATCAACTAAGGCATTTTACCTCAAGATGTCATGAAATTCCTGGCTTCACTAGGATAGGTTCTTCTATTCAAATCAGCACTAGACTTTTTCATGCTATAGAAAAGCTTAATGTTTTTGATATTGATATTTCAGAATACTTAGAAATTAAAAAAGAAAAATTTAGGTTAGAATATTTGATTAGTGCTTTGAGAGTTTTTTTGAAAAGAGATGACTTAATAGAGGAAGAAATAGAATCAGCAAAGTATTATTTATCTAATGTTAAGACAAATCTAAAAAATCTAGATATATAAATATTAAAAATTTATATTATATATACACAACTTAATGCAAATTTAAACATGATAAATACTGGGAGTAGCTGTAACATTTTCAGTTTTGATAATTATAGTATTATCTATTTTTTTTATTTGTGAAATAAAATAATTTTTTTTCATAATATTATAAGAAAATTTGATTTACTTTTGAGGAAATATATAAGTTGTGAAATCTTTAAATGTCATTTTTATTAAATTGGTAGCAAAGGTTCTAAAATAAAAAAAACTATAATAAAGAATTTGAAATATATTAGCCATAAAAATGTGCTTTTAATGCTACCAAATTAACTGTATAGTATTTTAGGTCAAACAGGCTTATTAATAAAAAAGGTAATAATAAAGAGTTGAAGAAAGAATTTTGAATCAATAATAGATTAAATTGTATTTTTTTAAGAATGTACTCATTTACTTATTTAAATTGTTCTACTTCTGATTAAAAATGTTACAATCAACGAAAATATTTGTAATAATTAGTAGATTATATAATATTAAAGGTAAAGTAACAAAACTAGAGCAGTTATCATATTTTTATATAAACAATAAAATATTTAAGAATTTAATACAAGTATTTGAAATCATATAAGTAGATTTTAAAATCTTTGTTATTGCTGGACTTACAATAATTTTTTTTAATAATTAATTTAGAAAATCATGTCAAAGGTTACTTAATAAATTTCAAAGATGGTCACATTTTTGACATATTTGAAGGAAAATAACTTGAATTATACAAGATATATCATATAGACAGAACTTTATCTATTTACATGTTGGAATATTAATTTATTGAAAGGCTATGTTTAGAAAAAAAAGGTGATACTGGCTGAATGGAGCTCCAGTGATTAAGAAAATCTGCAGAAATAGCCCTAGCAATTCCCGGAGGACTTGGGGTATCAAATTTTAAAGGAAATGGATCACACTTGCCTATAAAAGGTTATATTAATGTTAAAATATAGTTATTTAAATTTTTCCAAATTATTTCTTTCATCAAATGATTTTTTTTTTCATGTAAATTAAGAAACTTAACTCCTGATATTACCTCCAAGCAATCAGCTGCTGAAGCCAATCTATGATCTTGAGAGCTCAGAAATAAACCACAGACACCATCAATTATATAGAATGTGAAAGATTGATATCGGTGGTGGGATTATTCAGAATTTATTTTGTTTAGTGCAGCCTTTTGTTTCTCTCTCATTATAGTCAGTTCAGTATTTTCGTTTTTCTCACTTGATTGTTGAGCTTCACTAGTCTTGCCACTTGATATTGTTGCAGCACAATATTTTGATTTAAGAATGATAATTGACATAATTATATCAATGATAATATTGCTGATTTGAAGAAGAGTTGACATTGATATATCACGGGTTTGAAGTGCAGTGGGACCAACTTCTAAGCCATCAGAAATCGGACTCTTCAGATTTGAAAGGTGAGCTAGAAGCTGAAGACCACGTTCAATTGGACAATCTGAGTTAATTTTTTGATGTGATGGAAGCTGGCTGAATTCATGTGCGTTCAGATAAAGTGAAGATGATATAAGAGATACCCATGAAGAACAGCAGTGGTCACTTGGGATCATTAATCTCATGAGCATTCGGATAAGATTGGATTCAGGGTGATCCGTTTTCTTTGTTGAGGAAAGAATTTCAGTATTTAAACCATCAGGATCACATAAATCTTCCATTTTTTTGAAATCAATATTATCGAGTACCCATAGCTGTGAGCTATCAATCTCTAAAAAAATATTTGCTACAAAAGGAAAAAAAAATAAGTAAAAGAACAAAAGTCAAGACTAAAAATTATGGTAACTTACATAACTCAGTAAGTTATGAAAGCCAATCTTCTCCACAAGATTTTTCCCAATGAAAAGTAAACATTGGAATATTTGACATGGGTTCTTGGGAAGAAGTAGAAGAGCGTAATTCGAGGAGAGTAACAATTTCCAACCACGACCTGAGGACCTTTGCCGTGCTGATTCTACCTTTATAAAAATTATGAATTTTACAGAATTCCTCCTTCAAATCAGATTCTTTTAGAACTGAGGGTGAATAAGTTAGAGGTTTTTTCGATATCTTGATTGGAGTTGATTTCATTGGTAGAGAAGCTTTCAAAGAGGTCAAAGTAGGTAATTTAGGAGGTGATGGGTATTGCTTCTTAGAAATGAAGGAATTTGGTGATGAGCTGTTTGAATCATCATCTTTATCAAACATATCAACATGTCTTGAAGAAGATTTTAAACTTTGCTTTTTTTGATGAACAAGCATAGCTTCATATTCTGATAGTTGATCATCGCTATTTTCATTGCTCTTTTCATCATCTTCATCAGGGAGAGGGCGTTTATGGATGGAACAATCTACAGCAGGTGAGTTTCTGGTACAAAATATCAAAAGAAAGATAAAAAGTACAATATGTAAGCAATAAAAGAGATATATTATTGAATTTTAAAGATAAAAGAATAACAATAAAAAAAAAGGAAACAAGAATATACTCATTATCAAAACCTTTGCTTTTTTTTTGAGATTTATTATTTGATACATCAGAAAATTCATTAGCAGAAGCCGGTTTAATACGTCGAACAAAAGAGGAGCCTTGGGATAATCTCTTTTTCTTGGAGCGGATAACAGGTGTTTCAAGATTTTCCTTAGAAGTTGAAGCATGAGTTGAAGCTGATGGTTCATCTGTCTCATCATCATCCCTAATGACAATGACTTCATCAGGAGGAATCATACCCTCCTCATAAGCTACAAATATATATGAAGAAAAAAAAATATTAATAATCTTATCTACTAATTTAAAAGGAGACAAAAAAGGTGATGAACATACATTTTTCAAGGCTTTTCACATATTGGAGTAATTCATTACAAGGGTTAGATAAATATGAAGGAGAAGGATTATTGTTAAGGATCTTGACAAGCTCTTCTGTTTTATCTCTAGCCAATTCAAGTAAATTGCGATACTGAACTCTTGTTATTTCCTGCCTCTCATTGCTAAGTACAGGAGGGTTAGGTGCCATGCCATGTGGCAGACATGGTGCAAGCTCAAAAGCTTCAAAGCGAGTATCAATCAGAGAGTGGGATGAAACACATTTGGGTGCTGGAAAATCAAATTTTTGAAAAAAAAAGATATAGAACATAAGTGAAATATATAAATTAAGAGAGAGGAACATGATATACATACAAAGTGGAGGTGTAGGATTTTGTATACTAGACATATTGATTAATGAATATTAAAAAAAAGTATTCGATATCAAAAAATTATGATGTAATATGATGAATAATTATAAGAAACTCTATTCTAGAAAATTGAAGTTGATATTTTAATAGGATAAAAAATTGAATAAGATTAAAATTAAAGTGAGGATGAAAGAAACAGAAAACATAAAGAGGGGGATTTTATATTATTTGAGCTTTTTTTAACATGTATTATTCATAGTGGGGTAAACTGAGTAACATGCTAAATCACAATCTGTTTATATTGAAGCGAAATTTGATGTAGCTAACAGAAAATACTAGTAATTCTTTGGGGACTTTTAGTGTGAAAAACAAATAATAACAAATTTATATCCCATATTCAAATTGCCACGGGTAAATACAAAATTTTTTAAATTAGAATTTACTCCTAAACAATGGAGATACACTTAATTAGTATATTATATGAAAAAAAAGGATAATCCTTTATGAATATTTGTTAAATTTAATTTCAGATGACAATGCGAGATTCACATATATACTGATATGCCTCATCAAACAAGAAATGAATTATAAATATAAAATTGGTAACATTAGAATTTAAGATAAGAATTTGTTTTTTAAGTGACAGGAGGAGTGTCAGGCTAGGGTGTGGGCACCGTGACCAAACCTTTGATAAACTTGGATACAACTAAGGGAAAAAAAAAATTGAATAGTTTTATTTTGCAATATATCTTAGTCTGCACAAGATATTGCATTGTTGTCCCTAACTATACCAAAATTGTTACTTTTCAAAAGTTATAGGACTACTAAGTTGATAAAATATTATTATGAATCACCCAATGAAATACCTTAAGCAACATTCAAAATTATTAAAATATTAATATTCAATTTGAGATTTGGATTAGCTAATTTTTCACAACTTACCACAGTTTTGATTAATATAATAAAACTTGAAAAAAATTGTTGAGATAACCTAGAAATGGGTGCAAGAAAATGATGAAACATATGACTTGAAACTTAACTCATACACTATTGATAAACTTCATGGATCCTGATTAATTTCTATCGAAATTAATTTTGAGACTAGCATATTGAATTTTAGCTATGACCAAGTACTGTAAGTGCCATGGTTTGTATTCAATATATTGGTGTTGAAATTAATTTTGATAGGAATCAACAAGTATCAGATGGCACCATGCATGAAACACTGACAGAAACCATCAAATTTATGAGGCAATGAACCTCATAATTTCGATCGAAATTAATATAGACCCCTGCATATTGAATACAAGCCATTTCACATGGACTACACAGACATAGATAAAATTCAACATGCATGGCTTAAAATTAATTTTGATCGAAATTAACCAAGGCATTAAAACATCAATTTTTATATGGTGTACTTGATCAAACCAGTTTATCTAACTGCTTAGCTTACCTATACTTATAGGAATTTTATGCATAGTCCATGTCCATATTAATTTCAATCGAAATTAATGTTGACTAATACATAATGAATACATGCTATGCCACTTACACTTGCCAGGCATAGCTACCATTAAATATGCCAGTATCAAAAATTAATTTCGATCGAAATTAATGAGCATGATAATCATGAATTTCTGGAGTCAACTGCTTATTTTTATGCATGGTGCCTTGCCAACATTAATTTCGATCGAAATTACTTTTGATACTGGCATATTGCATGTATATATGCCTGGAAAGTGTAAGTGGCATAGTGTGTATTCATTATGTATTGGTCAACATTAATTTCGATCGAATTTAATGTTGACATTTGCATATTGAACCCAAGCCAGAAAACAACCCAGAAGATTCTTCATAAAACTTCCCATTAATTTCGATCGAAATTAAGGCTGACCATATACATATTGAATGGTAGTTATATCTGGTCTGAGTAAGTGGAGATTACTTATATTCAATATGTATTGGTCAACATTAATTTTGATCAAAATTAATGAGCATTTTGATCATGAACTTTTTCAGTCAGTTAGTTGTTTCAATGCATAATGGCATTCCAACATTAATTTTGATCAAAATTAATGTTGAAATGATATAATGCTTTTTTGCATGACGTGTAAAGGACGGCAAGTATTTTTAAGTATTGAAATTTACTATACATGTTGAGGGTAAATATAAAATTTACATATCCATATTAATTTCTATAAAAATTAATGTTGACCAATACATAATAAATAGTAAATATGCCTGGCTAGTGTAAGTGGCATAGCTTTTTTTCAATCTGCACTTGGCAACATTAATTTCGATCGAAATTAAGGTTCATGATTATCATCAATTTATTCAGTCAGTTGCTTACTGTTATGCATGGTAACATGTCAACATTAATTTTAATAAAAATTGAATTTGACATGCTACCAAGCATTTTTATGTAAGATGAAAAGTAGGGCACTCTATTCTTAAGTAAACACATTACAATGCATATTGAGCATGTAAATATCATTTACACATTAATATTAATTTCAATCAAAATTAATGTTGACCAATAAACATTGAACACAAGCTTTACAACTTACACACACCAGATATAACTACCATTCAATATGTATATGGTGCTCACTAATTTCGATCGAAATTAATGAGCAGTTTTATGAAGAATTTTTTGGGTCATTTGCTGGTTTGGGTTCAATATGAAAATGTCAATATTAAATTCTATTGAAATTAATGTTGACCAATACGTAATGAATACACACTATGCCACTTACACTTTCCAGGAATAGACACCATGCAATATGCCAGTATCAAAAGTAATTTCGATCGAAATTAATGTTGGCAAGGCACCATGCATAAAAATAAGCAGTTGACTCCAGAAATTCATGATTATCATGCTCATTAATTTCAATCGAAATTAATTTTTGATACTGGCATATTTAATGGTAGCTATGCCTGGCAAGTATAAGTGGCATAGCGTGTATTCACTATGTATTGGTCAACATTAAATTCGATTGAAATTAATATGGATACATAAATGTGACATAAAGAGGTATGGACCATCAATTTGTTGAAAATACATTTTTATATCTCATAAATTATTTGTTTTTCTTAAATAAAATGTTACTCTCTCTCAATATCACTTTATAACATTTACCAAGCTGCTTTGAAAAAAAACAGAATACATAAAATTCAATATAAGATAGCTATATTACACAGAAGATCACCGTTATACCTAAGTTATGATGATGTTGATGCTCTATTAATTGATTCCCGAATCTTTACCAGATCAATATCAGCTCCAACCCCAAGTGACTCACGTTCATTCACAGATAATCCTTGCAAAAATGTTGCTGAATAGCAATTCTTGGGGAGGTATTTGGGAACATTGAATATACCATTTTGTGCAACTGTCCTTTCTGATGACCGTGAATATGTTTTTAATGCTGATTTTTTTTGAGCTGGTGTATGGGCTAAGTCCTTTGTCATCTTATCCATTTTTTTAAACAAATCATTGAGTTCAGGATTTCGCCATCCAGGAATAGCTCGGATAGGTGCAGTTGGGGCTGGTGCTGGGCCTTCCTCGATATCAGAGATGCACCTAGTATCATGAAAAAGCACAACAAAACCTGGCACATCACTGCAGAGATCTCTTGCTAACTTGTAGCGTGCACTAGCAATCTGAATTCCAACTAAATCAGCTTCATAATAACAAAAAGCAAAGTAAAATAAAAAACTTACCTTGGTCCGATAACGTTTTACTTGTGCCCTTGCCCTCTTTTCAATCTTTTCTCTTGCTACCCTTTCCTCTTCTTGCCCAAACAACCTTATCATCTCCTTCCCCTTATTAACTACCCATTTCTCAATAACACATTGAGTGAACTGAAGCTTTGACTGATCGATTGTATTCAAGGTGGTGAGCCATCTGGTACAGTGGTCGCATACTATGCTTCCCATGACTTGATTCCAAGTTGATTCTGAAAAATCACGGCAAGTCCAATCAAACGTGAATTTCCGAAAACCTTTTTCTTGCAATTCACGCTCTAAGTTTCTTTTGACAGAAAGTGGGATCGGTGCTCCTCCTTTTAGTCCTCGAGGCTCAGGTGCTGGAAAAAATTCGGGTAGTCGAATTTTGGATCGCAAGAAAGCTATAGAATTGGTTATCAGAAATTGTCGATCAGCTGCAGAATTGGCACAGTTAGAAGATTGGACTTGGGTTAGGACAGTTTGAATGGTTTTTAGTTTGAATTGGCTCCAATCTTTCCAATTTTCAATCTCCAAAGGTGTTGGGCTCGCAGGATATTTTGATATTTGTGTTGGTCCCCCAAGACAATACTTCAGAAAGTGGTAAATATTTCTATTTAGACTGTCCGAGCTCCTGGGAACATCATTCCTTCTAACTAAGCCTCTTACAGCCCTTAACCCCCGTTCTCGCTCATGAGACTCTGCTGAATTGAGTCTGTGGTAATCACTGATACCCATAATGATTGAGGGATTCACTAACAATTCAAATAAGTTAATTAAATTGGTTATTTTTCAATAAAAGAATACACTACAAATTTGACTTACCTGCTCCACTTGTGCTTGCTCCTTGGTTAGGCTGAGCAGATGATGATTGGTCTCCGAAAAATTCCCTCAATACTTCACTAGCCCAATCTCTTCCTAGCTGATCAGCTTGCTGATCAGCACTTTCAGAAGAAGAAGGATGATTGGGATTAAAATTTCTCGGTTCTGAATGAGACTCTTGGCCTGGATTGGGATTAGGTGGTACAGATTGAGATGCATCTGGAGGTGGATCAGCAGAGGGTGGTGGAGGAGTATTTCCAGTATTAGTATGTTGAGGCGGAAAACAATCAGAATCAGTTGGGTCAACAGACATCCCTTCAAAATTAACATCCATAATGAACTGTAATAAAATAAAATAAAATAAAAATAATCAGTTGTTAAAATTTATACCTATCAAAGCTAAAGTAAAAAAAGATACTATGTATATAGTCTTGTAAACGTGTATGTTCTCTTGTCGAAAAATAAAGTGAATAATATATAGCTATCAGCTAAAGTTGGAAGGTCAAACTATTTATAGTAGATGAATGAGCAAGAAGATCATTCATTAAGTAAAAATTTTATCATATTTCTCATTATCATGATTTTATTTCTTTCATTCTTACATTTAAGATAAAAATGACTCATTGAAAGAATGGGTTCTCTCGCAATAAAAGCAACCAAAGTAATTGTTCACTGGTTTATGATAAGGTAAGTTGGATGCATTGCATTTTTTAATCGAGCATTGAATTATTTCTTTCACCATTTACAAATATCACCAATCCTACAAATTTCCCCGATCCCAAATTAACACAAAGATGTTAGTCAACAGAAAATAAATTTGATTAATTTTTTCACTCACTACTGTCTGCAGTCCAATGGCAGTGACAACCTCGTCTTTGATTCCAAACATTCCTTTTTTGTGCTCGACAGTAGCTGCATGTCCAATTATTGCATCTTTCTTAATCACAATTTGAGTTGCTTTGGCTACTCTTACTAACCGACAATGCACTTGTGGGAAAAGCTCATAGGGATCCTTTGATGTTTCTTCTGGACGGAGCTCTTTGAAAGGACTTACTATTAAATATATTTGATCAATCTCTTCCTTTGATCTGAAAAGATCATCAATTTGCCCAAACTGGCTATCTTTTCCATAGTAGAATTCAATTGTTGAATTAGCAATGTGTCGATGGTAACTAGTAAACCTCTTTCCATGTATCAATATGCTTGCTACATTTTCAACTACCCAATCCCCACTTTTCTCCGATGGTGTCAAAGCCCGTCTTGAAGTTTCTTTTCCCATTCGTGCCCTTACCCATTTAGTAAATAATGCCATACTTAGATGGATCCATTTGTTTTGTTTATCGAGATCAATATGGATTTTTTTAGTCTCACATTGATCATTATCTTCAGCTTCACCAAGATCTAATACCCTAGACTTCTGATACCAATGTTTGAGCATTGTTAGCGGTATCTCTCCTGTGGTAAATATTAATAAATTAGCACAGCTGAGTTTTTAAATCATTGCTTACAAACATTTCATACGTGGATGGTGATTGTTTGGAATTTCAGATAATATATGATTCACCCGCTTTCCAGACCAAGTAACTGTACCTGATGGTGGACCAAGACGCTTTATCATTTCAGGATAATGTTGAGTGATATGCAGATTTGGCTTTGCATTAACATTCTTCCAACCCTCTTCAAGGCACTCACGATACTCTAACAGAAATTGATCTAGATCTTTAAGCTCATTAGTCTGTATATTTTTTAATGTCAAAAAATTGGTGATTGAGCATAATGTTACAAGTGACTTGAGAAGATAATATTCTCTTGGTTTATCAGCTGAGGAAGCTGAAGATTCAGATTCTTTAAATTTTTCAAACCAAAGGGGTATAAGTGACAAAGGGAAGTAGAGAGTATACAGCATGTGCCATTCTGCTGCCTTGAGGGATCCTGCCTTTTTAGATCCTACTGATTTTGGAACTCGTGTTAGCCAGGAAGGTCTTCTTACTTGATCAATCATCTTCCATACAACCTGTAGCTCTGCTGCTGTGATTTGTGGATTACTACTACCTTCATTTTCTTTCTCCTTACCTTTCCTTTTATTTTCTTCATCTCTAGCTGTCTCATTTGATGAGTGAGATCCTTCACTCTGTGATATGCTAATGCTTCTTTGCCTTAAGTTATACAATGAATTCCTACTGTCACCGCTGTGAGACTGTATTGAGGCCACATCGCTATATGGAGGAATAAATTTGGAGCTGGATGACCTACTCTGGCTTCTTGATCGATTTGTTCCCAATCCTTCATTATCTAGTCCATGATGACTTGATGACTGTCTTGAACTCGTACGTCTTTGCCGCTTGTGCTGTCTCGTGTGTCCTGTATCATCATCATCATTATTCGTGGTGCTTAAGCTACTTCTACGTTTTTTCGAATGTTTGTGCAGTGAAGTATCAGAAAAGAAATCATCATCTTCTTCTCTTACATGCCAATTTTTATCCTTTTCCAGCTTTCTTTCTAGATCTTTTGCTGCATTTTGGATTTGAAAATAGCTTAGACTGTGATCTTTTAGGTTGCCAAGCATATGTGAATGCATAACATCAATTGAGCAATATTCAGTTGGACGCCAATATTCAAGGTTATTCAGCTCACTCCATCGTACCCCATGATTTTGAACAATTGATACACGCTCCCAATGTGACTTAGAATTTTTCCACTTTGTTGCCCAGCACATATGATCCTCATGATTCCGTAATGAAAAATTTCCCACATTCTTTTCACTAATTTCATCTTTAGAGATATTACAGAAAGAGCAGAACATTTTTGCAGAGTGACTCGAAAAGCCAGCCAATTTTCGTATTGCAGGAATGTCACCTATCAAAGAGAACAATGCAACTCTTAATTTCTGGCCTCGTGGATAAAGATGTGTCTTTTCAATCAATATACCATCCCATAGAGTTTGTAGATCATTAACCAGTGGTTTTAGAAGGTGATTAAGCTGTTCACTTGTGGGTTCTGTTGGTCCGGGTATAATAGAATACAAAAAAAGATTTTCCATTTTGTATCTATCTTCTTGAGGTAGGTTCATACACACCATCATAATATTGCCTACAGACTTCTGATGACCTCCAATCCTATTGCCACCAGGCCTAAACCAGTCAACATATAAAGTAAACATTAAGTTGCCTGAAGTTATCGTATATTCATCATCATTGCTATCCAGAGCTGGAGTGGTTATGGGAAAGTTTTTCCAAATTGAACCATCACAAACATCCTTCATCAAATCACACTCTACACGTTCTGCCACAGGGGTTTTCTTCTCAATCAGAAGCTCAAATTTGAACAGTTTGATCTTTTCCTTAAGCCAGTCGATAAAAGAATGGTGATGAAATGTTTTAAGAGATAAGTATTTTACATGTTCTTGATGTTCCTCCATCAAATACAGCCTTTCATCACATTTAACTGCAATTTGTCCTGCTCCAAACATTTTTAAATAGTGCTTTGATTATGAAAGAAACTGTTGATTGCAACATAGTATAGGTGGTTGAGATTCAGAGTTATACTCATAAAGAGCAAAGCATTTAGGACAGCATGTTTTAGTGAAAAATGATTGATTGAGCTTTAATCGACTAAAAACTGTATCTATCAAGCGTGGGACCAGGCGGACAATGCTATCAGAATCTAGTATTCCACTATCACCTAGAAGTTTGAGCTTCTTAATTTCTTCATCCAAAAATTGAGTACAACCTTCTTTGCTCAAATGATGAATCAGAGAAAGCTTTGCTGCCTGCCACATAATTATTTGGCTATACCGTTCCCCAAGATTTGAGTTTCTAGAGACTGTTTAAGATACTTCTGCCCCCAATAGCAACTGCCCCTATGTAATAAATCATTGAAACATCATAAAGACTTTAATTCTCACATTGAACTATAGATATACAGCTTACTGTTTCTGTGGAGCGGGAACTTCCAATGTTAAGTGGATTGTTGGAAGAAATAACCATCTGGGCCTTCCTATTTCTTTCCTCTTGATGTTTTGCATAAGAATTAGAGCTTTTGAAAGCCATACCAACTTCAAAGGACCCAGAAGAAGTTTGATACTTTCTATTGACACATCCAAGATCTTGACATTGACATACATGAAAAAATGGAGGCATTGTAATTGTGATAATTGTAGGAATAAGTTAGCTATTCGAAGTTACCGATTGAAGGTATTCCTTTTTTTGAAAGGCACTAGCTAATATAAGCTACATTTTTTTATCAAAAGAATATGATGGAATATGTGTTGAAATTATTTAAGTTTAAATGTTTAATTTTTAATCGGATAAATTATATATTAATTTAAAGTTATGCAGTCTACTTTATTTGTATTCTGTATACTCTCTGCATTTGTACAACAATGCATGCATGTTTATCAGAATATTTTCTATCATAGAAAAAATTCTGTTGTACGCACAAGCATCTTAATTATTTTTCTATCAAATGCCTTCTGAGTTATATCTAACTACCCTATAATTATTTGATTTTGATAAAAATTCTTAGTTATGGACTATAAGAAAAGTAATCCATATTTTTAACATAATTATTTAAAAAATTACCCCAAAAATCAAAGTTAAACCCAAAAATAAGTTTAATATTTTGTAAAAAACAATCACAAACATATTTCTTTCAATTTGAAAATTGGTCTGTACTAGGTAGAATTTTCTATAAAGAAAAAATCAAAAATACTCAAATAATAGATGCTACAAAAGTGTAAACCTTAAAGAATTACATAAAAGCTGAAACCTTGTATAACTTTTCATACATAAATGTGATGAAGTGACACTCTAGTCTATTTATTCAGGTTGAAAAAAATTACTCAAAAGAATATGTATTACTATCATATTGGACCAAAAATAATTTTTTGGTAATCAAAAAATGAACATACACCACGCAATATTTGGGGGGGACTTGCTAGCAAGTCCTCAACTTGAATTCAGATGGAATTCAGACTGAACTCAGACTGAACTCAGACTGAACTTTACTTTGAACTCATCTTGGGCTCTTAACCAAACATGGATGAGTCTGTGCTTGAGTAATAGTGAAAGTTTAATAAATAATTTATAGAAATAATAACAAGGGAAGATTAATAATCTGATCCATTCACAGAATTTTTTTCACAAAACTCATTTTCATTTTCATTTTGAATTTCACCTGATCACTTAAAAGACTGAAAATTATACTATTTATTTCAAAAACATCACTTTTAACCTCTCTAATTATTTTATTATATTTTTTTTGAAAAATATAAAATAATATCAGTGGTTCTCTTTAATGATAACTCCTTTTAACCAAGAATTTGAAGCTTTTATTTTTTAATTTAAACCATATTACCTGATATTTTTTTTTTGTATTTTTATTATTTCTTATTATGCAATATAATTATTTTAAACTCAATGGAATTATTTAATAAAAATATTGAACCATAAAAATTCTCAAGTTTCTATTCTAGAATACTGTGAAAAGACTCATAATTAAGAAAAATAAAAGATAGAAATATGTTTTCATAATTTCTGTTTCAATGAAGTTCTCTAATATCTTCTTTACACTTAGCACTAATAATTGATAAATTGTTTAATTATATGTCTAGAAAGAAGTATAATTCTTATACAAGTGAATTTTAATCCAGTTTTTTCCATTTTTGTATGCAAGAAGATGATTAAAATTAAAAGGAAATATCTTTTTGCTCTTTTTTTTCTATCGAATATTCAACTACTAAGAATTTTCACAATATTAATTTATTCAATGTAATACACATATGATTTTCTGGAACTCTTCATGATGTATTTCATCAAAATTCAATGTAAATATGGTTATTTGGTAGAGTAATCTCATGAGTTGAAATAATTAATCACTACTTAGTGAATTTTTCATATGAAAGACTGAAATTCAAGCTAGATGTAAAAATTTAAAGATAATTAAAACAAAGTAGTATAAATTTATTTAAACTTTAATTTTAGTACTTGATTTTGCTTCAATGCTGTATTGTGGGATAATTTCAGTGTCAACCTGGGAATAAGCACCATATAATTTGAAAAGTGATCTCATGTTAAAAAATGTGCTTCAGGTAGATATTTTGATTGTATTATTGTTCAAGAACTGAATTAAATAGGTAAAAGTGGTAATTTTTCATAATTCTATCAGTTTCAAATTAAAAAACTATTATATGATATTCATTTTGTAAAAAAGACACAATAGGTAATTTAGATTATACCCATGTAGAAAAGCAGCTGTAAAGGCAATCATCTTTTTATTAAAAATAATATTATTCCATGTTTTAAATGAAAAGAAAAAATATTTCAATTCTATGGTTTTGAAAAATAAATTAAATGAAACATTTCAGGTACGCTTTTTTAGTCATTAGAATCAAAGTTTTGATAGGAGTAATTCACAACTGAACACTTACACACAATTGTAAAATTATATATATGGGTTCAAGATTTATCAATGATTTATTGGAATTATGATATTTATGCTGATTGGTAGATCTTATATGATGTTTCTATTCAGTTTCTAAGTGTATGAAAAACAATCCCTTTGATATTTTATTTAAACAGAAGAATTTAAAAATTTTCTTGAAATTGGCCTTATCACAAAGCAATACTGGAATGGTTATATTGTTATAAAAATTAATTTAAATAGCAATATTTCAAATCTTCATAAAAGATTTTAAACTAAACATAAATATTAAAATTTGACTTTTTATAAAAATATATATTGATTTAAAAGATATTTACTTATTTTTTTTTTTACAAAATGACCAATTTTATCCTGTGAGGCTTCCATTCAACTTAAATGTGTAAGTCTAAAAAATTAATATGATGCTCTGAATACTCTATATAATGTGTACCTAAGGCAAAAATAATGTTTTTTTGAAGTACTTTAAATCTAAGCAGAAGAGCTGATATCTTTTTTATGTAATATAGTTGTATAAAATTGATTTTTAGGTAGTTTCGTAATACGTAATATGGAAAGAAATCATATCATAATAATATATAATCAACTTAAAACTTTTTTTAATATAATATTATCTAAAAATAATTCTTAATATGTACTTATTTTTAGAACTTCAAAGTGTTTAATAAAAATATTTTGATATAAAAATATAATTATTTTTATATTTAAAAGTAATTAATAAAACTTCTAAAAAAGTATAAATTTTTTCATGGCTTAAATTATTATGAACCACACTTGGAAACAAGATTGCATTGAGAGTTCAATCTAAGTTCCACCAAAAACATGATAAATAATTTTTTTGAAAATGTATATAGTCATTGAAATGAAAAAAAATTAGTAAAAGAAAGGACTCAGATATTTTATTCTGTTACTGAATAGATTATCATAAATATATTGAGGTAGATAACTTATTGAAGTTTTTTAAATTTGCAGTTATTACAGTCAATTATCCAGTTATATATAGCAATCACAAAACAAGAAATAAGCCTAAATGGTTATATATGTGGATAAATCTTTTCCTCAACCTTTACCCTAATTATTTAATTTAATTCAAAGCTATTTTTAATCTAACCAACATATTTTACTATTACATTTAAAAATAAATACAATAAACTCAAAAAATACATAAGTTCAATAGTTTAAAATTTCTTTAAATGTTTTATTCTAGTTTTTAACTTTTTGCTACAATTTTCCTATTATATTATTTATTTATATCATGTATAGTTATCAAAAGAATTCTGTGAATTATTGTGTAAAAAAGCAAAATAGTATTTCATTATCAATTATTTTACTATATTACTTTCTTAGTCTTAAAGTGCATTGTAAATCAAAAATATAAAATAAAGACGTATAAACTATAGGTTTAAGTTAAAAAATATCAATAAAAAATAATTATCAATCATTTTCCATATCGGCAGAATAGAGCTGTAGATTGAGGGGGTGGACTCTGATGTTCGCCCGAAGAACAAAGTTCACACTCCATTTTTCACTACCTCAATGGACAACCTCTCAATCTCTCCACACAAATTTTTCTTCTTTTTCTTTTCTGTTAATTCTATTACCACTCACCACCCTTTTATTGCCCTCCTGATACATTTGCTACACCCTTTAAGCTTCAAAATCTATGTTTAAGCCCTCCTCACTACTCCCCTCCACTCTATTTTCACTTTTAACACAACTACACCCCTTTTGCAACCTCTCGCTCACCTCCCATTCCCCTCACTCACCCCACTCACCTCCATTAGCCCTCACCAGCCTTTCTCTCACATTCTAAAACTATTACTCACCTCCCCAGTTTATTGTCCACATCCCCCAGCTCTCGCTTACCTCCCCTAGCCCTTTCTCACCTTCCCAATCTTTCCAGCCCTTCACTCACCTCTTCCAGCCTCCCCCAGTCCCTTACTTTGGCTGGAGATGTGAGCGAGGTGCTGTAAAGACTAAGGAAGGCTGGGAGAAGTGAGTGAGAGGCTTTTATTACCTCCCACAGACTTTCAAAGCCCCTCGCTCACCTCCCCCAGCTTCCCAAGTCCCTTAATTTGGCTGGAGATGTGAACGAGGTGCTGTAAAGACTAAGTAGGGCTGTGAGTAGTAGGTGAGAGGCTTTTATCAACTCTCCTAGCCCTTTAAGGACCCTTGCTCACCTTTTCCAGCCTTCCCGAAGTGGGTTAGGGGATTTTATAACCTCTCCCAGCCCTGTAAAGCCCCTCTCTCACCTTCCCCAGCCTTCCCCAGTTCCTTTATTTTTCTGGGGGAGGTGAGCGATGAGATTGAAGAGGTGAAAAAAGTGTTGGGGAGGCATGCAAGGGCTTGGGAAGTAGCCAACTTTTTATAAACTTGAGAATAATTAATATGTATAAATTAGAAATAACAAGGAATAAAATTTTGAGGAATTATAACCCATTCCAAGTGGTAAATAATGTAACTAAATACATATTTCACAATTTGAGTTGCTTGTGTTTACTAAAAAAATGTGGCCAATCGTTGAAAAAGGAAGATTTTTGTAGGGAAGAAACATGAAAAATGAAAAAAATACAAAGTAAAATAAAACTAAATAATGACAGTGGGCTGGGAAAGGTGAGTGAGGGTCTGGGGGAGGTGTGAGAAATGAAGAGAAGAGAAGGGAGAGGGGGGGAAGGAGAGGAGAGTTGTTTTCTCACTGTGAAGGAAAGGAATAGGGAAAATGGGTAAGTAGATGGCAAGTTTAGAAATGAGATAAGGGGGTAGGATAGGAAGTCAGATTGAAGATAAGGGAGAATTAGGGGAGGGAGGCATCAGATGGAAGTCCCACTTGTAATTCTACCAGGAATCAATTCAGGAAGCAAAAAAAAGCACTAGACATCTAGTGCACACTTTTTTCCTGCTGTGAATATTTTTTGAACTATTAATCAACTGTGGTTCAATGAAGGTTCAAATCAGTTTCAAGGTGTTTTCAAAGTAAATTCAATATTTCTTCATGATTGTTTCATCACCACCTCAATGTGTGCTGAAAAAGATATGAATTAGGGTTCAAGGTTGCGGACTTGCTAGCAAGTCCGCCCCCCATATTGCGTGGTGATAGCCTCACATTTAACAAATTATTTTTGTGGAAGAATTTTTTGAAAAGAAAAAAAAATCCGTTTCTTATATGAGTCTGCTTTTATCACATAATCATTCTCTTTATTTTATACCATTCCTTTTGAGTTCAAGTTGCATATAAAAATATAATTTATGCATATTATAATTCCATAAAGTCGAAATATTTCTTATTCTTAATTTTTGTGATATTTCTCCTTAAATCAACTTTGATCATAAAGTTTTGGAGCTCAACAATTTATCCTTCCTCTTTGTTTAATTTAATTGAACACTTTCTTAATCTAATTATTTATGAACCCTAGTAGCTCTTACTTTCCTCATGGAAACCTGCCCACAAACACAAGAACACTTAATAGAATTTTTAATGAGACTTTGCCTCCATTCAATTCTCACTTTTGTAGATCTATACACAATTTTTGTCGTTCACTTTTGGATATGTCACCAGAATCAAATGGATTGAAACAAAACCCTACTGAAGAGCAATTAGACAGATTTTCATCATTCGACATGAATTCTTGCAACATTGCCTTTGAACTACCTCATCCAGAATCAAATTCAGCGGTTTCAGAAAAGTTTCCACCAATTTTCCTTGAATCTTTTATTGAGCACCTTCGCATGTGTGGTTTCCCAGGATCAACTTTCGCTTGGAACCTAGATTGGTTTGACAAATGGAACCAGGTCTTGGCAAATATTCTCATTAAACACTGGGACAATGCCTTAAAAACCAATAATTTGATTGCATATCCAATTGACTCAACTCAAATTAGCTTCTCAAATCAAATAGGAGTTCTTCACCGTTGGTTTTTAGGTCATGCTGATAGATTAAGACTTGGGAAGGATTCTCATAGCTCTCAAGAAATAATCAAGGTGAGAAAGCATAAATATAGAATAAAAAAAAAGTATGAAAATCCCTTTTTTTTCAACCGTTTTTATTTATGACCTTTATTTCAAATAACAAAGATTCTTAGAATTCAGTTAACCGAACTAAACTTCTTAAACAACTTCCACATTGTGAAACTTATCACAACCTTTTCACAAACATCAAATGTTGTTCAGACACCGAAATTGATAATGATGGATCATTAAGACGTATCTTAATGCAATGGAGGTCTGAAGATTTTTCTAAAGTTGCACAATATCTTGACCAACAACACTTTGATATTCGAGATAATTCAACCTACTCTGGCAGTGTGCTAAAGGACTTGGCCTTGTACAAAAGAATCAGTTTGGTTTCAACATTATCCCCTAACCTTAATCCTTCTCATGTCCCCCGGGGTTTGCTGAATGACTGTTATTCTCCCTTATATCTTGCATCTCTAAATCCTCAACAACTCAGACTTTTAAATCCTCAAAATCCCATAAATTTACCTGCTCTCCTTGAAATTCTTTCTTCCTCTAATGTGAGTGATTGACAAACTCCCTTAATAATAGGTTTGCACACTCATACTCCTCATTTCCACTGTTTGGGACACTTAGCCTTGAAAACAAAAACATAATTTTAATGATTACTATTATCATTAAAATTTATAGAGATGAAATTTGGCTTACATTGTTAGCTCCATTTTTTTCCTTTGAATCTTATACATGCTGAATTCTATACTTCCTTGTACAAAATAATTCAAAACATTTACTTCATTTTGCTGCCCCATTCTATACAGCCGATCAACAGCCTGTTGCTCAACTGCTGGATTCCAATTTGGCTCCTATTTCAACATTGAACATATAAAAAATTTAATATTTTTGTTCTTAATATGAAATAAAAGACATTGAGCTCACCATTATATATACATTTTGAGCACACCTGAGATCTATACCCACTCCTGCAGCCTGAATTGTTCCAACCAAAACTTGGCAATTTTTATTAAAATGGAATTCATGCATATTTTTGTCTCGCTTTGTCCGGCTGAGTTCACCTGTAAGCTGGGTATACCTAATATTGTGGTCATCTAAAGCCATTTTTATTCTATTTTGAAATATTAGAAAATTGTTTTTAATAAGCCAACACAATTTTGTAAAACAATTCATTATAGAATCACTTACATCTGCAAAAAGTCTGCAAAGTTGGAGAATATAACAGCTTTTTGAAAATTTATATCCCTTTCACCAGACAAAAAGTTTTTTAAGTGGCCTATAAGATGACAAATCTTTGCGGAATGCTGCCAGGTGAAATCAAAAGTTGGAGTTTCATCCAGATTTTTGTAGATTGGATGGTTGCAGAATTTTCTTAAAATCATCAGCTCTCTTAGAAACTCAGATGAGTCCCAAGGGAAGTCAGTGCTTCTGGAGGGCCCATATCGCTCAGTGAATCCTTCTTGAAGCACATCAAGTTTAGACCTCCATGGATCTGCTAATTGAACCGATATCCCCCTTTGAATCTTTTTTGGAAGAGACAAAATTGCATCCTTTGTTCTACGTAGGCTTATGACTTTCATTAAGTGATTGATTGATTTAATAGAATTAGCCTTTCCTTTTTGCAAACCTGGAAAAAGGAAATTCTTCCATAACCAGTCTTCTTGCCACTTTTCGATTCTAAGAAAAAATATGAGACTTTGAAGGTCAGTGGGCCTGTTCTGAAGTGGAGTTCCAGTCAAGCATAGTCGGTGTTGGGATTCCAAGTCAAATATTGTTTGAGCCCTCTGCGAGTAAGGATTTTTAATGTAACTAAAAGAATATTTATAAAAATTGATTATAAAAATTAAGTTTTAAGTTTTAGATATAGAAATGGGCACTAACTGAGCTTCATCTAAAACAACTCTATACCAAAAGAGCATTTGAGTCACCGGTATCTTTTTTTGGCTTTGATTTTTTGACATCGTTGGGCTAGCTATTTCATAGGTCGTTAAAACAATAGCAGTGTCCTGTAGCTCATTGACATTAGTATTTTGACAATCCTTCCCATAAAGAACCTTGAAAGGAAGTGCATTATCTTCAAAGTGCACACTTATTTCATTGATCCAATTCGATAGTGTTGCCAGGGGGCATATAATCAGTGTGGCTGAACTCCGATTAATACCTTCTTGATTTTCTGATACCTGGAATTGTCTTGCTTCACCTTGAGTTGCACTTATAAGAGAAAGAGTTGAAAGTGTCTTTCCCAAACCCATATCATCAGCAAGTATTGACCCGTTTCCTTCAGGCGGCAATTGATTGTTAGGAAACTGATCTTTATAGTCATCGAATCCAGTTCTAAGCCAATGGTTGTCCTGGTGCCTCCACATGATATCCAACTTTTCCTTTAACATTTGTTCATTGTCAATCATAAAATTTATTGCTTGAAGTTGATGTGTTTTGAGAACTGTTTTGATTCCTCGGATAAGTTGATCAGCTTTCCAATCTTGAGTACTCTGAGATATTTGGAAAGAGCCTTCAAAAATTACATGCGGGATATTAAAAAAGATAGTGGAGTCGTAGTTCAGGATTGGACATAAATCAATTTGTGCAGAAGAAAATGCTTCTTTAGCAAGACTGATTAGTGTACTTGAAGAAAAGAGGCATCCCCAAAGTTGATACTGATTACCAAAAACTGGAACCAAGTAAGCATGAAAATAGAAAGGCTTCATAGGATTCAAGGCACTTCTTTGGTTTAAATGGTGAGATCCAGAGCCAATGTCACCCAATAGTGGTCCAATGTGCTGACTCTGCACTTGAGAAAGATTACCAACAAGGGTTGGTTTTCTTTCTTCAAATAGTCCAAAAATATGAACATTCGAATGGCCTCGCTGTAAAATTGTGGGGGTCGGTGAGTTTTGAAATCTTGAAATTACATTCATATAAATTTGATCGATTGTTATTGAGAACTGTCCAACACATCTGAGACTTGACATATTAAGTAAGAATAGTATCTGAAGATAGTGGTTGTTAAAAGATGAATTGAAGCAAAAAATGAAGAATCAGTTTCGAATAAAACGACAAAATAACTTTTTAGCATATGCTATGCTAAGCTCATAATTCTTTCACATGTATTATTATTATCTTTTTAATAAATATTGGAAGTAAATCAATGATAACTGGAATGAATAATATGTCTTAAAAATAAATCTTGAGCCTATAGAGTAAATTTTGGTTTGTGGAGGAAGAAAAATTTTCTCAATAAAAATGTGCATTATTGTTACATTATAATCACAAAATAGAATAATTTCACTCTTATTACACTTATTTATGTTTCTGTCTAATAGTAAAATGCTTTAGATGTCAGTTCAAAATCCAAATTGAAACTACTACCTAGAACGATATCTTGATACTAACATACTTTTTGTAAGTCTTTGGAAAGACACTTATGGTGATCTCAATAATATTAAAATTGATTTGAATTGTATGTTTTATCAAATATCTATGTAGTCTAGTGTAATAATTGAGATACTACAGTTTAACCTTCTGTTACCAACTTGGCAAGAAAATATATGTAGATATTCTTAGAACGAATATCAAATTTTGCTTTCCACAAGATGGGAAAGTGAATATTATGATATGTTAAGTGATATGTTCAAGCTTTGCTCAATCTGTGCTCAGCTCAAAATCAAAGTAATCACCAAGCTCCAAGAAACCTGTGATTGAGTTTGGTTGAACCTAGGTCTAACTGATTACCAAATCTTTGTCCAATTAATTTAAATCTGGTTTCACAATGAACTCCCAACAGCCTTCCAACAGCTTTCCAACCACTTCCCAACATTTTTAAATGAGGGGTATTGCTAGCAATACCCCCCCAAATTTTCTGTGGTGACAGAATGGAAAGTTGAGTCAGGGATTTCACTTTATAAGAAACTAAAACATTAATTCTAAGTGAGAAAATAAAAAAACTTACTTGTTGCAAAGAAGGGTGCTAGAGGTGATTGTGAGGTAGTGATAAGTTGGGTGTGGTGTCTGGTGAGGGAGTGTATGCAAACAAAATAGCCAGGACTTCTTGCAGGGTACTGTACAATCATCCATCAAGTTAGTCCAATTATGCAATTTTTTGCATTAATTTTCCATTTTTGCTCCAATAATCACTTGCACTAATGCTCATCAAAAATTATCTTTATAAATACCAATTGCAAAACTGACAATAATGAAGTATAATTGAGCACCATATGATTTTAACACCACAAGAAATAAGGTTCTTATGTATTTAATTCTCAAATTTTTCTACATTATTTCATCTTTTATCTATTTTTGAAAATTCAACATCTACCCTTCAATGTGAAATGTTTTACTTTTCTTCCATCCACCCCAAATATTATTTTGCTACACTTTTATCTGCCCCACATATTATTTCTTCTTCTTCTTCTTCCCTGCACCATTTATTCATCCTGCAACCTATTTTCCACTTTTATCTTTTGAAATTAGTCCAGAAAACTCTATTGAGTTATCTCCCATCACACAACAATCACCATCACCCAGTTACCCAGTGAAATCCTGAAGGCCTATATCAGCTAACTGGCCACCCCTTGAAGACAAGCAGATTTCTAAATCTTGGCTTTATTTCAGCAAAAAGCCTATTTTTGGTATGAATCAGACTGGTGACATGTTCTACAAGTCATTGATGGAAGACTTCAATCATTTTACTGTAGGAATCAAAAGGGATGTAGATCAAATATGCAATCAGTATGTTTATTCAGGCCTCTATTTTATTTTATTTTATGATACTTATTTTTACTTAAATTTGGAGTATAATCAACACTGAAACTCAAAAATTCTCAGCAATTTATAATTCCCTTGAAAAAAATCCATCCAGTGGTTCCAATCCAATGATGTGGCTTCAATCTGCAAACGAGGAATATTGACACCAATCAAAGGTTGCTTCTTTTGAAATGGAGAATTCCTGGGAGGTTTTACGTCTTGCAACAAAGTGGAATCCCAATCTTACTAGTCACCAAGCAGATTGTCACACTCCAAATCCTGAGATTAAAGATGGCAACTTTGAAAATTCTTTTTCTTCTCTTCCTTCCACCTCATCTTTTTCTCATGTTACAAGATCAATTGGTACAAAACAAGCAAAAAAATCAAATACAGCTGGTCATAATTTGAAAGAGGAAAATTTAAAGATGGTTCAGGAAAGTAATAGGATTGCTAAATATTCTTCAGAAAGATACAATATGACAAAAGACATTAAAATTTTATTATGGTCTGAGGAAGATTGCCTGGGTGAGCTGGCTAAGTTTGGATTGAGGCTTGTGAAAAAGAAGATTCTTAAGCACTTTTGAAATGAGGATAAGGATGAGGAATAGGATAAAATGAGGCCAGATTTGGATAGGATTTTAGCTTTAGCTTTGGTGGTTCATTACATGTTACACAAATTTTCAATATATAGTCATGAACATTTATAATCTATGATAGAAAATATAATTTTTTGGGAATAAAAAATTGATTTATCCAATGTGGAGCATTTTTAATCAAAAAAATTATTGAATATGCAATCTAATATCCTTAAAAGATAATGTGAGAATTATATCCCCATTAAAATTACTTGGTTTGATGCAAAATAATGACAAAATTTGCTACTTCCCATTAGAAAATGAGATGATAGTAGCACAACTCACATTAATTCAAAATAACTTGCATAATTCTCCAGATAAGTCTGATGATTGTGCATGCATAAAATAATTCAATATTAATAGGTAATTAATTTGGCAACCTGAAAATTAGAGCTCCTCATATTAATTTTATTAAATCATTTAAAATGAAAAATATAATTTATTATGTAAATTTAAATAGCCTACTACAATTAAAAGTCCTCAACCATCTCTCCTTCTTCTAGTTCTTTAATTGGGTTCTTCTCTTAAAAATTAGCTTAAGATATAACAGCCTTTTGGAAATATTATAAATTGTCCTTATTTGAAGGATACTTTGCCAAAAGATCACTTAAATTATCAACAAGATAAGTACATTTTTCTAAAACATTCATCTCTACATATCTTGATATATCTGTTACAATTGTTTTGAGCTTTCTGAGTACTCCACATGACCTTTTAGTGACCTAAAAAGATGATACCAACCTGGTGAAAGTTCCATGTTCCATGAAAAGGGTTGTCTGATGAATCAAAGAATTAGAAGGCCATATCCCTACCCATACACCATCAAAATTCTCCAAATCCAACCTCTAAAAGAAGATTTGGCTCTAGAAGAAGGAAAATAAGGAGGAAAGTGAAAACAAATCTTTATATATATATTCTATTATTATAAATTCTATAGCAGTGACATTGCTTATTTTTTTTAAAAAAAAATATTATTATTTAGCTGCTCCTAGCTGCAGGAGCCTTTCTGGGAGACCAGTGGGTGATGATTCTTTTTTCTAGAAGAGACATTTCTCATTTTTATTTCTTATTTTATTTTTATTCATTTTTTATTTATTTTTATTCTCCCATATAGGCTACTATGACTGGGAGGCTTGGGGGTGATGTCACTTCTGTCTAGCAGAAAAATTTCTTGTTTTTATTTTTTATTTTTTATTTATTTTAATTTTAATTTTATTCTCCCAGCCATAGAAGCCTGGCTGGGAGACCCACTGGTGATGTTGCTGCTGTCTAAAAGAGAAATTTCTTGATTTTATAATATATTATAATATATTTTAATTTTTTTTATTCTACCAGTCAGAGAAGCCTGTCTGGAAGACCCACAGGTGATGTTGCTGCTTTCTAGCAGTGACATTGCTTGCTTTTATTTTTTATTTTTTTATTTTTATTCTCCCAGTTAGAGCAGCCTGGCTGGGAGACCCGCATGTGATGTGGATGCTGTCTAGCAGTAACATCACTTGCTTTTATATTTTCTTTTCTTTTCTTTTAATTTTTTTAATTTTTGTTCTCCCATCCAGAGAAGCCTGGCTGGGAGACCCACAGGTGATGTTGCTGATGTCTAGCAGCAACATTGCTTGATTTTTAATTTATTTATTTAATTTTAATTTTTTTGTTGCAAGGTAGCTCTTTTTATTTCCAGGTATTTTGTATTTTTTTTGTTTCTTGTGAGCTTTTTAGAGCTTTCTTTTAATATGCTTTTTTACAATTTTAGTTCCTTCACCACTCATCTAAAATACTTGTATCACCATTTTTCCCAATGGAACTTGTACTTGCAGTAGTAAAGAAAATTGAACTTATACATGCAGCAGCTTCTTGGTTAGAGAAATGGCTGGTATGTGGCAGCAACATTAGACAAAAAAAAAATTCATGCAACCATGTGATTAATTTTTTGTTTTTTACACCGTTTGCACTGGATTCCCAGACAGCAGGAATACCAACTAAACTCTAGTCTAGATTCATCATTTTTCAAATTATAAAAAAAATTAAAATTATTTGTAAGCTTCTATATCCCTGGTATATACCCAGCCTTTAACTATTATTTCTAAAGAAAGAGCTTACCAATATTTTGAAAGTAAATTTATACAGTTTCTTAAAGAATTGCCACCAAACAGCAAAAAAAAGTTTAAAATATTGATGGGTAGAAATTTTCAAACACATTAGTAAAAAAGAGGCCTCCTGTACCTTCAATCTTTCTAATTCTAGGACCCCTTCAAAACATGATATTTCTCAAGTATTGTGTACAGCATAAGCTAATCCTGATAAAAAATATGCATTATTGATATAAGCTTTCAACTCATATCACATAAATTAATTGAATTGTTTGTTTCAAACAATTTCTCAGATTCTTGAAAAAATAACTTAGGAGGCATCAAAAAAGCTCCAGTAAATTGGTCTAATGTGCAATCATGTGAATATTTAATTAAATAAATATGCATATAGATGCATAGCGAAAAACAAAGTTGTTTTTCAAAAAAAAAATTTGTTGCCATCATATTATAACATTTTATCAGGATGTATTTGGTTAAAATGAACTAAGAAAAAATACACTTTTTTTTATTTTTCACAAAAAAAAAAGAAAAATAACTAATAAAATAAAAGACAAGAAAAAAAGTGAATCAGTTTTTATAATTTTATGTCCCAAACTTAATTTTCAATCCAAAATAAAATTAAACACTCACAAGCCTCTCATAAGTGCCAAGCTTAAGGTGACAGCAGGATTTATCTCATATCAGAATTGAACTATTATAAGTTTTTCTGGACCCAATTTTTGAGAATGAACAGATGAATTGACAAGCAGAATATTTGATGAGAAATCACAGACCAAATGATGGCCATCTTGTGTGATACTATAGAGGCTGATTACTGACTTTGAACTGCAGCACCAAATAAGCCTTTTTCAAATAATCAATACTTGAAGTTGGAAAATCTTCCGATGAAAAGCCACAATAGTACTGTGAGGCTATGAATAATAAATGACAAAGATGGATGGCAATGAGGTAAAGCTGAAAAGTAGAAGTGCATTATATGCCTTTAGCTCTTCTTTCATGAATTAAAACATGCAACTAGAGAGATATTGATGTGAATGAGACTACATATATAGGAAAGAGTTCAAAAATTATTAGAGGTGCGTGGTATGCAGCTCCACATTTTTAGGAGTAGTTTTTGATAAATAATGTCAGCCTTGTGAAAACAATAAAATACATTGAGAAAAAAGGGACATAGTACAGCCATGTAAATAAAGCTTTGTGTTTTTGACAAAAAAAATTGTTAATTTTACATCAGCCCCTACTTTTTTTGAATCACAAAATCCAGAATAATAAAGAATGACAAAATAAACAAATAATATTTTATATAAAATATAAAAATAAATAAAAAATAACAAAGAAACAAAAAACTAATAAAAAAAAAAAAAAAAAAAGAAGCATATTTTGAGTCAAAAAATTGAAATAAGCTTTATCTTTGCATAAAAAGTATCTTGCTGATGTTTATTATGTGACATATTAATCATTACTTTTTGTGATTTTATTAAGTTCCCTCAGAAATGCATCCCTGGAAGGGAGATTCACAGGCAATTCAGCTTCCTTTATAGCAGGGGAAAAGTTTGTATATAATATTTCATTCCTTCCTGTTTATCTTCTTCACACCTCCAGACTCATATTGAAATAGAAAAAAAAATTAAACAAAAAAATTGTATTTATTTTATAAAAATACTAAATACTTTATACTACAAAAAGAGAACAATAAACAACTTCCTTAAAAACAAACAGGCTAAAATTAGAAGAAGAAAATCATATTTTAATAAATGGCTAGGAGTATTAGGGATGAATAATAGTAAAAAAAGGATGTAAAAAAATAAGAAAAGTTAGAAAAGTAAAGTGATGATTTTAGAAAACAAAAAGAAAATATTAAAAAATATTAAAATTTTCTTTCAAATTGGTCTTAGGATTGCAAGTCTCTCCTCAACAAGTCTTAAATTTTTAAATCCTCCATGAGTTGGAGATGAAGTGGAGTATCCCATAATGTACAAATTATTTCTTGATTTCTTGATTGTGTGAAAAAGATTACTGGATAATGATTTTTTGGAAAAATATGAGCCAAATTTTCAGTGCTCTCTTCATTTCTTAATTGAAACTCATCTTCATTATAATAATCCTGTACAATCATGCTGTGAAGAATGATTGCACAGGTCATAACAACATGAATATTTGCTATGTGCCACAAGTGGCATGGCTGAGCAATTACACCCCACTGTGCTTTAAGAGCACCAAAATCACATTCAAAATCTGTTCTGCAATCAGTATGGAGGGTCTGGTCATGCCTACCAGCATTAACTTGAAGATAGTGAAGTGGCTTAAAAAGCCCAGGCCAAGTTGGATAAATCCTATAAAAAAGATAGTATGCATGAGTGTACTGATGGCTGTTTATATTAAAATGAACTTCATCTTCTTTCCCTTTAGACTCAATCATCAGAAAATCTTGTATAATATTTCTCTACATGAAATTACACACCAGATATAAAGTTTTAAGACAAAGTTCTACAATTCAACACATTAATATCATTGATTGAACCAGTTTTTCTAAAAAATGAATGCCAAACCTGTAAAATTTTTAATTCCACAGCTTCCAGAACCATTGTTTTTGTACCTTCCAAACCCTTATACTTGCCAGCCCAGGCAGAGGACAGTTTTTTCATGTCCAGTGTGTTCTATCCAAGCTCCCTTTACATCCAGGAAAGCCTCAATCATAATTTTCCTTTAAAATTCCTTTTTAGCTTTTCAGGGTTTGGAGGTCAAAGAAATTCAGAACCATATATTGCCTTCACATCTTTAACAAAAAATTTTAAACATTCAATAGCAGTGCTAGCACCAATTTTAATGTTTTCATCCATGATTTCAGCTGAAACACCATATGCCATTTGTTGGAGGGCTACAGAAAATTTTTGGTTTGTTGATAATAGCCAGGTTCCACAATATTCGTGTTGTTGAGACCAATAGATATTATGAGCCTGAGAGTAATTTTCTAATCTCAAAATTACATTTAATTTACTCATAAGCAGCAGTTCAAACAGGTCTCTGGTTACTTTGGGTTATCTCCAAGATAATCTGAGATGAGTTGATTGTTTCCTTGAGCTGATTCATGATGTATTCTCCTAAAAGTAAAAGTAGTCTGGTAATCATCTAGAGTATATATTTCATTAAATCTCTGCACATTTTTGAGAAGAGTTGAAACTTTTTGGTTTCTCAAAACATTGCACCAATTGATGGGTGGAATGGTAGACAGAGAGAGGGGGGACATAAGGATTTAATGATGAATGATTGTGGAACTCCAGCTTTAGCAAACATTAGAAAGTTTATATTGAATACTATTTTGAATGATTTCAGAAATAGGCCAATTAGCCTAATTTTTTAAATTCACACAACATTGGCTAATTTAGTTTTTCATGCACAATTGTACATGTTCTAACACTTCCAACCTTTTAGGGACCTAGATCCTTATGTACTAAGCTATCAAATATATCTACCTGAAGACACTTTATCACTGTTTTCTTCAGTTTTATCTGGAGTCTAGCTGATTCTGTGTCAACAGGTTATGAGCTGTCTCAGATGGTAGTTCAGAAGCTCCACTTTGGAATGAAAATAAAAGTTGAACCCACCAGCTTCTTGAGTCCAATAACTTAACGTTGATGGTTTAACAAAGCTTTACCCCTCCCTTTGATTCAAAATACAGGTGTAATCTTGGGTCTTAGAAGACTCATTACTGCTTAACTTTGTGGCCAAAAACAGCCATGTATTCCTCTGAATCTTCTATACACCAAATTTCCTTTCCCTTGGCCTCAATGGGCCACCAATCTCAATACCCTCCTCATCTATGTGACCCCAAAAAGGCACACCCACCTTCTCTAAATATGATAACTTTGCTATGTGTTGACCCCAAAAGGCAAAATTTACTATTACTTTTGCATCCAAATTCTCTGAAATCTATACCATAACAAGAGCAAGACTGGAGAACATCAACTTTGCACCTTTTTTTGAAACTTCCAATTTTTCTTGATCTTTACTTTTCACACCAACTGTGTTGAATCTCAACAGCCATTTTACTTTCCTTGTCAAATACTTTCTCTATGTTGCTTAGGTTTTCACTAATATATAGTACTTGGCAGTATGGTTCTATCTTGATGGGGGGATGTATTTAATTAATTCATTTTAATTTTATTTAATCTTGTTAAATACCTCTAACTATTGTACTAGCTTACTTTAAATTTTAGATTTTTGTTACTTTTAAGTTTTTGCTTTTGTTTTCTTATTAAAAACTCTTATTAAATTAGTACTATATTTATTTTCTTTATGGCTAGTTAGTTCTCTTTAGGTACAGCTATCCTGATATAGGTTGATAGAAAAGTGGGGGGGATGTTAGAGACCTAGATCCTTATGTACTTAGATATCAAATATATCAACCTGGAGACAAATCACCACTGGTTCCTCTAGTTCTATCTGGTGTATAGATGATTCCATGTCAGCAAAACCATTTCAAGCGGAGCTCAAACAAAGCTACACAACCCCCTATCTGTCACCGGACAACCTATGCAAAGGGTTGAGGGTGATCTCAAAGTAAATGAGATAACAGGAAGAGGGAAATTACAACTTTGAAGAACCAAGGATTACTTCAAAGAAGTGATTCGAAGGTAGATCTAGGTAGCTGACAATGATTCAAGATAATCTTCTAGGAATAATTAATTAATATTGTAAAGACACTAACTATTGTGGTAAATCTCACAAAGGGTTGCTACTTAATAATAAAAGAAAGATTTTAGTATTTTAGGATTTAATGAAATTGATTATTAAGAATGAAAAGCACAAAATATAACAATAGCCTAATAAGAGTCCAACTTCTATCACAAATATATTTTATAATTTAATTCTACAGAATGTTAAGCCAAAATAACCCCCTTTAAATATCCTATCCCTCCTCACACTGACCCATTAATCACCCAGCCATAATATACCCACAGACCCATTTAATCCACCAGAGCTCCCATCAATCATCTAACCTTATATTACTTCTTCTCTGTTCCTACTTCACAGACCTCCTAATTTACCCTCAGATCCACAATTACCCCTTTTTGAAAATTGCCTCAATCTTAGTTCTAGATTGGGCATACATTTCTTATGCTTGAAAAGCATAGGAATATTTAATTTTAGTATACTTTAAGTTTTGAATAGCCTGACTAATATGAGAAAACAATGGAATGTAATTTCCCCAAGGTTGCTTTTCACGCATTGCTAGTGGAGTTAGAGCTTGAATAGTGAGTTAGTTGAGGTACTTTTTCTTTGAATGTCACATAACATGTGACAGATTCCTGGGTATAAAACGCGAAATCCATTGAGCGTGGCAATACTTAATTACAAAATATTTTACCATCATCTCCTCTAATTTTTTTTAATTTTAACTTTTATTTATTTTAAATTCAAATTCCTGAACACACTAATCCTACCCCTACTCCTCCTCACCTTCGAGCTGATAAGGGACTTCCCACTTGGCAATTAAAAACTCTATGCACTGCCTGTGTGGCCATCGATTTGTTTTGCGTGGAGAGTATGGCGTCTCAGGGTCCTTGCAAGAAGTTCAAGTTTTGTCAATGGCATCGAGTGGCATGTAACAAACTGGCTCTCAATCATAGGAACAAGCCCTTTACGGCTCAGAATTTTGGTTGATTGCTGACACAAAGGCTGTTTTCAAAGATATCTGGGATGTGCAAGCTACTAGTTATTTGGCCCTAGATGAATTGGAGGGATTGAGTCAGGAGGAGATATTGGAGATATCCGGTTGGGCTAAAGATGTAGCTTCAGGGAAGCAAAGGATGGTGGATGAAGAAGTAGACAAGGTTGTCAAAGATGCTTCAGAGAAATTAGGGAATGAAGCCACCACATCAAAAAAGTGCCAACTGATCATCGAAGATGATGATGAAGATGAAGTAGAGGTGGTAGAGAAAAAACCATTATCCCTCAAAGTTGATCCTGAGTTTGGAGTAAGTGATTTAATTTAAATTTAATTAGTTTGATAGTAAATGATATTTTTTTTTCAGAGCGTGGAGACTATGGAAGAGGTATCCATAGTGTTGACCAGTGGGCCAATCCCTGAGGTTCCCACTGAGGTTAAACGGCCAATTGAGAGTGGTCCGTTAAACACTGAGGACGCTGACTTAGCAGTCAAAGTATTGGATCAATTATGGTCCAGAAACCCTGTCAAAGCAGCTGGAGGTCATTTGTCAAGGATTTATGTAAAGAGCTTGGGAAAATTGTGGATTTGGCTTTGTATGATAAAGCCAAGGAATTGTTGGATATTGGGGAGGTGGTTTTTATTGAAGGTGATGAGGTATTTGAAAAGATTCAGAAGGGAATTCGGCAAGTGATGGAAAAGATGAAGGATTTGATTCAAAGTAAAATAGAAGGAAAAAAATTATTTTTTGTATATAGTTTTATCTTGAATATTAGTTTATTTTGTTTTTTACTTATTATGTAAAGAGAAGAAAAGAAAGAAAAAAGAGAGTTTATTTAAGAAAGAAAATTTTGAGAAAAGAAAAAAGGAAAATTTTAGAATTTAAAAGAAATTTGATTCAAGGTTGATTGTTGGAGAAAGTTTTCTTGATTGTTTGAGTGTTTTGATAGTTTGAGTTTTTTAGGAAACAGAAAAGAAGTGAAAATTGAAAATAATTTGAAGGTTAAAAGAAAAAATAAAAAAGATTTTAGAGAAAGAATATAATAATTGTAATATGAAGAAATAATTTTTAGAAGTAAGAAAAAATTTATTTTAATATGTGTTGTAATTAGTTTGTAATTTTATTTTATTTTATATTTATATTTATATTTATTTTATTTTATTAAATTTTAATTTTAATTTAATTTTATTTCATTTCTATTTTTATTTAAAGTTTTAAATTTAGTTTAAAGAAATATGTGGAAAAATTTGAAAAAATAGATAAAAGAATATAAGATTTAAATGATTATGAAGTTTTAAGTTTTAAATTTGAAAAAAAATATTATAGATTTAAGATTTTGAGTTTTAGGAAAAGGAACGGAGAAGGAGAAGAGAAAAGAACAGAGAAAGAAAGAAAGAAAAAACAAAAGAAATTTTAAGGTTTAGGCTTTGAAGGATATTTTAAATGAAAAGATTTGATAAGTTCAGGAGCATTAGAAAGGTTAATGGCTGGTTTCCAGGATGTTTTATTAGTGTCATCAAGGTAGCCTTCCCATTCCACAAGATATTGAAGTTTCCCCTTGTGCCTTCTTGAATCAAGAGTCTGGCTTACTTTCCACTCTAGATGATCTCCTACTTCAACTGGTTCTGGAGGAAGATGGTTCTTGCCTGGATATATTTCTTGAGCCAGTTCCAAGAGAGATATGTGAAAAACAGGATGAATTGATTGCCACTTTGGAGGTAGCTTGAGTTGAAATGCATTTTTAAAAATTTCAGCATCAATTTCAAATTGAACCAAGAATTTCTCAGATAGGTTCCTAGATGATCAAGTTTTTCAAATATTTTTTGCTTCAAGCCATACTTTATCGCCTGGCTTAAAGAGTGGAGCATATTGTCAATGTTTATCAGCCTGTTCCTTATACCTTTGATTTGCTGCTTCCAGGTTAGATTGAAGTTTTTCTTGAAGTTGTGAAGTTGTACAAAGATAATGTTCTGCAGGATGGTTTATTCCTACATGAATCATATTGAATCAAGGATGTTGTCCATAGATAGTTTTGAATGGAGATTTTTTTGTTGAAGAATCTGTTGAGTTATAGGAAAATTTGGCAAATAATAACCATGTGGTCCAATTGTCTTGTTGATAATTAACATACATTTGATGATATTGTTTGAGGATTTAATTAACTCTTTTGGTTTGTCCACTGGTTTCAAGATGATAAGCAGTAGAAAGATTCCTTTTAATATTTAATTGTAAAAATAATTGAGTCCAGAAAGTAGAGACAAACAATGAACCTATATCTGAAATAATAAAATTGGGTAATCCATGTTTAGAGAATATGTGTTCTAGAAATAATTTATCTAAATCCTCTGCTTTTGCAGTAGTAACATATTTAATAAAAATAGACATTTTTAAAATTCTATCAACTACAACTAGTATACTATCAAAATTATCTTATGGAGGTAATTGAGAAATTATATCCAACAAAATTTATTCCTAAGGTTTTGAGGGAATTGGATGTGGTTGAATCAACCCATACTTCCTATGAGGAGGTACCTTGTTCCTATTACATTCATAACAGGCTTTAATATAGGCCTTGATTTCTCTAGTCATTCCTGGCCAGAAGAAATCCCTCACTACTAACTGGTAGGTTTTATAAACCCCAAAATGACCAGCTAATGGAGAATCATGTCTTCTATTGAAAATCAATAATTTTACATCCTTATCATCAGGTATAACTACTCTACCTTCAAAGACTAATAGACCTTATTCAATACTGAATCTTTTGGCCCCTTGCCTTGAAAGTATTTTGTCTTTTACCCCCATACAATAATCATCTTTTGATTGAGCTTCTTGAATTTTGGATAGTGTATTTTGAATTGTTTGAGTTGTCATTTTATTGAGCTGATGAGTTGTTAACATTGATTTGTTGAAAATGGATTTGACATTTGCTGGGTTCTTGTTAGAAAATGCCCCCCTTGCTCTGAGTAAAGCTTGTCCCAATGTGACAATATGTCTGGAACTATTCAGTTTTTTCCAGGTTGATAGGTATTAGTGAAAGAAGATTCAGATAAGAACTCAGCCCATCTGGCTTGATTTTGTGTCAAAACTTTGAAAGACATAAAGTATTTTAAAGCATTACGATTTGTTAAAATATGAAAAGAACTGTTAAGGCTGAGAATAAAAGAAAACTATTTTTTAAGACAATGAATAATATAAAGTAACTCTTTATCATGTATTTTGTAATGTAACTCTGCTGCAAGAAATTTTCCTGATTCAAATGCAACAGGATGAAACAATTTTGCTTCAGGATTTAATTGAGATATAACCCCTGCAATAGAATAGTCACTGGCATCTGTCTTGACAATTGTCAAGGCAGAGGGATTGAAATGACAAAGAATTGTAGCTGTGGTGAACTCAGAATTCAATGCTTTGAATTTATTTTGTGCTGTATCAATGAAAATAAAGGGAATATCTTTTCTAAGAAGAGAAGTGAGATTTGTAATAGTTTTAGAGTAATCTATAATAAATATTCTATAGAAATTTGCAAAAACTAAAAACCCTTGTAATGATTAAAAAGATTTTGGCTGCAGCCAATCCAATATTCTCTTAACTTTTCTATCATCCATGACAAGGCCATCAGTGGATAATGTAAACCCAAAAAAGTCAATAGACTTTACATGGAATTTCCACTTAGTGAGCTTGGTGTAGAGACCATGCTCTCAAAGAAGATTGAGAACCTGTCGGAAATGTTCAATAGGTTCCTCAAGGGTCTTCAAAAAGATTAAAATATCATCTAAACAGACAAGAAAAATTGTTTGACAACATCATGAAAGATATCATTGACAATAGTTTGAAAAGTAGAGGGTGCATTACATAATCCAAAAGGCATAACTAAATATTCAAAATTACCAAAACTAGTGTGCATTTCCGTTAAAGGTTCATGGCCTTTAGAAATACATATAAGGTTGTAAGCACCTCTTAAATCAATTTTTGAGAAGAAATTAGCACCGCTAAACAAAGTAAGAAGTAAAGACATAGGAGGAACTGAATATGCGTTCTTCTTAGTCACTGCTTTGAGTTTTCTATAATCAATGCACAACCTAAGACTATCATCTTTTTTCTTCACAACAATAATTGGAGAGCTGGTTGGGGATTTACTGGCTCAAGTGAAACCTTTTTCCACATTCTCTGAAATGTAGTTTCAAAGGAGTTGAGATTCATCCTCTGATAGGAAGTAGACAGGACCTGCTGAAGGTACTGGACCTACTAACTCTATTTGATGATTGTAGGGTCAATGAGGTGGTAGCTTGTTGGCCTTACGGACTGAAAATATTTCAAGAAAGTCATGATAAACTTTTGGTAGAGTTGTTTTAATGGCTTCAATATTGATTTGGTCATCCTCTTCATCATCAAAGGAGTCTGTTAAGGGTAGACCTGAATTTAGAGAGCAAGAATTTCTTACCTTGAGGCTGTTGAAAAACTCTTTGAGTGAAGTAAAAAAGCTAGAAAGGTTAGCTGAATTCTCATTTAGAGAAAAATCATATGGTTGAAAATAATACAGCAGAGATATGTCCTCTAGCAGGACTTGGTCAGATGGGTTGTTTAACTCCCTATTGACCTGAATTGAAGAATCAGAAATATACTTAGAACAAGGGGTGATCAATCCCTCTGACCAATCAATGTCAGGATTCCAATGCGTTTAAAAGTCATGACCAAGAATGGTATTGTACATCCTTGGGGCATCCAAGACTGTTAATTCCCACTCAAAGGAGGGAAAATTTAGTAAGTTGAACACCCATAAAACTTTCTTACTATCCCAATAATTGGGTTCCTCTTATTTGACTAAATAAATTGGAATTTGATTAATATCTACAAATATCATCTTAAGTTTTTTGGCAAAAGATAAACTGATAAATGAAATTAAAGCTCCAGAGTCAATGAGACAACTGAAGGGTATGTCCTCCTTAAAAGGAATAAATCTCAAATGGTTAATGGAAACTCCAGTCCTTAAGACATGGAGGTTCTGTGCACTGGGAGAAATATAATAGTTTGCTTTTCACACAAGTAAATTATCCTCTAGTTTTTTAACTTAGAAATTTTACCTTCCCTTTCCTTCAATTTAGCACAATCTTCTAACTTCTGTTTTCCCCCACAATACGTTCATAACCCATTATCTTCCCATTTTTTCCTTTTTGCTTCCTTTAATCCTCCTTTTGGATCCAATACTTTACTGATATTTCCAGGAGTCAAGCTTTTAGGTTTAGACTTATCCTTTCCCTAGTTACTGGGTTTGGATTGGGTTGATTGGGCTGGTTGTGAGTGATTGAATGAAGGAAGCCCAGATTTGAAATTGGAACCATGAGATTTTTGCCTGTGACACCTTTGTTGAAGTCGTCCTTGATGCACCCCATTGAGCTCAAGGGTCTTATCCATTAAGTCTGTCAAACTTGCCATTTTATGCCCATGAAGATTCAATTGATCCAGAATCCTTGAAGGAAGTCCCTTTTTGAAATTATATTTAAGAGAAGCATCATTCCAACTAACTCGAGTTTTCAATGCCCTGAAATTTGAGATATACTCAGAAGCTTTACCATTATTGTTCATGCAAAGGAAAACAAGTTTGATCTCTGCATTTTCAGCTTCATTAAGGTCACCAAACAATGTAAAAAGTTGGACTTTGAACTTTTACCAATTATTAATAAGTAAATAAGGTTTGTTCAAGGAAATCATGAGCATATAAGGTTCAAACCACCATGACAACTTTCTGAATAAAAAAAGAAGAAGTATAAATGACCTTGGATCAATCCGTACTGAAAGTTTGAGGGTCATTGTGGAAAGGTAGCTTGCATGTTTGAAAGAAGGGATGTGATCTGTCAGGTTGTTTTCCATCAAATTTATCTGAAGATTTTATTGAAGGAGTTTTAAATTTTGATCCTTCAGATGGGACAGGATTAGTAATGGTTTTAACCAAGAGTTTCATAAATTCCTCAAATAAAGCGGTTGGTTCAGGATTTGAAGGTTGGCCTAAAGGTCTGGAAGCCAGGGATGATGGTGCCTTGTGCATGGTATCCTTTCCTTCATCTTTTTCACTGGAGTCCTCAAAATCCTGGGGGATATCCTCTACATATTGAATTGAATGTTTGTGCTCCCTTAAATCAAGCATTTCGAGAGAGTGAGTGCAAGAAACAAGACATAATGAGGTCTTCCTATCCCTAGCACAAGCTCTATTAGTAATGCCCATGGGAGAAGAAGTGCATTGAACAGGTGCCATATTTAGAGTTAGCACCTGAAAGTCACAGTAGTACAAAGAATGAGAACTATGGAGAATTAAATTAAACTTTCACCAGAAAACCTACACGCAGGGTTAAGGGTCATCCCAAAGTAAGTGAGATAACAGGAAGAGGGAGATTAAAAGTTTGAAGCACAGAGGATTAATTTGAGGAAAAGATTAAAAGATAGATCTAAGTAGCTGAAAATGGTTCAAGATAATCTTTGAGGGATAATTTAAGTATGTGGTAAGGACACTAACTATAGTGGTAAATCTCCAAAAGGGTTGCAACTTAATAATCAAAGAAAGATTTTAGTAATTTAGGATTTAATAAAATTGATTATTAAGAAATAAAAGCACAAAATATAAAAATAGCCTAATTAGAGCTCAATACTATCACAAATATATTTTATAATTTAATTCTAGGGAATGTCAAAGCAAAGTAACCCCCTTTAAATATCCTATCCCTTCTCACACTGACCCATAAATCACCCAGCCATCATATACCCAAAGACCCACTTAATCCACCGGAGTTCTCATCAATTATCTACCCTTATATCCCTTCTGCCCTTTTCCTACTTCACAGACCTCCTAATTTACCCTCAGATCCAAAATTACCCCTTTTTGAATATTGCCTCAATCTTAGCGCTAGATTGGGAATACATTGCTTATGCTTGAAAAGTATAAGCGTCTTTACTTTTAGTATACTTTAAATTTTGAATAGCACAACTAATTTGAGAACAAAATAGAATATAATTGCCCCAAGGTCGCTTTTCATGCGTGGCTAGTGGAGTTGGAGCTTGAATAGTGAGGTAGTTGAAGTACTTTTGCTTCAAATGTCACATAACACATGACGCTATCTTCTTCTGGTTCTTTCTATTAAACAATATAGGAATTTTAGAGCATATTAGACTCTATCAACTCAGACTTATAACCTTGCATCATACTGGAAGTTTTTCTACCTGCTGGTGGCTCCTAAAGGAAAAATTATTTCTTTATTCTTTTAAATGTTTTTAAGGAACCCTTAGCATAAAGCTGAGACCTTTCTGTTAAGGTCAAAAATTTATGCATTTAACCAGGAATAAGTAAGGGGGAGAGAGGAGGGGTTGTGTATGAATGTCCCCCTTATTTTTTTCTGGTGTGTCTCGGTTTAAAAGATGAAAGGATAGCCATTTTAAAAAATTAAATAATAATAATAATTAATAAAGAGGCTTCCCAGCTATGAAGTGAAACTATCTATTCTAAAGCTGGTGGGATGATCCTCTCTTTTTGAATTTCATTTATCTCTTCCTTTCTTTTTACTTTTTTCATACTTTTTTCCACTATTCAGGTTTTTTT
Organism: Hemileia vastatrix; assembly: GCA_030280995.1. NCBI lineage: Eukaryota > Fungi > Basidiomycota > Pucciniomycetes > Pucciniales > Zaghouaniaceae > Hemileia > Hemileia vastatrix. The sequence continues at coordinate 8,437,029 of JASXTE010000012.1, forward strand.
CTTGTTTTAGCACTCCAGCTCTAATGCAAATGGTTTTCAAATGTTTTCACACCTCTTTTTTCAAGTCTACAGCCCAGGTCACAATGGTTAAACCTTTTAAAAACTTTTTTCTATCACTGGAAAGCCTACAGTATCAGCTTCACACACAATGGATTTGAAAATGTGAAGCTGATCATCTCATTATTGCTTTTAAAAATTAAAAAATATACTGAATAATGTATGAAATCCTGAGAAAGAGGAAATAAAGTTATATGAAATGAAAAAATATATTAATATTCAAATTAAATGATGGTAAAATTGTATGCAATAAATAGTGATGATTTTAATTAATAAAAATATATACAAGAGAGAATTTTTTTGATTCATTGAAGGTTAGTAATTAGGGTTTCTCAAACATGAAAAATAAGACATCAGAAAGTCCAATTTTTTTGATCAAATAAATAACTAATGACACTTCAATTATGATATATTTTATCCTATTTTTCCTTCTTATAATAGCTTTAAAAGAAAGGAATTTTTTTATATTTATTATTAGAAATTAATTGAAAGCATTTCCACATTTTTCATGTTTGAGATCCACCATCTTTTACCTATATTGTGCTGAGTTATTATAGTAGTGAATGAATAGAACTTAAATCACTACGCAATATAGGGGGTGGACTTGCTAGCAAGTCCTCAACCTGAACTCAGATGGAACTCAGATGGAACTCAGACTGAACTCAGACTGAACCCATACTGAACTCTACTTGAACACCCACCTAAAACTGTTCTGCTGAGTGGTGTTCATCCCTGATTGTATGGTTCCTTTATCAATAGCTCAATGTGTGTTCAATCTATGGTGAGTTTGGGTCCAAGGTTGCGGACTTGCTAGCAAGTCCGCCCCCCATATTGTGTGGTGAATGCTTCATCCTTCCAGGAAGCTTATAGAACTTTTATGCAAGGTTTTTTCTCAAAAATATGTTTCTTCACAGCCAAAACAGGAATTATAATCAGTTTCATATTTGACCCAGCCTAAAATGAAGTGATGAGTTTTCTCTACAGATATACAGCGCTCAATTTTTCACTGGAGTTTTTAGATGGGAAAATGTTTAAATTTGATGTAATTTTGAATTATTTCTGTTTCTGAGATGATTTTTAAGAACTATAAACTTCAAAAGAAGAGAAATAGAGATGGTGGGGAGGAGTTCACAAAAAATACAAGACAAATAAAAATAGTTCAATGGACAATATGTGGTGATGGAAATTACAGAAAAAAAATTCAGATCATAGTAAAAAAGTGGCACATAAAATTTCTAATAGAAAAATTCTTTTCCAAAAAATTGGCAGATAAAAACCAGAATGTTTAGTACTTTATCCATCACTTAATTAATGGTGGAATCACCCAATTTTATACAGCTTGTGTCAGTGTATGCTAGTATCTAAGTATGATTTAATAGTAAATATTATTGTTTTAACTACTTATTGATAAATTATTTATTGATTAAGCCTCAGGAGAAGACTAATAAAATATTTATGCTGAGTGTTAACTCACAAAATTTGGTTTGGTGCATGCTAGTGGTGGAAAATAGGTTAATAAAATATAGTTATAGCTAATATAAAGATAATATTATTTTATAAATGCTTTTAAATACATTTCTATATGATAATAATTGTTTTATAATGTTTATTTTAATTTTATTAAGAAAGTGATGTCCAATAACCCGTCAAATCCTCCCTTATTTATACCAAAATCCACTGGAGTGCACAGACCTTCAATCTAGATGATGTCACTTCTTTCCTTAGAAATTACAGCACTGTGAGGGCCCATAACCTCCCCATGGCTTCCACTCCAAGCAGTTTCAACACCTAGAACTCCATTAAGGACCCTCCATCACAATTAATGATATTATAAACCCATACCATAAATAGAGAAAACAGATAAAAGCATATACCATAAAGAAACAGGTAAAATAACTCATCCAATAGGGAGTATAGAATGAAACCCAAAGCATATAAAGGAACCAAATCAACTTTCCAATCCCCCAATAACATCCCCAAGCACCCATATTAACCCAGTAATCATATCCCAAGCCATAAATCTGTGAAAATCCATCAAAGGAAGCAGATTAAGTTGTCCAAACTGGATATATGCACCTGAAAAAGGTGTATATCCTTGTGTAGGCGTTGTGAGTCCATTGAATATGTCCATATGACTTAAAATAAGTAGAAAAATAAAGCCTATAGGCTATTTAGAGGTTAAAAACTTCTTATAGACCTATATATACATAATATAACTACATATTTAACTGAATATGAGGTTTATGCATACATATAAGCTTATGTTTGTATTTAATTACTTAATATCTCTTAAGATAAGTATATTATGACTCCATTAACACCTTAATAAGTATTATAAGGCTATGGATAAGCTATTTAACTTATATAAGTTACTTAAAAGTGTAATATATATATATATAAGCATAATAACCATATATATAAGTATTTTAGCCATAGTTTTTACTTATAATCTTAATATCATTAAGGATACTTTATTTTAAGCATAAGAAATACTCAATTCTGGGGATACCTAGGCTGAAAGCTTGATTTTAATATCAATATTTCAAAGGAAGCTTAGAAAATATATAAGAAATCCAACAGCAATTTATAGAAGTGCTAGTTTTTTGATTTTTTGCCTCAATACCCATCCACACTGATCCCAAAACAAGATAAGAAGTTGCACTATTAAAGCAAAAAATATGGATTATTCTGATTTTTATGTACTAGTGTAGCAGCAGAGTCATTTTACATTAAAAAATTTTCATCCAAAAAAATTTATTTTAGCCAAAGTATAATTCTTCATTGCTAAGAGATAATATTAGCATGATAGACATTATCATTCTTTGCCAGCACCAATTATTAGCCTTATAATTTTTATTCAAATTTCTAATATTAAATTAATTCTGTCAAGAATATCATATATCATTTTCCAAAAAAACACTTCAGGAGCATAAGAGAAATTTTTTTTGATCTACACCCAAAATTATACAACAAAAATATAGGAAGGGCTCTTGTTATAATTTCTGAAAATCTGAGCCCTCATTCAAATAAAATTGAGTAAAATCTGTGGTAGTGAGGAAGTAACTGAAAGATAAGGGTTGAATTTCACTTCATTTTATCAGGGGGAGAATCAAGAATCAAGAAAAGCTATTCTTGCTTAAATTTTAAGTCTTTTATCAGTAAGAAGCCATTATTTCGGATTCATTTCTAGGTCATCACTCAACCATTCTTCTGTGAGCACTGAGTTATATTTTAGTCAGCTCTTAATTATGTCTCAAGAATTTTTCATATAGCACTTTGTCAGCACTCTTTCACTACTAAACCTCAACTCAGTAATGAATCATTAACAACTCAATCAACAATTAGTCAAAACTCAGTTGAAACTTAAATAATTTTTAATATTAGGTGCTAATTAAATTTAAATTAAGTTATCATTCAGAAGTAATTAATTTCTGAGATGTCTCTCAATATTCACCAAGGGAATTTTTAGCTAGAAGTCAGTTAAAATTAAGTAGGTTCTCACTAAGAGCTCAGTGTATGGGCTCTGTCAGCCAGTGACTTATTATACTTATTGAGACTGGATTGATTAATTTTTTTACTTAATAATTATTTTATAATTATTGAAAATATTATAATATTAAATATTAAATATTCATATTTCATTAAGTAATGTAATTCTATATTATTTTGTCATTTTATTTTATTAAAGTTAATTATATTCGGGGGTATCAAAGTTAAAAATATTCAATTACAAAATACCTCTTTTTCAACCAAATAAACCATGATTATTTTTTAAGGTATGCCATCTTGTGCCCCCAAAACATATTTTTACTGATAATTAATGTCATACTTGTGGCTTTCCTTTTGTGCTGTGAAATACCTTTTAAATAATTACAAATTTCTAACTTTGATACCCCCTATTATTATAGTTTCAACTCTCCAATAAATTATTTGATTCAAAATTATATATATTATAGAAAATTCTTAGATCTAGGCTCACTTTATTTACTGGGGCTCAGACCTTGATTTTAGTTGGCTATAGGGGGCTAGGGAGAGCAAGTGAGTGTCTTTAGTATTTCTCTGGGAATTTAAGGGATTATTTAATTTTCATTTAATCAGTTCTTTATTATAAATTTGAATTTTATTATTTTTTAATAAAAGTATGATTTTTAATTATTTTTATTAAAATTTATTTATATCCATTTAACTTAAGTTCTGTTTTCAAAGTTTAATTTAATTCTTCAAATTGCTTCATTAAATTTTTTTGAATTAATTTATTTCTGATTATTATAATTTAATTTAATTATTATTTTTATCAAGGTAATGGTTGGCTTCAAAAAATTCACAGGTTATCTAATTTTGGGTATATAAGTTTTTTTATTTGTTATATTTTAATCATTGTATCTTAAAATTTTACTATATTTTACAAACTCATTTTAATAAACACACAACTACATTATTATATTTATTAATAGAGTTAAAGTAAGACTAGTAATAAAATATAATACTATTGATTTTCTTTTTGAATATTTTATGGGAGAAAATTTAAATATTATAATTTATAATTATATAAATAATTGATATTATATACATTACTTTTAAAAACACTTCTGTCAATTAGTTTAATTGCAAATAAATCCATTAAAATATTCTCTAACTTCCATAAATGCTGACATTCTCTGTCTGTGTTTGATATGAGTTCAATCTGATTTCAATATGATTTCCATTATAATTATGATTGGTAATTAACAGTAATCCCCCAAATATTTTCTGACCATAAATTAATGTGTTTTTTAAATATTAATGTGTGAAATTACTAGAATAATATATTTTAAAAAGCTACAAAATATAAAAAAATAGCTTAAAAACTATTACAAATTTTTATATTCAAAAATTTTTTTATTAACTTTTTTTTTAAATATTCCTTTATTTCACCTTCATTTTTCAATATTTTTAGTCTCATTTTACTGAAATCACTCATTTTAATGTCCAAATTTTCAATTCTTTATAAAATTTAATGCCATGAAAAATTTACTCATTATTTTAAATTTTTGGGTATGATATAATGAATAAAGAGCTCAGATTTAATTATTTTAATAAGCATTATATCTTTAAGTTATTATTATAGTTTGAACCTTTTTTGGGGGAATATACAGTCAGAGGAAAGTATCATATTTAATTTTAACCTTCAAATTTTATATTTAAGAAATATCCTGTTGAGAAAAGATTTAGTTTCAAGAATATTTAGAAGCCATAGATTCATAGTATCAAATAAAAAAGAAAAAATTAAAAATTATTTTTTAAATTAATTTTTTTAAAAGTGAAATCTTGAGCTTAAGAACCAAGAGCATTATGATTATGAGACTGGAGTCATTGTTTAAAAAGAGGGGTATTTAGTTATATTTGAAAAAAAATTGGTTAAAAAATCAAAACCTTGTACAGGGTTCACCAATAGGCATATCAAATTTAGAAGTATACCCTTTCAAAAAAAAATTTCCATCAAATTAGCCATAATTATTTTTTATACATGGTGTATCTTATCCCCAAAAAATCTTTTCACTTAAACACACCAGAAAAAAAACATGGGTACCTGATAGCAGGTGTCAGCCAGGCTATCTCAGGAGTCCAGTAATTTATATAATAAATTACTGTAAAGGAATAACTTTAGGTAAATACAAAAAATTATTCAAAATAAAATTATAAATGTTTTGTGAATGAAATAAAATATTATACTTAATTTTATTATTAAGTAAATTGTATTACATAAACAAATATAATATTCTATAATATCATGGCGTGATTTATATGTATAAATAAATTATTTAAAATTATATTATAAGTGTAAATTTAACTTACACAGTAATTACAATTTTAATAATAACATTTATATAAAACTAAATACAACCTATCATATAATAATATCCATCAATATATGATGCTTCTGTGACCCTTAATTTTGTTACCAATATTACTACATTAATTTAATATGATTAAATTCAAATTCTCATGTTAAAAAGTTCTCGTATTAACTTAATTAGTTGTTCAATTAATTTAATAGTTAATTTACTTGAAATAGTTAAATTAATATTGCTTATACTCAGTTAAGATTATTTAAAAGCGTAAAAATAATTCCTGTTATTTTAATTATACTTTTTTAGCTATTTGTATTCCTTCTTTAGATTTCTTTCTCATAGTTCTCATAATTTTATACTCACGTAGTTAATTGTTATATTAATTCTATTCTTTTTTAAAGATTACTAATGGGAAAAATACTTTTTATTCACGGATTTAATTTTTTAATTAGATTCTTTTAAATTAATTATTTCACATTATTTTACCTTTTTTTATATACTATTGGAATGCTCCAGAATGTCCTCTTGCCTATAAAAGGGCTTTAGAAGTCCATCTGGTAGCTCATCACTTACTTACTATACACTCACTCAACATATTTTAAATATATTTCTTTATTTACTATTTTTATTAGTTCATTACATCTAATTTAAATACTATATAAATTATTATAGGTTGCCTTAAGATTTATAATACTATTATTGAACTGACGCGCTTTTGAACATTTATTATCATTTATAATATTTGCAATTTAATTTAATACTTACAACTTTTGCCACATCTCAACTATATTTTCGTCTTATTCTCTTAAATTATATCTATTTTATTTTATTTCATATTACTACCTTATTACTTCCATTTCTATCCTCTATTAGTCCTATTAGTATCTTCAATCTTCTAGACATCCCGGCTGATAGCAGGTGCAAATCTCTATCTTTGAATTAACTCAATTTAAGCTCAGCTGTAATTCTATGGAAAGAATGCACACTGAATAATGAGAAAACTAGCTCGCCTAAAATTAAATTAAATTTACTCTTAATTCAAAACTGAATATAGGGATAGGAACCTGCTTTCAGGTACCACTTGATTTTTTGCAGTGAAAGGATGAAAAAAATACAACTTTTAGGCAAGTTGTTTTTTAGAAATATTACAGTAACCCAGGAAGTAACCTGAAAGGAGCCTTACATTAAGTATTTTAGCTCTGCACAGGTGAAAGGTCCACAAGTTATTTTTAATAAATAGAGGAAGATGAATAACCAACAAATCCATCAACAAGAATTTTTGAATCAAAAGAGCTTTACACAAACCAGAATTATCAGTTTTAATAAATCTATGAGGCAATTTTAAAACATATTTTTTACCAAACTTCATACATGTAGCTAAATTTTAATATGAATTCAGAATCTTATAATGAAGAAAAATTTCCAAATGATAAACTTCACTAAAAAATATTAACCATATCATATACCATCATAAGGTTTTCTACTTATTATATACAAATATTTGTTGTTGATTATGGGGAAAATGGTCAAAAAACTACATATAAATCTGTTATGGAACCTTTTGTGCATACAGATTTATTACAGAGCATGACAAATCTATAATAGATCTATTCTATTATCAAATTGCATAATAGCTATTCTATTATTCACAATAGACTATTATCTATTATTCTATTATTGAAAGTGCATAATAGAAATTCTATTGTGCATAATAGATCTATTGAAATAATAGCTATTAAAATAGCTATTCTATTATTCATACACCAATTTCGGCACAGATATTCATTTTCATGTTGCATATTTGTTTCAAAACACAGAATTAGACTCAACATCCAGTTGCACTGAAGTACTTTTAGTTGTCACAACTTCATAGTGATTGTTTTAGACTTGTCTATATTATACATCTTAAAGTTTAAAAATGTCTCAATTAAATGTTAATCAATCACCAAGTCAAAGTTTCAATTAAAGTAGTGTTATATTTAGATCAGATCATGGAAGAGATAGTGCTGTAGTAGAAAGTTTTTTTGGCCCTTTAATTGGAGAAAAAAGAAAGCGCATTCACCCTGGATGCTCAAGTACAATTAAGAAAAATAAAAAGACAAAAACCAACCTTATTATGCATGCAAAACAACATGTCAAAGAGTGGAGAGCTGCAATATCTGCATATGATGTTCTAATGGGCCCACATGATTTCAACAATGAAGCTCAAGCTGAATCTTTTGAATCTACTAGTCATGGAGCACTCAGCCAATATTTGCAAAGAGAAAAGCAACAAAAATTGAAAATTAATATTCTAAATTTTATTATTGACAACCAGCAGTCATTCTCTGTCATTGAAAACCTCTCTTTTTGTTCTATGATTGCAGGCCTTGAACCTCAAATCACTTTCTTATCTGCTCACACAATATCTAGAAGGATATCAGCTTTACATATTTCTTCACAGAAAGTAGTAATGCATCTTATACAAAAATCAGCTCATTGCTTTGCTTTCACAACAGTTATCTGGACTTTTCAGGGAGGATCCCCTTACATTAGTTTAATGGTGCATTGCATTAATGAAGAGTGGAGAGTTAAATGGGCTTTGGTTGGATTCAGTTTTTTTCATGGCTGCCACACAGGTTTTTGGATATTCATCAAAATCTGCTCACTCTTAAAAGTATTTTTTCAATATGACAGTGCTAGCAAGTATAATGAAAATATCAAAAATACTGATACAATTGAAGATGAAAACTCTGAACAAGATCAATATGAAGGAAGTAGTCAAAGTTTTTCAGATGAGGAGGATATTTTATATATATTCACTGAAGGAGACAAGCTAATACAAGAACATGGTGATAAGATCTTGGGCATCACCATGGATAATGCAAGTAATAATGATGCTTTTGTTGAGATAGCTGTTGAGAAGGGAATTTTTCCTGATGATGAAAATCGAATTTGATGTTCTGCTCATGTGTTAAACCTTGCGGCTGAAAGCTCATTGAAATATTTCTCTGATGATATTATTGATCTTCAAAAAATCATAGTTCTGATTCCGGAAAATGATCAAAGAACCTCATGATTTAGGGAGATATGTAATGACAAAAAGTGTAAAGCTTTCAAACCAATATTGAACAATGCAACTCCATGGAATTCAACTTTTGAAATGCTTTCTCTTCCTCTTCTGCAAAAGAGAGCGTACAACAGACAGATATTGGATTTTAAAGAAGATGGGATTATTGATGATTCAGTAAGTTAAATTAGTAAAAAAATTTGTCATAATAACTTATCATACTAATTTAATTATTCAGATAAATTTTTCAGCTTCAAAATGGAATGACTTAAGGGAGATATGTGAAGTTATTGAGACCTTCAAACAAGCCTCATTGATTGTACAAGCTGAGAGATATCCAACAATAACTCATGTTCTCCCATGGTAAAATTTATTGCTTAATCATACTGAGTTTGTCTGTGATAAATATGGAGAAGATTACTTTTTGCACAATTCAGCTTCAGAAGCTTTTGAAAAGTTGGAAAAATATTACAACATCAGTTTGGAGCACTAAACCATTGCAATTCTTCTGGATACACACTTGAAGCTAGATTTTTACAATGATCCCAAAATGGATGACCGTGAAGTTTATAATGACAAGAAAAAATCTGAGAGCTATTTGAAACTAATATATGAGCAGTACAATGTTGTTTCTGAGGCAAGAAAAATTGATTGCAACATAGATAAATCTTATTTCAAAATACCTTATGATCAATTTGATGATTATGTAGACAAACAAGAGGACAAAGTTGGAGATTATTTGAAGCTTTGTCGTGCTCCAAAAAGTCAAGACATTCTATTGTGGTGGAAAGAGTATCAGAGCACATTCAGAATTCTTTTTCTAGCTTCCAAATATTATTTTTCTATACCTGCCCCCTCTGCTTCCGGTGAAAGAAACTTTTCATCATCTGGGAATATGATTTCAGTATGTCAAACTTTTATAGATGAAAGTACAGTCAAAGCAGGCATGTGCCTAAGAAATTGGCTGAAACAGGTTCTTTTGAGTAAGGCATCACTAGTTCTGTGAAGCTAAATAAAAATATGCTTTCATGAAATAAATTGATATGATTTCCCATTTGAAATGTAAATTTATGATACTTTTTATGCCATGGTTGAAATTTGTCTAAAGTTCATTGAGGACAGTAGTAAATTGAGTTTTTGCAGTTTTATGTATTCAATATGCAACATTAAAATGAATATCTGTGCGGGAATTGGTGTATGAATAATAGAATAGCTATTATAATAGCTATTATTTCAATAGATCTATTATGCACTTTTGATAATAGAATAATAGATAATAGCTATTATTGGCTTCTATTGCAATAGACATCTCATGCTCTGATCGATTAGTAGAAAATTTTCATTCTTTTTGAAGAAGAAGTATGTATTCTATTAAAGTTTGTGGTACTTTTTGAAAACCCATCAATCCACAAAAAGTGCTAAAATTACCATATAATCTGAAATATACCAAAAAATGATATTTACATATTATTGGATTATAATAGGGGGTATCAAAGCTAAAAGTTTGAAATTATTTAAAATTTATTTCACAACACAAAAATAAATCCACAAACTTAACATTAGTTCTCTGTGAAAAGGTGTTTTGGTGGCACAATATGGCATATTTTAACAAATAATAATGATTTATTTTATGGGAAAAAAAGTATTATGAAGTGGAAGATTTCTAACTTTGATACCCCTTAATAAGTATTTCAAACATCCAAGCTTTGATTAGCTCCCATAACTTCAACAATATTGAAAGTATTTTAAATGTGAATAGAGAAATATGTTTTTTTAATTCATGATACTTTAAAATATCTTGAACAAATTAATTTAAGAGTCCATAAAATATTGGTTTGTTAGCTATGGTGTCCATTGAAATGGAAAAAGTTTCAGGAAATGTAAAATTTTATAGAAAAAAACCCCCCCAGATTGATAACACCATTCCAATTTAGATTACTGAAGATCAAAGTAAAGTAAAAAATATGGCATTTTCATTCATGTACTTAAAATTTATTTTTTCAATGATTCACTATATTTTTTATTAATTTTTGTTTATAATGTAACACAATGTGCCCACAAAGATTGATGTCACATGTTAGCAGGTGCCTCCCCCAACTGAAGCACTATAGTTTGGTCAGTTATATGGAACTGCTAGCAGGTGCCAATTTTCTTTCTGGTGATAAAAAATATGATCTAATAATATATCAACAGCATATTAAATTTAAAAATTGAAATTTTTTTTACTATCAGAAGATTAATTCTCATGTTAAGTGATTATGTTAAAGCAAATTTTTATGCACATTTAAAATAGAAAAACATTTTTCTATAGTTGAAATTGAGACTTCTTGTAAGCCAGGCTATATCAGGAGCCCAGTAAATGATATTTTGATTTATGGGACCTGAAAGAGGGCTTAAGAATTGCATTTGATGTATATAAATTAATATTTTATTGAATAATAAAATTATACAAGTATCTTATTAAATATAAGTGTTATATTAATTTTATTGTTATATAAATTATTCATACATTTAAATTAAGCATAATATATTTTATATTCTACAAATAATGGCGCATTTTTATGTATTTAATAATTATAAATTAATAATTAATTAATTACAAATATATACTATAATTTTATGTGTAAAATTGACTTATAATGTAATTAAATTAATTAATTAAATTTATATATTAAATAAAACTTTTCATATATTATTAAACAATAATATTGGGCGCTTTTTTGACCCTTAATTGTGTCAGAAAAATTATTAAATAAATTATAACACTTATTTAATAACATAGTATTAAAATCCCCACTTTAAATTACAAATATCATTAAATTAATTATATGTTTCATTTAAAATAATTATTGAGTTAATTACATAGTTGAAACAATTAATTAAAATTGCTTTAAACTGGATTGAATTGATTACATGAATTTTTAGCGTGAAAATCATTCTATTTGTTTTATTTAAACCCTTTACATGTCACTATAATGTCTGTTTTGGATTATTTTACTCATTGTTCTCATGTTTCAAACTTACTTGGTTACTAATTATTTTAATTAAGTGTTTTTGGGAAATTATGGTGGGAAAATTAGTTACTTACTCATGGGTTTAGTTGAATGTCTCATGTTTTTCTCTCAGTCTCCATGTTTTAGTTCTATTCTTTTTAATGTCTAGTTTCATGTTATTCCTTTTTTGTAATTACTACATTGTGACGCTTCAGAGAGTCCTTTGCTTATAACAGGCTTTGGATTATCCCCTGTAGCTGGATCACTTATTATACACTCAATTCAAATACAATTTTAAATATATTACGCTTATTTTATTTTTTTATTAGCATTATAAGTCTATATTTAAAAGTAAATAAATTATCTAAAGTTTCTATAAGTCTATCAATAATAATAATTGAGAATTGCACACTGATATATAACTTACAAGATTTAAATATTATCAATTGAACCTCACTGTTTTGTCACTGCTCAAATATTGTCATAGCATTTCTTTAAATTTTCTCTCTTACTTTCTTAAGCTACCAATTTTTATAAAAATCTATTTTATTATTTTTTCTATTCCTTTCCTCCTTTTCCCTCCTTCTTCTAGACGACCGGCCGATACTTCTACATCATTAAGTCTTAAAATTACAAACCTTTGGACAAAAATACTTGCAATAAAACTTAAATCACTTTTTAGAAGCATATTATAAAAGTTTTAAATTATCTAATGGAATCTATAAGCTCATGTGTATTAAAAATATTTTTCAAAAAGATGAAGAAGAATTTTAAGGAATAAACTCATTATAATTGAGATGGATAATTTGAATTCTAATTAAATTTCAATTCAATCATAAATTTTTCTGAATTAACCAGTTAATTTGGCTTAATCTCATGAAATTTCAGAATTATTTTTTATGCATAAGATAACATCTTACCCCAGCAAAATGTTTCTTGTGAGAATTGAATACCAATTCAACTTATGTAATTACTATTTTGAAACTTATTGATCAAAAGTTTACAAGAATGCTTCTCTTAAATAGAAATACAAATACAAAAAAATAAAAGACAATTTTTCACTATCTCTGTCAGCCTGGATATCCCCAGGACTGAGTAGAAAGTACTTATAAGTTATGTTAAATACATGGACTATACATGGGAAAAATAAATTAAAGTACACAAGTTGTATAAATAAGTAAAAATTATGATAAAATACAATATATGCCATTATAACACCTTATATACACGCATATATCCACCTTTTATGAGTCTTATTTACTTAATATTAAGCTATAATATGATAGGATAGTATTACAAACCTTAAATATAAGTCTGCATAATCTTTAAGTAGACTTAAAGCTGCTGTTTTCATTGTTTTATGTAAAAATCAATAAATGCACTTTAAATCACTTAAAAGTTGAGTATATGCACTATAAATTTAATAATATTAAAAATGTGCTTTGACAAATCAATTTTTCTTAATTGGAACTATTTAATTAGCTACTCAAATGCATAAAAATAACACTTTTAAATTTTGGTGTTTTTTATGCCAGAAATGGCTTCTGTGTACTGACCACATACTGCCTGCATTTTTCCCATGTGAATAGCTTCATTTTTAGAAAATTTAGCTTTTTCACACTATAATTACCCCCACATTCTATGCCCACTGTGGGGAAACACGCTAAAATAGGCACCAGGTGCATATTTAGTCTCCTAGTTTAATTATAAATGCATTGACCCTTATTATATGCACTAATTTCATTAATAAACTCAAGCTTGGCACTTTAATTAACTACCATGCTTAAATTAGTCTAAATTAGTCAATGATTTACCTGTGAAAGTGCCTTCCAAGGACTTCATGTAGTTACCCCACATCTCATGCCCTTCTTTGTGTTTTTCAGTGGTTTCTCAGTAAATTTTGGTTATTTTTGAATGGGGATTTCACATAGTTTAATTTCATGATTAGCACTATCATTTCTAATGTTAATACTCCTTAATATGGAGTAATAATTATTCTTAATATTCCCTTTTTAGTCTTTCATTTTAATGTATTACACACATGTACTCTATTTTTTGCTTATTCTTTATATATGATGGATTATCCCTATTACTGCTGGATTTTGGAGGGATATATCATACTAATCATGTTACTGGTCACTCTTTATGTTGTTGGAAATGTCTATTAGCTGTAATGAGGCTTCATTAACCATGTATATAGCTGGTAAATCAAGGGGTTCATTAGGGAAGTTATTGTGTATAAAAGGAGGGGGTTTTCGGTCTTGTTTTCTACATTCTTTGTCATTACAAACAAACATATAATCAATACCATTACAATACATATCAATGGCACTTATAAAGTCTTTGAATAGTATCTGAATTATTAAATCTATTTTTCTACCAACTAAAAGATTGTAAGCCACATATTATTAGTGAGATTCAAATTACTGAGACCCTTATATTTAGTTATATTCTAAATACTTATTGGATTTGTACTACATAATTCATATAGGACCATTAAAATCTTCTAGAAAACTGGCCATTCAAGCTAGTTTACATCTCTGTACTTGATCTCAGCCTGACAATCTCCTCAACTGCTTCTATTTTTAACCTTGCTTGCTGCTGTACAGTTTTTACATAACCATTTTTTCATTTACACAGGGCCCCCACCAGGCCCAATTGGGGGCTAATAAAGGGCTGACACAATATCAACTTAGTCTTATTAGAAATGTACAACTTTCATTAAGAAAATTTGACATCCTGCTGGAAGGTTTTAATAGCTTTTTTTTGCAAAATACAAATATTAGTTATATTTAGAATTATATTTTGCTCTTTCACTTCCTCTTATATTTCATAATCATATACTTGGTTCATTATAAATTTATGAAGCACATATCTAAACATTATTGAAAATGAATTGTAAAAGAAAATAATTTTGGTGAAAAAGTCACTATATCCTTTAAACTTGAACTAAAAGATATACTTCATCTAAACTTCATGTACCAGATAGAAATCAGATGCTTTGTGCCTTCTTTTTAAATTAATTAATTTCATTTGTGATTTTTTTCCAAAGCCTGATAGTGGTGTGGCTCCAGTAAAGGGAGCAAGGTTTGCTATTTATGAGCCAGGTACCTTGCCTTTTGTTGGTGAGCATTCTGGTGAAAGTAGCTATTCAGAACATTAAGCATTCTCAACAGTCACAGTGGCCAAGAAAGAGTTTTTTTTTTGTATTTTTTTAATTTAATTTTTTTTTTACTTTTTCATGCTTTTTTTTATTCTTTTTATGCTTGAAATGTGATTGAAGCCACTTTCTTAAAAGACCCAGTGTTGTGTCTTTTCTGTAAGTTGAATTTAATTCAATTTCTCTAGTCCAGCATTTCAGATGGACTACAGGTAAAAACAGTTTTTGAGCATCTATGTAATAAAAATATAATACTGAAGTAATGCTACATTATACTCAAAATTTTACTAAAAGCTTGGTTAATGCTTGAAGGCATTTATATGAGCCATGAGGCAAAATAGTTTTTGATCAATAAAAAAAAGAAAAACAAGAATTTTTGTTTAAAGAAAACAGTTCATTTGTGGAAAAGATGCAGTTTCTTTTATACTCACCTGAAATTATTTCTTGAACTATTAAAAGTAGTCCAATGGACCAATATTTTTAGTCCAGGTGGCAAGTTGAACAAGAGAAGTTTAAATAAAGCTGTGTTATAGAAAAGACACTGTGTCTTTTCAGAACCTGACTCAATCACAATTCACTCACAATTATAATCAAAAACAATACAAAAATAAGATGAAAAAGAAAAGAAAAAACTCAAAAAATTCTAAAAAAAATTTAAAAAATTCAGAAAAAATCAAAAAAAGTTAAAAAAAAGTCAATAAAAAATCAAAAAAAAATCAAAAAAAAATTTAAAAAATCCAAAAAAAAAAAAATCCAAGGAAGGCTGAAAAGTTCAAAAAATCTCAAGAAAACTAAGAAATATTTAAAATGATTAAAAGTAAATAAAAAAATAAAAAAAATTGTGAAAAATTCTTTCAATTATTAAAAAATTGCAAAAAATCAGTAAAATTTAATCTATTTTCCTCAAAATTTGGCAATTTTTTAAGAGATTTCAAAATTAGTCAATTTAATACCAAATTTTTTTGATAAGAAATTCAGTAAAAATTTATCCTGTTTACTTAAAATATATTGACTTAAATTTAGTGCTGATTTTTTTCAATATTAATTTTTAAATTGACAATCAAAATTGTGATATCTGTTCTATTGTAGAGCCTTTCTTCCTAAAAAAAAGGGGGCCACTAGAGGTACTACTGAGGTTACTCTTGGGTTAGTATGAGGTGCCAAAAAAGAACTTACCTACCAGGCATCTTTTTTCTCACCCTGTTCTATAATTAATGTCAATTTTATGTCTTTATTTTTGTGCTTAAAAATACCTTTTAAAAATTATAGACCTCTAACTTTAAAACCATGTAATAGGGGGTCTCAAAAATTACCAAATACACCACATAAACATGCCCCAAAAAAGGTACCAAAATCACCATCAAAAAATGAAATACAACTGCCCTGGACAGTTGTATTTCAACAGAATTTTTTTCCCAAAACATGTCTTCTTTTGGTTCAAAAAATTCATCAAAACACTTCCTTTAATAATCATGATTAGTCAGCACTAGGTACAAAGACACCAACACTAGGTACAAAAGCACCAACACCTAGATTTTTTTTCACCTGATCCTTAAGGGCTTATTCATATGAGTATAGTATATGACTTACCAGAACTTAATAAATCCCATAATCATACACTTACCCTTAATCTTTACCACTTTTCACTAACATAACATGCCGCTTTAAGTCCAACAGCAACTTGAGATCACTTCTGAAGCTGTAGATCTTGTTCAATTGGTTAGCTCTGATACCAATTTTGATGGAGAAATTGACTTTGCTTTTATGTGAAACATGTTGTAGAACCGCTACTTATTTCCTAGAACACCTTCCATACAACACCATCCTCAATATCACTTTGATGTTTTTCCAATATTCCTGAAGCTAGCTTTCATCAGATGTTTTGTACAAATTTTTCTGGATTTCTTAGTTTATTTGAATAATTCAAGATCAGGTTTCTGTATACTGGATTACTGCTTGTCTTATATTTTGCAATATTCTTGCTAACTTAAAAAATGGATGGGATGAGCTTTATGAAGATGAGATTCCTGATTCACCTCCACCAATAGAATTTAACAGTACTTCATCATCTCAAACCAGTTCTATAAATGCTAAAATACTACCAATCACTCATTCTCATTTTAAGGGCCTAGCTTAACTGATTTACTTTTTTTTTGTGTTATAATTTTTAGAAATGAAATTCCCCAGTTTCTCAGTTTCATTTGTTTTGGTTCAGCTCCCATATTTTAAATTGCATAACATTTCTAAGATTCTTTCTCACTAAGATATTTCATATTCTCTTCATCTCTAGCTTCCATTATTCATTGTTGGCTTTGATACTTCTCACTTCACAGCATTCAAAGTAAGTGACTTTCTCATTTTTTAAAATTTAATTGCTAATTGAAATGTCTTTTTTCTTGTATCTTTTTTTGTTTCTTTTTTTATCATCTTTTTTGTTTTTATTGCTGATTTATCTGTTCTTATTTCCCTTTCCCCTCTTATTTTTTCCTTATTTTCCTGGTTCTCTATCATTTTTATTCTTGATTTATTGACTTTTTGGTGTTTTTTAGTCATTTTTAGGCATTTTCACTTTTTTGGCCTTTTTCTTTGCTAAATTGCTTTGGAATCATTCAGAAGCAATTTGAAAACATTTTTCAAGCAATTTCCACTGACTTTGAGGTGTTTTTGGCCTGTTTTTGGTATTTTATTTGGTTAAAACCTTTCAGAAACATTTTCCAAGCATATCTCAGTGAATTTTAAGTGTTTTTAGTCTATTTTGAGTCTATTTTTTCACTGATTCAGTTTATAAATGCTCAGAAATCATTTAGAAACCTTTTAATTGCATTTTTAAGGGCTTTAAAGCTGTTTTAGCGCTTTTTTGCAACTTTATTTTGGCACTTTTTGCCACTTTTCTAGAATCCTATTGGCACTTTTATAGCAATTTTTGGAGAGGTTTTAGGGGAAGTTCAAGACACCTTTTTAGAAACTTTTGGAAAACCTTTAGGGGACTTTAGGGACAGTTTTTTGGAAATTTTTGGAACAATTTTTGGGTACTTTTGGGACACTTTTTTGCCAACTTTTGTGACTCTTTCGTTGAACATTTGGGACTTTTTTTGACATTTTTTGGGACTTTTTTATTCAGATAGTTTAAGGAGAGCTTTTTATGTAACTTTTATCAAACTTTTATTGAGTATGGGGTGTAATATAGGTTGTCAATTTTATTTTTTATTTCACAGATTAACATTTTACAAGTCATATATGATTATCTAGTTACCTAAATTAATGAGCCATCAGACCATGTGTTGTATAATGGTAATCATGATGAAATTTTTTTTCTCATGAGGTTAATGTATAAATTTTTGTTTGATTTCATTGAATTTTGTCACAAAAAATTTCAACTCACATTTTTACTTGAATTGTCATTAATTTAGGTTTGTTAGTTATCTCATAAGACTTGTTTACATGTTAATTTATGCAAGGAACATAAATTTTGGCAATCTTTGCCCCTACTTCAATAAAACACAGGGGAGGGTATTGCCATTTTTTTTGTATTAAATTTTTTTCTGACTTGGAAAAAAAATGGTGATCCCCACCCCCTGCTACGGTAAATAGCAGGAGAACGTATTTCCAAAAAAAAAAATTGACATACATTTTTTTGACTTATAAATAATTTGGTGGTCTATAAAAGCAAAAGAAAAGAATCTGTGGATGATGATAGTATTTGAGAACAAATAAAAGGAGTTGATAATTCCAAGACAAAAGAAAAATTTATAAACGTAATTGATGAAAAAATATAAAGTATGATTGACAGAGTAGGATCTAGATTATTAGATATAAGTATTTTAGTTAGACAAAAAATGTTGAAGTTTTTAAAAATCCAAGGAAAAATATACATGAATTTTTGAAAGAATTTCATCTTGATATTAAAGGAGAAATTCAGAAAGAAATGTATTAATATTCACTTAATTTTAACTAAGTAAAGAAAGAAACTCTTTAATATCAGTATTTGACTTATTTGCATTGACACAGGCAAGTAAAAAAGCTTGATTTCTTGATATTTCAGCATTGAGTTGCTTCATATTTAATTCATCAGCCTGTAACTGAGTTTTGCCATTTTCAAATTGAAATTGATTATTTTTGAATTTTTCATTATCCTCTCTTTGAATCCAAACCTTCTCTCTCTCCAAATATGAACAATCTTTCTCAATTTTAAAAAAAATTTCTTCTTTGAATGTGAATGAAACCACTTCTTTTCCTCAAAAAGTAGTTTATATTCTGCAGTTTTTTCATGAGACTCCAACTTCATGATTTCAATTTGTGCTTGTTCTGTTTCTGCAACAAGTTTAATTTTAAGAGTAAGAGAAATAAATTAAAAAAAATTATTTAGTCAAAAAAAAGTAATAAAAAAAACATTTTTTGAATTTATTGAAAATCTCCCCATAAGCAGAAAATACAGCCTTTGACATTGATTGAGTTGTCCCAAAACTAGCAGAAGCTCTTTGCTTAAGTCTGTCTCTAAGGGGGTTTAATTCTTTATCATGTAATCTTTCATTGTCAGCTACCTCCTTTAAAATTTCTAGATTTGATGAGGCTTGGGTCTGGTTTACACATGGGGAGTAAATCAGCACTACAAAAGAAAAAATAATAGCAAAAGTAGTTTAGTCTTACTACTATGGGCTCAAAAAGCTCAATTTCAGAATATGTGGATGGTTCTTCAAATTCTGGAGAGTCAAGTGAAAGATCTAAAGGATAATCTTGAGTATTTGTATGAGACTCAGTGATTCCTGTGCCTTGATTCATGTGCAAGGGGTTGACATCAGGCCTTTGACCAAAGAGTTTTTCCATTTGATCATTAAGAGGACACATAGAGTTGAGTTTTTTAGAAACAGATGTGATTCCATACTTTCAATCATCTTTTGTAACTCCAAACCCAGTTGAAGAACAAGCCATCTTTGAATTCTTGTATTTTGTTTGATAGTTTTTGAATCCTTCCCTCATTTTCTTCATTGTAAAATCCATCTTACCTTTAGTTTTTTGATTTCAACTCCACTTCAATTTGATTAAACCACTCAATTTTGATGCAGGTGGACAACTAATTTGAGTGGAGTTTGCACAGCTAAAAAAGGGATCAAAATTAGATTTAATTTTAAGCCAGTTAATTATAATCTTTAGATCAGACAGTTTCAAATGAGTAAATCTTTGAGAAGTGGATTTTGTGAGAGACATGATAAATTAACAATAAACAAAGAAATTAGTGAAAAAAGAAAATTTTGTTGAAGAAAAGGAAAAAACAACAAAGATTTTAGATATTTATGATGCCATGTATAAAAATAAGAGGTTATGAGTATAGAGATTTGAGAAGGAAAAGTTTCTAAAAAACAGAATAAAATGTAGTAGACTTACTGTGGTGTGAAAAAGAAACATTTAATTTGGAAATGAACTGGGGGAGAAGAGTTGTGACATTAAGTATATGGGTGAGGATGGAAGAAAGGCGATGTGCAGCTTATTGGGAGGATGTGGGTACTTGTGGGCTGAATGGTGGTTAAGAAAATTTTACAAGAGTAGGACGTATTTGACCCAATTTTCGAGACCCCAAGTACCAAAATAGCCATTTTTCATGGCATGTTTGTTTGGAGTTTTTTAAATAAAACATGCTAGGCGTGTTTGGTAATGTTTGAGACCCCTAATATGCAGTTACTCTAAATGCAGTAATGGAAACATACATTTGTGAAAGTATCCAGACTAATTTTTTTTTGCAAAAAAATATTTAAATACTATCTTAATCAGTGCAAAAATAATTCTAGCTCATTGATATATTTGGGAATGAAGTTGGTCTGAGAATTGGCCTTCATTTTTCTCCAAAACCACTTGATTGAATAAAGGTAAGGATATTGTTGGGACCAACCATCAATATCCATGATTTTAAGAAATGCACAAAACTTTCAAGAATTTTTAAAATTTATTTATGGAAGAGTTTTCCCCCATCAATATCAATTTCTTGTGAGAGTCATCTTTGTTAAGGATAGAGAGGAGGTGGCTATGATTAAAATTTTAAAAAAGTGACTTGATTTTCTTTTTCTTTCTGGTACACTTAATAGGAGGTATCAAAGTTGGAAATCTTTAATTTAAACAAACCTCTTTTTTAAACAAAATCAACCATGATTATTTTTTAAAATATGCCATATTGTGCCCCAAAAACACCTTTTTACTAAGAATTAATGACAAGGCTGTGGCTTTCTTTTTGTGTTGAGAAATATCTTTTAAATAATTAAACATTTCTAACTTTGATACCTCCTAATAGTGGATTTTTAGTTGAGTTGAAAAAAATTTTCAATAGCATATTATTAGATTTCTCACGCCTCAATTCTGGCTCGAGGCATGATCATTTAAAAATTTAATTTTGTTTTGCCACACCAAAGTTGTTCCAATAGACTTGAAAAGACCAAAAAAAGACTAATTAGTCCACAAGAGATTTCTTCAGTCTTTGAATGTCCATTTAATGTGCTCTAGGGAGAGGTTAAAGCACTTTTAATGATATGTGAAGTTGATATAACACTTCTTTACTGCTGCATGAAACTCACCACCAAGCTGATGAATATATTTCCAAGGTGCTTGAATTGAAATTTACTTGCTCATTAAGTTATAAGTTTGTGTTAAAGATTTTCAGGGGTAATAAAATGTTATTCAGTAAATTTCACATAGATACTGAGGCATATGTTTGTGTTGGCCCCACTTTTAGATGCAATCTCTAAAGTTCCCTTAAAGTCCTATTTTTTAAGTATTGAGTGAAATGTAGTATGAGGAATATCAGGTTGGTGGGATATTCAGTTTTGGCTGAGTCTCTTTGCTTCCAGAATCACTATTAATAACTTCATGGAAGTTGAGTGTCATGATTTTGTTTCTGCAGATTTGCTCATATCTAAAAAAAAGTGAGTTTTTCTCTTTAAGTTTATATACAACTTAAATTAGATCAATAATTTAGGCTGAAGACAATTGTAGTGTTATTTTTTGGTTGATGTGTGTCAAGCTAGAATCAATCTAGAAGCTCTACTAACTTTTAACAAGGATACACCCAACCGAATCACTTTCTGAAAAAATATGAATGAGAAGTGAAGTTAATACTGTGAAATTTGGAGGTAGAATTAGTGGTGAGTCATGCTAAGGAATGTATTCTTGACATAAATATTGTTAAAAACTCCCAACTTTTAGGCTCCCTATTGAATGATTCAGGGAGAATTTGACACCATCAAATTATCAGTTATTCAAATGACTTTGGTGTGCAATCAATCTTGAGGTAAATGAAGAGATCCTGTATATCACATATTTTTGTCTTATGTAAATGGCCTGGATGACATGAATATTTTTCAGACCTCCCAGGATGATAGTAATTGAAGATCAAGCAGACTGTAGTGTATATTATACATGAATTATTGGAAATCATTGATTGATTGATTGGAATTATGGCCATTCAAACAATTAAGACTTTTGTCTTAATTGTATACTGGCAGGTACTAGCCCTTGAAGTGGAAATGCTAAGATGGAAGAGTAAGAAAGAATAGAAATTTTTAAAGAGCTATAAATTGAAATGAAATGAGAAAAATGAAAACCTTACTTGATATGAAAAATATTTTAACCTGAGAAACTGAGTCTTGAGGTGCAGGAGGGTGGATATAATTTAGATGAAAGTGGTATGAGGGAAAGAATCAAAAAATATAAATAAAGTCATGATTATGGCTTATTTTTAGGTGTTGAACAGTGTTGGCCTAAAAGTATGTGAACAGTGTTTTCAATCATATTGCATATTTCACACTAAAATTTCCCTCCATTATAACATACTCTTCATCTTCTTATTAAAGCTATTTATTCATCTTCTAATCCTTTTTTTTCTTCAAAACTCTTTTTCCATTCTTTAATGCCATCATCATAATTTCTTATATCAAAAAAAGACCTGCCACTAACCAGGAAACACATCTAAATTCCTCAATAAATGCAATTCAATTTTCATCACCTTTCACTATCTCCTCCAAGTTCTATCCTATTTAATATCTGCTCTTTCTCACTGATATTTCTTCTCCAAATAATTTTCTTAGTTATAATTATTTCTAATGAGTATTTTTTAATGAAAACTCTTTATTCACCTTATCTCATTGTCAAATTTATGGGCCATGACCCTTGGGGGATGGTCAGCACACATAATTATTTTTTCATTATTATTTCAATAATTGATTTTGGTAATACAATCTATGATACTTAGACTATATTCAGATTTATGTTTTATCTATCTTAGAGAGCTCCTAGGGGTAGCTGAAGAAAAAAAATCTTTTTGGATTTTGAATCTATTTTTATGATATTGAAGTTATTTTGTATTTGTAGTATGTTAGATTGATTTGAAACATAATTTTTCACCAGGGTACAAACCTGAACGTCTTTTGTATTTATATTGAGAAAGTAAATTTTAAAAAATAATAATAATCAGTTGTGGTGAGAAAGGAATGGGGGTGAAAATGTGGGGCAGTGGTGAGCAAGAGGTGGAGGTGAGTAAGAGATGGAAGTGGAAGGGTGTAGTGGTGGTAAGATAGAGGTGAATGTCTCAGGGTGGGGTGGAGGTGAGAAAAAGGTGGAAGTGGAGGTGTGGGGAAGTGGTAAGCAAGAGATGGAGGTGGAATTGTGGGGTGGTGGTGAGAAAGAGGTGGAGCTGGAGGGGCTATGTGGTAATGAGAATAAGGTAGAAGTGGAGGGGTGGTGTGGTGGTGAGAAAGAGGTTGAGGTGGAAAGGAAGGGTTTTGGTGAGTAAGAGGTGGAAGTGAAGGAGTGGGGAAGTGGAAGGGTGGCATAGTGGTGAGCAAGAGATGGAATTTATCAGCCTAGATTTACACAGGACTGAGTAAATTAAGCATATAAATTATTCTAAACACATACAATTAGAATGTGGAGAGCTTTTAAGTATATATATTAGGGGGTATCAATGTTTGCTTATCTGCAATTAAATTAATTGTGGATAAAAATCCTTATACCCCAATTATCTTCTGAAATTAATTTTGATAATAATTGGGTTAGTAGACATTTTAATTCTCAATTTTTTCCTCTTATCTGAAATTTTTATCCTCAATTTTTCATAACCACATCTTGGACAATATTCTGGATGTGCCAGCCTCCCAACCTTGCTGTACACTCCCACCCTGTCTATATCTTCTAGCCATTCAGAACCCTCCTCATTTCATCATTAAATATATTATCCTGCCTTGGTGTCACATATCTTCTCAAAGGTAGTCTTCTTGAACTTGTTCTTCGAATCCAACTACTCCCATTTTCTACTGCTCAGCTGAAAAATCAAAGACCACTCAACTAAAAAAAATATGATCACCTCTTACTTATCAACTGCCTAAAAAACTAAAACTAATTATGATTATTGTTTTGGTACTGAGAATGCAACTAAAGCAGGACATTCTCCTGCATCAAAAGCCAATGGCTATCTTTTAATGGTCAATGGATTGAGTAATAAGACAAAGGGAAGGATTGAACATTTTACGAAACAGATTTCTGAAAACTTCAAGAACTATCAAGCCAAATACAAGCAGGCTAAGTCTCTATCATCTTCCACTGGCTTTGGTATTACTGAAATTGATATGATTAAGAAAATCAAATCTATAGATGATAAACTTGGTTCTTCTTGTTTTTATTATAAACAGATGGATTCAATATTTGGTGAGAGAGCTAATGTTAATCCTGAAAGCATGTTGGATGCAAAAGATTCTATCTCAAAATATGATATTTAGAGAAATTTTTTTAAATCCTCTTCCTCCACTCATGCCTCCCCTATTTAAAATTCAAAAAATTAAGATATCATTTCTATAGATCCTAATGGTGATATATACTAACCAAATATAATTACAGTGACCTTTTTTCTTGTATCTAGTCAATCTCTTATTTACATCTTTTTTTCTTATTTTAAAAATGCCAGTGAAAAAACCCAGGAGCTACAATAAAGTGACTCTGAAGCTAGAAAAAATGATGATAATTACAACAATATACCATATTACTGCAAAAATAATTGAAGACCTTCAACTACTCTAAGCTTCAGCATTTAAAGAAAACAAAAAAGAGATAGTAATTCTCAAAACTCCATTTCTTCTATCAAAGAGTTTATAGATAAAAATATTTCTGGTAAGTGATAGGATATATCTAAATAATTCATTCTATTTTTGTTATATTTTTGGTTAATATTTATTAAAACTCTAGTTAAAGTTTGATTTTAAAAAAAGACTCTTTAATTTCAAAAACATCTAGTTGGCCTCTTATTTCTGAGGAATTATAGTGAAAAAGACTTGAAGGAGAGGAAATATGAGCTCTATTCACTGAGAGATGATAGGGAAAAATACTTTCAGGAGAAGAAATTTAAGCTAACTCTACTACAGGGGAAAAAAAGAGGACTGGTAGGCAAGTAATTATTTCTTACTGCTGAATAACCTTGTTGTAACCTTTTTATAATTCTGGGTAGGCTAAAACTCACTTTTTTTACAACTTTTTGGTGCTATATAGATGTCTGAAGCATAATAAAAGTAAAGAAGTTTTCTAAGTTTTTCAAAATAGAAACAGATTAAATTTTTTAATTTCATTTTGTAACACATGTTCTAATGTATCATTTTTTCATTTTTATATAATTTTCCCCAGTTAAAAATATATTTATGTTGATTATTGTAGACTTCTGAAGTTCAAAAAATATTAATATTTGTTAATCTCTTTTTGTTACACTTATTGTCTTGTTGAAATTTCCATAATTTATGTACTTCAATCCACTTCCACATAATGAAATATTGAAATATATTAAAAATAACACATAACTAGCACATAGTAAAAAATAATTCTCAAAATTTATGAAAAAAAAACTATATTTCATCTAAATTTTATATCCATAATTCATAAAAAATGAAAGTATGTATTGGCCAAATTCCATATGTATATTAATATAATACTTTAAATTCATGTCATTTTTATATTAAATTTTCATTAAGAGTTCATGATTTATTTCCAATTCATTGACACCTATTTTTTATTATTTGAACTCAGTGAGATTAATCACAGAAAATTTACCCCCCAGGGTTATAAAATATTCTTCCACCCACTCGTTGACCCCCACTTATCATTAAACCTAAAAAATCCTTGTAAGAATTAATTTTATCATTCTCTGTAACCTTATATACCCCCTGTTCTATAAGTTCAACAATTATCTCCAAGTATGTCCTCTCCTGGTTTCCTAAATCTCACAAATTTTTCTTGAAAATATCCCATATCCCCAATTTTTCACTGTCTTGAATTCCCTTTTAAACCATCCAAATCCTATATTTTCTGCTAGAATTACCCCCTACTTCTCTACAATCTCTCATTTACCACTGCAAAGATATTTATTTTCTCCCCCAAGATCCCTATTGCACCTCTACATTTTCCATTTTTCTCCACAAGCTTTACCCAATTTTCACTCCTTCCATCCTGCTTCTCACATACTTACACCCTCACCCCCACAAATTTCATGGGAATAGTTCTTTTTAAAAACTTTTTTTCATGGGGCCTCATGTCTTATTTTATTCCTCCAAAGTATTTCTTACTTACTCATTTACAGTTCCAAGTCACATTCAGCAAAGCATTGCAGCATCACTTAGCTGCACGTGATCTCATCATTTTTCCTCCCCTTCACTCAAAAAATGGACTGGGTTCCTTGAAACCCCAAGTCAAATGCAGGAAAGTGTTCCAGTGACACTTCCTTACACATGACCTCAGTATTTTTATTGCAATTTCCGCTACTCTTTCACTTAGACCCTTGGACCACTGAAACACATATAATTAAGTGTTTATAAAACAATTTTTTTCATGCAACTGGGGGATTTAAGGGACTAAAGAAAAAAGTAGGGAGATGGGAAAGGTATTGGGAAGATGAGGGGCTAGTCAATAAAATGAATAATATCAGAGGATGAAAGAGAAAATGAGTATGTCTATAAAAAAATCTAAATAGACGTCCTGCAGAAAAAAATTAAAGAAAATCAATAAAGAAGGAGGGGGTTGAAGAGGCAAAAACAAAGTGTGTATGTAAAAGAGGTTTAACACCCCAGTGAGTAACTCAACTTCTGTCAGGGGAGAGCCTGCAGGGGAAAAAGGGGGATTTAAAAGGGAAAAAAATATGATAAAGGGGAGCTGTTAAAGAAAACATAAAGGTGATTTCTTCCTCTGAAATTTTAAGTGAAATATTAAAGGCATTATCTAGAAAATTAAATTTAAGACCACCTAATACAACAATTCATTTTTTTTAATTTTTCCTTAATGATAAAGTGTTTTTCTGGTATAGTTATAAAGACAAGACTATAATTTAATTAAATTTTTGCCAAGCTTACTGAATTTTTGAAAATCATTTTTGACTTCACTTTATATAATTCATCATCTTGAATTCCATTTTTTTCTATCTTCCAAAAAGTAAAATAAATGGAGGTGATGAATTATCTCTAGAAAATTGTTAAAAAACCCTAAGTAATTTAAATATTTGATTGGAACAAAAAATGTAATGCATCAACTACATCAAGACACCTTAACTTATGATTTATGTAGAATTAATAGTAGAACTTGCGAATTTTGATAAGAAAAAATTTCTGAATGAATTAAAATTAAGTTTAAAAAGAGAAATAAGGAAAAAAAGAGAATAAATGGGGCCAAAAATTAGTGATTAGCATATCCAGAACTTCAAACCATGGGAAAAAAATTTGAATATATTGAATTTACAATTAAATCCTTAAAATCACTTGTTAAATTAACTTTAAAAAAATATTTTTATCACAAGCATGTCTCATACAGAAGTTTATTAAATAATTAAAAATTCAACATGAAAAAAAAGAGAAAAACAAAAATTCAATGGAAAAAAAAGAAAAAGAGAAAGTTGAAGTTAAAGTTGCTAATGAGTCTATTACCTTATGAAAATCTTCTTAAAACATTCCATTTAATTTAGAGAATTCAATGTGGTATGAGATGGTAGTTTTTGCCTCTGTTATTTTTCAGATTAATTTGGAAAAAAAACTTTTCTGAATTATCAAGGGGCTAAGTATGTTTATTTTTCTTCATTTTTCAAAAACTAACAACTAATAAGAGTTTTCTGTGGAAACAATAATATTTCAGGTCACAAATATTTTTTATACATAATATGATGTATAATAGATATAAAATTATGAAGAAAAACTGTAGTTTTTTGTGTAAAAAATATCTTTTGGGGATATCAAAGATTTCTTTCTTTTTCCTACCTCTGCAATAGCAGATGATGCAGGAGTATAGTTGCACTAGATGATTGAATATATATTTATAAGTTAAAAATTCATGAGCAGAACTATAATTTTTTTCACAGCTCCTCATGCGCACAATTAATATATATTCAATATTTCATATAAAATATAATGAATTTTCATCTTAAATTCATGTTGAATAAAGATGATAAATAGATATTGAATATGAAATATGCACCTAAGTTTAATATGTCCTTTATAACTATATTGAATATTCATTGTGCATGCATGATTTATATACAGTATGAATTTATTTTGATTATTTTTTATGGATATGTATGGAACATATAGTAGGGGGTGTCAATTATGGAAAAAGTGGAAACACATTAAATTCACTTCTATTAAAAAAATAGTAATCCTATCTATATTAGGTCATCAAAATAAGAGTATTTAACAGTAAAAATTAATATAATTGAAATTTGATAAGCTATTTATAAGATTGAAAAAAATGAGATTTTCTAATGGCTGATTTGCAATGTTTGACACCCCCTACACAGGGTGAAAAAATGTTGAATGAGACTTCTGGTTCAGTTTTTGGACCCTATTCCATAACATTGTGTGTTTAAAGGGAACACCATGGAGAGACCCTGGTTGAACCAAGGCAATGACCCTAGAAGTGACCTTGAGCAGGCTCTTCTTTTTTTTATTTACCAGTTTTTCTCATCACCATTGCCCATAGTCTCTCACCCCATCTTCTGCTCCCTGTTAAGATGCAGTTAGAATTTTCTCTTAGTTTTTCATCCTGCCCTCTCTTGTTTGGTTTGCTAAATTTTGTCCTCCCTCCCTATCCCTCTCATTTATTTCTTCATGCAATATCCTAATTTAATATTACCCTTTTGCTTGATAACTTTCTGAATAGATTTCTTTCACACACTTAGTGATTCCATCTTTTTTCAACTCCCTCTCCTTGATTTCTCATATTCTATCTTTTTGTTACTAAAAATATAAATTACTAAGAAATACTATACAGAGCTAATAAATTCAACTTTACAACAATCTTAGAATGATAAAAATATGAATAATGAAACACAAGAACCAATGGGTGACTTCTATTATTACAAGGTGTTTAAATGATAAACATTATAAGTGCCTGAAAATGTGTATTAGTCATCAAGAATATATATTAGGAAATACAAAGGCCATACAGATTCAAACTGGATGACAAATGTATGTTTTGAGTCATAAAGGGAAGGTCAAGGACTCAATAGATCAATTGAAAACCAGCTAAATTGCATTAGCAATTCATCTAAGACAATACAAAGGCCTGCTAGATCAATACCAGTCTACCAATGCATGTCAGAGTGCTGTATCAGATAATACAAGGGCCAGCTAGATAAATACCAGTCTACCAATGCATAGTATCAATTTATCAATGCTTCAGAGACTTGAACTGATATGAAAAATATTTCTTGATACAGGACTTGAACCCATGACCTTCAAAAATATATCAGATGCTCAAGCCATTGAGCAAAATAAAATTTAAAAGTGTTGCATTACTCAAATTTAGATTACAATAATGCAAGGCATGATAAATCTATCTTTTATTTATCCTTTCTTTAAAATTTCACTAAAGTATATAGAAAGCTTAATGTGTTAATTTTTGGATCAAATGAGCTATTAATACTTGAATTATTACCACATCTTAATCAATTAATTTTCTAGAATCATGATTTCACTACTTAAGATAGTTAAAATAATGATTTTGAATTCAATGATTTATTAAAAATTGAATATCATTTCAATTTCACCAAGTTATGGCTATTCCAATAAAAATGATAAGTTTGTAATGATTGACAAATATTTTCCAAATCATGTGCAAAATCTGTGTTTATGATAACTTTTTAGGCCAGTATAGTTACTTACATTCTAATTAAATATTCAGATTCATTTTTGAATTAGAATTGACCAAGCCATATGTATGTTACTCCAAAATGTGACTTTTTTTGCAAATTTATCATAACTCTGTCATATTTTGGGAAAAAAATTTCTTTTAAATCTCTTTTAATTTTAATATGATGATTTCAAATCTAATGAGCTATTCAGATTGAGTTTTAAATTTAAATTGACCAAGATATTTCTAATTTATTCCAGAATGTGGGTTTTCTCAAATAATTTCCATATCTACATGAACTCTTCTCTAAAAAGTTCTTTTATAATATCTTAAAAGGCTAGAATGATTATGCTAAATTTAATGAGATATTTAGGTTGAGAATTTAGGTAAAATTGATCAATATAGAGTAATTTCAATTAAAAATGTGATTTTTTTCAAATCATTTCAATTTTTCTGTCAAATCCTATCAAAAATGTGTTTTTTAATATATTTAAAGGCTGATATAATGACTAAATCTCTAATTGAGTTTCTAGATCAACATTTAAAGTATATTTGATCAATTTATGTCTATTTCAATAAAAAATGTGATTTTTTGACAATAATTTTCAAATCCCTATCAAATATTTTTCAAAATCTATAAATGAGCTATGTGGGAAGTTTAGTATACTAATAAAGATCTAATTATATATTTAAATTTTAAATATAAAAAATTTGACATGGCTAAAATAATACAATCCAAAATTGAGTTTTTCACTAATTATTGACACATCTATATCAAATATTTTGTTTTAATTTTCCTTGATAAATATTGTAAGTTTTTATGTGATTTAAAATCAATTGAGCTTCTTTGAATCAATATTAGTGTGAAGTTTCTCCATCTCTGATTATTTTATTGAAAAAATTGAATTTTCACTAAAAATAGTTTTATCTTTATCAAATATTTTGCTGCAGTTTTCTTTGAACTATAATAGTGGATTCAATTTGATTATTGTAAGCTAAAGAGCCATTAGGCTTATAATTAGGTCAAAATAGGTCATTTTAAAGCAGTTTCAATAAAATAATTGTTTTTGCCTGGAATCTGAATCTAAATATGTCATTAAATTTAGCATAATCATAATTTCCTTTTAAGATATTGTAATGACACTTTTTAGACAAAATTTTATGTAAATATGGAAATTATTTGAGAAAACCCACATTATGAAATAAATTAGAAATATCTTGGTCAATTTAAATTTAAAACTCAATCTGAATAGCTCATTAGATTTAAAGTCATCATATTAAAATTAAAAGAGATTTAAAAGAACATTTTTGCTAAAAATTTGATAGAGTTATGATAAATTTGAGAAAAAAGTCACATTTTGAAGTAACATACATATTGCTTGGTCAATTCTAATTCAAAAATGAATCTGAATATTTAATTAGAATGTAAGTAACTATACTGGCCTAAAAAGTTATCATAAACACAGATTTTGCACATGATTTGGAAAATATTTGTCAATCATTACAAACTTATCATTTTTATTGGAATAGCCATAACTTGGTGAAATTGACATGATATTCAATTTTTAATAAATCATTGAATTCAGAATCATTATATTAACTATCTTAAGTAGTGAAAGCATGATTCTAGAAAATCAATTGATAAAGATGTAGAAATAATTCAACTAAGAATAGCTCATTTGATCCAAAAATCAACACATTAAGCTTTCTATATACTTTAGAGAAATTTTCAGGAAAGGATAAATAAAAGATGGATTTATCATGCCTTGTATTATTTTAATCTATATTTCAGTAGTGAAATACTGTTAAAATTTGGTTTTCTCAATGGCTTGAGCATCTGATATATTTTTGAGGGTCATGGGTTCAAGCCCTGTATCAAGCAATATATTTCATATTAATTCAAGTCTCTGAAGAATATGATGAATTGCTACTATGCCTTGGTAGACTGGTATTGATCTAGCTGGCCTTCTTATTTTCAAAGATGAATTTCTAATGCACTTTGGTTGCTTTTCAATTGATCTATTCATTCCTTGACTTTCCCTTTATGACTTGAAACATAAATTTGTCATCCAGTTTAAATCTCCATGGCCTTTGTATTGCCTAATATATATTCTTGATCACCAATACACATTTTAAGGCACTTATAATGTTTATCATTTAAACATCTTTTAAGAATAGAAGTCACCCATTGGTACTCACCATGAAATATGGAGGACGGACTTGATTCATAAGAGGGGAGAGAGTTGAAGCAGAAAGAGAAGTATTTTTCTTTAAAAAAGTGATATAATAGAAAAACAAAAGAATCACCATGCAATATGGGGGGCAGACTTTCAAGAAAGTCCACAGAATTGAACCCTAAATCATATCAAATATGAGCCCACATTGAGGTAGTGATGAAACCACCAAGAAAAAAGATTGACATTTTGGTGAACTCAATCTGAATCTAATTTGAACATTTAATGAAGAATAGTTAATAATACTTTGAAAAAATCCTGAAATATGAAGAATGATATTTTGTATATAAATGTGAATTAAGTGCAGACCACACCCAAATTATGCTGAGAAGGACATATTTTTTAAAAGACTTAAAGATTTTATTTGCACAGTTTCAAAAAAACACCAAAGTATAGAGTTAATAAGAAACCATCTGTATTACTTATATAAGTTTCTTTGGCCAATGATACATGGAGAAATTATAATATCTAATATATGAACTTGTTAATAAAAAATATTTTTTGAATTGATATTATTTATTGTAATCTTTTCATTAATTGAAAAGATTATACACTAATTGTGTGATTAGATAGTATTGAAACTGATAAATCATTAAAATATTCAAACAAGGCTCAAAAATCATAAATATGATGCTAAAAAGACTTTAATTAGAAATATAATTTTCAAAATTAATATACATACCATATTTTACTAGTAAATAAAAAAATATTTCCCTACTAATATTTATTAAAATTTATGTCCCTTCATCTTCTAAGTTTCAAAATATTAAAATTTAGATTCTAATTCAATTTAAGTAAATGAAGAAGCAATAAGTATATGACTTGTGGGTTTACAGGAATCAGGTAATTATAGTTCCTTTCTTTGTAAAATATTTTTTAGATTTAATTTTCTTTGGATACCTATTTTGTATCACTATCTTCTTTCACCATCTTTGTGTACTCCCTCTTAAGAATACCACAATCCTTTTCCTTCAATAGATTCCTTTTTCCTCTCCTCTCATCTTTTTCCCCACACTTTACACTACACACTTCATTATTTTCCATCCCTTTCCACCTTCTTCTCTTGTTCTCCACCCCTCTCCACTTCTCTTAATCCAGCTTTCTTATCTCCCCACTCCTCCTTAGCACTTTATTTCTATAGATAGAAATAGGGACTGGATTGGAAGGGAGTGAGATGGGGTTCAAAGGTTGGGGAAGCGAGGTAAAGGGGAGAAATGGGGTGTTAAATTTATAGGTCTAGAAGGGTTTGGGAGGTAAGTGAGAGGGGTGAGGAAGGCTTTGTGGTGTTTCAAGAAGGTTAGGTAAGAGTTTTAAGGGTAGAGAAAGTGTTTCCAAAGTTTTTTTAGTGTAGAACAGGGTTTGGGAGGGGTTGGGAGGGGTGAATGGGGAGAAAAAGGGGAGGGCATACAATGGGGTTGGGAGGGTGTAAAAGAATGTGTTTATTTCATTGAAAGGGGTGGGTAATGGTACAAACTATGTGTGAAAAAAGGAAGATGCACTCTGTTCTTTGGGCAAAGAACAGAGTACACTGACATAAAATGTTACTTAAAACATTAAATCTCTAAGGTACCAAAATTAAATCTGAGTTAGTTTTAGACATACATCAGAATTTGAAATAGAATAAAACAGCTCTTTCTTTATGCTATCATGTAAAGAATTTTCAAATTATTTTGTATGAATTTTTAGCAATGCTCACTAATTCAAAATAAAGATATATGGATTATTTTTTAATATATATTAAAATATAAAGAATTAGAAGCAATAGAATATAAGAAAAACCCATATAATAGTAGTATAACTCTTCTCTGAAATAATTTTATGTAAAGTGGTTTATAATTATATATATATTGAAAAAAAAAAATTATTTTTGAAAAAAAATTTGAAAAAAAACCTTGATTCATGCTTTACCCATTTTCATAGGCCTCATCAGGTTAACTTAAATAGTTTTGAATTTACATGTGAGTGCTGCTAGTGAGGTGAAAAAAATCTTTTTCATGAATCATGAGCTTAAAATGAAAATTTGACTCAAGATCTATCAATATAACCAAAATTTTATCTTAATATCTTAATTTCTGATTACTGTATATACATTAATAAATACATATAATAAAAAAACACTCATATAAATAACACTTATACTATTTATTAGTATGTACATTATTATTTAATTAATAAAAGAAACAACTATA
The DNA here is from genome assembly GCA_030280995.1 of Hemileia vastatrix. Classification (NCBI taxonomy): domain Eukaryota; kingdom Fungi; phylum Basidiomycota; class Pucciniomycetes; order Pucciniales; family Zaghouaniaceae; genus Hemileia; species Hemileia vastatrix. The sequence continues at coordinate 8,471,668 of JASXTE010000012.1, forward strand.
TGAACTCTATTTCCTTCCAAAAAAATTTTATGGAAATAAATACATATAATTCTATAAAATTAAATATCTTAGCTGTGATAGAACATAGATTGAACTCTCAATGTCAACCTATACCTGACTGTGGTTCAAGCTTAGCTAAGCTGTGAGAAGTCCTTTAGAATTCTTAAAATTTAAAAGTAGATATTATAATTTAAATTTAAGTATATTTTTTTATCAAAAATATTTTTATTATATGATATGGAGTCATGGGAATAAATAGAAAAATTTGTAAAGTCTTTTTTCAAAAAAAATTCAATAGATGTTATTTTATCTTCAATTATTATAGTATGATTTTGATTCAAAATTATAGACTGAAAAAAATCCTACAGTTATGTATATAGTCCTATAAAATATATAAACAGGTTCCAGAGTTCCTATTTACATTCAATTTATTTTAATGAAAGAAAATATCTCTTTTAAATAAAAATAATTCAGGTAACTCTTGGTAACACATTCTTTTATATATATTTATATGTTTAAGTTAAAATAAAACCAATGCATAAAAATTCAAATATTTAAAATAGAAAGAAAAAATATTTTTCAAAAATTTCAATCTAAATTAAATTTAACATATGAAGTTATTTTTCTCATTAATTATTCACTGGAAATTCATAATATTATCAGTTTAAATTAATTAAAATAAAAAAATTCTTTATTCATGTAATGAATTTTGATACTTGGAATATATAAGAGGATAAATATAGTATTTCTTTTTAATTAAAATAAGAAATATATTGACTCATTTGATGTCTAAAATAATTGATTTTTCTCATATTGTTTATTATTGTATTTCAAATAAAGTATTGAAAACCCATTAACCTATATTTCTAAATTGAGAATAATGATCAAACTTAGAGCTTTAAATTTATCTTATGAATTTTTTATCTCACCAACCAAGAATATGAGCCTCTGAAATTTTATTTTATCAAACTTGAATGCAAAAAAACTAAAATATTTGCCACATATTTTAAAGTATGTTAGTAACATTATACTAAGCAAAAATTGATTAATATAATGGTAAGGTTTTATGATTTCATGACTAAATTATCTATTGTATCCTTCTTAAAAAATGCTATATAGAAGCTATTCAATGAATAAAATGGTATAATGATGAAAAATATCATTTCTACGTCTTTGATATAGTAATTGAATGTTAAAATACACCTAAAACTTCATCTTGAGCACCTATTCTTACATTGGAACAAAGTTAAAATTTTGAAGTGGATCTCAAGGGAAACAGTATTTTTATCTCAAATATCAACATTAACTACAACATACTATTCAGCTTAAAGTTTTCATATATATCCACTTATTTACTTTAAACATATTTTCATAACTTAAGGCACATTTTATCTGTATTTTTTACAAAAAGATTTCACTGAGTGGTAATTTTTCTTGAGCTCTCTAGATCACTTCACCAACTGAAAGTATGCCAAAATAATATTTATGAAACCAATAAAAAAGATACTATATAATCTAGATAGATATTTTATTTATTCATGATATATTATATATATTTTATTAGTAGCTGGGGAGTTGGTATAATTTTGAAAAGAGAAAAATATTTCTTTGATTTTTTTTCCTTTTCTTGCATTTACTTTTCCCAAAAAATGCATTAAAGTCTAAAATCTAAAGAAATATGCCATTTTTAATATATAATCAAATATTTTTCAATTACAAGTAATTAGTGTAACAAAGTTGTGAAAGTGCTTCATTTATCTAAAAAGCTTCAAAAATAATTACCATACTTTAAATTTAAGTGTTGCATTTTTTCCACTGTATGCTATAATGAATAAATTTAAGGTTTCTGTTGATTACATGTTTTTATTTAAATAATTCAATATATTGTGATATATCATTGAGTAATCTGGAAGTTCAAGAAATACAAAAAAGAAGAGCTCAGTTTATATTGAATTAATTAAAAATTACAATTTTTCAATTCTGGAATAATAGTTTTATGTAATACAAAAAGTCACTGATTGTTTTTTTAATGTTACCTAAGAGTTTTAACAACATTACTATATTTAAAAAATGTGATTCTGTAGAAGGAAATAATATGGTTTTATGTCTTTTCATTGATCAACTTAAATTAATAAATTATTATTCATATAAGATTCATTAACAAAAACAGTGAATTGGGTAGATTTTTGGAATGATTTTTTCTGGTTTCCATTCATTTATCATGAAAGCTTCACTATTGTTTCAATAAAGATTCATTTTTATTTGTTTGAAGTCTCAAGCTTATTTCAAGTGAAATGTAAGTATCACTTCAGTCTGGGTTCCAGCTGAGTTCCATCTAACTTCAAGTTGAGGACTTGCTAGCAAGTCTCCCCCAAATATTGTTTGGTAATTTGTGTTTCATTATTCATATTTTTATCAATCCAAGGTGGTTTTAAATTTGAATTTATTATATCTCCAGAGTATCTCTTAGTAATTTATATTTTTTGTAACAAAAAGGCAGAATATGAGAAAGCAAGGAGAGAGTGTTGAAAAAATATGGAATCACTAAGTGTGTGAAAGAAATTTATTCAGAAGGTAATCAAGCAAAAGGGTAATATGAAGTAAGGATATTGTGTGAAGAAATACATGATATGGATAGGGAGGGAGAAAGACAGTTAGAAAATTAAACAAGAGTGGAAGGGATGAATAACTAGGAGAAAATGCTAACTTTGTCTTAACAGGGAGCAGGAGATGGGGTGAGTGATGAGAAATGGTGATGAAAATGACTGGCAAATAAAAAGAAAGAGCCTGTGAGATTTCATTCCTATGACCATCCCCTGAGCTCAAACAGGGTCACTTCCTGAATCACACCCAAAATTCATTTTGATACCAAAAATTGAAAACACAATAAATTATTTTTCTTCCTTCTTGAGGTCATGATTTTAAGGAAGTAAAAGAGGGAGGTAGACAAGCATTTTCAGAATATTTAGTGAAAATTTTTCACTCATACCCACCACTACAAGATTATTCCAAAGATTACTCCAGGAGACTTGAAAAACAACTTTCCTACCAGTCTTCTTTTTATTCCCTGTGTAAGTATTGAAAAATCAAAGAAAGAGGATAAATCTCTTGAGTACAATTTCCTATTGGATTAGATGAAACTCAACTATCAACTTGAAGATTATTCCAAAAAGAATTTTTTCATGATAGAATGTGTTAAAGCTAATAAATCTATTGAAAAAATTGAATGCTTCATGAAAATGTTTCATTTATTACTAGTTTTTTTGTTTACTTTCCCATTTCATTTTTTCTTAATTTTCTGTACATGAAAGTATTTTACAATTTTTTGTATGTTTTATTACTCTAACCATCATCAGTTGAATAACATGTCAAGAAATTTAACAACGGCATTTTTAAATGGTCCCAATGGCAAATTTTAACACTTTTTTTTACATTTTAGTGTTTTCAAATCAAATTTTTCAACTTTACAACTTAATTCAATTAATTTGAATTTATAAATGGAGTTAAGTCAGAAAAATTCTAGATCTATTTTGAAAATTTGGCAAGACCTTTTCTTGAATTTTATTGAAGTAAGGGGTGCAAGTCACCAAAATTTAATAAAATTACATAACTTAACAAATAAATAAATAAGAGATGTCAAATTTACTAGTTTTAATTTAATGATAATTCCTAATGCCAAAATGTGGATAAATCTAGAAACTAAGTTTTAAACTTTCCACAGATATAAGCTAAAGGAAATTCATTAAACAAATTAATGTTGTTATGATTAATACTTATACAACAAAAGGTTCATGACTCATTACTTAATTTTATCTAATTGAAATATGGGATTTATGAAAGAATATTTAATATTTGATGACAATACAAATCCCCATACTTTTTTGATCCACCTAAAGTTTTTTTTAAATTTATTACTTTTACCTTCTTTTTTACCTTGTTGATTTGTTGGATCAAAATTTGACTGGTCTGAAAAGCACTCAAAATGTGTGAATTCTTGACAAGATTTCGAACCTTGAGGTGCTTTTGTTGTTTGGTTATTATTGTATAAATAGTTTCAAACAGATTTAAGATTCCATTTCCTAAACTAAAATTTATTATACACTTATGATCCAGAAAGTATAACCCATGACCTTTTTATTAGCTGGTTAAGGAGTATGTTGGCCAGTAATAAGATTGATATAAGAGAATAATTCAAAAGTAAGATAATTTGAATCATTCCCATTTGTATGTATCCTGTTATATAAATTAAAATGAGTTATTATACCATTTGAGAATAATAGATAATCACTGCTGATCTCTCCTTATTCTGAGCCGCAAAAATTTGGTATTCCAACTCTAGTAACAAGTTCATGATTTCTTTAAAAGGCCTTATTTCAAAGTTTCTTAAGTAATAGAGGAAGAAAATAATTAAAATAGTGTAAGGATTCCCATTTTTGAGAATCATTATCTTTTTTTGCTTTACATAGATTTTTGAGAAAATAATAGATGCCTATATAATTAAAGTACATAATTTTTTTAATCATTAAACAAAAATTAATACACTTACCAAGAGAATATTCTTTAATAAAAACTTTTCTCAATCTAAAACCAACCATGATACCACACAACATATTCTTATTTTGAATTTTTAAACAAACCACTTTTAATTATGAGATCAGAGAGCTGATTAAAAATTATATCTTTTAAAACATCAATAGAATTTTTTTCATAAATAAATTGAGGCTTAAGATAATTACTTATTAATGCTTTATCTTAATTACCTCCTAATTGAGTTAGATATTCAATATCTTCAAGTAAATTCTTTGGATAATTTTTTTTCTTAAATTTAAATTTATAATACTTGATGTTTGATATGTGTCCAAAAAAAATATCTAAGTGGATTTTCTTTTTTAAATTCATTTTATTTTGATAAGATTGATAATCTCTATTTTTTCTTGAAGATTTAGAAGATTATTTTAATGCTATGGACTTTGAAGATGAAAATAATGAAGTAAAAATGATAAAAATGAAAATAGAGGAGTAATACTTGCATCAGAAGAAGAAGATATTTTTTTTCTGAAAAAAATACTTTACTTGTCAAAAAAACATAAAAAAATTATTTCAAAATTACAATACTCACATATATTAAAAAAATGAACTTAAAAAATAACTATTACTTCAATTGAGATTGAGGAATTTTTTTTTGAGTTTATACAAAAAAAAGAACAAAAAAAATTCATTAATCAAAAAAAGCTAAATGGCTGTTTGTTAGGCATTTGAATGAGGGTGTGGCATGGCTTCTCATTTTTATGCCAGAATGTATTTTTTTTGTCATTCTTATGGTAAACTTTAGAGTTGTTATGTAAGCCTTATTGTAGAATGGAGTTGGGTGGGGGGTAAATCAGGGGTGGAAGGAATTAATTACCCCAGAAAACAAGTGAATCTGGTTCATTGGGGTTTCCAAGTGAGAGGAGGGGGTGGAGCAGGTCTGGGAGGCGTAATAAACTCCAGCAAACCAACAAAGCTTTTTTGGGGGGTTTGCAAGTGAGAGGAGGGGGTGGAGCATGAGTGGGAGGCATTAAAAACCCCAGAAAACCAGAAAATCTGGTTAGCTGGTGGTTCCAAGTGAGAGGAGGGGTTTTAAACTACATCATCCAGCCAGGAAATCTGGACAGATGTTGTTTCCTTGAGGCAGAAAGAGGTGGGGGAGTTAGAACTATTTCAGTCAGCCAGTGAAGCTGCCTGGATATTGTTTATGAGAGCCAGATAAAAGTGGTATTTTTTCCAAGAGTGAGGAGGGAGGTAAAGAGTGGTATGGATGTGATTTAAAGTGAAGGGGTGGTCTAGGGGATGGATATTTTGGTGGTGAAGGTAGATAAGTGAGGGTTCTAAATCACTAGAAAGAGGGTGGTAAAGGGAAGAATTTTACCAGCAAAACAAGGGATAGGAAAGGGAGGATGTTTGTCAGCCTAGATATCCCTAGGACTGAGTATTTGTTATACTTAAAATAAGATAACCTTAGGTGCATTAAGCTTATATCTTAAAAATAAGGTTAAAATAATAATATATATGATTATATTACATATATATACAATTATTACTCTATTATATAAATTATAGTAGTTTAAATAGCTTATCCATAGCCTGATAATACTTATTAAGGTGTTAATGGAGTCATAATATACTTATTTTAAGTGATATTAAGTAATTATTGACATACATAAGCTTATATGTATACATAAATCTCATATTCAGTGAAATATGCAGTATATTATGTATATTTAGGTCTATAAGTGGATTTTAGCCTCTTAATATCCTATAACATTTGTTTTTCTGCTTATTTTAGGTCATATGGATGTATACACTTGACTCACAATGCCTACAGAAGCATAAAAATCTATTTCAGGTGCATACACTCAGTTTGGACAACTTAATCTGCTTCCTTGGATGGATATTCACAGATTTATGGGTTGGGAAGTCATTGCTGGGTTAATATGGATGCTTGGGGATGTTATTTGGGGCTTGAACATTTCATTTGTTTCCTTTATATGCTTTGGGTTTCATTATATCCTCTTTGGATGAGTTATTTTACCTGTTTCTTTATGGTATCCACTTTTATCTGGATTTTCTGTTCATGGTATGGGTCTGTGTTATTATTAATTGTGATTTAGGGTCCTTACTGGAGGTCTGGGTGTTGAATCTGTTTGAAGTGGACGCCATGGGGAGATTATGGGCCCTCACAGTGCTGTAATTGCCGGGGATAGCTGTGACATCATCTGGATTGAAGGTCTGTGCACTCCAGTGGATTTTGGCGGTTATTAGACATCACTTACTTACTACAATTCAAATAAACATTATAACACAATTATTATCATTCATAAATATATTATAAAGCCTTTATAAATTGATATTATCTTTATATAAGCTATAACTATATTATATTCATCTATTTTCCACCACTAGCACGCATTTAAATCCAAGTATTGTGAGTTTTATTTGAGTATATCTATTTTATTAGTCTTCCCCTGAGGTTTAATCACTAAATAATTTATTAAAAAGTAGTAGGACCATTAATAAATACTATTAAATCATACTTAAATACTAGATACACTGACAATGTTGACCAGGCCAAGGAAGAATAAAAAGTAGAATGTTGGAGAGAGAAAAAATAGGAAAAAAGGGGGTAAGTAAAGAATAAAAAGGAATTTTAACCTTTAAAATAAAAAATTAAAAGCACTTACAAATAAAAATTAGATACAAAAAAGAAAAAAAGAATAAAAAGAATAAAAAAAACTGAAAAAAATTAATAATTAGTAAACATAAAAGTAAAAAGAAAAAAATGACTTTCTTTGAGAGATGAGTTGAGAATACAATTGAATTCAAATTGTTTGAGGGACACAAGAGGAGAGGAGGAAATGGATATTAGTGATGAAAGAAAAATATTTCACTGAAAAATTATGCAATTGTGGAAAATATGTGATTTCATGTTGAGTTGATGAAGGAAAAAATCAAGACATGGAAAAAAGAGCCTATAACAGAAAATTTAAAATATCAATGTCAATATTCTAAAAAGGAATAGCCATTTAAAATGAATAAAATATGCAACTTGATCATTTGGAGTGTATTAAAAAAATTGAAAGGGTTTTGTTGAGACATGTTGGAGTGTTATTGGCTTAATCATGGAGTGTATCCCAGTGGAAGGCAAGATTTGTGAATAAAGAGGGGGAGATATGGTGTGTGTTCAGGATCTTCTTTTTTATAAATATAATACCATAAATCCTTCAAACTAACTAGGATATTATGGAGTATTACACAAGTCATTATCCAACTATTTGCAGTTCTATTGTCCATTTATTTTTGAAGTTGCACTCTAAGCTCCCAGAGACTAGAAAATATTCCTTTTAAAATCATAATAGCATTTTCAATTTATACTCTTGATTGTGCAAAATGATAATTAAAGGTTGTCTTTAAGTCATTTTCTAAATTTGCACTTTGGAAAGCAGGTATAATGTACTATCCTCCTGCATATGCTGAGTCTGAAAGAAGGTACTGAGATTTGTCAAAGTATGAGTCAGGATTTTGAGAAATCCTCACTATTTGGAACACAGAAGAGTCATTACATGAGCTGGGAAAGCCACTAAAAAAACTAATCATCTTCTTATTGATATAACACACAAGTTGAATGGAAAGAGAGTATCAAAAAATAAGATAAAATTCTAGTCTATGAAACATGAGAAATTGAAGGACATCTTGATAGAAACTTTTTTTCCAATTAAAATTATAGTTGCCATCATGAAAAGGCTTATGACTCAATGGTATGTTTGCACCATCAACAAAACCTACACAGCCAGTGAAACCTTCAGCTTTCATTATGTGAGATAATTCAAGTGGCTGTTGTGGAGTTGACAAGCAATTGCTTGAGACTTGATGCAAAGGTTTTCAATCATACAGCGCTTTGTGTATAATACCACAGTACCATATCCTATGATAAAGATATTTTACAAATGTCTTATAGCAGAAACATTTCAATTTGATCCAATGAAACTTAGTGCCACAGCAAGTTGAGCGGAAGGACCACATTGTTTATTATGAGAATTTTTATGAAAGGTAATGTGATCAGAGATGAGTTGATAAAGTTTTATAAAGGAATTGAGTGGATTTTAAAGGGACAAATTTTGAGAGTTGAATGGAGACTATATTTGGGATCTTGAATAAGGTTTGGACCCCTTCTGTTGATGTAAAAATTTTTGGAAAGAATAGACATATAAGATAAAGTGTTTTCCAAATCAGAGTCAGAATTAGATTCAGAAATTGAAGATAAAGAAATAAAATTCATATTTGGCACAAGTATCTTCCTATTAGAGAGGTTCTTTATTGTTGTTGGTAGAAGGTTTATGTGATAAGGGAAGCTGAAATTCGCCACCAAATGAGAAGGGGGGTGTAGATAAAAAAACTTGATTTTTTGCCACCAGAATTAAGTAGCCTAGAGTGAAGAGAGACATAAGTATGGCATCTGAAATTATATGTCATGTGACTTTCTTACAAATCAATCATGGATGTGATGAGTTTGGGATCAGGAATTAGGAATGGAAATCAGGGCATAAGAGGTGGGATAATGCATTGTTGTGCATTTCTTATCCATTAGCCCTTGGCCTAGTGAATAAGAATCTTCCATAATTAATAATGTCTGATCCAGGGAAATAATTCCTGATCCTTAATTGTGGATCCCTTAATGTTGATACCCCCTTATAAGTATACATAGGTGAAATAAGTCATATACTACAGTATATGCCAGCTAAATACCTTTAAACATGCACATACCCACCTTTTATTGGTTTTATGTACTTAATATTAAGTGTTAATAGTTTAAGGTAATCTTAAGTACCTCATAATTAAGGTTACATAGCTTATTAATTTAACTTAAGCTGTTTTTTTATTATTATAGTGAAATAATTGATAAATGAACTTTTACAGATCCATTTGCCTTATTTAGAACAATTGATTTTGCTACATTACAGTCTTATAATAAGACTTTTAGAATTTTTTTTTTATACTATAATTTTCTTATTTGTAGTGACCTTATCACCACAGAAAAAATGGGGGGGTATTGCTAGCAATACCCCTTGCTTGAGCTCCGTTGAGCCACAAATCTATGCTTGAATTATGCACACATCATCACCATGTAGGAAATTGTTTGGCCTTACATTTAGTCAGAGATTTGTCACAGATTGAGCTCAAGATGAACCTACATTGATCACCGTTTGATCTTGTAAAATCCTAATTTGATCATCAGTTAAGCTCCCTTTGATCTCACTTTGATCTAACATAAGCTTTTGCATATCCAATATGTCAACTATTCACTTTCAAAAAGATTCATAATGAATTTCACATGGAATATTAGAAACGAAACCAGTAATTTTGAGTAAATGTCTCATCAAAATGATTAATCTACAACAAAATACCATCAAAATTCAATCTGATTACTGAAAACTTTTGTTAAAATGACTAATAGATATTTAAATTGGAAAATAATATTCCATTTCTCAATTTCAAATTCAAAATATAAATCCTCGTTTGAAATGTGAATTTTGTAGATTCCTTGCCTTCCTATATTATGAGTAATATTTGAGGTATTTTACACCTTTGTAAATATGGTGTTGTGCTCCTAGAAATTATCTCTGTTTCAATTCAACTTTATTGAAGCTTGAGTCCAGAATGATAAATATTTTATAACTATTTTGAGAAAAAAGTCACTAGTAATGAATTTAGCCTTTTATCTGTCCTTTATTAAACCTCACTTAATCCTACTTAAATCCAAATTGACCCACAAAAACCTTATTTGGGATATTTTTTAGCCCAGGATGATTCAAGATTGGAGCAAAATATTATTTTAAATATCCAATATGCCTATTGATTAAATTTCTTCAAGCTTACTTTAAATTCACATTAACATTAACTTTCACAGGAAATATTAAACACAAATCTTGAAAATATAGTATTTAAAATCATAATAAATATAATATAATATGCTTACAACAAAATTTTCTTTCTGGATTAATTGAAACGAAAAATTGTTCATTTGTGAAAATAGAAAAAATACTATCCATCCTGAATTTAGAATTCATTTTTAAAAATTTAATGCCCCCTCACTTTCAAGTTTATCATGTATTTCGAAAATTATATTTTTAATAATTTTGTGAATAGTACACCTGAGATATAAACTTGGGGATATCAAAAACTAAAACATCAGCAAATTGAAATGTTTTTTATTGTTATGAATGGAAATAATGATTGAAAAACACCATTAGAGCAAGTTTGATTTTGAATAATAGGCATACTTTCTCATGTAAATTTCAATAAAAATAATTTTTATTCTTACTTAAGTTGCGGTGGATACATTTGAGCTCAAAAAGAATTAAAATTGATAAAATAAGACTTCTATAGTTCATATTCAAAAATGAAATCACCCTTCATTATCTACCTGTAAACTATTTTAAATTGAATAATTTCAAAGTCAGTATATACTGATGTTATTTTTTCTTCTAAAAAATTTATTATATAGATTAATAGTCATAAACAGTTGACATAGATGTTAAATTTATATAAGCAATCTTTAATTCATAAAATGATAAAACTATCTTTTATGTAAAAAGTGATGAAGGAAAAAAATATTATTAAATTTTTGATGCACTATCAATAAAATTGAAGATAGAGCATATCAAAAGTTTAAACTTAATTTCAATTTTGATATCATCATTTTATTTTATTTTACTTGAGTAGAAAACAGATTTTAAATCTCAATATAATTTTAAATCCCATTAGTTTGTAGATTTCAACATTTGAAACTATGAAATAAATATTTATGAAAGAATTTTACAATATTTGCCCTTCTAAAAACTCATAAATCCAACTTCAAATCTTCTAACCTTCACAAGTAACCACAATGCATTCTGAAAATACTCTATATTTAAATAATTAAAGGTAAATAAAATTATGTTTTTATTCTTTATTTCAATTTTTGATAAATAATATATATATATACATATATATATATATATAATTTCTTAAAAAGTCTAAGAGGGAACTTAATAGTGGTTTTGGAATTAGATATATAGATTCAACTTTCAAAAAATTTGTTTGGAATAAATTACAAAGACAAAAAGGATATATTTTGATGAAAGAATACTGATTTAGGTTCTCTTAAAATATTATTAACCATTTTTATGGAATATTAATCCATGGTTATCATTCTTTATGATATTATCATAGAATTTTTTCCTTTTTTAATATAATGATTTTCTATTGTGTGGTATGTAGGCTAAGATAAGTTTAAAAGATTTATTGAAGATATATATACCAGAAACAGTATAATCTGTAGATTTATAACTATAACTTACTTTTCTGATGTTTTACATCATTGATAAGTAGCTCATGCATTACACAAGTAAATAATTATAGTCTCTGGAAATAATTCCTTGTGAATTTCAATTTTTTTGTTATTCTTAAAATCATTACTCAAATAAACTAAAATTTCTTCAAATATTGATTGAAAGAAGGAGTTACAAAATCTTATTTTGTAGTTATAAAAGTTTGAGTTATTTTTCATATTATCAAGTATAATGAACATTTGTAAATTTTAACTTGAAAACTAGTGATCATAGCAAAGTAATACTGGAAGAATCAGATAAAAAGGGTGGAATAAAGTCATAGCACAACAGGAAATGATACAAAATTGTTGATTTTTATCTCATAAAATTCAACTTATTTTTAACATATTTTACCACCTTTAGATAATGTTTAGTGGATTTTAACATTATTATAACAAGCAAACTTAACAATGTTTTGATTTTTTTAACAAAAATAAATATTGTTAGATCATTTTTTTAAAAAATATGACTTATTTTTATGCTTTATCTACAATAGTTAGTAGTTTTTTTTGCAGAAATTACTTGTTTTGATATTCTATTTTTGAATTTTTTAAGAGACTTCATTGCATTAAAGTTTTGTAATAATTTTTCATTAAAGCATCATATTTTAAATCTAGAGAATTGGTTTTGAAATAATATATATTTTCATGTTAATTGACTCATTATTTTTGGATTGATAAATTATGTTAAAATTGGGATTGCTTATTTCTAGTGAGTGTACATCATAGTTTGTTTTCAAATCAAAGATTAATAAATGGTGAAATTTGGTAAAACTCTAAATATCTTTTAAACCTTTTTGATTTAAATAATGTTTAATGTTATGTAATCATTCTATAAGTAGAACACAGTTAAAATCTGATAATGGTACATTGCTTTCAATTTCTAATACTAAAATTCTATTCTACTTGAAACAATGTAAACTAAAGCTTGGTATCTCATAAGAAACTCACAATTTTCAAAAATCATATTTCCAACTTTTTAAACATGATACACATTAAAATATATTTTTAGAATAATTTCCTAATTAGTTTCAAATACTAGAAAATAATGACCTCAATTTATTTTAATACTTAAACCATTCTGATGAGTGAATTTCACAATCCTCTAAGTAACATATGGTTACCATTTATACACATATGCATGATTTCTCCTTTTGTTTAATTTTAGCTGAATCTAAAAAGTAAAATCACATGTTGAATATCATCTATAGATAAACTTCTTATATTAGAAGCTAATATTTCATATGAGAAATTTGTTATTGAGTTTGGGAAACATTAATAAGTGTTGGGTATTATAATTGAGCCATTTATTCAAGTAAATAAAAAAGGATGACGTTCTAAATATTTCATATATATATATATATATATATATATATATAATAAAAATTAATTATATAGTAGCATTTAACCATGTTTTTATACTAATGTCATATAAAAAAAGGGATTGAACTAAAACTTTCAGTAAAGAAAATAAAAATAAGATAAGTTAATATTCTTGTTTATATTCTCATATTTTTGAAATGGCTTACTTAAGGGAGAAAATTATTTGGTTTTAGAGTACAAGAATTTCTAGATAAAAATCTTCACAATATAGTTTGACCCTCTAAAAAAGAAAATTCCTTAAATTTTACTATCACATTTTATATATTTGTTAAGTAATAGAAAATGGAGTTGTGTCTTTGACAATGAAGCTTTAGAAAATGAAATAAATGATTTAAATTTATAATATAATTTTTGAAACAATAAATCATGTATTCAAAAAAAATTATATATCTTACAATCAAGATAACAGTATTAATTAAGCAACTCTAACAACTTTGGAAAGAAACAAGAAAAAAATAATTAGTAAAATGCATAAGTTATTTTTAGAATTTAAGGAAACTTAATAGCTCTACCTGTAAACTAGCCTTAAAGCAGGTTTGGATTTAACATGTGGAAATTCATACATAGTACCCTTCCATCATTAGAGCAGAATAAAATTTATGTAGTTTTATTTTTTTAATTTATAATAGTATTTTTATTTTTGGCTTTTTCATTAGTATAACTATATATTTTTTAACTTTTTTGTTTTTCATAACATAAGTTCAAAGCTGCACATCACTACTTCAAGATGAAACTCCATATAATGTAATCAATGAATGATATATTATAATGAATTTTACTAGAGACTTTTCAAAAATGGTGATTAAGAATACTTATTATAATTTTTTAAATTTTTATTATTATTCTATCTCTTGAAAGGAGATGGCCATATCTCAATTTAATTAGTTTTTCCTCAGAAAAATTTATTCTTGATCTAAATAAAATTGCATCACTATTAACTAGATGTTATTATACAATTTTAACAATTTTTTTATCTGAACATAGTTGAAAGTATGTATAAATTAAAGTGTTTCCACATAGTCTTACTATTATCCCACCATTATTTTCACATTTAGATTTCATTATAACTGTAAAATAAGTTTTTCAATAATTTTAATAATACCTTAATATTTAATAATTTAGTTACATAGTAGATTTTTTATCCTTTTTTTTTATGAGGCTTATTATATAAACACTACTTTTAGATTTTATCCATTTTGATGTCTGATAATTTAAATTTTCATTTAACTACCCAAATTATATCAAAAAAAATTCAAAAGTATATTTTTTTAATGTACTCTTTTTGATAAACTTATCATTTCTTATAGGTTATTCTTCAACTATTTATTGTAATTAACTACCCACTCATTTATGGTCTGTTATTGTTGTTCATTACATACAGACAAAATAAGGATACTCTCATATTATATTGGAGTTTTAAATTAAAAAGTAAATACTAGTGGCTGGTATTAAATATGAAGTTGTTATAACTAAGTTGAACATTAATTAATTATTAAATGGCATTTTATATTAAAAATTTTATTGAATGTATATAAAAATAACACTCAAGAAATATATATAAGATATATATATAACCATTGTATATCAAAAATGAAGTACTTATCAACATGGTCTTTTTAAATGATTTTCAAATTTACTTAAAGAGACATTAATATTACCAATTCAAATTTTATATCAAATACAACAATATTATTATTTCATTTTTAATTATTTTACAAAAAATTTGAGTTTCAAAGTAATTTAATTCAGTATTTAATGAATGTTTTTGAAAAATATTTTTAAAAATAGAAATAACCCCTCACAAAAAAAAATATAATTTTTTTTACTTACAATTTGCACCATATTTCTACCCTTAAAATATTTGTATTCTTCTAACAAAAATATTTTTTAAATAAATTTAAAATTTTTTTCATTATTCAATTACAAAATGTCAAATTTATAATTTATTTTACCTTACTAAAAAATTTAGCTGAAAATTTAATTTTGTATTTCCAAAAAATAAACTTAAATGTCAAAAATTAAAAAAACAAAATTATAAATATAATTATGAGAAAGAGGTAGATTAAATTTATAATATTCATATAAAAAAAATTCATATATTTTATGGTGTTTGAATTTTAAATTTAATGTATTAAAAATTAATTATTAAATAACCAAGCCAAATGAAATTGGCTTGGATTTTTGGTATCACTAGAACTTATTTTTTTTCTTTTACTCACATTTTAATTTTTAATTTTTTTTTTTTTCTACATTTCTCATTTTTTTTTTATGATTTTTAATGTTTTTAAGACCGAAGTTGCTTTCAAACAACTTCGGTCTAACGTTTCTCTCACTTTCCCACCAGATTGCACCTGGTAGGGAAAGTCGCTTCCATTTTAGAGACCAAAGTCCCTTGCAGGGACTTTGGTTTCTCTGTGTGCATTGCACAGCCAGAAAAAAACTGGCTGTGCAATGCACTGCATGCAGCACATGCAACACGCATTGCTGCTGCAAGTAATGCGCATTGCATGCAGCAGAAATGCGCGTTGCATGCAGCAGCGCGCATTGCACATGCTGCGCATATCTCATGCAGCTGACTTGATATCAGCTGCATGAAATATGGTAGCGATTGTGCAACGCGCGTT
Source organism: Hemileia vastatrix (assembly GCA_030280995.1). Lineage (NCBI taxonomy): Eukaryota > Fungi > Basidiomycota > Pucciniomycetes > Pucciniales > Zaghouaniaceae > Hemileia > Hemileia vastatrix. Next base: position 8,487,580 of record JASXTE010000012.1, read on the forward strand.
ACTTGCAGCAGCAACGCGCGTTGCACACTGCTTTGGCCACCTCCCAGCCTAGTAAATTAGCTGGGAGGGTGGCAAACATTACAGCAAGCAATCGAAGTCGCTTTTAGCGACTTCGATTGCTTGAAAGAGACACTTCCAGCCAGGGGAAACCTGGCTGGAAGTACTAAATTGCAATGTAAGGGACCCAAGCCAATTTCAAAGGCTTGGGTCATAAATTAAGGTTTCTAAAAAGCAGCCAGTATAAATCTGGCTGCAATAAAAAGTAAATTTTTTAAATAAAATACATAAAAAAATAAAAATTTGTTCAAATAAAATATACAACACTCTTTCGCCAGTAAGAAACAGCCTTCCATTGTTACACATAGAAACAAAATCAAATGTTTCTTTCATCAACATTGGCCATGTTTCAATATTTTGAACCAAGTAAGATCAGGAAAAAGGTCACGGCAAAAAAATTGCATAATTAAAAGTCTCCCAATTTAATATGGTGCGGAGGTTCATATTTTAGAAATAGGTGGTGCACATTATAGTTTCCTTTAAAAAAATTCAAAAATGAATTAATTTTGGCGCAATGTAAATTTAAATGTGATGAGTGTATGTTTTTTAGCTACGTGAAACATGGTAGCTAGAATTATGTGGCGTCAATTTTTTTTAGATGTGAAATTCAGTGTTCCACAAATGTGCATCTGTACAACATGCAGCCAAGTAAATTCTAGCTGGAATTAGTATATGCATAGGAAAAAATGATCATGCTGTGTAAAGTGCCTTGGCAACATCATTCTTGGAATTTAGATGAAGTTTATCATATGACTTGGAGAGCTGCATTTTTTTGAAAATGTGATCAGTGAAAATTCATGATATATACATCTGTTTGCCACCCAATTTATTTTTCCTTTCTCTTTCTCACTTACCTTTTTCAAAAATTATCAATCATATTTTTGCTTTATCATTTTGAATTATTGGTACTATTTTCTTGACCTTATCTGATTACCGGTAAGCAAATTTTTCTTGCTATTGCATTTCATATCATTTTGGTTTGTTACACTTTTTTACACTTTTGACAAGTTAATCTAATGATTCTAATTCTGAATTTATTTTTATGGTATCTTTTACTGTACCCTTTCGATTCATTATAAAAAAATTCTTTTTCAGTTAACTTAAAGTTTTTTTATTTGTTTGTCAATTTACTTTTCTTTATTCCTTATCAAAAATGTTCAATTTATTTATCTAACCATTTATTTTTTAAAACAGTGATTATAAAATAAACTTTATAATTAATTTTGATCAATCAGCTACAAATGGAAGAAGATTTTATAGACATGTAAGTTCATGTTTTGCTTATCATTTTTCTATATTTCTTTAATACTTTCTCAACCATTATATTATTAATATGAAAAGTAAAACATCATCTCGTACTTGCTGAAAGCATACAGGATAATGTTTTGCTTTTCATAATAATAATTAGATTGTTTGTACTTTACCTTTAATTTATTGATTTTTAAGTTGTTTCAAAGTCTCGTACTTGCTGAAAGCATACAGGACAATGCTACAATTTAAAAATTAATAATTTATTGAAGTATAACTTTCTAAGTCAATATATTGATCAGAGCAAGATTTTTCATTTTATATATGTGGATATCATAATTCCGTAAATTTTTTAATATTACTAGTGTATTGGAGTTATACTTTCATTATATTATTAATATTAAGTGTAGAGCCAAATCTCGTACTTGCTGAATGCATACAGGATAAAGCTATACTCTTTATATGTATAATTTAATAAAGTATACCTTTGAAACGCTTTCTTAATATTTGAAATAAAGAAAAAGTATATAAATTTACTAATATGTAGATATGCTAACTTTTGTATTTCTAATATTGAAGATATGATAAAGTTAAAGGTATCATTGACTGATAATTGAAATTATGTTACTATTTTCTAATTTTTGATTTTTTTCTATTTTAAATCAAAATTGAATTCTCTTAGGATTGAACCATCAATGAGTAACGATTTGAAAAAAAAAAACGGCCAGGGAAGAACTCTAACAATAGGTGGGCGAAAGACATTGCTACTGGAATGAAACTTGTAAACGCTCTTGGAATGGATACAAATGGGAAGAAGCCACATTTCTATGCACGATCTTATGCAAATAATATGACAGATTGCAATAATTATTACAATTTTTTTCCTGGATGTAGTATTTATAAACCAAAAGGTGTCTTAATACCTAATGTTCTTGTGCAGACTTTTGAAATTCATGAGCTCAAAGAACTAGATATGTTAGAAGCTACGGTGCGATGCATTAAGGATCTTTCTTACTGCGAACATGAAATTAAAAATAATGGTTATCATCAAAGAGCTGGTGGTTTTGGAAAAATGTTTGGTGGTGGCTTTATTTTAGATAGAAAGAAATCTTTACATATTCGTAAGTATCACTTTTTTTAATTTAAATACTGAATTTTTGAATGCTTTTCCTTGCAGATGAATACACTGATGATATTGTAAAAACGGATGAATATAAAAAACGAATGAAGAGGATTGCAATGTACTTTGAATATTTTTTTAAAAAAATATCATATGTAAAGTACAATGAGGCAACTAATCTTTGCGCAAAACTTGGTATTCCTGGATTTTCAAAAGTTTCTAGTGAAGAAGACGGTGTACCGTTTGCTAGTAATTTAACTTGGACATCTGGAGGGAATGGTAATGGGTTCTCTAATGAGGTTCATCTCGATAAGGATGCAAGTGAGTATACTTTAGGAATATTTTTTCCTAAAGATACAGAAAAAAACACCATTCATATGAAGTATGATAAGACCCAACCACGACAAATAGGTGGAGAACTTATGTTTCCCGAAATTCGAAGTAAAATCAACTTTGAAGCAACTAATGGAATAACAGTGACATTATGGCCTGCCAATCAACTAAGGCATTTTACCTCAAGATGTCATGAAATTCCTGGCTTCACTAGGATAGGTTCTTCTATTCAAATCAGCACTAGACTTTTTCATGCTATAGAAAAGCTTAATGTTTTTGATATTGATATTTCAGAATACTTAGAAATTAAAACAGAAAAATTTAGGTTAGAATATTTGATTAGTGCTTTGAGAGTTTTTTTGAAAAGAGATGACTTAATAGAGGAAGAAATAGAATCAGCAAAGTATTATTTATCTAATGTTAAGACAAATCTAAAAAATCTAGATATATAAATATTAAAAATTTATATTATATATACACAACTTAATGCAAATTTAAACATGATAAATACTGGGAGTAGCTGTAACATTTTCAGTTTTGATAATTATAGTATTATCTATTTCTTTTATTTGTGAAATAAAATAATTTTTTTTCATAATATTATAAGAAAATTTGATTTACTTTTGAGGAAATATATAAGTTGTGAAATCTTTAAATGTCATTTTTATTAAATTGGTAGCAAAGGTTCTAAAATAAAAAAAACTATAATAAAGAATTTGAAATATATTAGCCATAAAAATGTGCTTTTAATGCTACCAAATTAACTGTATAGTATTTTAGGTCAAACAGGCTTATTAATAAAAAAGGTAATAATAAAGAGTTGAAGAAAGAATTTTGAATCAATGATAGATTAAATTGTATTTTTTTAAGAATGTACTCATTTAATTATTTAAATTGTTCTACTTCTGATTAAAAATGTTACAATCAACGAAAATATTTGTAATAAATAATAGATTATATAATATTAAAGGTAAAGTAACAAAACTAGAGCAGTTATCATATTTTTATATAAACAATAAAATATTTAAGAATTTAATACAAGTATTTGAAATCATATAAGTAGATTTTAAAATCTTTGTTATTGCTGGACTTACAATAATTTTTTTTAATAATTAATTTAGAAAATCATGTCAAAGGTTACTTAATAAATTTCAAAGATGGTCACATTTTTGACGTATTTGAAGGAAAATAACTTGAATTATACAAGATATATCATATAGAAAGAACTTTATCTATTTACATGTTGGAATATTAATTTATTGAAAGGCTATGTTTAGCAAAAAAAGGTGATACTGGCTGAATGGAGCTCCAGTGATTAAGAAAATCTGCAGAAATAGCCCTAGCAATTCCCGGAGGACTTGGGGTATCAAATTTTAAAGGAAATGGATCACACTTGCCTATAAAAGGTTTTATTAATGTTAAAATATAGTTATTTAAATTTTTCCAAATTATTTCTTCCATCAAATGATTTTTTTTTCATGTAAATTAAGAAACTTAACTTCTGATATTACCTCCAAGCAATCAGCTGCTGAAGCCAATCTATGATCTTGAGAGCTCAGAAATAAACCACGGACACCATCAATTATATAGAATGTGAAAGATTGATATCAGTGGTGGGAGTATTCAGAATTTATTTTGTTTAGTGCAGCCTTTTGTTTCTCTCTCCTTATAGTCAGTTCAGTATTTTCGTTTTTCTCACTTGATTGTTGAGCTTCACTAGTCTTGCCACTTGATATTGTTGCAGCACAATATTTTGATTTAAGAATGATAATTGACATAATTATATCAATGATAATATTGCTGATTTGAAGAAGAGTTGACATTGATATATCACGGGTTTGAAGTGCAGTGGGACCAACTTCTAAGCCATCAGAAATCGGACTCTTCAGATTTGAAAGGTGAGCTAGAAGCTGAAGACCACGTTCAATTGGACAATCTGAGTTAATGTTTTGATGTGATGGAAGCTGGCTGAATTCATGTGCGGTCAGATAAAGTGAAGATGATATAAGAGATACCCATGAAGAACGGCAGTGGTCACTTGGGATCATTAATCTCATGAGCATTCGGATAAGATTGGATTCAGGGTGATCCGTTTTCTTTGTTGAGGAAAGAATTTCAGTATTTAAACCATCAGGATCACATAAATCTTCCATTTTTTTGAAATCAATATTATCGAGTACCCATAGCTGTGAGCTATCAATCTCTAAAAAAATATTTGCTACAAAAGGAAAAAAAAAATAAGTAAAAGAACAAAAGTCAAGACTAAAAATTATGGTAACTTACATAACTCAGTAAGTTTTGAAAGCCAATCTTCTCCACAAGATTTTTCCCAATGAAAAGTAAACATTGGAATATTTGACATGGGTTCTTGGGAATAAGTAGAAGAGCGTAATTCGAGGAGAGTAACAATTTCCAACCACGACCTTAGGACCTTTGCCGTGCTGATTCTACCTTTATAAAAATTATGAATTTTACAGAATTCCTCCTGCAAATCAGATTCTTTTAGAACTGAGGGTGAATAAGTTAGAGGTTTTTTCGATATCTTGATTGGAGTTGATTTCATTGGTAGAGAAGCTTTCAAAGAGGTCAAAGTAGGTAATTTAGGAGGTGATGGGTATTGCTTCTTAGAAATGAAGGAATTCGGTGATGAGCTGTTTGAATCATCATCTTTATCAAACATATCAACATGTCTTGAAGAAGATTTTAAACTTTGCTTTTTTTGATGAACAAGCATAGCTTCATATTCTGATAGTTGATCATCGCTATTTTCATTGCTCTTTTCATCATCTTCATCAGGGAGAGGGCGTTTATGGATGGAACAATCTACAGCAGGTGAGTTTCTGGTACAAAATATCAAAAGAAAGATAAAAAGTACAATATGTAAGCAATAAAAGAGATATATGATTGAATTTTAAAGATAAAAGAATAACAATAAAAAAAAAGGAAACAAGAATATACTCATTATCAAAACCTTTGCTTTTTTTTTGAGATTTATTATTTGATACATCAGAAAATTCATTAGCAGAAGCCGGTTTAATACGTCGAACAAAAGAGGAGCCTTGGGATAATCTCTTTTTCTTGGAGCGGATAACAGGTGTTTCAAGATTTTCCTTAGAAGTTGAAGCATGAGTTGAAGCTGATGGTTCATCTGTCTCATCATCATCCCTAATGACAATGACTTCATCAGGAGGAATCATACCCTCCTCATAAGCTACAAATATATATGAAGAAAAAAAAATATTAATAATCTTATCTACTAATTTAAAAGGAGACAAAAAAGGTGATGAACATACATTTTTCAAGGCTTTTCACATATTGGAGTAATTCATTACAAGGGTTAGATAAATATGAAGGAGAAGGATTATTGTTAAGGATCTTGACAAGCTCTTCTGTTTTATCTCTAGCCAATTCAAGTAAATTGCGATACTGAACTCTCGTTATTTCCTGCCTCTCATTGCTAAGTACAGGAGGGTTAGGTGCCATGCCATGTGGCAGACATGGTGCAAGCTCAAAAGCTTCAAAGCGAGTATCAATCAGAGAGTGGGATGAAACACATTTGGGTGCTGGAAAATCAAATTTTTGAAAAAAAAAAGATATAGAACATAAGTGAAATATATAAATTAAGAGAGAGGAACATGATATACATACAAAGTGGAGGTGTAGGATTTTGTATACTAGACATATTAATTAATGAATATTAAAAAAAAGTATTCGATATCAAAAAATTATGATGTAATATGATGAATAATTATAATAAACTCTATTCTAGAAAATTGAAGTTGATATTTTAATAGGATAAAAAATTGAATAAGATTAAAATTAAAGTGAGGATGAAAGAAACAGAAAACATAAAGAGGGGGATTTTATATTATTTGAGCTTTTTTTAACATGTATTATTCATAGTGGGGTAAACTGAGTAACATGCTAAATCACAATCTGTTTATATTGAAGCGAAATTTGATGTAGCTAACAGAAAATACTAGTAATTCTTTGGGGACTTTTAGTGTGAAAAACAAATAATAACAAATTTATATCCCATATTCAAATTGCCACGGGTAAATACAAAATTTTTTAAATTAGAATTTACTCCTAAACAATGGAGATACACTTAATTAGTATATTATATGAAAAAAAAGGATAATCCTTTATGAATATTTGTTAAATTTAATTTCAGATGACAATGCGAGATTCACATATATACTGATATGCCTCATCAAACAAGAAATGAATTATAAATATAAAATTGGTAACATTAGAATTTAAGATAAGAATTTGTTTTTTAAGTGACAGGAGGAGTGTCAGGCTAGGGTGTGGGCACCGTGACCAAACCTTTGATAAACTTGGATACAACTAAGGGAAAAAAAAAAATTGAATAGTTTTATTTTGCAATATATCTTAGTCTGCACAAGATATTGCATTGTTGTCCCTAACTATACCAAAATTGTTACTTTTCAAAAGTTATAGGACTACTAAGTTGATAAAATATTATTATGAATCACCCAATGAAATACCTTAAGCAACATTCAAAATTATTAAAATATTAATATTCAATTTGAGATTTGGATTAGCTAATTTTTCACAACTTACCACAGTTTTGATTAATATAATAAAACTTGAAAAAAATTGTTGAGATAACCTAGAAATGGGTGCAAGAAAATGATGAAACATATGACTTGAAACTTAACTCATACACTATTGATAAACTTCATGGATCCTGATTAATTTCTATCGAAATTAATTTTGAGACTAGCATATTGAATTTTAGCTATGACCAAGTACTGTAAGTGCCATGGTTTGTATTCAATATATTGGTGTTGAAATTAATTTTGATAGGAATCAACAAGTATCAGATGGCACCATGCATGAAACACTGACAGAAACCATCAAATTTATGAGGCAATGAACCTCATAATTTCGATCGAAATTAATATAGACCCCTGCATATTGAATACAAGCCATTTCACATGGACTACACAGACATAGATAAAATTCAACATGCATGGCTTAATATTAATTTTGATCGAAATTAACCAAGGCATTAAAACATCAATTTTTATATGGTGTACTTGATCAAACCAGTTTATCTAACTGCTTAGCTTACCTATACTTATAGGAATTTTATGCATAGTCCATGTCCATATTAATTTCGATCGAAATTAATGTTGACTAATACATAATGAATACATGCTATGCCACTTACACTTTCCAGGCATAGCTACCATTAAATATGCCAGTATCAAAAATTAATTTCGATCGAAATTAATGAGCATGATAATCATGAATTTCTGGAGTCAACTGCTTATTTTTATGCATGGTGCCTTGCCAACATTAATTTCGATCGAAATTACTTTTGATACTGGCATATTGCATGTATATATGCCTGGAAAGTGTAAGTGGCATAGTGTGTATTCATTATGTATTGGTCAACATTAATTTCAATAGAATTTAATATTGACATTTTCATATTGAACCCAAACCAGCAAACGACCCAAAAAATTCTTCATAAAACTGCTCATTAATTTCGATCGAAATTAGTGAGCACCATATACATATTGAATGGTAGTTATATCTGGTGTGTGTAAGTTGTAAAGCTTGTGTTCAATGTTTATTGGTCAACATTAATTTTGATCAAAATTAATGAGCATTTTGATCATGAACTTTTTCAGTCAGTTAGTTGTTTCAATGCATAATGGCATTCCAACATTAATTTTGATCAAAATTAATGTTGAAATGATATAATGCTTTTTTGCATGACATGTAAAGGACGGCAAGTATTTTTAAGTATTGAAATTTACTATACATGTTGAGGGTAAATATAAAATTTACATATCCATATTAATTTCTATAAAAATTAATGTTGACCAATACATAATAAATAGTAAATATGCCTGGCTAGTGTAAGTGGCATAGCTTTTTTTCAATCTGCACTTGGCAACATTAATTTCGATCGAAATTAAGGTTCATGATTATCATCAATTTATTCAGTCAGTTGCTTACTGTTATGCATGGTAACATGTCAACATTAATTTTAATAAAAATTGAATTTGACATGCTACCAAGCATTTTTATGTAAGATGAAAAGTAGGGCACTCTATTGTTAAGTAAACACATTACAATGCATATTGAGCATGTAAATATCATTTACACATTAATATTAATTTCAATCAAAATTAATGTTGACCAATAAACATTGAACACAAGCTTTACAACTTACACACACCAGATATAACTACCATTCAATATGTATATGGTGCTCACTAATTTCGATCGAAATTAATGAGCAGTTTTATGAAGAATTTTTTGGGTCGTTTGCTGGTTTGGGTTCAATATGAAAATGTCAATATTAAATTCTATTGAAATTAATGTTGACCAATACGTAATGAATACACACTATGCCACTTACACTTTCCAGGAATAGACACCATGCAATATGCCAGTATCAAAAGTAATTTCGATCGAAATTAATGTTGGCAAGGCACCATGCATAAAAATAAGCAGTTGACTCCAGAAATTCATGATTATCATGCTCATTAATTTCGATCGAAATTAATTTTTGATACTGGCATATTTAATGGTAGCAATGCCTGGCAAGTATAAGTGGCATAGCGTGTATTCACTATGTATTGGTCAACATTAAATTCGATTGAAATTAATATGGATACATAAATGTGACATAAAGAGGTATGGACCATCAATTTGTTGAAAATACATTTTTATATCTCATACATTATTTGTTTTTCTTAAATAAAATGTTACTCTCTCTCAATATCACTTTATAACATTTACCAAGCTGCTTTGAAAAAAAACAGAATACATAAAATTCAATATAAGATAGCTATATTACACAGAAGATCACCGTTATACCTAAGTTATGATGATGTTGATGCTCTATTAATTGATTCCCGAATCTTTACCAGATCAATATCAGCTCCAACCCCAAGTGACTCACGTTCATTCACAGATAATCCTTGCAAAAATGTTGCTGAATAGCAATTCTTGGGGAGGTATTTGGGAACATTGAATATACCATTTTGTGCAACTGTCCTTTCTGATGACCGTGAATATGTTTTTAATGTTGATTTTTTTTGAGCTGGTGTATGGGCTAAGTCCTTTGTCATCTTATCCATTTTTTTAAACAAATCATTGAGTTCAGGATTTCGCCATCCAGGAATAGCTCGGATAGGTGCAGTTGGGGCTGGTGCTGGGCCTTCCTCGATATCAGAGATGCACCTAGTATCATGAAAAAGCACAACAAAACCTGGCACATCACTGCAGAGATCTCTTGCTAACTTGTAGCGTGCACTAGCAATCTGAATTCCAACTAAATCAGCTTCATAATAACAAAAAGCAAAGTAAAATTAAAAACTTACCTTGGTCCGATAACGTTTTACTTGTGCCCTTGCCCTCTTTTCAATCTTTTCTCTTGCTACCCTTTCCTCTTCTTGCCCAAACAACCTTATCATCTCCTTCCCCTTATTAACTACCCATTTCTCAATAACACATTGAGTGAACTGAAGCTTTGACTGATCGATTGTATTCAAGGTGGTGAGCCATCTGGTACAGTGGTCGCATACTATGCTTCCCATGACTTGATTCCAAGTTGATTCTGAAAAATCACGGCAAGTCCAATCAAACGTGAATTTCCGAAAACCTTTTTCTTGCAATTCACGCTCTAAGTTTCTTTTGACAGAAAGTGGGATCGGTGCTCCTCCTTTTAGTCCTCGAGGCTCAGGTGCTGGAAAAAATTCGGGTAGTCGAATTTTGGATCGCAAGAAGGCTATAGAATTGGTTATCAGAAATTGTCGATCAGCTGCAGAATTGGCACGGTTAGAAGATTGGACTTGGGTTAGGACAGTTTGAATGGTTTTTAGTTTGAATTGGCTCCAATCTTTCCAATTTTCAATCTCCAAAGGTGTTGGGCTCGCAGGATATTTTGATATTTGTGTTGGTCCCCCAAGACAATACTTCAGAAAGTGGTAAATATTTCTATTTAGACTGTCCGAGCTCCTGGGAACATCATTCCTTCTAACTAAGCCTCTTACAGCCCTTAACCCCCGTTCTCGCTCATGAGACTCTGCTGAATTGAGTCTGTGGTAATCACTGATACCCATAATGATTGAGGGATTCACTAACAATTCAAATAAGTTAATTAAATTGGTTATTTTTCAATAAAAGAATACACTACAAATTTTACTTACCTGCTCCACTTGTGCTTGCTCCTTGGTTAGGCTGAGCAGATGATGATTGGTCTCTGAAAAATTCCCTCAATACTTCACTAGCCCAATCTCTTCCTAGCTGATCAGCTTGCTGATCAGCACTTTCAGAAGCAGAAGGATGATTGGGATTAAAATTTCTCGGTTCTGAATGAGACTCTTGGCCTGGATTGGGATTAGGTGGTGGGTTAGGATTAGGTGGTACAGATTGAGATGCATCTGGAGGTGGATCAGCAGAGGGTGGTGGAGGAGTATTTCCAGTATTAGTATGTTGAGGCGGAAAACAATCAGAATCGGTTGGGTCAACAGACATCCCTTCAAAATTATCATCCATAATGAACTGTAATAAAATAAAATAAAATAAAAATAATCAGTTGTTAAAATTTATACCTATCAAAGCTAAAGTAAAAAAAGATACTATGTATATAGTCTTGTAAACGTGTATGTTCTCTTGTCGAAAAATAAAGTGAATAATATATAGCTATCAGCTAAAGTTGGAAGGTCAAACTATTTATAGTAGATGAATGAGCAAGAAGATCATTCATTAAGTAAAAATTTTATCATATTTCTCATTATCATGATTTTATTTCTTTCATTCTTACATTTAAGATAAAAATGACTCATTGAAAGCATGGGTTCTCTCGCAATAAAAGCAACCAAAGTAATTGTTCACTGGTTTATGATAAGGTAAGTTGGATGCATTGCATTTTTTAATCGAGCATTGAATTATTTCTTTCACCATTTACAAATATCACCAATCCTACAAATTTCCTGAATCCCAAATTAACACAAAGATGTTAGTCAACAGAAAATAAATTTGATTAATTTTTTCACTCACTACTGTCTGCAGTCCAATGGCAGTGACAACCTCGTCTTTGATTCCAAACATTCCTTTTTTGTGCTCGACAGTAGCTGCATGTCCAATTATTGCATCTTTCTTAATCACAATTTGAGTTGCTTTGGCTACTCTTACTAACCGACAATGCACTTGTGGGAAAAGCTCATAGGGATCCTTTGATGTTTCTTCTGGACGGAGCTCTTTGAAAGGACTTACTATTAAATATATTTGATCAATCTCTTCCTTTGATCTGAAAAGATCATCAATTTGCCCAAACTGGCTATCTTTTCCATAGTAGAATTCAATTGTTGAATTAGCAATGTGTCGATGGTAACTAGTAAACCTCTTTCCATGTATCAATATGCTTGCTACATTTTCAACTACCCGATCCCCACTTTTCTCCGATGGTGTCAAAGCCCGTCTTGAAGTTTCTTTTCCCATTCGTGCCCTTACCCATTTAGTAAATAATGCCATACTTAGATGGATCCATTTGTTTTGTTTATCGAGATCAATATGGATTTTTTTAGTCTCACATTGATCATTATCTTCAGCTTCACCAAGATCTAATACCCTAGACTTCCGATACCAATGTTTGAGCATTGTTAGCGGTATCTCTCCTGTGGTAAATATTAATAAATTAGCACAGCTAAGTTTTTAAATCATTTCTTACAAACATTACATACGTGGATGGTGATTGTTTGGAATTTCAGATAATATATGATTCACCCGCTCTCCAGACCAAGTAGCTGTACCTGATGGTGGACCAAGACGCTTTATCATTTCAGGATAATGTTGAGTGATATGCAGATTTGGCTTTGCATTAATATTCTTCCAACCCTCTTCAAGGCACTCACGATACTCTAACAGAAATTGATCTAGATCTTTAAGCTCATTAGTCTGTATATTTTTTAATGTCAAAAAATTGGTGATCGAGCATAATGTTACAAGTGACTTGAGAAGATAATATTCTCTTGGTTTATCAGCTGAGGAAGCTGAAGATTCAGATTCTTTAAATTTTTCAAACCAAAGGGGTATAAGTGACAAAGGGAAGTAGAGAGTATACAGCATGTGCCATTCTGCTGCCTTGAGGGATCCTGCCTTTTTAGATCCTACTGATTTTGGAACTCGTGTTAGCCAGGAAGGTCTTCTTACTTGATCAATCATCTTCCATACAACCTGTAGCTCTGCTGCTGTGATTCGTGGATTACTACTACCTTCATTTTCTTTCTCCTTACCTTTCCTTTTATTTTCTTCATCTCTAGCTGTCTCATTTGATGAGTGAGATCCTTCACTCTGTGATATGCTAATGCTTCTTTGCCTTAAGTTATACAATGAATTCCTACTGTCACTGCTTTGAGACTGTACTGAGGCCACATCGCTATATGGAGGAATAAATTTGGAGCTGGATGACCTACTCTGGCTTCTTGATCGATTTGTTCCCAATCCTTCATTATCTAGTCCATGATGACTTGATGACTGTCTTGAACTCGTACGTCTTTGCCGCTTGTGCTGTCTCGTGTGTCCTGTATCATCATCATCATTATTCGTGGTGCTTAAGCTACTTCTACGTTTTTTCGAATGTTTGTGCAGTGAAGTATCAGAAAAGAAATCATCATCTTCTTCTCTTACATGCCAATTTTTATCCTTTTCCAGCTTTCTTTCTAGATCTTTTGCTGCATTTTGGATTTGAAAATAGCTTAGACTGTGATCTTTTAGGTTGCCAAGCATATGTGAATGCATAACATCAATTGAGCAATATTCAGTTGGACGCCAATATTCAAGGTTATTCAGCTCACTCCATCGTACCCCATGATTTTGAACAATTGATACACGCTCCCAATGTGACTTAGAATTTTTCCACTTTGTTGCCCAGCACATATGATCCTCATGATTCCGTAATGAAAAATTTCCCACATTCTTTTCACTAATTTCATCTTTAGAGATATTACAGAAAGAGCAGAACATTTTTGCAGAGTGACTCGAAAAGCCAGCCAATTTTCGTATTGCAGGAATGTCACCTATCAAAGAGAACAATGCAACTCTTAATTTCCGGCCTCGTGGATAAAGATGTGTCTTTTCAATCAATATACCATCCCATAGAGTTTGTAGATCATTAACCAGTGGTTTTAGAAGGTGATTAAGCTGTTCACTTGTGGGTTCTGTTGGTCCGGGTATAATAGAATACAAAAAAAGATTTTCCATTTTGTATCTATCTTCTTGAGGTAGGTTCATACACACCATCATAATATTGCCTACAGACTTCTGATGACCTCCAATCCTATTGCCACCAGGCCTAAACCAGTCGACATATAAAGTAAACATTAAGTTGCCTGAAGTTATCGTATATTCATCATCATTGCTATCCAGAGCTGGAGTGGTTATGGGAAAGTTTTTCCAAATTGAACCATCACAAACATCCTTCATCAAATCACACTCTACACGTTCTGCCACAGGGGTTTTCTTCTCAATCAGAAGCTCAAATTTGAACAGTTTGATCTTTTCCTTAAGCCAGTCGATAAAAGAATGGTGATGAAATGTTTTAAGAGATAAGTATTTTACATGTTCTTGATGTTCCTCCATCAAATACAGCCTTTCATCACATTTAACTGCAATTTGTCCTGCTCCAAACATTTTTAAATAGCGCTTTGATGATGAAAGAAACGGTTGATTGCAACATAGTATAGATGGTTGAGATTCAGAGTTATACTCATAAAGAGCAAAGCATTTAGGACAGCATGTTTTAGTGAAAAATGATTGATTGAGCTTTAATCGACTAAAAACTGTATCTATCGAGCGTGGGACCAGGCGGACAATGCTATCAGAATCCAGTATTCCACTATCACCTAGAAGTTTGAGCTTCTTAATTTCTTCATCCAAAAATTGAGTACAACCTTCTTTGCTCAAATGATGAATCAGAGAAAGCTTTGCTGCCTGCCACATAATTATTTGGCTATACCGTTCCCCGAGATTTGAGTTTCTAGAGACTGTTGAAGATACTTCTGCCCCCAATAGCAACTGCCCCTATGTAATAAATCATTGAAACATCATAAAGACTTTAATTCTCACATTGAACTATAGATATACAGCTTACTGTTTCTGTGGAGCGGGAACTTCCAATGTTAAGTGGATTGTTGGAAGAAATAACCATCTGGGCCTTCCTATTTCTTTCCTCTTGATGTTTTGCATAAGAATTAGAGCTTTTGAAAGCCATACCAACTTCAAAGGACCCAGAAGAAGTTTGATACTTTCTATTGACACATCCAAGATCTTGACATTGACATACATGAAAAAATGGAGGCATTGTAATTGTGATAATTGTAGGAATAAGTTAGCTATTCGAAGTTACCGATTGAAGGTATTCCTTTTTTTGAAAGGCACTAGCTAATATAAGCTACATTTTTTTATCAAAAGAATATGATGGAATATGTGTTGAAATTATTTAAGTTTAAATGTTTAATTTTTAATCGGATAAATTATATATTAATTTAAAGTTATGCAGTCTACTTTATTTGTATTCTGTATACTCTCTGCATTTGTACAACAATGCATGCATGTTTATCAGAATATTTTCTATCATAGAAAAAATTCTGTTGTACGCACAAGCATCTTAATTATTTTTCTATCAAATGCCTTCTGAGTTATATCTAACTACCCTATAATTATTTGATTTTGATAAAAATTCTTAGTTATGGACTATAAGAAAAGTAATCCATATTTTTAACATAATTATTTAAAAAATTACCCCAAAAATCAAAGTTAAACCCAAAAATAAGTTTAATATTTTGTAAAAAACAATCACAAACATATTTCTTTCAACTTGAAAATTGGTCTGTACTAGGTAGAATTTTCTATAAAAAAAAAATCAAAAATACTCAAATAATAGATGCTACAAAAGTGTAAACCTTAAAGAATTACATAAAAGCTGAAACCTTGTATAACTTTTCATACATAAATGCGATGATGTGACACTCTAGTCTATTTATTCAGGTTGAAAAAAATTACTCAAAAGAATATGTATTACTATCATATTGGACCAAAAATAATTTTTTGGTAATCAAAAAATGAACATAGCCTCACATTTAACAAATTATTTTTGTGGAAGAATTTTTTGAAAAGAAAAAAAAATCCGTTTCTTAAATGAGTCTGCTTTTATCACATAATCATTCTCTTTATTTTATACCATTCCTTTTGAGTTCAAGTTGCATATAAAAATATAATTTATGCATATTATAATTCCATAAAGTCGAAATATTTCTTATTCTTAATTTTTGTGATATTTCTCCTTAAATCAACTTTGATCATAAAGTTTTGGAGCTCAACAATTTATCCTTCCTCTTTGTTTAATTTAATTGAACACTTTCTTAATCTTATTATTTATGAACCCTAGTAGCTCTTACTTTCCTCATGGAAACCTGCCCACAAACACAAGAACACTTAATAGAATTTTTAATGAGACTTTGCCTCCATTCAATTCTCACTTTTGTAGATCTATACACAATTTTTGTCGTTCACTTTTGGATATGTCACCAGAATCAAATGGATGGAAACAAAACCCTACTGAAGAGCAATTAGACAGATTTTCATCATTCGACATGAATTCTTGCAACATTGCCTTTGAACTACCTCATCCAGAATCAAATTCAGCGGTTTCAGAAAAGTTTCCACCAATTTTCCGTGAATCTTTTATTGAGCACCTTCGCATGTGTGGTTTCCCAGGATCAACTTTCGCTTGGAACCTAGATTGGTTTGACAAATGGAACCAGGTCTTGGCAAATATTCTCATTAAACACTGGGACAATGCCTTAAAAACCAATAATTTGATTGCATATCCAATTGACTCAACTCAAATTAGCTTCTCAAATCAAATAGGAGTTCTTCACCGTTGGTTTTTAGGTCATGCTGATAGATTAAGACTTGGGAAGGATTCTCATAGCTCTCAAGAAATAATCAAAGTGAGAAAGCATAAATATAGAATAAAAAAAAAAGTATGAAAATCCCTTTTTTTTCAACCGTTTTTATTTATGACCTTTATTTCAAATAACAAAGATTCTTAGAATTCAGTTAACCGAACTAAACTTCTTAAACAACTTCCACATTGTGAAACTTATCACAACCTTTTCACAAACATCAAATGTTGTTCAGACACCGAAATTGATAATGATGGATCGTTAAGACGTATCTTAATGCAATGGAGGTCTGAAGATTTTTCTAAAGTTGCACAATATCTTGACCAACAACACTTTGATATTCGAGATAATTCAACCTACTCTGGCAGTGTGCTAAAGGACTTGGCCTTGTACAAAAGAATCAGTTTGGTTTCAACATTATCCCCTAACCTTAATCCTTCTCATGTCCCCCGGGGTTTGCCGAATGACTGTTATTCTCCCTTATATCTTGCATCTCTAAATCCTCAACAACTCAGACTTTTAAATCCTCAAAATCCCATAAATTTACCTGCTCTCCTTGAAATTCTTTGTTCCTCTAATGTGAGTGATTGACAAACTCCCTTAATAATAGGTTTGCACACTCATACTCCTCATTTCCACTGTTTGGGACACTTAGCCTTGAAAACAAAAACATAATTTTAATGATTACTATTATCATTAAAATTTATAGAAATGAAATTTGGCTTACATTGTTAGCTCCATTTTTTTCCTTTGAATCTTATACATGCTGAATTCTATACTTCCTTGTACAAAATAATTCAAAACATTTACTTCATTTTGCTGCCCCATTCTATACAGCCGATCAACAGCCTGTTGCTCAACTGCTGGATTCCAATTTGGCTCCTATTTCAACATTGAACATATAAAAAATTTAATATTTTTGTTCTTAATATGAAATAAAAGACATTGAGCTCACCATTATATATACATTTTGAGCACACCTGAGATCTATACCCACTCCTGCAGCCTGAATCGTTCCAACCAAAACTTGGCAATTTTTATTAAAATGGAATTCATGCATATTTTTGTCTCGCTTTGTCCGGCTGAGTTCACCCATAAGCTGGGTATACCTAATATTGTGGTCATCTAAAGCCATTTTTATTCTATTTTGAAATATTAGAAAATTGTTTTTAATAAGCCAACACAATTTTGTAAAACAATTCATTATAGAATCACTTACATCTGCAAAAAGTCTGCAAAGTTGGAGAATATAACAGCTTTTGGAAAATTTATATCCCTTTCACCAGACAAAAAGTTTTTTAAGTGGCCTATAAGATGACAAATCTTTGCGGAATGCTGCCAGGTGAAATCAAAAGTTGGAGTTTCATCCAGATTTTCGTAGATTGGATGGTTGCAGAATTTTCTTAAAATCATCAGCTCTCTTAGAAACTCAGATGAGTCCCAAGGGAAGTCAGTGCTTCTGGAGGGCCCATATCGCTCAGTGAATCCTTCTTGAAGCACATCAAGTTTAGACCTCCATGGATCTGCTAATTGAACCGATATCCCCCTTTGAATCTTTTTTGGAAGAGACAAAATTGCATCCTTTGTTCTACGTAGGCTTATGACTTTCATTAAGTGATTGATTGATTTAATAGAATTAGCCTTTCCTTTTTGCAAACCTGGAAAAAGGAAATTCTTCCATAACCAGTCTTCTTGCCACTTTTCGATTCTAAGAAAAAATATGAGACTTTGAAGGTCAGTGGGCCTGTTCTGAAGTGGAGTTCCAGTCAAGCATAGTCGGTGTTGGGATTCCAAGTCAAATATTGTTTGAGCCCTCTGCGAGTAAGGATTTTTAATGTAACTAAAAGAATATTTATAAAAATTGATAATAAAAATTAAGTTTTAAGTTTTAGATATAGAAATGGGCACTAACTGAGCTTCATCTAAAACAACTCTATACCAAAAGAGCATTTGAGTCACCGGTATCTTTTTTTGGCTTTGATTTTTTGACATCGTTGGGCTAGCTATTTCATAGGTCGTTAAAACAATAGCAGTGTCCTGTAGCTCATTGACATTAGTATTTTGACAATCCTTCCCATAAAGAACCTTGAAAGGAAGTGCATTATCTTCAAAGTGCACACTTATTTCATTGATCCAATTCGATAGTGTTGCCAGGGGGCATATAATCAGTGTGGCTGAACTCCGATTAATACCTTCTTGATTTTCTGATACCTGGAATTGTCTTGCTTCACCTTGAGTTGCACTTATAAGAGAAAGAGTTGAAAGTGTCTTTCCCAAACCCATATCATCAGCAAGTATTGACCCGTTTCCTTCAGGCGGCAATTGATTGTTAGGAAACTGATCTTTATAGTCATCGAATCCAGTTCTAAGCCAATGGTTGTCCTGGTGCCTCCACATGATATCCAACTTTTCCTTTAACATTCGTTCATTGTCAATCATAAAATTTATTGCTTGAAGTTGATGTGTTTTGAGAACTGTTTTGATTCCTCGGATAAGTTGATCAGCTTTCCAATCTTGAGTACTCTGAGATATTTGGAAAGAGCCTTCAAAAATTACATGCGGGATATTAAAAAAGATAGTGGAGTCGTAGTTCAGGATTGGACATAAATCGATTTGTGCAGAAGAAAATGCTTCTTTAGCAAGACTGATTAGTGTACTTGAAGAAAAGAGGCATCCCCAAAGTTGATACTGATTACCAAAAACTGGAACCAAGTAAGCATGAAAATAGAAAGGCTTCATAGGATTCAAGGCACTTCTTTGGTTTAAATGGTGAGATCCAGAGCCAATGTCACCCAATAGTGGTCCAATGTGCTGACTCTGCACTTGAGAAAGATTACCAACAAGGGTTGGTTTTCTTTCTTCAAATAGTCCAAAAATATGAACATTCGAATGGCCTCGCTGTAAAATTGTGGGGGTCGGTGAGTTTTGAAATCTTGAAATTACATTCATATAAATTTGATCGATTGTTATTGAGAACTGTCCAACACATCTGAGACTTGACATATTAAGTTAGAATAGTATCTGAAGATAGTGGTTGTTAAAAGATGAATTGAAGCAAAAAATGAAGAATCAGTTTTGAATAAAACGACAAAATAACTTTTTAGCATATGCTATGCTAAGCTCATAATTCTTTCACATGTATTATTATTATCTTTTTAATAAATATTGGAAGTAAATCAATGATAACTGAAATGAATAATATGTCTTAAAAATAAATCTTGAGCCTATAGAGTAAATTTTGGTTTGTGGAGGAAGAAAAATTTTCTCAATAAAAATGTGCATTATTGTTACATTATAATCACAAAATAGAATAATTTCACTCTTATTACACTTATTTATGTTTCTGTCTAATAGTAAAATGCTTTAGATGTCAGTTCAAAATCCAAATTGAAACTACTACCTAGAACGATATCTTGATACTAACATACTTTTTGTAAGTCTTTGGAAAGACACTTATGGTGATCTCAATAATATTAAAATTGATTTGAATTTTATGTTTTATCAAATATCTATGTAGTCTAGTGTAATAATTGAGATACTACAGTTTAACCTTCTGTTACCAACTTGGCAAGAAAATATATGTAGATATTCTTAGAACGAATATCAAATTTTGCTTTCCACAAGATGGGAAAGTGAATATTATGATATGTTAAATGATATGTTCAAGCTTTGCTCAATCTGTGCTCAGCTCAAAATCAAAGTAATCACCAAGCTCCAAGAAACCTGTGATTGAGTTTGGTTGAACCTAGGTCTAACTGATTACCAAATCTTTGTCCAATTAATTTAAATCTGGTTTCACAATGAACTCCCAACAGCCTTCCAACAGCTTTCCAACCACTTCCCAACATTTTTAAATGAGGGGTATTGCTAGCAATACCCCCCCAAATTTTCTGTGGTGTATGCTTCCTGAATTTATTCATGTGCATATATTCATTAATTAAAAATTTAGTAATTTCACACTGAATTACTCAATATAGTATATGCATTGTATGTGTAATCACTCTAAAACAAGAAGGAAGAACTTATTTAGTACCATAATTACATTACTCATTCATGCATTGACCTATATATATGCACTGGTTAATGCATTAGACTCAAGATTAGCGCCCACAATTCACAATCTTGCCTAAAAATGTGTGAAATCACTAAATTAGTCAAGGATTCACACATACAAGCACCTTAAAAGTATATCCATACAGTTACCCCACACTCCATGTCTCTTTTTGGTTTCTGAATGTGTTTGAAGGCTATAATTTTTATTTTTAAAGGTGAATTTCATTGGGGAAAATTTTTATAATTATTGTTTAATTTCAACTTTTTATCCTCTTAAATAGGTTACATTATTTTAGTTACTTTTCTTCCTTTTTTAAGGTAGTTTATTAATAGAATAACACACATATTTTCAGCCTAGTTATTCCCAAGACTGATTATTTCTTATGCACAAAATAAGATAAACTTAATGGTATTAAGCTTAAAAGTAAAAATTATGGTTATAATACTTATATATATGTTTATTATGCTTATATATATATTTATTACACTATTAAATGACTTGTGTAAGTTAAAATAGCTTATCCCTAACCCCATAGTACTTATTAAGGTGATAATGCAGTCATAACATACTTATCGTAAGTGATATTAAGTAATTATAGACATACATAAGCTTATATGTATGCATAAACCTCATATTCAGTGAAATATGTAATTATATTATGTATATATAGGTCGATAAGTGGGTTTTAACCTCTAAATAGCCTATAGGCTTTATTTTTCTGCTTATTTTATGTTATATAGACATATTCAATGAACTCAAAATGCCTACACAATCATATATACCTTTTTCAGGTGTATATATCCAGTTTTTACAACTTAATCTGCTTCCTTTGATAGATTTTCATGTATTTATGGGTTGGGATATGATTCCTGGGTTAATATGGACTATTGGGGATGTTATTGGGGGCTTGGAAAGATGATTTTGTTCCTTTATATGCTTTGGGTTTCATTCTATACTCTTTGGATGAGTTATTTTGCCTGTTTCATTATGGTATCTGCTTTTATCTGTTTTCTCTATTTATGGTATGAGTGTATGATATCATTGATTGTGATGGAGGGTCCTTAGTGGAGAGCTTGGTGTTAAAACTGCTTTAAGTGGAAATCATGTGGAGGTGATGGGCCTTCACAGTGCTTTAATTGATGGGGAGAGCAGTGACATCATCTGGATTGAAGGACTGTGCACTCCAGTGGGTTTTGTTATAAGTAAGAGAGGATTTGATGGGTTATTGGACATCACTTACTTACTAAAATTTAAATAAACATTATAACAGAATTATCATCATATATAAATATATGATAAAGACTTTATAAATTGTGATTATTTTTATACTAGCTATAACTATATTTTATTAAACTATTTTCCACCACTAGCATGCAACAATCCAAATATTGTGAGTTAATACTGAGCATATCTATTTTATTGGCCTTCCCCTGAGTTTTAATCACCAAATCATTTATCAATAAGTAGTTGGAACATTAATATTCACTATTAAATCATACTTAGATACTAGCATACACAGACATATATATTCTATTTGTTGGTTATTATTACATTTTAATGGACTATCCCTTGATATTGTTGTATTTTGGCGTGTTAAAATAGTTCTTCATTTGTGAGGGAAAATTCCTTTGGTTTCTAGGCCTGTGAAACTTCTTAAAGTGAACACCATGGGGAGTTGAGTTCCCTCAAAGTTCTGAAATGGGTGGGGATAGCAGTGTAATGAGTCTGGGAAACAGGGGGTGGACACCAGGGATTTATGGGTATATAAGAAAGAGGTTTTTGGCTATTATTCCACATTCTTTACTTCCACCTTTAAATATATAACCATGAATTTAGAAATCATATTTATTTGTAATTAACAAGTCTTTTATCCATGGTTTTAAGTCATTAGTTCTATTTCTCTACCAAATGTAATCTGTTAACTATTTTAAATTAGGGTGATTAATTTACTGAGCTGGTATTTTTATTGAAGTAGGGGCCTAGATTGTTAATTTTCAAGTTCATTCCATAAATAAAATTTAAAAAAGTCACATAAGATAATTAAAAAACTTATAATAATGAAATTATTTGTAGAAATTTGAATGGAAATCATCTGTTTTAAAATTCAATGAAATCAAACACAAGTGTATACATAAACCTCATTAGGAAAACAAATTTCCACATTATTAGTGTTATGGTGGACCTGGACAACTCCAAATCATACTTTACCATTAAAATACTTTACAAAAATGACTAATCAAGCAATTCATGCCTTTGTACCTGACCTTAGCCTAACAGAATTAGAGGAGTGGGGTGGTGGTGAGAAAAAGGTGGAAGTGGAGGCATGGGGCTGTGGTGGGTGTGAGGTGGTGTTGACAAAGAGATGGAGGTGGAGAGGTGGGGCGGTGTGAGAAAGTGGTGGAAGTGGAGGGCTGGGGTGGTGATGAGCAAGAGGTGGAAGTGGACAAGTGGGGCAGTGGTTGGTGTGAGGTGGTGGTGAGAAAGAGGTGGAGGGGGAGGGGTGGAGTGGTGGTGAGAAAGAGATGGATGTTGATGGGTGGGGTGATGTTGAGTAAGATGTGGAAGTGGAGGAGTAGGGTGGTGGTTTGAAAGAGGTAGAAGTGGAGGAGTCGGGCTGTGGTGGGTGTGAGGTGGAGGTGGAGGTGGAGGGGTGGGGTGGTGGTTAGAAAGAGGTGTAAGTGGAGTAGTATGGTGGTGGTGTGA
Source organism: Hemileia vastatrix (assembly GCA_030280995.1). Taxonomy (NCBI): domain Eukaryota; kingdom Fungi; phylum Basidiomycota; class Pucciniomycetes; order Pucciniales; family Zaghouaniaceae; genus Hemileia; species Hemileia vastatrix. The sequence continues at coordinate 8,511,053 of JASXTE010000012.1, forward strand.
AAGAGGTAGAAGTGGAGGAGTGGGGCTGTGGTGGGTTTGAGGTGGTGGGGTGGGGTGGGGTGGTGGTGAGCAAGAGGTGGAAGGGGAGGAGTGGGGTGGTGATAAGCAAGAGGTGGAAGTGGAGGAGTGGGTCAGTGATTGGTTTGAGGTGGTGGTGAGAAAGAGATGGAGGTGGGGTGGTGGGGTGGTGGTTAGAAAGAGGTAGAAGTGAAGGGGTGTGGTGGTGGTGAGAAAGAGGTGGAAGTGGAGGAGTGGGGCAGTGATTGGTTTGAGGTGGTGGTGAGAAAGAGATGGAGGTGGGGTCATGGGGTGGTGGTTAGAAAGAGGTAGAAGTGAAGGGGTAGGGTGGTGGTGAGAAAGAGGTGGAAGTGGAGGAGTGGGGCAGTGATTGGTTTGAGGTGGTGGTGAGAAAGAGATGGAGGTGGGGTCACGGGGTGATGGTGATCAAGAGGTAGAAGTGAAGTGGTGGGGCAGTAGTGAGAAAGAGATTTAGGTGGAGGGGTAGAGTGTGAAAATGAGGAAAATGAAATCAAGCATTAGCTCACCATGGATGAAAGAAGTGGGGGAGAAAGTTTCAACAAGGTGGATGCCAATTTTTCCCTCTGTATGCACAAAAAATAAAAGAAGAAGAAAAGAAGTAGAATAGAGTAACAAATTATATATATCATTACATCCATTCTATCATCTCACCCCACCACTACCACCACCACCATTTCAAATTAATATACTTTACATTTTCCGTTCTATCAACCTTTATCTATCACACCATTTTCCACATTCTATCAATGCTCATACCAAAATTAAAGACTCCCAGATTAACCCTAATTTAATCCACACAAATAAAATCATCTTATATCATAAATATTTTGGCTAAAACCCAAAAAAAATAAAAATAAATAAATAAATAAATAAAGATTCTTCCATACCTCTACCTTCCCTCTCAAGAAACAAAAAAAACTTTTGAATCATTACATATATATATATATATATATATATTATTTTTTTTTTCCAACAATGCCTTTCTTATAGCTAAATAATAGGGGGTCTCAAACATTACCAAACAGGCCTAGCATGGCTCATTTGAAAAACACCACACAAGCACTCTGTTAAACGTGGCTGATTTGGTACTTGGGGTCTCAAATATGGGGTCAAATATGTCCTACTTTTGTACAATGTTCTTAACCACAATTCAGCCCACAAGTATTCACATCCTACCAATCAGCTGCGCATCACCTTCCTTTCATACTCACTCATATACTCCATGTCACAACTCTTCTCATCCAGTTCATTTCCAAATCAAATTTTTCTCTTTCACATCACAGTAAGTCTATTACATTTTATTCTGCTTTTTAGAAAATTTTCCTGCTCAAATTTCTATACTCACAACTTCTGATTTTTATACAAGGCATCAAAAATATCTAAAATCTTTTTTAGTTTCTTCTTTTCTTCAACAAAAAATTTTTTTTCACTAATTTCTTTGTTTGGTGTTAATTTATCATGTTAAGCTCAAAATCTACTTCTCAAAAATTTACTCAAATAAAACCGTCTGACCTACAGATTGTAATGAGCTGGCTGGAATTACTGGCTGAAACTGGCTGAAAATTAAATCTAATTTTGATGCCTTTTTTGGCTTTGAAAAGGCCACTCAAGTTGGTCATCCACCCACATCAAAATTGAGTGGCTTTAATCAAATGGCAGTGGAGTTGAAATCAAAAACTAAAGGTAAGATGGATTTGACAACAAAGCAAATTTGGAAAAGATTCAAAAACTATCAAACAAAATACAAGAAAGAAATGATGGCTTCTTCTTCAACTGGGTTTGGAATTACCAAATATTTTGAAAAGCATGGAATCAAATCTGTTTCAGAAAAACTCATTTCTATGTGTCCTTTTTATGATCAAATGTATGAACTCTTTGGACAAAGGCCCAATTTAAACCCTCAAAGGCTATTTTTTCTGCTTATGGGGAGATTTTTAATAAATGCAAACAAGGTTATATTTTTTATTTTTGTTTTGACTAAAGATTTTTTCTTAATTTATTTCTCTTACTCTTAAAAGTTAAACTTTTTGCAGAAAAAGAAGAAGCGTAAATTGAAATCATGAAGTTGGAGTCTCATGAAAAAACTGCAGAACATCAACTACCTTTTGCAAAAAAAAGTGGTTTCATTCACAATCAAAGGAAGAAATTTTTTTTGAAAATTGAGAAAGATCATTTAGATTTGGAGAGGGAGAAGGATAGAATTTAAAGAGAGAATGATGAAAAATTCAAAAATAATCAATTTCAATTGGAAAATGCCAATATTCAGTTACAAGCCAATGAATTAAAAATGATTTATGTCAAAAAAAAATTTTTGGAAATACCCTCAGATGCTATTTACCATAACAGGGGGTGCGGATCACCATTTTTTTTCTAATTCAGAAAAAAATTTATGACAAAAAAACGGCAATACCCTCCCCTGTGTTTTATTGAAGTAGGGGCATAGATTACCAAAATTTATGTTCATTGCATAAATTAGCATGTAAACAAGTCTTATAAGAAATTTACAAACCTAAATTAATGAAAATTCAAGTAAAAATGTGAGTGGAAATTTTCTGTGATCAAAGTCAATGAAATCAAACACAAATGTATACATGAACCTCATGAGAAAAGCAAATTTCCTTATGATTACCATTATACAACACATGGCCAATGGCTCATTAATTTAGGTAGGTAGAGTATCATATATGACTTTTAAAATGTTAATTTGTGAAATAAAGATAAAATTTAACAAACTATATTACAACCCATACTTTTTCTTTCTATTTAATGTTTTTTGTTTTACCTTACCTTTTTCTCATACCTTATCAATTCTATTGACCAGCTCCCTATTGATTTGAAAAGAACATCCAAAGTGAGTAAATTCTTCACAGGATTTTAAGCCAAGTGGTGCTTTAGTTGTCTTAAAATTGGATGAAACTTACCTAAAAAGCTCTCCTCAAACTACCTGAAAGAAGTAGTCCCAAAAATTGCCAAAAAAAGAGTCCCAAAAGTTCAACAAAAGAGCCCCAAATGTTGCCAAAAAAAAGTGCCCAAAAAGAGTTCCAAAAGTTTCCAAAAAAAATTGTCCTGAAAGTAGCTTAAAACCTCCCCAAAAATTGCTAGAAATGTGCCAAAAGGTTTTCAGAAAAGTGGAAATAATTTCCAAAAAAAAGTTTCATAAATTGTCCAAAAAAGTGCCAAAATGACTTAAAAACACTTTAAAATGCTTTTGAAATGATTTCAAATGGTTTCCAAAGGTTTCCGAGCATTTCCAAATTAATTTAGTGAAAAAATAGACCTGAAATAGCCAAAAAAACACCTAGAATTCACTAAGAAATGCTTGGAAAATGTTTCTGGAAGGTTTTAACCAAATAAAATACCAAAAACACCTCAAAGTAAGTGGAAATTTCTGGGAAAATATTTACAAATCATTTCCAAATGATTTCAAAGCAATTTAGCAAAGAAAAATGCCAAAAAAGTGAAAATGTCTAAAAATGACCAAAAAACACCAAAAAGTCAATAAATCAAGAATAAAAATGATAGAGAACCAGAAAAAAAGGAAAAAAAAGAAAGTGAAAGGGAAATAAGAACAGATAAATTAACAATCAAACATAAAAGATGATAAAAAAAGAAACAAGAAAAAAGGCATTTCAATTAGCAATTAAATTTTAAAAAATGAGAAAGTGACTTACTTTGAGTGCTGTGAAGTGAGAAGTATTAGAACCAACAATGAATGATGGAAGTTAGAGATGAAGAGAACATGAAATATCTTGGTGAGACAGAATCTTAGAAATGTTGTGCAATTTCAAGTTTGCGAGCTGAACCAAAATGAATGAAACCAAGAAACTGGGGAATTTCATTGGCAAAAATTATTACACAAAAAACAAAATTGTAAATCAGTTAAGCTAGGCCCTCAAAATGAGAAGCTGCAGCAGTGATCTCAAGTTGATGGCGGACTGAAAGTTGCATGTTATGTTAGTCAACAGTGGTAAAGATTAAGAGTAAGTGTATGATTATGGGATTGATTAAGTTCTGGTAAGTCATATACCTCGCTTATATGAATAAGCCCTTAAGGATTAGGTGGAAAAAAAATCTAGGTGTTGGCGCTTTTGTACCTAGTGTTGGCATCTTTGTACCTAGTGCTGACTAATCATGATGATAAAGGTGAGATTGTGGTTTATTCTAATAATCTTATGTATTACTTATGTTCCCATCACACATATATACACACGTCAGGTCTAGTAGTTGAGTACTTAGTTAAGTCTATGACGTTAAACATCTACACCCCCCTGCTCAACTACATTCCGCCATCCTAAAAAACTACTGTAAACATTGATTAGTTGTCTAGATTTTTCTACTAAATTAGGACCTAGGTTTTTTGTCAATATATCAGCCTTTTGTTCTTTTGTTCCAATCCATTTTATTACAGCCCTCTTCTTATGTAGTTGGGAATTAACATAGAAAAAATTCCTTTCCATGTGCCGAATTCTCTTGTTCGATGGTTGATCAGCTGCTACTTTAATAGTAGATTCATTATCACAATGTAGTGTTGTTATAATTTCATTACCTGTAATGTCCTCTAGCATATTCTTTATCCACATTTCTGTTTTTGTTATTGCTGCTAAAGCCGCTAGTTCAGATTCGCAAGTAGACAAGGCCACTAATTGTTGTCGTTTAGATGTCCAATTTACAGGTACTCCCATGTAGCATATAAGTCCTCCATTTGTACATCTGGCTAGATCATCATTCCAGTTTGCATCTCTGTCTAATTTTTCAGCAAAAACCCATTTAGCATCAGTAACTCTTTTCCCATCTGGAAGTAAACTTTCCACCCAAACATCCATTCTTGATAGATTTTTCATTTCATCTTCACAAGCTTCTAGCCACTCCTTTTTGTTACTTGACTTCATTGCCTGTAAAAAAGTGTTTGGTAAGTTATTTGCTATAGCTTTACAGCTTATTTCTATGTTATCTACTAGTTGATCTTGTTCAATTATTTCTTCTTCAGTGCTGAAATCATTAAAAGTCAGTGTGTTAGTAATAAAATCTAAACCCATTTTGTTTTCTTTATTAGTGTTGTCTAATTTGTAATTTTTTGGTTTAAGCGCAGTTTCTGAAAAAGTTGCCCAAGCTGAAGAAATTAGTTTGCCTGTGTCTATTTCTATAAATAACCAACCTTTTGAGTTTTCCAAATAGCCGATTACTCGACATTTCTTCCTTCTATTATCCAGCTTTTTTCTTGTTTCCTTTGGTACATGTACATATGCTATTGAACCGAAAATACGCAAGTGATCGAGTCTCAGCTTTGATTTCAAGGGTTTTTCATAAGGAGTCATGTCACTGCTGCATGTATTTGGTAAGGGATTGTGTGTATACACCGCCCATTTGAAAGCTGGTCCCCAAAAAGATTTGTGTAAGCCGCTGTCTAATAGAATTGTTCTTCCCATATCAAAAATAGTCTGGTTAAAACGTTCAATGTCCCCATTCTGCTCGTGATAATAAGGTAAGGAATATTCATGCTCTATACCATGGAGATATAACCATTCTTGTAGATGTTTATCAACAAACTCACCACCATTATTGCTCTTTAGAGTTTTTACAGTCAGATTTGTTCTTTTTTGTAACCACGTAATGTAATTCTTAATTATATCATTAGCCTCATCTTTTTTTTCAATTATTTCTACGTTACCATAGCTAGAACCAACATCTAAAATAGTTAAGAGATACTTACCTTTATTTGTTGTCGTTACTTCAAAAGGACCCATTAGGTCAACCGCCAAAGTTTCACCAATAGGATGGAATCTATTTGAGGGATTTATGGGATCAGAACGTTTTGATTTAGCTAATTTACAGTCTTCAAAATCTACCATGCCTGTTGGTAAATCTTCTGGGATACCTTCACCAAACTTCTCTTTGAAAAGTTTTCTGATATTCCTCAAACTTCGATGTCCAAATATCCTATGCCAATATTTCAAACACTCTTCTTTATCTATGTCAAGTTTCACTTTTTCAGCTTTATAAGGTGGATAATATTTTAATTTAATTTTGGAAGAACAGCTATCTACAAGTTGACTTTTATCAATTACTATTTCAAGTACATGTCTTGGGAATGGTCATGGTAGTGTCCAGCTCCTGTTGTTGAATTTTGCAGTAAACATTAGAATGTTATCGTTAGAAAATATATCCATGTCTCTTGAAGAAAAAGATATCCTACACCCAGCCAATATAAGTGAAGCTTGTGAAATAAGGGTGCCACTTGCTTTTTCACAGTAATAAACATTTTTTAATTCAACACTATTCCCATTCGGAGCGGGGAAGATCAAAGAACTTTTTCCTGTGATGAAATTTTTGTTCCCATTAGTTGCTACTTTGAGGGGTATATGTAATTTTAGAGGAACATACAAGGAAAAGTTAGACATATCGCCTGTGACGTGATGAGTAGCGCCGCTATCTAGGATTGGGAGAGGTCCATCATCTGAAATTGAAAGCTTTTCAATATGAATCTCGGATGGTTCCTTGGAATCGTCAATTTCCAATAGTCGTGTTTTTATATTTTTGTTATCTTTGTTGTAATTAGGTCTATAGTAGTCTGCTTTACGTTCATCAGTTTGTTGTTGTTTCTGAGGTGGTGGTGGTTGTTGCCATGGAAATGGAGGTGGGTAGGAAAATTTGGAAATATGGGATAAGAATTGTTTGGTGTGAGTGCGGGGTAAAAAGGCATTGGATAATGTGCTGTATACGAAGGTGTATGTTGAGAATGAGATGAGGAAAATTGTTTTTGTGAAGATCGACAGTTGGCTGTAAAATTTCCAGGTCTGTTACATCGATAGCAAACTGATTGTTGTGTTCGTTTTATTGCATCAACTTCAATTAAATCCGGTTCTTCACTTTTTTGTAATGTAGATTTGTTGATAGTTATAACTTTTTCTTCTTCCGTTTTTATCTTCAATGATTCTTGTCTTTGTGAGTCAATAATTATTCTTGAAATTTCTTTTGACAATGGTATTTCATTGACTCGATACAGCGTACTAATTTGATTCATAATGTTGTCTTCTAATCTGGGATCGCCCTTTGCTTGATTTTGAAGCATTAAACCTATGATGTTGTCTACTGTCAATTCCAGTCCTGAAGCCCGCATAGTCCTAAATTTTTCGTATATAGCTTGTGTAAATTCCACACCCAAGGGAAAATCAGCCAATCGTAGAGATAAGGTGTCTTGCCATAAATTCATGTGATGAATTCGAGTGCTCTGATTAAAATGAGTAACCAAAAAGGCCAATAAGTCAAAAGCTGTTGGGTAATTTCCATTAGAAATTAGTTCTTGAATGGAATCTTTGACACATTCAGTTAATATTTCGCGAACTAGATAATCCTTGTGCAAATTTATTCTCCATTTTCGGTTGTCAGCATAGTATTTGTCTCTAATTACTTTTCCAAGTAATTTTTGTATCTTCATTATCCACAATTGAAAGTTGTCCCCAGTCGAATTTAATTTTGGAGTAGCATCGATCCATGATTTAGCCTTCGTTAGTTTAGCAAATGCATAATCCTTGTCCCATCCAGTTTCTGTGTACGTCGATATCCTACGTGTTTCACGAGTCTCGTTATCGTTGGCCATAGGGTCATCTGGTGGAGTTGGCATGGCTTCTGTCGATCTTCTATTATGTCTGGATGACAATGATGGACGAGACATAAGAAGATATAGAGATGAGATGAATAATAATAATAAAAAAATATGAAAAGAAAAAAAGGAAAAAAAAATATAGAATAAGATAAAAGGAAAGAAAGAAAAAAAATTAAAATTAAAACGGAAGACAAAAAAGGAAAAAAGGAAAAAATTTATTTATTTTTAATTTTATTATTATTATTATTTTTTTATTACACAATCAATATTTTTGGCAATTGGGTTTATCACTCTTGATTTCAGGCTACTAAAATCAACCTAATCTATTGATGATGTTGGGCAAAGCCTCTTTTTGTAATTTATTTATTTATTGTTATATTTTATTTTATGTATTTTATTTGTTTTATTTATTTATTGTTATGTTTTATCTTTTATGTATTATATTTTATTTCTTTTTATTTTATTTATTTCAGTTATTTATTGTTATGTTTTATTGTTATGTATTTGATTTGTTTATTTTTATATATGTTTAATGAGGAAAAAAAATGATATAAGAAGAAAGAAAAAAAAGGTAAAAGAAAAAAAGAAGAAAAAAAAGAGAAAGAGAGCAAGAAGAAAAAAAAGAGCTGAGAGCGAGAGCAAGAGCCGCGAGCGAGAGCAAGAGCAAAAGCGAGAGCAAGAGCAAGAGCGAGAGCGAGAAAAAAATAGAGGAAATAAAATTAAAGAAAATAAAAGACAAATACCCAAAGGTAAGGACACCCGGCTTTGAAAGAAAGTGATTTAAAAAAGGAAAAAAAAATAATGATTTTTTTAATGTAAGCGGGAAATGCCCATAACCTGAGATGGTGGTTTATTCTAATAATCTTATGTATTACTTATGTTCCCATCACACATATATACACACGTCAGGTCTAGTAGTTGAGTACTTAGTTAAGTCTATGATGTTAAACATCTACAAAAGGGAAGTGTTTTGATGACTTGTTTGACCCAAAAGAAGACGTGTTTGGGGACAAATATGCTGTTGAAATGCACCTGTCCAGGGCAGGTGTATTTCATTTTTTGATGGCAGGTTTGGTACCTTTTTTGTGGCGTGTTTATGTGGCGTATTTGGTAATGTTTGAGACCCCCTAATAATTTAATTTCCAGTCCAATCTCTCCTCTCTTTATCTTATGTTATCTTGAAATTCTCCTTAATTTTCTAAAAAAAATAAAAAATAAAGTAAAATTATAAATAAAAATTAAAAATTATTCTATTCCATGAATTATATATATATATATATATATTATCATATAATTAATCTACTCATGCTAACTAATCAGTATACAAAGCTTTAAGTAGACAGAAAAAACATTAGTGAGTTGTGATAAAAACATAGATGTTGAGTGAATATGTTCAGCGGTTGTACGCTCAAGCTTTCTGCACAAAGTCCAATATACAATACCAACATATATGATTTAAGTCTACATATAATGTTTATTCCATCCGAAAGCAACTCATGATTACAATGACAATTACTATTAATGATTTATTATTATTCCTAAAAATACATATCAGTTATAATCCCTGTTAAAATATATATGTATATATACATAGACATAACCTAAAAAATAATATACCTGATATATCTCTAGAAACTAAAATATATGTAGATATATATATATATATATATATATATATATATATATATATATATATTAACTGATATCACATGTAGTACTTTTTTAAGCTAGGTCTACTTGCTACATGGAATATCCTTGCTACATAAAAATCACAATTGTTATATAAATATACAAAAATAAAAAGATGATTCTATCAAAAGAACCGCAGCCATATTTTTAATGAAAGCAGATGATGTGCACTTTGTCGAGCGGTATTGTAATTTTTTCTACATATACATTTATAAATATATATAAGTAAGCATTATATCTTTAGTAAATAAAAAATGGTCTGAAAAATGTAATGTGAAGAAATTGTGTCCATTTGGGCAATGCAGAGACTCCTTTTAGATTGCTTTTTTTGTTAAGAAAAAAATAGATTTTGAGCTCCTGAGAATAATCAACCTCAGATGAGCTAAAATTGATCAAAAACTCGTAATAAACAGTGAGTTTGACGGGGGGGGGGGGGGGGGGGGAAGAAAATTAGTCCCTCAGTGGGGATGAAAAGAGTGATACACGAAAACAATTATCATATGTATATACGATAACTAATGAGAATGCAATGACGGGGTGGATCTTTCTCGAGCTGAATGATTATTATTAGGAGGATGATCGGAAAGATGATTCGAATGTATGCTTGGAGGTCTAGCTCGACTTTTTCGCACTCCCAAGACATATTTCACAAACTTAGACCGGGAACTACCATCAGCCAAACTTTCACGTGGATTTCTAGAAGACCTTTTTGAATTTTGAAGCATGGCTTTAAGATGAGCTACTATCTGCGCCTCATTAGTTGAACGCCTAGTTGATTCCGAATCTGCCCTTGATCCTTGTGGGGCATTTGGACCGTCAGAAGTAGTGGGTATGTTGGGAAGTGAGGGGTGTATTGAATCCTGCGATAAGGAAGGGGGTAAAGATGGACCTAGGGCATCTCCCGTCTCCTCAGTTTTGATGACTGAACCGTCTTTTCGTATTGACACGTCCCATCGGCACAAGGGACAAAGCCTGGAAACATTCAAACTGTGTAAATGATAAATTCATCCAATTAGCTACGGTGGTCAATAAATTTAAGTGGTGTCACTTCATAAATGAAAAAAGGAGAAACCAACAGCCAAGGGTCTACACATTCTTTGTGAAAACGATGCCGAGCATCACATGGAAGCACCCTCACATCATCATCCACCTCAAAATCATATACACATATTGGACAGGTGACTGAGTCATTGATATCGATTGGATCAGAATTTTCAAGCAGTTGAGTTTGTGAAGAATTTGCATCTGCTTCAGCATCTTCATGACTCGGTTCAGTGACAGATGCAACTTTCTGGATTTCTGACACGTCTGACAATGAATTGGTACTACGTTCTGGACCAAGTGGTGGTGATGAAGCTTCATTGGTTTGTGAGATTTCGTCTACAGAAACTTTCGTGTAAGCAGTGACACGGCAGTCATCATCAACAGATTTCTTTTTCTCATTAGTACTAGAGGAATTAGTAGGGTTTAGTATTCGCTGGGATTGCAGGACAAGGGAGCCGCCCATGAGGGGTGTTGAAGTAGAGTTTTGGTTCATTGAGTTTGTTTGGTCCACTTGATTTTCGGGGCTATTGACACTTTTCATTACAATCGAATCTGAATCATCAGTAGCCTTAACAGACTTGGTAAGCTGGGACGGGCCGTTATTCACACTACGCCGTCCAAATTTGACGACGGGAAAAGTATCCAAGATAGCTTTGGTCAGGCCACCAGCTCTAGTTTGACCAGCATCATTCTCATCACTATCTGATCCATTGAGCCCAGCAGGTCGAGGACCATATCGCTCAGGATGACGGACAGCACGAATAGCACCCGAGATGATGACTATTAAAAACCTAAGAAAGAGCAAAGATGTCAGGTCAGGGGAAGAACAAAAAGGTAAAAAATAAAAAATAAAGGAGAGGAATGATACATCAAAGTAACACATCCAGTGATGGCATATAAGATGATCATAGCTAGACCGGTGTTAGCATTCCCGCCAGAATTGCTGGAGGTGCCAGAGTTTTGGAAGGAGGTCCCAGAAGAAGGATTAGACGTTTTGGAGTTGGCCAAAGTGGCAATTAAATAAACAGGAAGGGAGGGGGTAGCGGTAGGAGTGGACAATGGGCGTGAGAAATTACGGATAGCGCGTTTGGATCGAAAACGGTTATTGGACGGTTCACGAATCAACTGAGTGGTTGAAGATGTGGATGCAGTAGTGGTATCAGTAGGAGAAAAAGACTGTAAATCAGAGGAATTTGTAGATGTAGTGGGGGGTAATGAGTTGGAAGAAGTTTTATTTAATTCTTGAATGATAATTGGAGCAGCGCTATTCAAGGTACTAGATTCAAACCAATAGCCAGAGCCAATGACATTGCTGAGAGGAAAAAGGAAAGGGAAAGAAAAGTAAGATGAGATGTTAAAAACAAGGGAGAAGGAAGGAGAAGAAGAGTGGAAGAATACCTAAATTGAGATTCAATTAATCTAGCGCCTTGCAAGTTGCCAGAGCTAAAGACATCTAAAGGTTTGTCAAACCGATCAATGTATTCTTTATTAACGGCACAACCTTGAGAAGTGAGACTGTAGAGCATTGCAGCGAGAGCTCCACGGTCTCTAGCCAAGGTGAAGATGTCGATCTCCAAGGAATAAGTGGAAGAATTTGCATCACAGCTACAAGTGAAAGGGAAGGAGAGGAAGAGAGATGAGGGAGGAAAGGAAGGGCAGTAGAGAGATGAAAGAAAAGGAATTGCTAAGGACAGACTTGATCATAGCGATCCAAGGAATAGATGCTGCGGCCTGAGTTGAGGCATTGAACTCGGAGAAATGAAGGAGGACGCCGGTCTTTTTATAGGCAAGGAAAGGAAAAAAAAGTCAACGGAATTAAGAAAAGGAAAAGGAAATACAAGATTGGATTAGATTAGATTAGATTAGATTAGATTAAAATCAAATCAATAAATAAATGAATACCAGAGTAGAATCGGAAGAATTATCAGATCTGAGCTGCCTTGAGACGCCATCCGCATAGACGCCTTGAGGTTTCCAGTTCAACTGGATAGTCCAAGGAAGAGAATCAGACGAGGAAATCCGTTGGAGAAGGAGAGATTCATTGGTTGGAACGGCAGGAATGTAGCCAAGCGATGGCACGGAAACGGTCAAGAGAAGGAAAACCGCTGGCCAAGAAATCAAAAATGATAAACTCTTAGCCGAGATGAGAAAACACTCAGACATGCGCATGATGACAACCACTGACGGATTGCTGTTAAGCTTCCTCTCTCAATCCACCATCACTATATCCATCCATCCATCATCCTCATATTGCATATCGTCTTCTCCCTCTCTCTCTCTTTCTATATCCACATCGTTGCTATCGTCATGGAGCGTTGCCATCCACCCGCCTGCAAATTATGGCGCTTTCTCCGCTTCCTTCGGTTGCCGCTCTTTTGCTTCTGCGTTGCTTATACCAACTTGGTGTGGGCTGCCAATCATTTCCCCTCATCTTTAGGCTGGGAGCGGTTGCTTGTCACCCAGTAATCTGCGCACATCCTTCATATACTAACATTTAGCATATAACATATAAAATATTGTATATGGATGGTTTGTATGTATTTACATTCAAGTCAATTTGTTACTTCAAGGTATCCTTCAAATCCTACACATTTTTCGCACTTTTCAATCCTGTCAATACTTCAGCTTCAGAATCACTTGCTTTTGAAATTGGTTAAAGGTAAGTAGAAGATATGATCGTTGTTATGTGCGTGTATGTGCATAATTAGACTGGGAGTAAAATGATGACTCGGATAAAGAGAGATTATCGAAAGAAGAGGTTTGTGGATCAGGGTGGGAAATATTACGTTTCTTTGGATTGTCACGTCAGCCTATAGCTTATATTAGAGATACGTCTATAATGACCTGATTAGAAAGCCATTCAGTCTTTCATTCCTTACAAATCTTTGCAGCGTTACAATCTACAGAATATTCAAGTATGTTCTAATAATTCTTATTTATACTCTAACAAGTGCTCAATTATAATTCCCATATATTGCCTCCCTCTCGGAGAAATGAAAGATCTATTCTAATTTTAAGATGGCAGTTATCCGGTGACAACTTCAATATTATTCAGCGACAACCTACATTTTAAATATAGTGATTACAGCTATATCATACATATTAAGGAGGAAAAGGATAGTGTCCCCTACAGGAGTCGAACCTGTGACCACTTATGACATGTTAGTTGCTCTAACCACTGAGCTAAGGAAACCAGTGCGAGGTGTACCCACAACACCCCCCCGTGCACCGAGCTGACTAGGCAACTACCTTACCGCAGCCTGGGGATTAGCCAGATAACGCTGGGCCCATAACCTATTAAGGAGGAAAAGGATAGTGTCCCCTACAGGAGTCGAACCTGTGACCACTTATGACATGTTAGTTGCTCTAACCACTGAGCTAAGGAAACCAGTGCGAGGTGTACCCACAACAATACAACCTTCTGCCGTGCACAACCTATTATATATCTCATCCCCCGCCAAAAGTGACCTAGACTCATGTTTTTGGTGGGGAGTGGAAGGCGAAAACACAGCAAGCTTTTTTTTCAAATGGCTGTATTTTATCCAGCGAATTAATACTGAGGGCATCTACCACCACTGCAGTAACATGTAAGTATATAGTTGCATGTTACCTTGAGTCACTTCATAATGAATCGCCACATTCAACCACCCTATGCAGTATTTTTTACTATTCACCACTTTTAGTTATTATTCAACCCTGGGACTTTGGCGATCATTAGGTAAACCTCAACCGCTAATTTTTCTTAGTATATTATTTCTTCTGTATGTTTAGAGAGCACTCTTTCTTGTGTTCTCTTGGCATATTTTAGTCATTGAGGTTTGGAATATGTAGCCAGTAGTGCAAAACAATGAAAATGGATAAAATTTGGTGATGAGTAGTGAGTATAGTGTCTTGTAATTTTAATTTGAGAAATGGTGGCGGAATCAAGGATGCGAGTATCTCCAAGTGAGATGTAAAATGAAAAAAAAAAAAAAAAAAAAAAAAAAAAAAAAAAAGGCAGGGAGAGGTGTGACTCAATGACACAAAGTAAGTATCTGTAATAGCATCTACCCCAGTGTTGGTAAAATCGTTGGTATGCATACTTTACAGAGCATTTTCTCAAATTTTGACCACTGTTGCATTAAACTCTCACATTAACTAAAAATGTCAGTAGATAATCCAACTCTGTAAGCTAATTTAATGATGCACAAAGATTTACAATCTGTAACTTGCGACCACTCGTGCCATTTTTTTTTTTTAAACTCATCTGCAACTCTCAACACTCTCAAACGTTACTCATCACTTTTCCCATTTTTCACTTACACTTCACATCACCTCAAACACTCTACACAACAATATTTATTGGCACTATTCACTTTTTAACATCATCCCCTACCATCTCCCAACAGCTGTATACCAATTTAAAATACACTATGTCAGCAGATCATGGATTCTAACCAGAACCATGACATGCAAATTGACGCAACTGACGTGTTCTGCCTGCTGCCTCCCGCTCCTCCAGACCCGCCCCCCCCCCCCCCTCACTCTGGCTGAAGAATCCCCTCCTCTCCCTCCCTCACTCAATGATCCTTGCCCTCCTGCCCCCAATGCCCATAACTATGCCCCTATGATGGTTGATTCTGCGCTGGACATGACCATGAGTGAATTCCCCCCCCCCCTCTCACCACTTGAACCCCTTCCTCCTCTCCTTTTTGACTTGGACCATGTGGAAAATTTAATGCCCACTGCTCCCCCAGCTGCCACAGGCACCAAGTACCCTTCCTCCAAGAAGAGACATTACTCTTCCCCCTCCTTGAGATGCCCACTCTCCAACTTCTCCATGGATGAAGCATCAGGAGCACACCCTGATTTGTTCCACCCCTTCACTGACTCCCAAAGCCCATTGTCAGATGGTAGTGTCACCCCTACTCCATCCCCCCATGTTCAACCAATCCCTCTCCCTCTTTACCCCAACCCTGGTGCCATGGACAATTCGCTCAATGCCTCAGCCCACAATCCAGAAAATCCCTTTACGGGTTTGAGTTTTATCTCCACTCCACCAGTTCTGCTTCCCCCAAGCATTGACCCCAATTCCCTTGCCACTTGACTTGTCAGAATTGTTGGTCTGGAAAAGGCTAACAACTCCACAGCTCTGGCTTCATGCCTTAACAACTTGCTAGGCACCATAAGAGATCCTCCCCAAAAAGGATCCCACATCAACATTCACATGGCCACCATGGCCAATATCTGTGCTCTTACATCTACCCTTGCCCCTCTCACTTTTTAATCATCCTTTCACCAAGCCCCCCCCCCCAAGCACCCCTCCCCCTCACCTAAAACTCCTTGAAAAAAAACTAGATGACATCTTTGCATGCCTCCCTTCCAGAAGCTCTCCCCAAGCTCCAATCTCAACTTGCAACACTCACCCTCCTCACCCTTCCTATTCCCAAACTGCAGTGGCAGGTATCCTCTCCCAGAGTAATCCCCAACACTTCCCTCCTTCACAATCAAACAATTGGACCCCACCTCCCCCATCCTGAAGGATTTTCCCAACCCCACACTCCTGTCCTTCATCAAGAGCTGCAATCACACCAAAAATATCACCAACGCCAACTCCAACTCTCTCATACACGACAGAGTAGTAATTAAACACAAGTACAATGACTTGAAGATTATAGTTTCCTCCAATGATGAATTACTCCTGCTCATCAACTCATGGCAAGAGTGGATTCCTCAAGGCCTTATTTACAAGCCTCTCATGTACCTAGTAGTGGTAGATGGGTTTCCCACTTATTTTGATCTTGATGACAAATCATGTCTCAACTCTATAATTTAAGATAACACAGAGATGCTCAAGTCACTGTACCACATCTCCTGTCTAAGACACCCAGGAGCCAGAGCAGGAAAAAATCATACCTCTGTCACCACACAATATTTGGGGGGGGGGACTTGCTAGCAAGTCTTCAACTTGAAGTCAGATGGAACTCAGATAGAGCTCATGCTGAACTCTACTTTAACATCAGCATGAACTCTTCCTTAATGATGGATGAATCCATACTGAAACAATTGTGAAATTTAAATGAGCTCTGATTAAAAATCACAATTAGAAAAGTTTAAAAATCTTCTCAATATATATTTCTTTTTAATGAAATATATTTTTATCTTATTTTTCAATTCTATTTTATCATTAAAAGAATAGAAAAATACATTATTAATTCCAAAAGTATCATCTTTAAATTGATTTATTAATTTAAGGAAATCTTTTTTAAAACATATGAAAGCTAATTGGTGCCTTTAAAAGTCAAAAAAAAATGCTCATTGATAATTCAAAACAGTAATATTTGAATATAAACCATATGAACTGAAGTTCTATTGTATTTAATATAAGAATGTTTAGATTGAAAAATATTATTTGTTGAATTTTAATGAATTTTATGAGAAGCACATTGAAAAATAAGGATTATTAAATTTTGAGATCAAGAACAAAGTAAAAAAACACATAAAACCAAAAGAAAAAAAAATGTGTCATGTGTTATTGTTTAATTTTTAACTCAATGAAGTACTTTCATATTTTATTTTTAATAATCAATTTTTTTCATGCACATGAATTACTTCATCATTTATGTTAAATTTTCTGTATAATATAACACAATTCACCTGGAAAAAAAAATGATGTCACATTCTGGAAGGTTTCTAACAATAACAGGATTCCATACTTCAGTCAATAAAAGGGACCTTCTAGCAGGTGCCAAATTATTCTTCTGGTGATAGAAACTAGGCTTAACTAATAGGGGGTGTCAGTTCTGGAAATCCACACTTAACTTAAGTTTAGATTTCAGACTAAATCAGCACTTAAATTTTGCAGAAAAGTCACTTATTTCAAAAATGGGTGTCAGTTATGACCTCAAATCAGCACTTTTTTCACAATTTTTTTTTCACAACCACATGTTGGCTACATAATCCCATCCATTCCCATCCCTTCCGTTTCACATGTGACACCCAGACCTCCATCCTGTCATTAATCCTTGGCGCACACCCCTCACTGAGATTTGAAACATTCTATTGTGAACTTTTAACCAGGCATGTTTTTTCCTTCTTTTTTTATGTTTTCAACTTCTTAATCTCTTTTCTTGTAAAATACCTTTTTCATAATGCCTCCCAGAAAAAGCAACACTCAAAAGTTAGCTCAAAAAATGCTTCATCACAAAATCCTTCCCATAATGCAAGCAAAAAAATTCTACATCACAAAGGCCTTCCTGTAATGCAAGCCCCTCACCTGAGAAATCAAAGTCTGGACAGCTAAAAAAAAAGATTATCTCATCATCATCAACTTACTCAAAATAAAATTAAATTATGATCCATTTTTTGGATGTGAGAAGTCCTTTCAAATCAGATTTTTACCTTCATCAAAGTTTAATGGCATCTTGTTAATGGAAAATGAATTAAAAAATGAAAAAAAAGAGAGAAGAAACATCAATCCTAAGCAAATAAACGAGAGGTTTAAAAGTTATCATTCCAAATATAAAAAGACTCATTTTGCTTCCACTTCCACTGGATTTGGTATTGATCATTAATATTTGGAGAATGGAATTACTACTGTTTCCAAAAAGCTCAATGTCATGTCTCCTCTCTATGAGGAAATGGATGTTCTTTTTGATTCCTGATTTAATAGTTACTTTTAATCTTATCAAAAATAGTTATATCATGAGATTCTTATAGCAAAATTTGTCCTTACTTGACTCTAAAATATTGCACTATTGGTATTCCAGATGTTAAAAAAATACTGAAACTGTAAAAAGACTCTTACAGTTGCCTTGCTGTAAGCAGAATCCAAGGGAGTTGGATAAACCAAAAAAAACCCTGTCCCTTTAAAAAAAAATATGGTTTCACAATTAAATAAGCTAATCATTCCACTTGATATGAGATGATTAGCCCACTATTTGTTATTAACAGTTTTGAGATGTAGAATCAGTTTTCTTTATGATAAAGAAAAGAAATACAACAGTGGTACTGAGAAAAGTTATATAAAAGATTAAATTATATGTTTTTATAAAGCTTCTAATTTTTGTAAAAATATGTTAAATTAAAGTCACTGAAGTTTAGACCTTTATAATAAAATACTACAAGTACATGTCTATGAGTTTTTATTTAAAATTTATGAAATGTTATGTAAAAGTGTTATATTTATAAGGGTATTACAAATATATAAAATGTTATGTAAATAATGATGGTAGTTGTTGGAATATGTGTTGTTGTTGTGAATTATTAATTTTTATATATTTTCCTTCTAATTTTGATTCTACAGGCTTTATATGCATAGTATGTCATGTGCCCTATTTCCCCCCCACTGGAGCATCCTGGAGCTTGTCCAGAGAACACCAGAGGTTGTATAAAGCTTGTATGGACTTCCAGACTCAACTAAAACCCTAAAAGCTTAAAAAAATCTATAAAAATTTCAGATGATAGGGTTACATCTGGGAGCCTCCCATTAAAGTCTGGTAGCCTGCGCAACCCTATTTACTGAGCTAAAAATAATTAAAGTTAAGTAAATTATCAAAAATAATTTAAAAAATTATTAAAAATATATGAAAAAGTGTAAAACTTACAAGAAAATTTTAAAAGGTTTTTGAGACTCCTATCTTTAATTTCTGTAAACTCTTAGGCTTATACTTGCACTCCTTGTCTGTTAAATAATTGTTCTTTCTTGACTTGTATAAATAACCCGTTTTCACAACTAATCCATCCGTTATTTTAACAAAAAAGTACATATCTAAGCTAAATTAACTTTTCAAATTCCCACAATAACCCTTCTAATTCTACATAAAATAATCCTGGGTGTAATACTAATCTTTAGACTTCCACAACACTTGTGCAAAAATACTCATCACCAACGTACTTTTATCACCTCACCACCAATTTTCATTTTTAAATAGAGTTAAGTCAAAAAAATTCTATATCTGTTTGTAAACTTTAGCAATAACATCCCCTGAATTTTATTGAATTAAGGGGTGAAAATCACCAAAATTTAATATAATTACATAAATAATTAAATAAATAAATAAGATAAGCCAAATTTAATAGTTTCAAAGTAATGAAAATTCCTCAAGCCAAAATTCAGATCAAGCCTAGAAACTAAGTTTGGGAATTTCTACAGGTATAGGCTAGATGAGCCCCATGAAACAATTTAATGTTGTCACAATTACTATTTATACAACACAAGTTTTTTGGCCCATTACTTTAGTTTTGTAAATTGAAATATCAGATTTATTTATTAAAAATTTATGAAAGAATAAAAAAATATTCAGTGACTCTACAAATCCCCATAATTTTTTTATCTACCGAAATTATTATTAAAGTTTTATTGGAACTTAATCCAATGGTGGCTTTGAATTTGGAATGAATACTGCCTGTAACAGGTCCAGATGTAGAGCAGGCTGACTTTATCTGTATGTGAGCTGAAAGGGAAGAAGCAATCTGGGAAGCTACTTTTGCACTGACTTCAGCAGATATGTGATACTGAATAGAAATGTGAGAAGCCACTTAGGTAGCTACAGTTAAGCAGTTGAATTGAGTGAAAACTTGATTATTCTTAGAAGCAGCATCAAAGACAGAAAAAGCACTTGCAGAAATACTTGCACCAAAATCATGTCCAGAAGTGGCATCCAGCTTGATTTGAGCAGCAACTTGGATTCTAAACTGGTCAGGAAAAGTGACAATGGCCTTAGCATTCACATGAGCAGCAATACCAGCATTGGCACCAAGCCCAATTGCGGTGTGGTTCCTACAAGGGGTTCCTACCATGGCCAAGAGAGCTGCTTGGAGGTGGAGATGAGTAGAAAGAGAAGCATCAATCCTAAAATCCAATTTTGTGCTGTTTTTGGAAGAGATATGATACTTGGTCCC
Source organism: Hemileia vastatrix (assembly GCA_030280995.1). Taxonomy (NCBI): domain Eukaryota; kingdom Fungi; phylum Basidiomycota; class Pucciniomycetes; order Pucciniales; family Zaghouaniaceae; genus Hemileia; species Hemileia vastatrix. Next base: position 8,531,310 of record JASXTE010000012.1, read on the forward strand.
AATTTGCAAGGCAGCTTTTGTGGCAATATAGTACACTGGCTTTGATGCAGGACTTGGTGAGCTTGGTCAGCAGCATCAAGGCCAGAAACAACACTTGTGGTGATACTTGCACCAAAATCATGCCCCAAAGCAGCATTCAGCTTGATTTCAGCAGCGACTTTGATTCCTAATCAGCAGCTAATGTAACAAGGGCTTGAGCATTAAAATGAGCAGAAATACCAGCTCCAATCAGCAAAGCTTCCTGGATGGGGTTTTCAAGTCAAGAGGAAGGAAACAGGTGGAGGTGGGGGAGTGGTGAAGTGAGAGAGGGTAAAGGTACCCTAGCTAGGCAGCAAAGCTGCCTAGCTGGGGTTTCCAAGGCCATTGACGGGGGGGGGGGGGGGAGAGAGGTGGTGGGAGGTGGTGTAGAGGTGGGGAAGGGTAAATGTACCCCAGCTAGGCAACCAAGCTTCTTGGCTGGGGTTTCTGAGGAAAGAGGTGGGGAAGGTTAAAGGTACCCTAGATAGTCAGAAAAGCTGCCTGGCTGGGGGTTTAGAGGCAAGTGAGGTGGAAGAGAGTTGGGGGTTTAAAATACACCAGTCAGGAAGAGGGGAGAGGTGGGGGGCATAAAAATCTTTGAGGACACCAAAAAGGGGGGAAAGGGTGGGATTTGAGAACACCAAGAAGGGGTAAAAGGGGGGATGAGGCAGCCAAGGAGAGGGGAAAGGGGGATAATGGAGGGGAAAAAAAGAAAGAAAGAAAAAGAGAAAAAAAAGTAGTCTAACCTTGAAAACCAATAAAAGCACTTACAAGACAAAAAAAGAAAGAAAAAAAATAAGAATTAGTAAAAATAACAATAAAAATGAAAAAATGACTTACCTGGAGAGATGATTTGAGAAAAAAATAGACTTCAAATTCTTAAAGGGATGTTTGAGGAGAAGAGGAAAAGGATATGGTGGATGAAAGATAAAAAGAATGACTGAAAAATTATTCAATAGCTGAAAATATGTGATTTCATGTTGAGGCAGTAAATTGAGAGCAAGGAAGAAATGGCTTATATATGGTATAAAAATATAAATGATTAAATTTTTTTTGAGTTATAAAGTGTTATGCTGTGGAATGTTGTGTATGAATGGTATGATGCTGAAAAATCAGTGAAATGAGATGTTATGGTTAAATCATAATTTTTGGTTGATAAAGTGCAGATTTGAGTGAAATAAGTCACTTATTTCATTTTGAAAATTTTCCAGTGTTGGGGCTAGTGTTTTTTGGAAATATGCACATAAATAAGTTCAGATTTGTAAGTGTGAATTTCAATACAAGTCAGCACTTAAATTTTGAAAAAAAGTCACTTATTTCAAAAATGGGTGTCAGTTATGACCTCAAATCAGCATTTTTTCCAGATTTTCTTTCACACCCACATGTTGGCCACATTATTCCTTCCTTTCCTAACCTGTCCCTGTCACATGAGACACACAGACCTCTATTCCCTTATAAATCCTTGGCACATACTCCTCACTGAGATTTGAAACTTTTTTTTGCAAAATTTTTACCAGCCATTTTTTCCCTTCTTTTTTTATGTTTTCGGACTCTTAATCTCTTTTCTTTTAATGTACCAGTTTCATAATGCCTACCAAAAATTCAACACTCAAAAGGCAGCACAAAAAATGCTACATCAAAAAGGTCTTCCCATAATGCAAGCCCCTCACCTGGTAAATCAGAGTCTGGACAGCTAAAAAAGGAAGATTATCTCATCATCATCGAATTCCTCAAAATTAAATCAAATTATGATGCATTTTTTAGATTTGAGAAGTCCACACAAATTTTATATCCACCTTCATCAAAGGTAGATGGCTTCTTGTTGATAGCAAATGAAGTAAAGAGGAAAACAAAAGGGAGAATCAACATCAATCTTAAGAAAATTAAGGAGAGGTCCAAAATTTATCAATCCAAATATAAAAAGGCTCATTTTTCTTCCAATTACACTAGCTTTGGTATTTATGATGATGATTTGGAGATTGGAATTACTACTGTATCAGAAAAGCTCAATTTCATGTTTCCTTTCTATGAGGAAATATATAATCTTTTTGGTTCACGAGTTGATGTAAAACCTTGGTTTATACAAAATACTACTAAGGATGTACCCTCTGGTTCTCAACCATCCAATGATTCTCCTGATAAAACTTTACTTCAACAAAATCAGTCCCCTCCAGCTTCTAACCATAGCTCAGCTGAAGTTGGTCCCAAATATCAAGCAGAGCAATTATTTTGGAGTAGATCTGAGTCCTGAGAGCCCCAAAATTTTAATGTATGTTTAATTTCTCCTTTTTCTTCAATTCTTTGCTAAATTTTTCATTTTTTCTTTTCTAATCTCCTCCTACTCAAACTCAAATTTCCAAAAATATTAATGATTCTGGAAATAACAATTTTGCTTTGCAAGCTGCTTTAGATGAACTTCCTGAACCCTCTAGCTCAAACTCTAAACTGAAGTTTCAGTATTCAACTTCAATTAACTTGAACCATATTTTAAAAGGTGGTAGTTCTTCAACCACCTCTATTTCCTCCCTTGACAATTATTTTTAGAAAAAAGATATAAGTAAGCTTCTGTCACTATATACCTTCTTCAATAACATATTTATTTATTTTTTTTGTATTAAATTTTCTCATAAAAATCCTCTATTGCAAAAAATGCCCTTGAATTTGAGAAGATGAAGTTTGATCATATGCTAATGAAAGATCAATGGGCCTTAGATTTGGAGGAAATTTTTTTTGCTTCAATCAAATTTTGAAAAGGCTACATTTGAGGCAGGGGAGATTGAAAGAGCTCAACTTTTCTTGGAGAAAGAAAAAGACCATGAATTTCAAAGAGAAATGGCTAGTTGTGAATGAGAAAATTTTTTTTAAAAAAGAATTCATGGCAGAGTGTATAAAAAATGGCCAATCTTATGAGGACATTACAAAAATTACTTGAATTTTTTAATTGATTAATTTTTTATTTGGCAAATGGTTGGGGAATGACTTTAATAATTACTTTTAATCTTATAAAAATAGTTATATCATGAGATTCTGATAGCACCATTTGTCCTTACTACAATGTAAAATATTCCACTTTTGCAATTCCAGATGGTAAAATAATACTAACACCTGTTCAAAAATCCTCATCACAAACATAATATTATCACATCACCATCAATTTGAATCTATAAATAATACTAAGTCTACAAAATTCTATATCTGTTTGAAAAATGTGGCAATACCCTCCCCTGCGTTTTATTGAAGCAAGGGGTGGGTATCACCAAATTTTTCTAAGTCATCAATTTTCCATGTCAGATTTGAAAATTTGGTAATATCCTCCATCCCTTTTATTGAAGTAAGGGCTGAAAATCATCAAAATTTAATATAATTGCATAAATTAATAAATAAAAAAATAAGATGAGTCCAATTCACAAGTATTAAAGTAATGAAAACTCCTCAACCTGAATTGCAGACAAGTCTAGAAACTAAGTTTGGGACTTTCCACAACTATTGACTAGAAGAACTCCATGAAACAATATAATTTTATAAAGATTAACATAGATACAACACAAGGTTGTTGGCCCATTACTTTAATTTAGTAAGTTGAAATATCAGATATATTTATTAAAGATTTATGAAAGAATAAAAAGTATTTGATTATTTACAAATACCCATACTTTTTTGATCTAACTAAAGTTTTATTAAATCTTTTACTTTTAACTTCTTCTTTTTACCTTGTTTATCATTTGGATTAGCTTTTGACTAATTTGGAAGGAGCAGCCAAAATGAGTAAAGTTGTGACAAGATTCAAAACCTGGAGGAGCTTTTGCTGTGTGGTGATTATTGTGAGAAAAGTTCCAAAAATGTTTGATGATTCAATTTCCTAATCCAAAATCAATTATAAACCTATTATCTGGGAAATATAAACCATTTCCTTTGATTTTAGCAGGTGAATGAATAGGTTTTCAAGAATAAAGATTTATTTATGAGAAGAACCCAAAAGTAAGATAATTCAGATCATTTGAGTTAGTATGAATTGAGTTATGAAATCTTGAATGAGTAATTATAACATTCAAAATTAATAGATATTCATTACTAATTTCTTCCCATTCAGAGTCTCTCCAGCTTGGAATTACAATTCTTTTAGAAAGATCATGATTTTCTTCAAAAGCTTTATTGTGGAGTTTTTTAAGTCAAAGAGAAATAAAAGAATTAAATGAAGGTAATGTGTTCCATTTTTAAAAATTGTAATCTTTTTCAGCTTTAGATAAATTTTTGAGTAAATAATAGATGCCTATATAATTAAAATGCATAATTTTTTTAATCATTAAAAAATTAATACACTTACCAAGAGAATAAACTTTAACAAATCCTGGTATCTATCTAAAATAAATCATGATACCACCCATCAAATTCTTATTCCTTATTGGCAAGCAAACCAAAGCCATTTGATATAGTGTTGTAATGAGATCGGATAGTTGAATAAAAAATTCATCTTTTACTCCATTGAATGAATGATTTTTTTAAATAAATTGAGGTTTAAAAGTATTACTGATTACTGCCTTAACTTTATTTCCTCCTAATTTGATTAGATATCTAATATCTTCAGGTAAATTTCTGGGATATTTATTTTTTTATTGAATTTAGTTTTATAATACTTGATGTTTGATAAGTGGCCAAATAAAATATCCAAGTGTATTTTTTTTGATAAGATTGATCATCATTTTTTGTGTTTGAAGGTTTTAAAGATGATTTAAATGAAGTAGAAATTAAAGAATATGATAACAATGATAAAGATGAATATAGACATGTAAGTCTTGAATCAGAAGAAACAGAATCTTTTTTTTTCTGAAATTTTTTTTGACAATTGAAATGAAGTAGATTTTGAAGAAGAAGATAAAGTTGATAAATATGAAGATAGAGGTGTAAGGTTTGAATCAGAATAAAAAGACATCTTTTTTTCTGAAAAAATATTTTACTGGTCAAAAAAATGTCAAAAAGGTTTTTTTAAAATAAATAAAAACTCACATAATTTAAATTTAAAGACCTTAATGATTTTCTGAAAATAATTACTACAAATAATTATTAATTTACTTGCTTTTGAGGAGTTTCTTTGGTTAATTTTGCACAAAAAATAAAAAAAAGAAAAAAAAGAAAAGTTTTAATAAAAATTTTCTGTCAATTTTTTAATTGCTACCTTATTGGTCCCTTTAAAAATTTCCTGTAAATTTTTTATTTTCTCACTCATCGGTCCCCTTTCTCCCCTTGTAAAACTTCTCCAAATCCCACTCCAAACCATCGCCAAAACCATCCAAAACACACCCCCAAACCCTCTCTGAATTCCCCCCAAAACACCCCCCAACCCTCACCAAACCCCCTTATACCCTTCTCCCTCAATCCCTCCTAGACCCGCTTCAACCTCCCCCCCCTGTTCTCCCTCATATCTCCCTTCAATCCCCCCCTAACTCTCCAGTTACTCGTTTTTTAACAAATGAGTTTCATCAATTTTTCATTAACAAACAATTAGCTGTGGTGATAGGGAGGGATTATGGGGGGATAAGAGGGGGACCAGGGGGGAGTTTGAAGCAGGCTGTAGGGGGGTTTAAGGGGGCTATAGGGGGGATATGAGGGGGATCAGGGGGTGGGTTGAAGCGGGTGTAGGGGAGGATTGAGTGGGGAATTTGAGGGGGTTTGAGGGGGGTTTGAGGGAGTTTTAGGGGGGAGGAAAGGGGGGTTAGAGTCAGCCAAGAAGTAAGGAAAGGGGGGTTAGAGGAAGATAAAGAGAAGGGAAAGGGGGTAAAGGCTGGAGTGAGGATACTAAGGAGGGGGAAAGGTGGGAAAATTACTGGGCAAGGAGGGATAAAGAGGGGATGATGGATAGTAAAAAAATAGAGAAAAGAGGGAGAGAAAGAACAAAGAAAAGAGTTAATTTAAACTTGAAAACCAGAAAAAGAACCACTTAAAAAAATAAAATTAAAAGGAAAAGAAAAAGAAAAAAAACAAAAAGAATTATAATTAGCAAAGAAAAAATCAAAGAAATTAATAAAATGACTTACCAGGAGAGATGAAACGAGAAAATAAATGAAACAAAATTATTTGAGGGATTTTTAAGGAGAATAGAAAAATGATATAAGGGATGAATGAAAAAAAGAATGACTGAAAAATTATTCTATAGCTGAAACTATGTGATTTCATGTTGTGGTGGTGAAAAAAAACAAATGAGACAGAAAAAAAGAGACTTTCACTGGAAATTCAAAATAAAAGTCAATATGAAAAAATAAAATTACAAAAACAAGAGAATAATAAAGACAACTTGATCATTTGAAGAGTATTAAAAAAATTAAAAGGTTTTTGTTGAGAAAATTTGGAGTTTTATTGGCATAATGATGGAGAATATCCCAGTGGGAAGTAAGATTAATAGTAGATAAAAATGAAATGAGTTTTGTAATAATTTAAGAAAAAATTCCTAAATCTCCTAATGTGCTAGTGTGATTTGAAGAATTTTTGCCTGTATCCTAGTGGTTTGAGAGATAGAAGTGTTGGATATAGTGGGAGGTGTTTCAATTTCTTCATCTTCATACATCTCTAACCATTGATCTTTGAGGTCAGCAAGTGGGGTATGAAGTATAGCGCAACACAGAATCAAGTTGATCACTTCCTCCATTTCAGATTTATTTCTACAAGGACTCCTTAATTAACTTAAAATGAAAAAAAAACCTTTCAAGATTCAAATAGAATGTTCAATATGGACTCTTGACTTTGCCAAATGATTTTTGAACTTGAAATTTGGACTGGTTCCAGATTCTGCTCCCTTAAAATTAGGAAGTACATATTTTCCATTAAAATAAGGAGAATCTTCCAGAATATGCTAATCTTCATTGAAGATTTTTTTAGGTTCTTTTAAAATTTGCATTCTTTGAAAGATTTAGGAGTCATGACATGAACCAGGATAGCCAGCAAAGAAAGATATAATTTTTTTGTTCATGTCACATTCAAGCTGAACAGAAATTGAATATATATAGAGAAGATATATTTTCTTATGTTGGTATTGAAAAGAATGAATGGAACTAAAATTAAGCTACCTCTTTTTATAGTCAAAGTAATTTTTTCTAACTTGAGCAGGTTTCTAACTCAAAGAGATAGTAGTACCATCAACAAAACCAATACATCCTGGGAAGCTCTCTGCTTGCATAACCTGAGATGATTCAAGTTGCTCTTCTTAAGTTGGCCAGGTGAGAAGTTTAGATTCCAAAGAGTTTATAGTAGTGATTCATTGTTTTGTATAAGTGCTAAAAGATCCATACCTTAAATCAAAGACATTTTCCAAGCGTTTCAAGGCACCTCTGTTACCATTGGAACCCAAACAACATAGTGTGATGGCCAATTGAATTTAAGGATCATGATGTGGTTTTTGAGAATTATTCTGAAATATGGGGCTGTCCTGAATAAGCTTAAGCAATTCAAGGAAAAATTCCTGAGAAACCCTGAAAAACTGTCTAAAACTGGGTACAGATAGGTTAAGAAGGGTTTGAATGGTGTACTTGGGGGTATGAAGTAGTTGAGGCTTTCTAGGAAGAAGGTAACATTTCCTGACAATTTTTGATAAAAAAAGAAAATCTTCTTCAAGATCAGAATCAGAATTGAAATCAGAGTCAAAGAGGAGATCAAGAACTATGAAAGTCATTGCTTGATGTAGCTTATCACAATTTGAGAGTGAGGAAGGAATGGCTATATGGTATAAGAATATAAATGATGTACAATGTTTTGAGATATAAATTTCTATGCTGTGGAGTGCTGAATATGAATAGGATGATTCTGACAAATAAGTGAAATGGGATGTTATAGTGAAATCAGAACTTTTGGTTGAGAAAGTGCAGATTTAAGTGAAATAAGTGACTTATTGAATTTTGAAATCCACCAGTGTTGGGGCTAGTGTGTTTCAGAAATATGCATTTAAATAAGTGCATATTTGTAAGTGCTGATTTTCCAGAACTTGAACTCCCTAATATATAAAATTTATATTAGATTTAAGAGTTGAAAAATATTTTCATAACCAAAAATTACTTTTCAAGGTGATTTTTCAGGGTATGATAAGTTTTCATCCACAATAAAAATATAAAGAACTCTTTCCAGAGCTCAATTGATTGCTCTACATCATTCAAGTTTAGTGATTAATAAATTTTAGTCAAAAATATTGTCATTAAAATTTTGGTCTCTCATTAGCACCTTGGCACAAACATTTATAAATCTTTTATGAAATGTATTAAGACTATTTTAATTGTAAATATTTTATAATAATTATTCACCAGAATTTCAAGAAAAACTATTATTGTAATTAAAATGAATAATTTTGCTAAGAATTTAATTTATATAAAATTATCAATTCTTTTCAATATTCAAATTTATTTAGTTCATTTTTTGACATCCCAGAAATATTTTTTTAATCAATATATCATCTTACCCCATTTAAAAATTCCTTTGAAGAATTAAACATCTGTTAAGTTTATTAAATTATTATTTTTAAAAATTTTGATAAAATATTACAAAATACTTCCTTTTAAAAAGAAGCATTTTTTTTATAAAATTAAAAATTAAAAAAAGGATGATTTTCCAGTAGCTCTATAAGTACTTATGTTTTCCCCCTTTTTTTAACCCTGTATAAATTTTCATATCCCTTTTATAACCCCCATTGGGCCCCCACCAGGCCCAACCTGGGGCTGAGAAAGGGCTGACAATTTTCTCACTTAGTTACATTAGAAATGTTTAACTTTCATGAAAAAAATTCAATTCCCTTATAAAAGCTTCCACCTATTTTATTTACTGACAAAATACAAAATTTCATCATATTTAGGACTTTTGCTGCTTTTTTACTTCACCTGATACTTTATAATTCTATACTTTTTTCATAACAACTTTATGAAGCACCTACTCAACTTTTATTAAAAAAGAATCATAAAAGAAAATAATTTTGGAGCAAAATTCATTATATCCTTCATTCTTCAATAAAATATATATATTTCTTCTCAAATTTATGTCCCAAATATAAATTGAATTCCATGTGACTTTTTTCAAAATGAATGAATATTTTTTCATGTTTTTTTTCAAGACCTGGTGATACTTTTTCTTTAGTAGCAGGAGTAAATCTTACTAGTGATGCATCAGGTAACGTATTGGTTGTATGTAACAATTGTGGTAGAGGTAGTTTCTCACAGACTCAAGATTATTCACAAGATAAGGTGGCCAACAATGAAGTTTTTTGGAATTTTTAAAAATAACTATTTTTTTTGGAATTTTTTTAATTTTTTTTATTGTTTTTATACTTGAAATGTGATTAAAGCCACATGCTGAAAAGACACAGTGTCTTTTTTATTGTGTGAATTTATTTAACTTTCTCCAGTTCAACATGACTTATGGAACACAGGAAAAATGTATTTTGTTGCATCTAAGTAATAAAAATATAAAACTATAGACCCAATACATATTTTTCAATTATCTTACTAAAATTATGTTTGATACATTAGACTTTCAGATGAACCACAAGATAACATCTTTTATGATAAGTCAAAAATTATGAAACAAGAATTTATTGTTTAGAAAGAGCAGGTCACATTCAGAAAAGACACAGCATCTTTTCTGTTCACTTGACTTTCTTTCATTTCACTAGTAAAAGTAGTCCAATGGACTACAAGCTTTGACAAAAATTCTTGTTGTTCAGTGGACAAGTTGAACTGGAGCAACTGAAATGAAGTCACAAGAAAGAAAAGACACAGAGTCTTTTCAGCACATGACTTCAATCACAATTCAGAAAAGACACTGCGTCTTTTCAGAACGTGACTTCAACCACCTTTCATACATAAAACCCATCAAAAAAAATTTAAAAAAATGCAGAAAAGACTACAAACTTGAATAAAAGTCAAAGAAACCTTAAAATACTTCAAAAAAATTCAAAAAAATCTATAAAAAATCTCAAAAATTTAAAAAAATTTAAAAAAAATCATAAAAAATAGAAAAGAACACAAAAAAACTTAAAAAAAACTAAAAAAAATGCAAAAAACTCAAAAAAACTTAAAAACCTAAGAAAAAATTCTAAAAAAATTTTAAAAAAAATTGAATTTTTTTTGGAAAAATTCTTAAAATTTTTGAAAATTTTAAAAAAATCTTAAGATTCAAAAAATGCAAAAATTTCAAAAATACTTAAGTAAATTAAGAATTAATTTAATTTATTAAAAAAATATTAAAATAAAAAAATTGTGAACAATTGAATGAATATTTAAACTTTTCAAAAAAATATGGAAACTTTTTCATAGACTCAAAAAATACTCAATAAAATACAATTCTTTTTTCAAAATATATTTTCTAAAAACTATCCTTTTCCTGAAAATTACACGAAAAAATTTACATGAAGAAAAGAAAAATTCATTATCAAAAAAAGATACCTGATACATGGTTGAAGAATTTTTCAAAAAAAAAAAGAAAAAAAAGAAAAAAAAACAGAGGCCACTAGAGTACTACTGAGGTTACTCTGGGGGTAGTCTAAGGGACAAAAAAACAACTTTCCTACAAGTTGTCTTATATTTTACCCTGTGTTGTAGGCTCCTCATCAGAAACTCACATCAGTAACTTAAATTTTGGCTCATCTCTTTGGTAACGCTTAAGCTTGTTCCAAGAACAAATATACTTTACATTTCAAGAGATTTCAAGATGTTCAGTCCAAAAATATTTGGAGCATTTTGATTAAAGAAAAGTTACAATTTTGTATTTATTTCAGCTTTTTGTGAGTGTAATTAAGTAAACCTAGAGGTAAATGAAAAGTTAAGCAAGTAGAAAACAAGGTCAAGAAGAGAAAGGTAGATGGGCAGCCAGCTAATGTTAAATTAGATTTGTTGTGGTTTCAGACCAAAACTAGCTTTCAGTGAGTAAAGGTGCCAGCCAGGCTATACTAAGAGTCTATTAAAATCTTATATTAAATCACTTAAACTTAAATTAGGGACAGAATATATTTAAAGTATATATACAAATTAAATATTTTATTAAAATAAAATTATATAAAAATAATTTTTATAATTAAAATAAAGAGTTATATTAATTTTATTTTTATATAAATTGTATATAAATTTACATAAACATAAAAATATTATATTCTATAAAATATTGGCACATTTTTATTTATTTAATGGTTATAAATTAATAATTAATTAATTAAAAGATCACAGTATAATTATAAGTAATAAAATCAGCTTATAATGTAATTAATTAATTAATTAATTATATATATTAAATCATAAAAATAATGCCTTACAGCCAATTATTATTGGGCACTTTTTTTGCTCACAATTGGGTCAAAAAATAAATTAAACAACACTTTATTTAAATTTAAATGTTTTTTTAATAACTTAGTGATCTTATTAAAATAGTTAATTGTTTAATTTAAATAACTATTATACAAGTAAAATTAGTTAAACTTACTTATTAAATATTGTTTTATACTATATCAACTAAGTAAATTAATATTTTACATTGCAAATAGTATAATTTTATGTTTCACTACACCTGATTATTTTTATAAAATTGTTTTAACCTGTCTTAAAATTACTACAGTTACTTCCTCAGTTTTATACCAAATTAGTATCCCATATAATCTATTACATTGCTACAGGGTTTTAAGGGTGGCTACATTGGGTCTTTTATTTCTGTTTTAGTAAATAGTTACATGGCAACCTTATTTTCTTTGTTACACTCAATTTTCATTTGTTTTCCCTCTATTAATTTTTATAAACATTTAGTGAGATTTCAGAGAGCCTCATTTACCTATATAAAGGCTTTGGTTTCTCTTGTTGTAGTCTGAATTACCTACATACCAGGGGAGAAAAGTATCACTGGTAGGCAAGTGGTGTTTGAGTACTTGTGGACCAATTGTTGTTGGACCTGTGGACCAATTCTTGTTGGACCTGTGGACCAATTCTTGTTGTACCTGTGGACCAATCTCTTTTAGACACATGTGGGAACAAAATATCTCAAAAAAAAACTTCCACTATAAGAAAATTTCAAGATACATATACATGCCAAGTTTTTTATACACTTATTTTCTGAAACCTCAATAAATAGTGGTTGATTCATCACCTCAAACATGTATTATATCAAATGGAAATATTTTTCAAATATATAGAATAATAATTTATATTTATATTGTTGAGAGAAATAAAACAGGCTATAGCTTCAAAACATTACTTAATTCATGTGGATTGACAGCTTTTGAGATATTTCAAACAACAGTCTTACCTTATCCCATTTCATCCACGAAAAATTTTGATAAAGGGGGAATTTTATCAGTGAATTAATCTGTAAATAGCTTTTTCCAACATCAATTTAGAGACTACCTCCACAAATATATCTCACTTCATCATTCTACTTGCATGAGAAAATAAAGAATGTTCTGATGTGGAAATAGCCAGAGCCTTATGTATGTGGTAGGTGGAGGGAAAATTGGATGATAACTACAGAATTTACTGAGAATTACTAATGAAACAACAGACTTCACATATCTGTCAATAAAAAATATTCAATAATAAAATACAAAAAAAAGCAGGGTATGTGGGAAACTCATTAAAAATATTTTCTTTGATGTAGAGAAGCCTTGAAAAGATATAGCCAATATATTGAGGAAATAAATATATTAGGATATTCCATTGAAGAATTGAGGTAGAATAAAAGGGAGGTAATTGAAAATATTTTGCAAGATAGAAAAAAGAAGTTTGACTAGCACTCCATCCACTTACAGGTGAAATTACAGATTCAGAACCAGGTTGACCAAGGAATTTTTTGAGAATTCCCAAATGTGATTGATAAAGGCTTCCAACTATTTTAATATGACCAGGTGCCTTGTTACTAATTATAAGACTATGCTTCTAAGGAAAAGGAATAAAATTCTTCTTAAATAATAAATATTTAACTCTGATAATTTTAGGGTCTGATTTCAGCAGACTGATTCAGAAAGGACCCGTATGAAATGGTTGACAGGATGATTTAAAATGATTTCACAAGATTGAGAGGTGATATTATTTTATCTTATTTTATTTAATTTTATTCAATTAAATAAAATAAAATTAATTATATTCTATTATTATATCTTATTTCATCTTATTTTATTTTATTTTATTTTATATCATTTTACTGCATTTTATTTTATTTTATTTGATCATATTATATTATAATTTATTATATTATTTTATAATTTATAATATTATAATTTATTTTATTTTATTTTACTTTACTTTACTTAACTTTATTTTATTTTATTTTAATTTTCTTTAATTTAATTTATTTTACTTTGACTTATGTAATTTAATTTAATTTAATTTTATTCTATTTTACTTTAGTTTAACTTATATTATTTTATTGTATGGTATTATATATTATTAAATTGCATTAAATTATATTAGCATTTAATATTAATTTATTTGGAATTTAGTGTTCATGACTTGTGCCATGAACACTAGCACCATATTCATGCAAATGGCATTTTTGGGTGTGACATGTGACACTTCTTTTGTGCAAAATAAGCATCACATGTCACACACCTTTTCTGTAGACACTGGGAGCATGTAGTCCAGTCCTGGAGACACCCTGGTCAAAAGTCTACATGCACCATGTGGCCACAGAAGAGGCCTGTGACATGTGACACTTCTTTTGTGTGAAAGAAGTGTCACACATCACATGCCTCTTATATAATATAATACAATAAATGAGAATATAAAGAATAGTTGATTTAAATTTTTCTTGAATTTTATGATAGTTATTAATGAAGACAAATAATTTTAATTCATGTAAAAATTTCATTGAGTTAAATTTATTAGAAGTAAGGCAAAAGAAGTTTGAAATGCTTAGACTTAGGGTGGGCACAAGCAGGGCTGGCTGGTGGGGTCATGAATGAGAGCTGGTGTATATTTTATAAGAAATGCAGTACCATCATAAGTTTTTAACACAGCCATAATTGAAGTTATAGAAATTAACTTTAGATTATTATATTATATTTTATATTATTTTAAGTTATATTATTTTATATTATATTATATTATATTATATTATATTATATTATATTATATTATATTATATTATATTATATTATATTATATTATATTATATTATATTATATTATATTATATTATATTATATTATATTATATTATATTATATTATATTATATTATATTATATTATATTATATTATATTATATTATATTATATTATATTATATTATATTATATTATATTATATTATATTATATTATATTATATTATATTATATTATACTATACTATATTATATTATATTTATTATATCATGTTTTCTTTTCTTTTATTATTTTATTATTTTATTACTTTATTATTTTATTTTATTTTATTATATTTTATTTTATTATAATATAATATTTATATTTAATATTAATTTATTTTTCTTTTAGTATTCACAGCATGTGCCAGTGCAGAGTAGCCATTTTCAATTTTCTTTTTTGTGGCCACTCTGCACTGGTGCCATGGTCCAATGCACCAGATACCTGAAACTGTAAACTTTTAGCTTGTGACGTGTGATGCATCTTTTGCACAAAATAAGTGTCCCACATCACAAACCCAAAAATACCATTTGTAGGCCTATGGTGCATTGGACCATGGCACATTGTGTGAGCATAAAAATAAAAATAAATCAATATTATATATTATTATAATAATGTAATATAGTAGCATTTAATACTATATAATCTTATAAAAAAAAGTTAATACAATATAAAAAATTAAATTAAATTAAATTATAAAAATAAGATAAAAGGAAATAGAATAAAATAAAATAATAAAATAAAGTAAAGTAAAATTAAATTAAATTAAATACAATACAATACAATGGAATATAACAAAATTAAAAATAAATAATACAAAATAAAATTTAATATAATATAAGAAGATTAAATAAATAAAATAAATAGTTTAATTAATTTTATTTAATCAAATTAAATTAAATAAAAAGAAGTAAAAAAAAATCAAAATAAGTGAAAATAATATTGAATTGAACCAAAATAAAATAAAATAAATGTAAATGAAATACCTTTGAAAAAAATGAAAAAGTGAAAATAAGCTTAATTAATTTTTAAAAAATATTTTAAATTATGTATTGGGGCTGAATTGTGTTTTAAGAAATTTTTGAAACTGCTATCCAATCATTTGAGTCGTGCCACAATTTTGAGTAGCAGATGGTATTGGGAGTGCTGTAACAGCAGTTTATGGAAGCTTAAACTTTGGGGCCCAGGCCCAGCTGTCTGTTGTGATCAAGAGTTACAACCTGAGAACAGAACTGAATTCAATGTAGTCCCTCCTTTAGTTTCTCACTTGGTATATAATTTTGAGAAATTATTTTTTACTAAATCAGTACTCATTTATTTTACAGATTATATTAATTTTCCCCACTTCTTTCACAGTTTCAACATTTATTATTATGGAGAGTACTTCAATTCACTCAGTTATATTTCCTCAGGTTCACATCCTATACTATGTTAAGCTTAAAATTATATACACAAGTCACATTCAATGAAAACTGGTCAGTAATTGACTGGTAAATTTATGATATAAAATACAAGCCTATACACTGAGGGATAATACTACACAGTGGATATCAAGTGCTTTTATTGTTTTCAGGTAATGATTCTGTACTGAATCTTGGTATTTACTCTTCTGGAGCCTGGTATGTTCACTTTGTGGAAAAAAGTGATGGAAGGCACTGAACCAAGGTCACTCCACAGTTCAGAACAAAAAGATGACCAGGGCTTGAGAAGTATCACAAAAAAACTATATGGATAGTGAACAGGCTTTTCCCCCTGTGATAGAAAATTTTAATAAAATATGGTGGGAGGGAGTCCATCAAAGGCTATTCTGCATGTCCATTCAAGGTACCTAAAAAAACACTTGCCTATGAGTGCTACCTTTTTCCCCATGGTGAAATTACTTTACAATTCATAAAATAACATTTTTGTTACATCTATACATATTTTTCTATCAGTTTTATTACAGTGTTTTTAACTACAATTAAAATTAAGAAATATATCTATATAAAAGGTTGCTTTAAGAGTAGCTCAATTTTTATATTTTGTTTTGTATAAGCAGAGAGAAAAAATACTACTTACTTGATTTAAATAAAACCCTTATGTCAAAAGTTGCTGTCACAAACCCTTATATTCTTCTTAGTTTATGTGGCTATCCTTTAATATTTTTTGTTGTCCTTTCATTTCTTCTTCTTCTTCTTCTTTTTCTTCTGAAATTTTCTTCCTTCTTTTAGACAAATGGCCAACAAAAGGTGAGTAGGTCTCCAGGTGTTTTAACTGATTCTCTGGAGCATCAGTGGTGTTTTAAAATGTGTGTTGTGTTTGTATTGTAATTCAAACATTTTGTGCAAACCCAATGCAAACTCCTGGGTGAAATTTTCATTGGGAATGCCAGTGATTTTTTGGTGGTGTGATAGCTAAGTTGGGGTAGATTTGTAGCTCCATTCATTTCATTTCTGCTCTTTTTTTAAAGAGGAGGGTGGGTTTTGCAGGTTTTTAAATAGCTATCCAGGAACCTGTCTGGCTCATTTTTCGTATTAGAGGGGGGTGGGTGGTGGTGTAGCATGTGGGTAGCCAATCAGCCAGCCTCACTAGCTGGGTGGTTGTTAAAGGGGAGGTGCAAGGGGGGGTGTGGATTTTTAGTTAACAAATGATTGTTCACAAAGAAGCAGAGGGGGGGTGTCAAAGGATTTCACAATAATGCATTATCCCACCTCTTATACCCTAATTTACATTCCTAATTCCTGATCCTAAACTCATCACATCTATGATTAATTTGTCAGGAAGTCACATGACATATAATTGTGTATGCCATCCTTATGTCTCTCTTCACTCTAAGCTACTTAATTTTTGTGGAAAACCCATAACATTTTTTTCTATCTACACACCCCACCTGCTCATTTGGTGGCCAATTTCTGCTTCCCTAATCACCTAAACCTTCAGCCAACAACAATGAAACACCTCTCTGCTAGGAAGCAAATTCACTCAGCTATAAATGCTATCACTTTAACTTTAGCAGCTGACTCTTATTCTGACTTGGGTTTAGAAGACACTTTAGCTTATATGTCTTTTCAATGATCTTTATGAAGAAGAGGATCCCAAAACTGCACCAGCTCTCCCCTTCCTTGAATCACAAATTATCCCTTCCACCAGCATACACTGTCATTATGCCAATCACCCTCCAAAATTTTGAAAAACAACCCTTTTAATTTTTTTTCATACTCTCCAAATGTTCAACTTGTGTGCTTTATTCACTTGTTTTGGTGTTTTTTTTTTGCATATTTATTTTTATTTTGAATTTAGGGAGAATGTCTCCTTTTTTGATGTCTCATTCGTTTTCATTCACCAGGTCAACATGAAATCACATATTTTCTGCAATTGCATAATTTTTCACTGTTTCTTATTTTTGTTCATCCCTCATATCCTTTTCCTCCTCTCCTCAAAAATCCCTCAAACAATTTGCTTTCATTTATTTTCTCATCTCATCTCTCCAGGTAAGTCTTTTTATTCATTTTTTTGATTTTTTTGTTTGCTAATTATATTTTTTTTTTGTTTTTTTTTCTTTTTTTTCTTTTTTGCATTAAATTTTTTTTGTACTTGGTTATTTTTGATTTTGATGGTAAAATCAACCTTTTTTTATCTACCTCCTTTCTTTTTTTTAGCTCCATCACCCTACTCTTCATCCCTCCTTTGCATGGTCATTATCCCACATTCCCCTATTTCACTTTTTTTTTGGTCCCATGCCAATAAAACACATATATTACACATTCTTTATGCATTTCACTTACTCCATATTCAATTCCCTCTAAATTCCAACATCAATCTCTCCCACTCTATTTTTCCTACTTTTCAATCAAGTTAAGTTTCATCTCCTTTTTTCATGCCTTTATAATATCTCTTTCCTTCTATGAAAATTTCATACTTAAATATATGTATGAATCTTATCTGGATAAAAGTGGACTTGCCAAACTCATCTTTTTCTCATCTCCATTACCACTTTTCAGGTTTTTGTAAAATTTTGAAAATCAGACTCAGAATTAGGGATAGGATTATTTGAATCTAATTTCCTTTTATCTGAGTATTCTCCCAAAATCTACCTTTCAGTTCCCACAAAATGGATTTGAATTGGGTTCAGTGGTTTCTGAGATATTCACCTTTAAAGTTGAGCCATTTTTTCACAATTTGAATTTATTTTATTTCATGTTTTTATGTAAAAATTAAGGTTACATTTATTTAAATTAAATTTCCTTTAACTAAAGATTTTCCCAAAGCATATCTTTCATTTCCCACAAACAGGTATTAATTTGGTTCAGTGGTTGCTGAGATTTTGACCTTTAAAGTTGAGCCTCTTTTTCCAAATTTCAATTAATTTATTTTATGTTTTTATATTGCATAATTAGAGAATAAGGCCTCTGAAACTGTTATCTGATGTTTATCTAGGTTTTTATCTCCCTCTTGTTAGAATTTTTATCATGAATTTTCAAGCTTTTGTGAAATTTTTTGAAAAGCAGAGTCAGAATTGGGGTTAGGTTTATTTGAATCTAATTTAATTTTAGCTGAAGATTTTTCTGAAGCCTATACTTTATTTTGCATAAACGGATTTGAAAATTTGTCCGATGGTTTCTGAGATTTTTAACTTTAAAGTTGAGCCTTTTATTCAAAATTTCAATTATTTTACTTCATGTTTTTATATAGCATAATTAGATAATAAGGCTTCTGAAACACTTATCTGATTATTATCTAGGTTTTATCTCCCAAAGTTTAGGATCACTCAAATATTTCTTGGCCAATCATTTGAAAATATTATATATTCATGCATTTCAATCTAATCATAAACTGGACAAGAAGGCTGGACTTCCCAATTGGATGGATATGGGATGGGTTGAGCTCAGTAATAATTATATCTTTTATTCTAATTTTATCATCAACTATGGAGGATTTTATAACCAGAGCCATGTTGACAAAACTGATTCTAATATGATTACTTTTTGGATTTTATGTTATATCAATCCTATTACTGGAAGACCAATTCCTTCACTAGCTAAAATCAAAGGCCATGGACAATAATTTATGGATCATAAATGTATCATAAACTTTGGTTTAGGAAATTGGATTATCAAAGTGATTTGGAATTCATCAAACTACTAAGGTGACTCCTGGATTGGAATCTTACAAAAATTTTACTCATTTTGGATGTTCTTTCCAGATCAATCAAATTTTGATAAACCAGGTTAGTAAAGTAAGATGTGAAGGGTCAATGTCTAGTAAACTATAAAGGAGGGGCTCAAAATATGGCAATTAAAGGATTTCCAAATATTTACTTTTTTTCTTAAATTTTTAATTTATCAGTTATTAAAGATAATCAATAAACTTGAAGGATTGTACCATTAAGCCCCTGTGCTGTTTAAAGGTGTTCATTCAATTATATTCTATGAATGAGTTCATAATACCATTATTGGCATATGTTTTCTTTGACTTTGTTCATGAAATCATTGGAAGATAGTATTTGGGACTCCTTTACTTGGTTGATTATCTTTTTTTAATTGATTTAACTAATTATTTATGAAATTAAAATGAAAATTTGGTAATCCTTACCCCCTCCCAGAGTAAATTTCAGGGGGGTGGTATTTTCAAATAAGATGTGTAAAATTTTTAACTTGAAAAAATTTGGAATGAAATATGAACAAAATAAAAAAAACTATTCATCAAAAATTTTCATTATGCAGTCCATTTCCTCAACAGATCTATTAGCTTTAAGGCATTCTATCAAGAAAACTTTCTAAAAAAATTTGGAATGAAATTTTAACAAAATAAAAAAAACTATTTGTCAAACATTTTCATTAAGTGTTCAATTTCCTTAAAAGATTTATTAGCTTCAACACATTCTATCAAGAAAAATTTCTTTTTCGAACCATATTCAATTTGATACTTTATTTTCATTTGATACAATAGGAGATTTTACTTGAGAGCCTTCTCCTCTTTCTTTATCTCAAATTTCTTCTCCTCCAAGTCATGTGCCTTCTCATCCCTCTTTAAGGAAAGCTCAAATTTCTTCTCTTCCAAGTCTTGTGTCCTATCATCCCTGAATAGAGAGAGCTTGTATTTTTCCTTTTGAGAGTTAAGAGTATCTCTTGAAACATCAAATTTACCTAGAGTGAAAATGAATATTAACAAAAGAAAAGAAAAGATCACTTAATTATTAAGAGGTATAGTATCACTTACCAGCTTCACGTTTTTCCAAAAAATCATCAATGGAAGAAAAAGAGGTTTGGGAAAAACTTTCTCTGTTTTGTTTTCTTTGACTGTTAAAATTAAGATTAGTTGATGGTCTTTATATTTTTTTGGAGGTAAGATTTTCATCTTCATCATCAATGCTAGCTTAAGACTTTCATAATTTTGGCTTCTGGTTTTTTTCATTGGCCTTTTTAGAAATAAAAAAATAAAGCAACTCAGCAAGAAATAAAAGCTCACTGGAGTCATATTGGGTTGGTTTATATTACCATAAGGATCTATTGAAAGATATCTTGATTGGTGGAAGTCAAATTAGGGGAGGCTTGAGTAGAAGAGGAAAGAAAAAGATTTATTTTGACATATTGTTTGGAGATATCATCTTCTCCATCCAAAATTTTTTCCATTTTAGAAAATCCTATAGTACTAGCTATAGGCCTTGACCAAGGGAGTTGGAGAAAAACTAGTGAGAAAAACCCCTGTCCCTTTAGAAAAATACAAGTGAGATTTACTTGCTAGTTAAGTTTAGTCTTGTTTGATAAAGCCTCTTTCCAGCACACTTGACTGCTTGATGAGCCAAGAAAGTAGTCCCCAGAAAGACGGCCATACAAAAGAACTGAGATGTAGACCAATGGCCACACCAGAGAAAGCAATGATACTTGATGTAGGTTTAAAATACAAACCAAAGACAGAAATAATACTTGATATAGCTTGCAAGACAATACCAGAGAAACAGTGATAAGAGTTGAGGTCAAGTAAGAACTACCCTTTTCACAACCCAGCCAAACAAACACTAAGAGTGAATCCAGAGATCCAAATATCCCAGATGGTAGATGTTCTCTTATAAACTGCTAAAACTATCACTCACACAGATCCCCTGACTAGATACCCAGCTTGATCCAGATTTCTTAGCTATCTACAATCATAAAATAGTCTCTAGAGACTTTCCTGCTAGCAGGCAGGCAGGCCACCTGTCTTAGGAAAGGATGTGATAAGTTGTGCAGGCCGCCTGTAGGCCGGAAGCCGCTTCAAGGCCTAAAAATGCCTAAAAACAACCAAAAAACCTCTAAAACCACAAAAATACGCAACTACTCATAGAAAACAGCTAATCACACATAACACACACCAAAATTGTGAGAAAAGAAAGGAAAATAAGCTGAGACATAATAAGTGACCATAACTTAAGCCTACAAAAATAGAACTAAACACCTAAATAATAACAAAACACCAATACTAAGCACCATTACCCCAACTAAAACCTACATACCAAATACCCCCAAATACACATTCCAAAGGCCTATGCATCTTTGGAACACCACAACCTCCCTCCAATCCAGAATTTCCTCCTTCTTCATCCTTACAAAATATACCCTCCAGCATTTCAACAAACCCCATTCATCTCTTTCACCAGATCCTGTCCCATCCTAAGTGAAATTCTGAACCAGTAATCCAAGCTTCTTCTTTTAAAGCTTCTCTTACGAAATGCCTTTAAATTCCATTTATCTCTGTATAAAAAAAATATTTTTCTTCTGTTCCTGATTTCCAACTTTGATTAAACCAGCCTCCAACTATGAAATATGATATCCAGTTGACAAGTCTTCCTGACTATAACCTTCTACCAGCAAAGAATTTTTCCTCATTTTATAGTCTTGGGGGACTCAAAAACCTCAGTTTAAATTCTTAGGGGACTCCAAAAATCCTCAGTTTATAGTCTTGGGGACTGAAAAAAAACCTGTATCACCGAACCCAGAACCAGAGATCAACCAGAAAAATATTTAGACAAGTAACTAACTTTCTGGGGTAACTGTATATAGAGATTCCAGCCCGTCAGTCACCCCAAACTTTCCTTTACAAAATTCAGAAGTTCCCCTGTCAGGCTAGGGTCAAGTACAAGGACGTGAACTAGCTTGAATAGTCATTTTTCTAGAAGATTTTAATGGTCCTATATGAATACTGTAGATATAATCCACTAAGTTGTAAAATATAATCAAATATAAAGGTCTCAGTAATATAATTCTCACTATTCTTATATATGGCTTACAATCTTTATAGTTGGTAGAAAAATAGATTATATAAATTCAGATACTATTCAAAAGTCTTATAAAAGTACTAATTGATATGTATTGTAATTGGTTTGGTTATATTGGTTAAATTGTAATGATAAAGAATGAATAAATACAACCCAAAAACCTCCTCCTTTTATACACACTGAGTTCCCCAATGATTCCCTTGATGTACCACCCAATACAAAGTTAATGACGCCTCTAAACAACTAATAGACATGCCCATCAACATTCCCAGTAACCCATGACATAATTAGAAGAGTAACAACCGCCAAAACCCTGAAATAATAAGGGAAATCCATCAAAATTAAAGAAAAAGACAAAAAGAGAGTATATGCGTATAAAACAATAATATTAAAGACTAAAGGAGACTTTTTAAGGTTAATAATAGCTTAATAATAAGGGGGATTGACTGTAGAAATAATGGGGCTAATCCTGACATTATACTATGTGAAATTCCCATTCAAAAATAACCAAAATTGACTGAGAAACCACCCAAAAACTTTAAAAAAGAGCGTGAGATGTGGGGTAACTACATGCAGTTCTTGGCAGGCTCTTGCACGGGTAAATCCTTGACTAAAATTAGGCGAATTTAAGCGTGGTGATGAAATAAAGTGCCAAGAGTGAGGTTATTAATGAAATTGGTGCATATAAACAAGGTCAATGCATTATTAATTAAGCTAGGACACTAAATAAGCGCCTGTCGCCTATTTTAGTGTGTTTCCCCACAGTGGGCGTAGAATGTGGGGTAATTATAGTTTGAAAAAGCTAACTTTGATCAAAATGAAGCTATTCACACGGGAAAAAAGCAGGCAGTATGTGGCCAGTACACAGAAGCCATTTCTGGCATAAAAAACACCAAATTTGAAAAGTGTTATTTTTATGCATTTAAATAGCCAAATCAATAGTTCTAAATGAGCCCAATTGATCTGTCAAAGCGCAATTTTGATATTCTCGATTTTATAGCGCATATAGTCAACTTTTAAGTGAAATAAAGCGCATTTCTTGTTTTTTGCATAAAACAATGAATATAACAGCTTTAAGTGTACTTAAAAATTATGTAGCCTTATACTTAAGGTTCTTAAGATTACCCTAACATATTCCAACTTAATATTAAGTACATAAGACCTATAAAAGGTGGATATATGCATGTATATAAGGTGTTATAATGGCATTTTTTGTGTATTATCATAATTTTACTTATGTATACTATTTGTGTACTCTTATTTATTATTCCCATGTATAGTTCATGTGTTTAACATAACTTATAATTACTTTTTACTCAGTCCTGGAGATATACAGGCTGACATACCCCTTGGATCCTTCTACCTTTGAACTTCCACCTCACACTTCCTCCCATTCCTTAGTTTATAGTCTTGGGGGACTTTCCAAATATATATATATATATATACTCTTGAGCCTAAAATTAAAAGATCAGTTTAAAGTCTTGAAGGGCTTTCCAAAAAAAAATCTTGAAGATATAACCCATAGAATACAAACCCAAAAACCATCAAAGCCAAAACATTTAAACCTTCCCCGAAGAATCTGAACAGCCTGAAGATATAACCCATTGGATCCAACACCAAAAACCATCAAGGCTAAAATATTAAACCTCCTTTAACAAATAAAATAAAATGGTATCCCCCAGCCAATCAATGAGCTGATCCCCTGATACCTTACCCACATCCAATTGCACCTTGATGTGGTCACACCTAAAAAAAATTATTTTTATTTTGACTCCTCCTCTTCTACCAAAAACATTACCAGAGCCCTATCTTGAGCCTTTGAACAAACATAGCCTCCATAAAAAAGTTAAAAGAAAAAAAGAGAAAAAAGAAAATAATCTTGAATCCACCACTATTACAGCCAACACACTAAAACTACATAGCAGAGCCAGATCCAGGTCCACAGAAAAGATCACTGAGTGGGCTCCCTCCAATAAATAAAAATTATGGGAGACCACAAGTGTTCCACAATCAATCCAAAAGCACCAAAAGACATCCAAAGCCAAGGAACAAGTCTAGTCCAGTTTTAAGTCTTAGAGGACTAAAAACCTGTATCACAAACACAGAACCAGAATTCAACTAAATAGGGGGTGTCAGTTCTGGCAAATCTGCACTTAACTTAAGTGCGGATTTCAAAACAAATCAGCACTTAAATTTTGCAAAAAAGTCACTTATTTCAAAAATGGGTGTCAGTTCTGACCTCAAATCAGCACTTTTTTCGTGATTTTTTTCTCAAAACCACATGTTGGCCACATCATCCCTTTCTTTCCCATACCATTTTGTACTCTCCAAATGTCCTCTTTGTGTACTTCATTCACTCGGGTTGGTATTTTGGTTTGTTGCATATTCATTTTTTTTGGAATTTACAGTGAAAATCTTTTTTTTGGATGGCTCATTGGTTTTCTTTCACCAGCTCAACATGAAATCGCATATTTTGTCAGTGATTTTTTTTTTCATTCATCCCTCATATCCTTTTCCTATTCTCCTCCAACATCCCTCAAACAATTTGGTTTCATTCATTTTGTCATCTCATCTCTCCAGGTAAGTCACTTTATTCTTTTTTTTTTGATTTTTTGATTACTAATTATAATTTTTTTTGTTTTTTTCTGTTTATTTTATTTTATTTATCTAAATTTTTTTTGTAAGTGGTTATTTTGGATTTCAATGGTATAATTAACCTTTTTTTTCTCTCCCTCTTTACTTTCTTTTTTAGCTCCATCACCCTACTCTTCATCCCTCCTTGGCATGGTCATTATCCCCCCTTTCCCTTATTTCACTTTTTTTGGCTCCATTTCATTGAAACACATACATTGCACATTCTTTATGCATTTCACTTACTCCATATTCAATTTCCCCACAATTCCAACATCAATCTTTCTCACTCTATTTCTCCTACTTTTCAATCAAGGTAAGTTTCATCTCCTTTTTTTCATGCCTATATGATATCTCATTCCATTTATGAAAAGTTCATACTTAAATATATGTATTACTCTTATCTGGATAACAGTGAACGTATAAAACTCCTTTTGATCTCATCTTCATTACCACTTTTCAAGTTTTTGTAAAATTTTGAAAATCAGACCCGGAATTAGGGTTAGGTTTATTCAAATCTAATGTTCTTTTTACTGAAGATTCTCCTGAAGGCTACCTTTCATTTCCTACAAACAGATTTGAGTTTGATTCAGTGGTTGCTGAGATATTGACCGTTAAAGTTGAGCCTTTTTTTCCCAATTTAAATTTTTATTTCATATTTTTATGTAACAAATTAGGGTTAGGTTTATTTAAATCACATGTACTTTAACTGAAGATTCTACTAAAGCATATCTTTCATTTCCCACAAACAGGTTTGAATTAGGTTCAGTGGTTGCTGAGATTTTGACCTTTGAAGTTGAGCCTTTTTTCCAAATTTCACTTGTCTTATTTCACATTTTTATATTGCATATTTAGAGGATAAGGATTCTGAAACTCTTATATGATTATTATCTAGGCATATATTCTTTGCTCATGAATATCACTAAAGCTCAAAAAGATGAAGATTTTTGCTTATGGGACACTCTACCTTCCTTTAACTCTTTTCTTGCTCTTCGACTTAAAAAGCACTGTAATAAAGCATTTGAAAAAAATCATGAACTTGCAACCAAAGTTGGAATACCAAATTGGTGTGACTCTGAAAGGGAAGATATCAGCCACAAATATCTTTTATTTTCTAATGTTATTATCACTCATTCTGGATTCCACAATAGGATTCATATCAATAGGAATGATGCCAATTTTCTTACTTTTGGTATATTCTCATATATCAATCCGATAACTGGCCAACCAATACCATCTCCAGCTAAAATCAAAGGACATGGTTTATATTTTCCAGACCACCGGTGCATCATTGATTTTGGTTTGGGAAATGGTATCATCAAAACTATTTGGAATTCTTCTGAGGCTAATCATCAAACAACCAAAGCTCCTCCTGGTTTGGAATCCTGTCAAGATTTAACACATTTTGGTTGCTCATTTTAAATCAGTCATAAGTTGATTCAAAGAATCAATAAGGTAATGAAAGAAGGTAAAGTTAATCAATTTAAAAAAACTTTATCTAGATCCAAAAAGTATGGAGATTAGAGTTGTCGTCGAAAATTTTATATTTTTTCATAAATTTTTAATAAATATTATTTATGTATCGATTTCCTCAACTAAAGTAATGGGCCCACGACCTTGTGTTGTATAAAAGGTAATCATGATAACATTTATTTGTTTCATGGGGTTCCTCTAGCCTATACATGTGGAAAGTCCCAAACTTTTGTTTCTAGATTTGATCTGCATTTTGGCTTGAGGGATTGTCATTACTTTAAACTAGGGAAATTGATATATATTTGATATTTATTTAATAATTTATGTAATTATATTAAATTTAGATGACTTCCACCACTTACTTCAATAAAATTCAGGGGGGGGGGTATTGCCAAATTTTCAAATCTGACATGTGAAATTGATGACTTAGAAAAATTTTGGTGATATCCTTTCCTTGCTTCAATAAAATGCAGGGGAGAGTATTGCCAATTTTTTAAAACAGATATAGAATTTTTTTGACTTGTAAATATTTTGGTGAAAATTTTTGACGAGAATGTGAAAGTAATTGTTTCCACCTTGAGCAGGTTTCTGGCTCAAAGGAATAGTAGTACCATCAACAAAACCAATACATCCTGGGAAGCCCTCTGCTTGCATAACCTGAGATGATTCAAGTTGCTCTTCTTTTGTTGGCCAGGTGAGAAGTTGAGATTCCAAGGAGTTGATGGCAGTGATAGATCATTTGGTATAAGTGTTAACTGAACCATACCCTAAATCAAAGACATTTTTTAAATGTTTCAAAGTGGCTCCATTACCATTTGAACCCAAACGACATAGTGTGATGGCCAATTGAATTGAAGGATGTCATTGTTTTTTTTGAGAATTATTGTGAAATATGGGATGATCCTGAATAATCTCAATCAATTTAAAGAAACATTCCT
Organism: Hemileia vastatrix; assembly: GCA_030280995.1. Taxonomy (NCBI): domain Eukaryota; kingdom Fungi; phylum Basidiomycota; class Pucciniomycetes; order Pucciniales; family Zaghouaniaceae; genus Hemileia; species Hemileia vastatrix. The sequence continues at coordinate 8,558,686 of JASXTE010000012.1, forward strand.
GAGAAGTCCTGAACAGCTGTCTAAAACTGGGTGTAGATAGGTTAAGAAGTTTTTGGATGGTGTACTTGGGGGTATGAAGTACTTGAGGCTTTCTGGGAAGAAGGTGATGTTTTGTGGCCATTTTTGATAAAAAGACAAAATCTTCTTCTAGATCAGAATCAGAATCAGAGTCCAAGAGCAGTTGAAGAGCCATGAAAGTCATTGCTTTATGTAATTTATCACGATTTGAAAGTGAGGAAGGCATAACTCTTATATGATATGATATGAAGATGTAAGTGATGTACCATGTTTTGAGTTATGAAGTGTTATGCTGCAGAGTGCTGCGTATGAATGGGATGATGCTGACAAATCAGTGAAACGGGACTTGATGGTGAAATCAGCACTTTTGGTTGAGAAAGTGCGGTTTTGAGTGACATAAGTGACTTATTTTATTTTGAAATCCACCAGTATTGGGGCTAGTGTGTTTTGGAAATCCGCACTTATTTAAGTGCGGATTTGCCAGAACTGACACCCCCTAATAAAACCAAAGACTTGAAACAGACATTCAGGGGTAAATGTTACACAGAGAATGCAGCTCATCAGTTACCCTCACACTTGAAAAAATAAAATCTAGAAGCCCCTCCCATGGGTACCTTCTAACAAGAAACATACATCAACACATAATTCAACAAATCAACACAAAACACCAGAATAATACCAGCACTTGAAGATCAAAGAATTCCAGTTTAAAGTCAAAGAGGACCAAAACCTGCAAAAATAAACCAACACTAGGCTTCAACCAAATTAGGAGAAGGAGTTGGAAGCAGAAAATCTGGGGTAACTGTTGATAGAGCAGTCAGCCCATCAGTTACCTTCACACTTGCCAAAATCAAATCTAGAAGCCCCACCCTTGGGTACCTTCTAACAAAAGAATTTTTCAACAAAAATCTTCTCCCATAAAAAACCAAAACCATTAAAATTCTTGAAATTGCAGTTCAACCTCATTCTGGAGGTACAATAAAACCAATAATCTTCATTTTTATCTTCATTTTATTTTAAATAAAATATATCTTCACTTGAATTTTTTTTTTCTTCAATCTTCATTATACTAAGATTTTTTTTATATAGAGACTTGAACCAGAGAGACTGATAAGAATTTGACAAAACAAAAAAAATCCTGACCAAAAAACATTGAGACAAAATTAAACAAAACTGAAACAAATTAAGTAGTTTATCCTCATTTTGGAGGAATCAGATTCTTGAAATCCCCAGGTTGAAACCAATAAATTTTCCCCTAGGGCTTGAGCCCCCTAAGCCCCTCTTCCAATTCTGATATCCTAACATCAGACCTCCAAACAAATCTTCCATCCTTCTTCATACACTGACTTTACCACCAATTTCAATCCCAGTTTACAACAACTCTGCATCCTTTGAGATTGAAGGAGCAGTCACCACATCTTTAATTTCTCTACAATGAGAGTCCAAAATGACCTCCTCCATGTAAGGGAAATTCAAATTATCAATAATTTCCCACTCCAATCTACAAAAACCTTCTCCATTTGAGTGAAGCAACCAAAAATCCACTGACCCTAACTCCAAATCATCCATCACAAAATTGTTCTGAAATTTCAAAAATTCCTCCAAAGTAGGACCCAGAAAACTAAATAAAACATCTTCCCTAAAGCAACCATCTCCTGATCTTGAGGGAACCAGCTTGGAATTATGTTCCTCCAACAGACATACATCCAGAACATACGCTTTCTGAAATCCAAAGTTCCAATAGAGAGATCCTCACCACTACTTCCATTCTCTGAACTTGATAGCACCAATTGAGAATCTTTTGTATGAAGATCCAAATTATCCAGTGAAGAATAATTCTGAGAATCCAAAAGTTTCTCCAGAATAGAATCCATAACATCAAAGTAAAAATCCTCCTCTGATCTTGAAGGAGCCACCTGAAAATAAACTTTCTCTAGGAGCAATAGATCCAAGATAAAATCTTGCTGCCTATCACAAAATCTAAAAGACACATCCACCACAGATTCCTTCTCAACATTCCAAAACACCTGAGCATGATCAGCCATATTTTCCCCCCCACGTAATCCATCCAAATTTGACAAAATACACTGATCCTCTAGTGCATACATCTCCAAAACATCCAGTGAAGCACATTCCTGAGATCCCATTGCATCCTCTGGAAAAGAAAAATAATTTTCACAAACATCATCAAAATCACCATCTTCTACAATTAATGGCTTCAACACCTCCCCAGAAGCTGAATTTTCCACCACATTCTTCTGAACCTCTCCATCCAAAAGAATTTCTTCTCCAGACCCCACATCCCTATCACTCATACCATTCAGATATCCTAAAGTAACCTCCTTTAAAAAAGCAATAACAGTAATCCTATTTTCCCCATTTGGAAGGTATTTCATCAAATCAGCCTTGAAAAGGATATCCAGAAGCTCCATTTTAACATCCCTACCCATGGCACTTCAAAATACATACTTGACCCCATCTTCATGTGGTAATATATCATTATATACCAGATAATCCAGAGCCTCCCCAAAATCCCTCCATAAATTCCCCATAATGGGAAGGAGAAGTTACACCACCTTCCAATTCCCATTTCCTAGAATTCCCATGAGGATCCACCATTGAGAAAGTAGTGGGCCACCTCTTAACCATCTCCATATTCAACTTTCACCAATCCTGACTTGTATATCCTACCATACCAGAAACTTCCCTCTCCAATTACCTATTATCAATGAAAATGATCACTTTCCTAATCATATCCAACAGTGAGGCCCCATCAATCTCAGAATCCAGCTCAAACCTAGCCGAAAACCCCTTTGCATCCTCCCCCAAAAATCTTGACCCATCCCAAGACTGAATCCTAAAAATCATAGAAACTTCAAATTACACCCTCTCATCTGCACTAAAAATAGCCAAGGTGTACCCCAATAGCCTTAGAGACCTAGGAGGGACCAAATCCAACAGAAGGTAAGACCCCTGTACTAACCACAAGGAGATATAGCACCAAAATCCACCAAAAGAGATCCACCAAAGAGAGAAGCCTAGATCAAAATAGATTCCAAAAACCAACAGATTCACTCCACTTTGGGTGCCAGAAATGTATACAATCCTATAGCACTAGCTATAGGCCTTGACCAAGGGAGTTGGAGAAAAACTAGAGAGAAAAATCCCTGTCCCTTTAGAAAAATACAAGTGAGATTTACTTGCTAGTTAAATTTAGTCTGGTTTAATAAAGCTTCTTTCCAGTACACTTGACTGCTTGATGATCCAAGAAAGTAGTCCCCAGACAGACTTCCAGACCAAAGAACTGAGATGTAGACCAATGGCCACACCAGAGAAAGCAATGATACTTGATGTAGGTTGAAAATACACACCAGAGACAGCAATAATACTTGATATAGCTTTCAAGACTATACCAGAGAAACAGTTACAAGAGCTGGGGTCAAGTAAGAACTAACCTTTTCACAACCCAGCCAAACAAACACAAAGAGTGAAGCCAGAGATCCAAATATCCCAGATGGTGGATGATCTCTTCTAACTTGCTTAAACTATCCCACCCACAGATCCCCTAACTAAATCCCCAGCTTGATAAAGCTCTCTCAGCTATCTACATGCATAAAATAGTCTCTAGAAACTTTCCTGCTTGCAGGTGGGTGGGCCAACCATAGGTGGGAAGCAGCTTCTAGGCCTACAAATGCCTAAAAACAACCAAACAACCTCTAAAACCACAAAACTACAAAACTACTCATAGAAAATAGCTAATCACACATAACACACACCAAAATGGTGAGAAAAAAAAGTACAATAAGCTGAGAAATAATAAGTGACCCTAACTTAAGCCTATAAAAATACAACTAAACACCAATACTAAGCACCATTACCCCAACTAAACCCCACATACCAAATACCCCCAAATACACATTTCAAAGGCCTATGCATCTTTGGAACACCACACTGGATTAACATTTGATTGCTTTCCAAATATGGAATTTATCTATTTATAGTAAGGACATAAAGAATTAAGTTTATTGTCTATACATTTGATACCCTTACTGATATCAAGGTCAGTAATACCAAATACAGAGGAAGATGAAAGAGTATTAGCCTTCTTTTATTTGGCTCAATAGTGCTTGAGGAATTCATACATCTTTTTAGGAAAAAGATAAAATCCTTCCCTTTGTCTTATTTTGTAATTCATTGGCCATTAGAAGACATTAATTGACTTTTGATGTAGGGGGAAATCCTAATTTTATTGCATTCTCAGTACCAAAACAAGAATCAAAGTTAGTTTTAATTTTTAGCCAGTTGAGAAGTATGAGATGATAATCTTTTTTTAGTTGGACAGTCTTTAATTTCTCAGCTGAGTAATAGAAAGAGGGAGTAATGGGATTATAAGAACAACTGGGAGAAGGCTGCTATTGAGAAGATCTATGACTAAGAGGCATGTTAAGATATTTGAAAATGAAAATTAAAAGAATAAAACAGATGAGACAAGGAGGGATTCAGAATGAATAGAATGAAAAAATGGGAGTACACAGCAAGGTAGGGAGGCTGGCACATTCAGAAATTTGTCCAAGATGTGGTTATGAAAAATTGAGGATAAAAACTCAGATAGAGGTGAAAAATGACATGTAATAGGTCTAAAAACCTAATTATTAAATTAATTCTTTGCAGAATATAATTGGGGTATAATTATTCTTATCTGAAATTAATTTAATTACCTATCCCTTAACATTTATACCCCCTATTTAGTGCAATTTTTTCTTTTTTTAGTCTATTATTTTAAGGTATTATGTTCATATACTCTCTTTTTGGTTTATTCTTTTATTTTAATGGATTATCCCTATTATTTCAGGATTTTGGCATATGATATTATTCTATTAGTGTTATTGGTTACTCCTTAGGTTGATGGGAATGTGTAATAGCTAGATTGAGGTGTCATTGGCCATGTATAGGATTGGTAAACTAGGGGAGAACATCAGGGAATTGCCGGGTATAAAAGGAGGTGTTTTTGGTCTTATTTTCTACATTCTTTATCATTAAATTTAAAAAATATAACCATTAAAATTACAATACATTTCATTATTACTATTAAACGTCTTTTTTTATTTATTTGACTTATTATCTCTATTTTTATACCAACTATAAATTGTAAATCATTTATATTTAGTGAGATTAAATTACTGAGACCCTTATATTGAGTTATATTTTAATACTTATTGGATTTGTACAACAATATTTATATAGGACCATTAAAATCTTCTAGAAAACTGACTTATTAAGCAATTTATACCTCTTTTCTTGAGCTCATCCTGAAGATTGGGGAACTTTCCTCAAGAATTCTGTGGGTTATCTTCCATTAAGTAAAAATTCAAAAAAGGCTACAAGTAAATAAAATCCCTATAGAAATATTTGGATTAATTACAAAGGGTTGGGGTCACTTCATATAGTGATTTCAGAAAAAGAATCCCAGTTATATAATAAAATTGTGATATTGAATCAACAATTTTACTGCTAATTGAACATAAATTTTTCTTAGTAAAGATCTGTCAATAGACCAATTAAATTTGTAATCTTTGCAGAAAATAAACTAAATAATAAAAACTGATTAATTGATTCTTTTTAATGGGAATTTTACTCCTTTTTTTTCTTGGTTTGTACAACTCTTTTAATATTTAAAAATAATATTACTGACAAATTTATTTGTTTAAATATAAAATATGGCTACATTTTGTAGACCTCTTGCATTAAGTGACCACATAAAAGCATATTTTACTTTTGTCACATATAAATTCACTGTAAAGCCTACAAGTAAAAATTTAATTGAATTAAGTAGTGTTATATCATAATAATGAGACTTTTTTTGAAATTTTTATACTTATATCTGAATTTTAAGAATAAAATCCACTTGCAAAATGTGTGGCAATGTTGACATTGTGAGTAATGAGGTAAAGCCTTATTATTTAAGACCTAGGGCTGATAAAGCTGTTACAGGACATTCAAATGGAGGTAAAAAAATCTCCAATAAAAAGAAGAACTCCTCAAAGTACTATAGACAAAAAAGAAAGGCTATTAAACCAAATCACAATAAAGAAGTCAAGAAACACTTTACAAGAGCAAATTCATTCCCTTTCATCACTTCTAAACAACATAAAAATGAAAGTAAACAAAATGTTGGAACAGATAAAAGATCTGGAAAAGAGAGAAGCTCAAGGATTCATAGAGTTAAATCAAGTTTTGATAGGCCTCAAAGCTCAACCTGCCACAGCATTCAAAAACCCTTCCATGGTTTTCCAGCAGTACTTCTAGCTCCAAATCAAGAAGAGGACTAAAAGATTACATTAAGAAAATGGAAATGGGACTGGTACTCTCAAAACTACAACTATCCTCCTCATCAGAGTTCCAGCAGTCACCCTTACAAGGGAAAGGGAAAGAGAGGCAAAAGAAGTGGAGTAAGACCTTGGTAAGTCATCAATCTTCTAATGATCAATTATATGATGCAAATAATGAATTACTCATAGGTAATGAAATTGATAAGGATTTATTGAATATAATTGATAATGATCTCAAGGTATATTCACTTAAACATAGTATTTTGGATATATCTTTAAATGATAAAAATGTACATAGTTTTATTAAAAACAAGGATAATAGTAGGAACATTAAAATTGAACCAAATGAATTGAATCTTGAGTCCAAGATTAATGATGAGTCTTCTGAGTTAGACACAGATAAAATTGAATATTTTTTGAAAGAAAACCCAATGGAATCAAAAATCATAAGTAAATTATTATTAAGAATTGATAAATTGGAATAATTCTCTAGAGAGTCTAACAATAATACAGAAAGTGTATTAATAATCCTTAAGAATTCATTGAGTACTGCTGACAATAAATTAAAGGTCATTGAAAATTTAAATAATGAATTGACCAATGAAAATGAAAAATTAAACTCTGAGATCAAGATTTTATAAAATTAAATTAGAACATTCTCAGAATATAATGGCTACCATTGAGGGACGGGTAAAATTTTCCTTTTCAAATGTAAATATTACTTTATCATATTTACCTGTAATAAATGATATAAAAAAGAGATTAGAAATAGAAGTAGCTAATATTTTGAAAAATACTGGCAAAATAAATGACAACACCTCTTATTTGGAAAATATACCACTTCATATGAAACATTCATATCAAAAACAAATGATTTAAAAATAAAATAGTGTCATGGACTCTGAGAGTAAAAAATCAGTAAAAGATGATATACATGATCATCTATCCAAATTAAGTGAATTAATAAATATTCCTCAGGTTAAGGAAGTCAGAACTAACCAAAAAAACTGGCCTAAGTTAGATCAATACCCTTTTTTTGATGGGGATACAAAATCCGATTGGCAAAAATTCATATTAAGAATTGATAACTTACAATTTTCATACAAATTACCTGATGAAGAAATTACATCAAAATTAATATCTTTACTTAAAGATTTGACCTTATTATGGTTCAAATCTGTATTTAGTGAGGGAATTAATTACTCCTGGTTTGAATGGAAGGCACAAATTGAAAGAAAATTTGGTGGCCCAAAATTTAGAATCACTCAACAACAATTTTATGAGAAAACCAGAAATAATCCAAATAATGGGGATAAACCAATGGTATTTTTAAATAATTTGATAGAGATAATGAAAGCCATGGATCCAAAAACAGATTATGATGAGTGGGAAGAAAAAATAATATATGTATTGCCTACATCAGTCAGAGACATTATTCACCATGCAATATGGGGGGTAGAATTTCTAGCAAGTTGGCAAACTTGAAACCAAATTCACCACAGATTGAACACACATTGAGATATTGACAAGGGAACCATAAAATCAAGGATGAAAACCACTCAGTAGAACAGTTTTAGGTGAGTGTTCAATTAGATTCACTATGAGTTTCATATGAGTTCTGTCTGAGTTACATATGAGTTCTGTCTGATTTCAGGTTGGGGAACTTCTAGAAATTCTACCCCCTATATTGCATAGTGATTGTAGCTAGAACTGAAACCATCAGAGATAATTCTTTATTTTTTAATATATTCAATGAATCATTATTGAACCACAAATATGAGAAAAGGTATAACTATTATAAGTAAAAATTTGAAGTAGTAAAACCTACTAAAAATAAGTTACCAGTGGAGAAGAAAAAACCTTCTTCTCCTCTTGCTCCTAAGAGACAAGAAAGCAACACTTTCTACATATGTAATGAACCTTGGTTAAAAGGTAATACTTCTAAGAAGAGAATAAATGTTATTGAGAACTTACAAGAATCTGAACCTAGTAATCATCAAGATGAAAAGGATGATTCTAGTCAATATTTTAAAAGTAAAATTTCTTACAGTGATGATGAAAATGAGATATATTTGTTAGAACAGGATATTATGTTCCTGAAGTATGAAATAGTTCCCACAGAGGCATCTTTAACTTTCATTGAGGAAGCTTAAATAATAAAAGATGTAAATCATGATACTTACAAAATCACACCTATCAGAGAACCCATAATAATATGTGGAAAAGAAATGAATGCCATTCTTGACACTGGGGCTGCAGGTAGTTCAGTTTCAGTTAAGACTTTAAGGAAACTTGATAGTAAGTGCAAAGAAAAACTGAACTTTTTACAGACAAAGAACTGGAGGGGTTTTGGTTCAGTATTATGTCCAATTGGCAAATACAAAACTGCTGTATTCTTTAAATATAATAATGTATATTTAAGAGCAGAATGTTTTTTAGTAATGAATAATAATAGTTGTAGTTATTTTTTTATTATTGGCAATGAATTATTGACAAAAATTGGCATCAAACTGGATCCTGCAAATAGTTGCTTCACAATTAACGTAAATGGAAAAAGGAAATTCAAAATGTGTTCTGTAAATTCAATTTATTCCATTTCTCCTAAAAAAAAAGAAAAACTCCAAGGTGGAAGACCCACCTCTGAAGTGGTTGAATTGGAAAATGAGATCCAAAAAGCCTCTTTTGGTCCTCAACTCTCAAAAATTGAAGAAGACAATATTTTGAGATTGATAAAATCTTATCCTATTGCATTTTCTCATGGTTAAAATGAACTAGGATTGGTAAAAGACCATGAGATGAAAAACTCATTAAGTTTTGATTTGGATAATATTCCTGGAAGCTCAAAAAAGAATCCTTACCCAGCTTCTCCTGAAAAAAGAAAATACATGGAAGACAAAATTAAGATGTTGTTAGAAATGGGTATTGTTGAAAAAGTAGACACAACTCCTAAGTATTGTGCTATTCCACCAGTTTCAATCTCTTATGAAAAAGATAAGGCAAGATTATTTGGTGATTACAGAGCTCTAAATACATTCAATGTGGAAGATATTTACCCTCTACCAAGGATAGCTTCTATCCATGCTACCTTACAAGGAGAAAAATATATTTCATGTCTGTATGGAAACAAAGGTTACCACCAGATTCATGTGGAAATGAATTCTCAGAACTACTTACTCATAACCACACACATTTGAATTTATAAATATGTGAGAATGCCTCTTCAGTATTCCAAAAATTGATGGATAGTTTTTTTCATCAGGAAATGGTTGATGGATGGCTCTTAGTGTATATTGATAACATCATTTTTTTTCAAAGACATATGATGAGCATTTAAATCACTTGAGAAGAGTATTTCAGAAAATTGATGAAATTAATATTAAAATTGCATTGTTGGGATTAAATCCTTGTAAGTACTTGGAAATTTTGTATCTGGATTACAAATTTTTATTGACCAGAATAAAGTAGCAGAAATATAAAATATTTGTATACCTAACAATTTGAAAGATTTTCAAAGCTTTCTAGGTATGTGTGGATATTATAGGCAGTATATAAAAAACTACCAATCAATTGTAGCCCCTTTAACAACATTAATCAGGAAAAATTAGGCTTTTATTTGGAATAATGAAAGGCAACATGCCTTTGATAGATTTAAGGAATTCTTAATGTAAGCTCCAATATTGAGACTGCCAGAGCTTAACCTCCCTTTTATCTTGTATGCTGATACAAGATCTACAGTGGTAGGTGCTGCTTTACAAAAAAACAGATAATAAAGGGTAAATTAGCTGAAGTAGTTATCTGTTATATATCCAGAACCTTAAGAAAAGCTGAATTAAGGTATGGTGCTACTCAACTGGAATGTTTAGGCATTGTGTGGGCCCTAGAAAAACTTCATTACTATCTGGAAGATCAGAATTTTGGATTAATTACATATATCAGTGCAGTAGAATCATTACTAAACATAAAAACACCTAATGGTCACATTTTTAGATGGAAATTAGCTGTACAAAAATACAGAGGAAGGATGACAATCACCCATAGAGAAGGAAAATTTTATTCTAATGTGGATTTGTTACCAAGAAGTCCTTTGCCAAATAATACTGGCAACCCATCTTATGTGCCTGAAAATGAGGTAATCCATATATTTGGGATTTATATAGTGGATTTAGATGAAGAATTTATGCAAAAAATATTAGAAAATTATTCATCTGATAAATATTTGTCTAAATTATCAAAAATCTTAAATAATCCAACAAATACCTCAATGAGTGCATTAATTTAAACTTTACCTCCAAAGTATAAAAATGAGTTATAAAAAGGTAAACTTTCAATTGAGGATGGAAACATATATTACAGGAAAAAGCTAAGTAATGTAATAGTTATATCTCCATTTATGAATGAGTTAGTGTTAAGTACTTGCCATTATGACATCTTGGCTGTTCATTTTGATTTTAAAAAAACATTAGCTAGAGTTAAAAACACAGCCTGGTGGATAAAAATGAAAAAAGATGTAAAAAATACATTGACACATGTGACTCTTACCAAAAATATAAAAGATTAACTAGGAAGAGAGCTGGGTTGTCACAACAATTAGAACAACCAAAAGCCCCATGGGAAATTAAAAACATTGACTTTTTAACTGGCTTTCCATTAGAAAGAAAAGAAAGCTTCAATTCTTGCTTGGTAATTGTGGATAGATTAAAAAAATGTGTAAGTTTATTCCTACCCATAAAGAGGTATCTGCAAAAGACTTGGCATTGATATGGTGGACTAAAATGATGAATACATCTGGGTTCCCCAAAGGCATAATTTCAAAAAGAGAACCAAATTTTACTTCAGAATTCTGTAAATCCTTGATGGAAGTATAAGGTTTTCAATTTAAATTTTCTACAGAACACCATCAACAAACTGATTGGCTGGCTGAGAGAATGATACAGACTCTGTAGGATATGATCAGAAGATGTTCTACCTTTGGATTAGAATACAAAGACAATGAGAAATTCACACATGACTGGGTAAAATTAATTCCTGGCCTTGAATTTTCTTATAATAGCACAAATAATTCTGTAAAAGTGAAGAAGCCATTTGAACTCTGGCTGGGGTATGTTCCAAATACACCAGTAAATCCTTTAAGAAAATTAACAAGGTTAGACATACACCCTGGAACTAAATATTTTATTCATATGCAACAAATATGTAGAATGCATTCAGAAGGATTCATTCAAAAATCATTTCAATATGAAAAGAAAAGATGGGATAAATCCCATAAAGAATTTGAATTCAAAAAAGGAGATGAAGTCCTTATTTCATAACTACATTTTAACTTACAAGGTAGTGTTGAATTAAAAGATCCTTTTTGCATGACCTTTTTCAGTCAAAAAAATGGTTAGTAGTAATGATGTTGAAGTCATATTATATGCCCCATATGACAGGAAACATCCAGTTTTCCCCATCTCATTATTAGAACCTTAACATGAAAATGATCCTAATTTATTTCCAAAAAGAAGAGGAAGGTTTAAAAAAAGCCAGAATAGCTTGTGGAAAAATCAAAGATTGAAAAAATACTCAAGCAATGAATCCTTAATAAAGAGAAAGGAACTGAGTATTTATTAAGATATAAGGGGAAATCAAATGAATTTGAAAAGTGAATGCCTGAAAATGAAATTTCAAATCTATCCTCCCTTCTTAAAAAACTTAAACAGAAATAATATTTTGTTCAACCAGCTGAGGGGTTAGAACCAGTACTCATAATATTTTATTACGCTTGATTTCTTTAAAGAACTACTCTTTAATGCTATAGATTTTTCTGAATACCTAAAAAATAAAAATAAAAAAATGTATAATTTATCATTTTTTTACTGTTTTATTTGGGTGAGCAAGTTTCAGCCTGGATATTCCCAGGAATGAGTAAAATTTTCTCATTAATTATTTTAAACACATTTAGTACACATGGTAAAAATAAATAAATGTATACAAGATGTATACATAAGTGAAATTAATGATTAAATACAATATATGCCATTATAATACCTTATATACATGCATATATCCACCTTTTATAATTCTTATGTACTTAACATTAAGTTGAAATATGTTAGAGTAATTTTAAGAACCTTAAACATAAGGCTACATAATTTTTAAGTAGAATTAAAGCTGTTGTTTTCATTGTTTTATGGAAAAAATAAGAAATGTCCTTTAAGTCACTTAAAAGTTGAATATATGCACTATAAATATTACAATATTGAAAATGTGCCTTGAAAAATCAATTTTTAATAATTAGAGCTTTTTATTTGTCCATTAAAATGCATAATAATAAATCTTTTCAAATTTGATGTTTTTTATGTCATAAATGGCTTCTGTGTACTGGCCACATACTACCTGCATTTGTCCCATGTGAATAGCTTAGTTTTTAGTGAAGTTAGAAATTTCACACTATAATTACCACACATTGTATTTCCACTATGGGGAAAAACACTAAAATAAGTGACAGGCACTTATTTAGTGACCTAATTTCATTATTAGTGCCTTGACCTCATTATATGCACTACTTTCATATATAACCTCAATATTGGTGTCTATAACTCACTACCATGCTTAAACTTTCCTATTTACACAAGGATTTACCCATGCAAGAACCTTTAAAGAGATTTCATTCATCTACCCCACATTTCCTGTCTTATTATGGGTCTCTTAATGGTTTCCAAGTCAATATTGGTCATACTTGGATGGGGATTTCATGTATTAATTTAGAATAATTAGCTCTTTCATTTTTACTGTTGATCCTTCATATTTATGTGTTATATATAGTTTTATTCTTTTCTTTTTAAGTCTTTTATTTTAAGTTATTACTCACATATACTCTCATTTTGGTTTATTCTTTAATTTCAATGGATTATTCCTATTATTTCAGGATTTTGGCATGTGATATATTTCTATTTGTGTTATTTGTTACTCCTAAGGTTGATAGAATTGTGTACTAGCTATATTGAGGTGTCATTTGACATTTATAGGATTGGTAAACTAGGGGAAAGAATTGGGGAATTATTGGGTATAAAAGGATGGGGTTTTTGGTCTTATTTTCTACATTTTTTATCATTAAAATTAAAACATATAACCATTAAAGTTACAATAAATTTCATTAGTACTATTAAAACTCTTTGAATATTTTTTGAATTATTATCTACCAACTATAAATTGTAAACCACTTATCATTAGTGAGATTAAATTACTGAGACCCTTATATTGAGTTATATTTTAATACTTATTGGATTTGTACTACAGTATTCATATAGGACCATTAGAATCTTGTAGAAAACTGACTAATCAAGCTATTCACATTTCTGTACTTGAACTCAGCCTGAAAAGGGGTGCTTTAAGGGTAGAAGGGGGGGTAGGAGGATGGAGAGGTGGGTTTTTGATGATTCAAAGGAGGGGAGTTAGGAGGGGTTTTAGGAGGGTTTGGAGGACACCAAGGGGGAAAGGGGGATCAAGGCAGCCAAGGAGGGGGGAATGGGGGGTTGAGGCAGCCAAGGAGGAGGGATTGGGGGATTGATGCAGCCAAAGAGGGTGGAAAGGGGAGAAAATTACCAGACCTAGGATGTCGGTCAGTCGTCTAGAAGAGGGAAGAAGAAAAGGGGAGAAAAGGAGGAGGACAAGGAGAAAATAAAAAGAAAAAAAGATGTAAAAGATTATTTAATTTATTTAAAAGGAAACCAACAACAAGTAACTTGAGAGGTGACAAAAAGATGAGGTTTTATTAATAATATTATTATTTCAAGTAAGGGTTCTGCGCGGCAAGCACTGTAATTACTATCAGACTTATTGCAACCTTTAATTTGTTATATAAAATTTAAATTAGATTTGTAATACTAATAAAAATAATAATCAAACGGTTATAATAAAATATGTTAAATTGTTGAGTATATAGTAAGTGATGGGGCTACAGGGGATTAACCAAGGCCTTTTTATAGGCAATGGGCCCTCTGAAGCGCTACTATATTTGTAAATACAAGAGACATAATAGAATAAAACAAGAATCTAAAAGAATAAGTGAAACATAACAATGTAGAGAAAAATATGAAACAAATAATTAAAAACCCCAATTAAGAATCCAAATTTACCACAATTAATTCCCAAATCAGTAAGTAAAAATAGTGAATAACTAAACAAGCCTGGAACATAGGAACTATGAGAAAAATCATTCAAAACAGATGGTACAGTCTGATTTAAGGATTTTTAAGTGAAACAAAAAATATTCTGACGCAAAAAAATATGTAATTAATCTCAATTTAGTATAAATTAATTAATTGTTTTTTCCTGACACAATTAAGGGTCAAAAGAAGCATCATTAATTATTGTTTAATATTATATGAAAGGTGTTATTTAATATATAAATTTAAACAATTAATTTAATTATATTATAAGTCAATTTTACACTTATAATTATAATATATGTTTTTAATTAATTAAATATAAATTTATAATTATTAAATACATAAAAATGCGCCATTATTTGTAGAATATAAAATATATTATGTTTAATTTAAATGTATAAAAAATTTATATAAACAATAAAATTAATATAACACTTATATGTAATAAGATACTTATATAATTTTATTATGCAATAAAATATTAATTTATATACATTAAATACAATTCTTACGCCCTCTTTCAGGTCCTATAAGTTAACATATCATTTACTGGACTCCTGGAATAGCCTGGCTGACACTCCCTCACTCTAAAAAAACAATAAAAAAATTGCTAAGATTTTTTCTTTTTGTATTTTTTCAACAGAGTAGGCAGATTTGAAATCTCCTTGCCAGGTATCCATGCATCATGTTCAGATGATTTGTTCTTATATCTCAATAAATATTCAATACCTCTTTCAGAAGTGATAATTCTATCATTGAGAATTTTATCAATTTCTGCTGTTTCTGTGACTTCCTGAGGTTTTTTCTTAGGTCTTCCCCTTCTTTTGGGAAATAAGTCACAGTTGGAAGTATAAGGTTTAAGCAAAGAAATGGGAAAAACAGGATGTTTCCTATCATATGGAGAATACAATACAACTTCCACTGCATTATCACCAACCATTCTTTTAACAACAAATGGGCCTACAAAAGGATCTTTTAATTTGTGGTTACCTTGTAAATTGAAATGGACAGTAGAGATCAACACTTCATCACCCTTGTTAAATGTGTATTCTTTATGGAATTTATCCCATCTTTTCTTTTCATATTCAAATGCTTTATCAATACAGCTCTGAGCATGTTTTCTGCATAGCTGTTGCATTTGCATTAAAGATTTTACACCAGGGTGTAGTTCTAACTTAGGTAATTTACTATTGAGAATCTGAGCAGGAGTATGTGGGACATAACCTAACCAAAGCTCAAAAGGCTTTTTCTCAGTGACAGAATGAACAGTGCTATTATATGCAAATTCAAGACCAGGCAATAGAGTGACCCAATCATGAGTAAATCTGTCATTGTCTTTATATTCTAAACCAAAGGCACAATACCTTCTAATCATATCTTCCAGAGTTTGAATCATTCTCTCAGCTAGACCATCAGTCTGAGGATGGTGAGCTGTAGACAATTTTAACTCACAGCCACAAATATCCATCAAAGAGGTCCAAAACTCAGAAGTGAATTTAGGATCCCTATCAGAGATAATGGCTTTTGGAAAACCAATAATATTAAAAATGTAAGACCACCATAAGAAAGCTAATTCTTTGGTGGATACATCTTTGTGGGTTGGAATAAATTTGCACATTTTTGTGAATCTATCTACTATCATCCAACAAGAGTTAAAGCTGTCTTTACCTGCAAAAGGAAGACCAGTGACAAAATCCATATTAATGATTTGCCAGGGAGCATTAGGTGCTTCAATATGTTGTAATAACCCTTCTCTCTTACCTGTCAACCTTTTAGATTTTTGGAAGGAATCACAAGATTCAACATATAATTTTGTGTCTTCAGACATATTAGCCCACCATGCAGTGTTTTTGATTCTAATTAATGTTTTTTCAAGATCAAAATGACCAGCTAATATGTCATCATGACAAAGTTTGAGGATAGTTTCTTTCATAGAAGGAGGAATTACAATTACATTAGTAAGCTTTCTTCTATAATATATATAACCATCTTCAATAGAAAACTTTCCTTTATTCAAAGCATTTTGATACTTTGCAGGAAGAGTTTTTATTAATGCTTGAATTGAAGCATTCTTAGGATCATTTAAGATAGTAACCAATTTATTTAAATCAGAATCCTTCTCATATGAATCCAGTATTAATTGCAATAACTCCTCTTCCATATCTACTACAAATATACCATGGATATGAACAGTATCCTCTTCAGGTACATAAGCAGGATTTGAGTCATTATTTGGCAGAGGCAATCTGGAGAGCATATCAACATTGGAGTGAGCATTTCCAGCCCTATGGATAATTGTCATCCGTCCTCTGTATTCTTGAACAGCAAGTTGCCACCTGAACATATGTCTGTTAGGTGTCTTCAGGTTTAAGAGGGACTTCACAGCACTACAGTCAGTTACCAATTCAAATTTTTGGTCATCTAGATAGTAATGAAGCTTCTCAAGAGCCCAAACAACTGCTAAGCACTCTAATTGAGTGGCACCATATTTCAATTCACTATTTCTTAAGGTTCTTGAAATATAAAAAATTACAACCTCTGATGATTTATCATTAATAATTTGTTTCTGGTGAAGGGCAGCACCCAGACCAATAAAGCTAGCATCTGTATACAGGACAAATGGCTTGTTAAAATCTGGAAGAGCCAATATAGGGGCTTTCATTAAGCAACTTTTTCATGTATTAAAAGCTTTTTGACAGTCATTATTCCAGAGAAAGGCAACATCTTTTCTGGTCAGTTTTGTAAGAGGCAAGGCTATGACCTGATAATTTTTAATATATTGTCTATAATAGCCACACATCCCCAAAAAACTTTGGATTTCTCTTACAGAAGTTGGTGCTTTCACATTTTGGATGGCAGCAACTTTGTTTTTGTCTACACAAATTTGTAAGCCTGACACAACATGGCCAAGGACTTTCAAAGATTGAAAACCAAATTTACACTTTTTTAAGGATAAGGTCATATTGATTTCATCCATTTTTTGGAAAACTCTATTCAAGTGAATCATATGTTCATCAAAAGTTTTAGAAAAAACAATAATGTCATCAATATAAACCATGAGCCATCCTACAATAATTTCTTGATGGAAAGTGTTATCCATGACTTTCTGGAAAACTGAAGGAGCATTTTTAGGGCCAAATGGCATCCTAACATACTTATATATTCCCATATGAGTAGCAATAAGCAAAAAATTTTGAGAATTTTTCTCAACTGGAACTTGATGATAACCTTTATTACCATCCAGACAACTAATAAATTTTGCACCTTGCAAGGTAGCATGTATTGAATTAATTCTGGGTAAAGGATAGATATCATCAACAGTATAAGTGTTCAAAGCTCTGTAATCTCCACATAATCTAGCCTTATCTTTTTCATAAGAAATCAAGACTGGGGAGATGACACAATATTTGGGGGTGACATCTACTTTCTCAATGATATTCATTTTTAATAATGTTGCAATATTATCTTCAATATCTTTTCTTTTTGATGGAGAAGCAGGATATGGTTTTTCTTAAGAGTAGGAGGAATATCACTCAAATTACAGGATAAGGTAATTTTCATTTCTTCCTGAACAATTCCCAAGACATGAGAACCATGAGCAAAATCCATAGGGAAATAGGTAATAGAGGCAATAATAGAATCCTTTTGTTCACTAGTCAACTGATCACCAAAAGAAGCAGTATTTATTTCATTTAATAAATCATCCATTTCAGTTGTTGTTCTGCCTTTACACTGGATTAGTGAGTTGCAAGATTTCAACAGATGCCCAGAAGTTCTAGGAGAGGAAATTTTGAATTTCCTTTTGCCATTCATTCCTAAGGTAAAGCAATTATTTGCTGGGTCCAGTTTCACACCAAACATGGTTAAAATATCATTTCCCATAATAAACCACTTGCTTAAATTATCATTTTTCATGACAACAAATTCACAAATAGCCCTGACAAAACCACCATTATATTTGAAGAATACAGAGGTTTTGTATTTGCCAATAGGAATTAAGGTAGAACCATACCCAATCCATTTTTCAGAAGTTATAGGTAATAATTTACTCAAATATTCCTTATCCACTGAAGCTAAAGCTTTTTCAGACACTACACTTCCTCCAGCACCAGAATCAAGAACTACATCAACATTTTTACCATTAATGATAACAGGTGCCTTCAAAGGGGATATAGGTATAGAATTGTTAGTAATATCTTTAATTATCTCAGCATTTTCTACTGAAGATAAATCCAATACACATTATTCAGATATATTATTTAAATAATGGACATCTTGTTCCAACATTAAAACATCTTTAACAGAATCATTGTCATAGGAGATATTACTTTCACAGTCACTGGAAGAATTATTGACATCAAGTTCAACTTCATCAGTGTCTTCATTTTGTTCAACAAGATGAATTTTCTTGTCACAAACATGACCCTTCTGCCACGGTTTGTTACATTTATAACAAGTATTTGTTGCATACTTTTAGGTGCAACTGGGGAAGAGGGTTTACCAGATTTTTCTGGGAGCTTTGTAGAAGGTTTATTCTGATCATTATAAGATTTACCAAGGTAATTCTTTGGCTCATATCTATGGTTGAGTAGTACCTCATTAAAGATATTAATGAAAGAAGAATTTTCCCTTACATGCTCAGTTCTAGCCACAATCAAATCTCTAAGAGAATTTGGTAATTTATACAAGATTTTATCTCTCCAAATATCATAATCCATCTTTGGATCAATTGCTCTTAGGATTTTTGTCAGTTTCATAAGAAAAACAATGGGCTTTTCAACAGAGGAGGGTACATAACTAGTATTCTCATACAGTCTTTGCTGAGCTAACCTGAATTTTGAACCACCAAACTGATTCTCAATCAAGGATTTCCAATCATTCCATGTATAATGATTGTTATCTAAGAGGACAGATTCATACCACATCAAGGCTACATTGGAAAATAAAGAAATTAGCTTAGAAACAATTTCCTCATCAGGTAGTTTATAAGATCTCTTTAAATTATCAATTCTCTGGATAAAGTGTTGCCAATCAGAGGAAGAATCACCATCAAAGGTAGGATATTGGTCTAACTTAGGCCAATTTTTCTGACTACTGGGATGGTCCACTTTTTGGTTTTAATTATTCATCATTAATAATTCCTGAAGTTTAGCCAGGTGTTCAGAAATTTCATTATTTACAGAAACAGCTGGTGCATGACCATCACAAGATTTTTCGCTAGTAGCAAAAGATTTTACAGACTCATTGTCAGTTTGTTTAATGGTTGAAATATGAGGAAAAAAGGATGAACTTTGCTCAGGTTTTTTTCCTTTATTTTTATGCAGCTTATTGACAGCATTCTCATTCAATTCATTATTGATGGTTAAGGTTGAGAATTTTTCTTGAAGGTCAGACACATAGTTTCTTATTCTTGGAATTTCAGACATCTGGTCATTTACTTTTTCAAGAGATAGAACATTTCTGTCCTCAGAAACTGTGTGTTTGGCACTTAGTTCATGGAAATCATTTTTTAGGTTTTTAAACTCATTTTGTAGAGATTTTATTTCATTTTTTAATGAATAATTTTCTTCAATAAGGAGTTTCAATTCACTCAAGGTCTTATGTAGATTGATATTTCTATCTGAGATAGCTCTATGGTCACTTCTTATTTGTTTTTCTTGACTAAGAACAATATTCAAGGTTTCTTTGATTTTTAAATAAGCTGTATCTTGTACAGAAGAACTCACTTTACATTGCAAGTGTAAATTATTTAATCTATCATTTTCATGGATTAACACATCTCTCAAATGTTTGTCTTTCACAAGATTAAAATCAAGGGTATCTTTCAATATTTCCTCAGAAGTTTTTTCAATTAAGGTATAGATTTCAGGGGGAACAGAATCATTTTTAATTGCAAGAGAAGGATTAATTAAAGAAGTAGAAGTTAAATGTAAAGGTTCATCAAATGAAAATTTGCTAATTACATCAATAGGTCTACTAGTTACAGGAAGCTGTCTTTTAACAGGTTTAACTGTTCTTTCACCATGTTCAATAATATTACCTGCAGAAGAAGTTTTATTAGAAAACATACCCAAGTGACTATCAACCAAATTACTTACCATGGCAGAGGAGGAAACTTCCCCTGAGACTGAGTTTGGGATTGTGCTTGGGCCTTCTTTCTCCTGCTTCGTTGGTAGGGATGAGGAGGTGGATGGAAATTGGGTGTTCTGGATGGGCCAGGCTGATGATGAGGAGGGTGTTGCACATTCTGTTGGTAGTGACTCATTAGATAATCCCATTTCCATTGCTCTACTTCCATAGTATTTGGATTTTGGATGGTTGAGCTGGGTGGCTGTGAAGGTTGAGCCTGAAACTGAGGCTGATTGGGAGGCAACTGAGGAGGGGCCTGGGCCTGATTTTGGTTCCTGAGTTCTTGAACCTGATCCCACAAGGTGTCTACTTTTGCTTTGTACCTCATTTTTTCTGTCTTCAGCTCTTTTATATGACTGGACAGGTTGCTAATTTGTTGTGGTAGAGGAAGCTTTTTTATTTTGAATCCTTTTGGAAGACCTTCTTGAGGTACTAGAGGCTTTACTTCCTTCTGTTGTGCTGGGGGAAGGGGGTATGATTTGTTTACCTCTCCTGTCATTTCCACATCCTGAATTATGTGAATTTTTCTTGTTAGCATAAGATTTGTTATGTTCAACTTTAGAAGAACTCACAGTATCAGCATCATAATCAATTTTAATTTCATCCACTTGCATGTTATCCATTTTTTCAGCCAAATTCTTGGACATAATAGTGGGAAGATTAATTAAATTGTAAAAAAAAATTAATAAAAGTTAGTTAATAATTGCTCCAAAATAAAAATTTTTTGTTAATTAATTAAATTATATAAAAAAAAATTTTTAATATAAAGTAATATTTATAAAAAATTAATTAATAAAATGGATTGCAGATTTAAATTGGGAATAAACAATCAAGTTAATTCAACCAATTAATTAAATTACCAATATTAATATGGCAATATATATGGGACTAAGCACAAAGTACTTTTAAGTCAACCAAAATTAACAATAATTAATAATAATAATAAAATTAATTTAATAATTCAATTTGTATTAATAATAATGTTAATTCTTTTAGGACTAAGAGGATTTAACACTCTATAATGGTCAACTAGGAAAAAAAATTTATAAATGAACACTTACACTCAGTGAAGCAGCAATTAAGCCACAATCACTGTTATTGCAGTAAAAATATAGTAATATGAGTGAGAGGTGCAAAGGTGAACTTACTATAGTGATCGAAAAATCACTTCAAAATAATATAAACCTAATATATTGAACCCAAGTTTGAAACACGGTCGTGGCAAAAGTTTCTTTTTTGCTAGGTGGTCCGTGCGTTTGTCGTTTGTCGTCGTCGTTTAGGAAAGGTCCCCAGTTGTCGGTCAGTCGTCTAGAAGAGGGAAGAAGAAAAGGGGAGAAAAGGAGGAGGACAAGGAGAAAATAAAAAGAAAAAAAGATGTAAAAGATTATTTAATTTATTTAAAAGGAAACCAACAACAAGTAACTTGAGAGGTGACAAAAAGATGAGGTTTTATTAATAATATTATTATTTCAAGTAAGGGTTCTGCGCGGCAAGCACTGTAATTACTATCAGACTTATTGCAACCTTTAATTTGTTATATAAAATTTAAATTAGATTTGTAATACTAATAAAAATAATAATCAAATGGTTATAATAAAATATGTTAAATTGTTGAGTATATAGTAAGTGATGGGGCTACAGGGGATTAACCAAGGCCTTTTTATAGGCAATGGGCCCTCTGAAGCGCTACTATATTTGTAAATACAAGAAACATAATAGAATAAAACAAGAATCTAAAAGAATAAGTGAAACATAACAATGTAGAGAAAAATATGAAGCAAATAATTAAAAACCCCAATTAAGAATCCAAATTTCCCACAATTAATTCCCAAATCAGTAAGTAAAAATAGTGAATAACTAAACAAGCCTGGAACATAGGAACTTTGAGAAAAATCATTCAAAACAGATGGTACAGTCTGATTTAAGGATTTTTAAGTGAAACAAAAAATATTCTGACGCAACAAAATATGTAATTAATCTCATTTTAGTATATATTAATTAATTGTTTTTTCCCGACACAATTAAGGGTCAAATAAAGCATCATTAATTATTGTTTAATATTATATGAAAGGTGTTATTTAATATATAAATTTAAATAATTAATTTAATTATATTATAAGTCAATTTTACACCTATAATTATAATTTATGTTTTTAATTAATTAAATATAAATTTATAATTATTAAATACATAAAAATGCGCCATTATTTGTAGAATATAAAATATATTATGTTTAATTTAAATGTATAAAAAATTTATATAAACAATAAAATTAATATAACACTTATATGTAATAAGATACTTATATAATTTTATTATGCAATAAAATATTAATTTATATACATTAAATACAATTCTTACGCCCTCTTTCAGGTCCTATAAGTTAATATATCATTTACTGGACTCCTGGAATAGCCTGGATGACATAAGAGGTATAAATTGTAGGCTGATGGAGAAAAAAGAAAGCAAAAAAAATTTAATTTTAACTTTAAAATAAAAAAAACCACTTAAAAAATAAAATTTAGCTACAAAAAAGAAAAAAAAGTGAAAAAAAAAGTGAAAAAAAAGAGAAAAAAAGTGAAAAAAAAGTGAAAAAAAAGTGAAAAAAAGTGTAAAAAAGTGAAAAAAAGTGAAAAAAGTGAAAAAAAGTGAAAAAAATGTAAAAAAAGTGTAAAAAAGAGGAAAAAAAGAGAAAAAAAAAGAGAAAAAAGAGAAAAAAAAGAGAAAAAAAAGAGAAAAAAAAGAGAAAAAAAGAGAAAAAAAAGAGAAAAAAAAGAGAAAAAAAAGAGAAAAAAAAGAGAAAA
Organism: Hemileia vastatrix; assembly: GCA_030280995.1. NCBI lineage: Eukaryota > Fungi > Basidiomycota > Pucciniomycetes > Pucciniales > Zaghouaniaceae > Hemileia > Hemileia vastatrix. The sequence goes on from JASXTE010000012.1 coordinate 8,582,116, forward strand.
AAAAAGAGAAAAAAAAGAGAAAAAAAAAAGAGAAAAAAAAGAGAAAAAAAGAGAAAAAAAAAAGAAAAAAAAAAGAAAAAAAAAGAAAAAAAAAGAAAAAAAAAGAAAAAAAAAGAAAAAAAAGAAAAAAAAAGAAAAAAAAGAAAAAAAAGAGAAAAAAAAGAAAAAAAAAGAAAAAGAAAAAAAGAGAAAAAAAAGAGATAAGAGAAGAAAAAAAGAGAAAAAAAAGAGAAAAAAAAGAGAAAAAAAAGAGAGAAAAAAGGGAGAAAAAAGAGAGAAAAAAGAGAGAAAAAAGAGAGAAAAAAGAGAGAAAAAAGAGAGAAAAAAGAGAGAAAAAAGAGAGAAAAAAGAGAGAAAAAAACAAAAAAAAAAAATTAATAATTAGGATACATAAAATTAAAAAGGAAAAAAATGACTTACCTGGAAAGATAAGTTGAGAAAAAAATTGAATTCAAATTATTGGAGGGATGCAAGAGGAGAGGAGGAAATGGATATGAGTGATGAGAGAAAAAAGAATTACTGAAAAATTATAAAATAGCAGAAAATATGCAATTTCATGTTGAGTTGATGAAGGAAACAAAGAGAGTTAAAAAAAGAGACTTTAATAGCCAATTCAAAGTCAAAGTCAAAGTCAATATGCAAAAAGAAAATAACCATTCTATGTGTTTTAAATATGCAACCTGATCATTTGGAGATTATTAAAAAAATTAAAAGGGTTGTGTTAAGAAATTTGGGAGTGGCATTGGCATAATGATGGAGTGTATCCCAGTAGAAAGTAAGTTTTGTGAATTAAGGGGAGGGAATTCTAGTGAGTTCTCAGGATCCTCTTCATCATAAATATCATACAACTCATCCTTCAAGTCAGAGAGGATATTATTGAGTATCTCACAATTCATTATCCAATGATTTGCTGTTTTGATGTCCAATTTTTTTTTTTGAAATTGGATTCTAAGCTCCCATGGACTGGAAAATTTTCCTTTTAAAATCCCAATAGCATGTTTTATTTGTACTCTTGATTGTGAAAGGTGATAATTAAAAGGTTTTTTGGCTCATTTTCTACATTAGTACCTCAGAAAGAATGTATAATGTACTTTCCACTTGCATATGCTGAGTCTGAGAGGATGTTCTGTGTTTCATCAAAGTATGATTCAGGATTTTGAGAAATCCTTATTCTTTCAAATACAGAAGAGTCATTACATGAGCCTCGGTAGCCACTATGAAAACCAATAAACTTTTAGTGAAATCACACACAAGCTGAATGGAAGTAGATTATCTAGATATAAGATAAAGAGTTAGTTTATGAAAAATGAGAAATTAAAGAACATCTTTATAAAACCTTTTTCTGATCAAAATAATGGTTTCCATCATGAGCAGGTGTCACCGGACGACCTAGGCACAAGGTCGAGGATGTTCCTGAAAGTGAGATGAGAGATTTAGAAACTTCTTCGAAGCACAGAGGAATGATTCGAGGAAGTGATTCGAAGGTCACTCGAAGTAAGAGCTACAGGTTCGAGGTTTGTTTGAGAAGAATTATAAAATAGTTTCAAAGGTAATAGGAATTCTTAAAATCTCACGAAGGGTTGGAAACTCAATAATCAAAGATTTAGGATTTAGAAATGAATATTGAGAAAATAAAAGAAAGATACAATAACAATGATTTAACTTAAAGATTTTTACCACTATTAATGTAAATACGTTTTATAATTTAATTCTAAGGAATATCAAACCAAATACCCAACCCTTTTATATCCTTTATTCCTCCTCGCATTGACCTCCCTTTCATTGCACCATTCCCATACCATTAACCATTACTAACATACACTTAGACCCTCTTCGCTAAATATCCGTCCATGCTCAATTTACCCCTTTTTAATTTATTAACAAAACTTTTAATGAAAACTACTACTGTACTATTACGTTGATCCTAGCCCTGTGCGTCACTTATTGAAAAGGAGACTAAGGCACCCTATTGGGAGATTGACTAATTTAGATTTAGAGTTTAGGCTAGCGCATTTAAATAGTAAGTACACAAAAGGGAATCGCAGTTGCTATGGAGAATTGCTTTCTGCGCTTTGAGTATAGATTTAGGACTCGATATTATTGATTTAATGAGCTGCTTTTGCCTCGAGTGTCACGTGGCGCGTGACAGATGCCCGGGTATAAGAATCGCAAACTCTGTTGAGCTTGAGCCATCTTCTCACACTAGTTTCCCTTCTCCTATATATATATATTTTTTTTCTTATTTATTAATTTCCCTTTTATAATGAATTGCCCTACTCCCACACCTACGCCTCCACACCCTAAAGCGGATGGGGGAATGATTACGCAACAATTTTCCCAAGCTTTCACGGCTTGTGAAAGCATGGAATACTTCTGTGTCAAAAGTACGGCGACTCAAGGCCCTCGCCAGAAATGCAAGTTTTGCTGTTGGCGACAAGTGGCGTGCGATGCTTTGATGAAGAACGCAGAGATCGAACAACGGTTTACCAAGACCAAGTTTTGGGTAATCCCTAAAACAAAAGAGGTGGTCGAAGACATTTGGGATGTCTCGGTTGGAGATGAACAATTGGTGGGGGAGAATGATAAGGAGCTCAACAACGAGATCACAACCTGGGTAACCCAGGCCACGAGTTCAAAGCGGGGTGTCGAAGAAGAGGTCGACAAATTGGTGGAGGAAGATGAAGATGAAGTCCCTGTTCCAGGGCGGGCACCCAAGAAACGACGGGTGGTCATCGAAGATGATGAGGAGGAAAGAGAAGCAGAGGTAGAGGTGGCGCCAAGGTTATTCTTAGAACCTGACCCCATCTTCGAAGTAAGCTTTTAGTTTTAGTTTTTTTTTTTTTTAAGGATGAGGTTACTGATGAGTTTTGTTTAGACATCGAATACCATCAAAGACCCAATTGGGGAGCCTGCGTTGCTTTTGCCAACTGAGGCAAACCCTCCGGTCACAGGTGGAGTCGAAGAACCTGAAGACACACTGGACCAGGTGTGGTCGAAGAAGCCTCGTCAGGGTCAACGAGTAAGGTTCGCAGAAGAGTTGTGTGGGGAGGTGGACACAATTATCGATGCTGCTTCCTTCGACGTGGCAGAGGAACTCTTGGAGATTGGAGAGGTGGTTCCGGTAGGAGAGGAGGAGGTATTTGAGAAATGCAGGAAGGAGATAAGGGTAGTTTTGGAGAAGGTGAAAAGATTGGTTCGAGAAAAATTAAAAGAAAAAATTTGAAATGAAAAGGAGAGATGTAAAGAAGTAGAAAAGTAGAATTGTATTTTAGTTTTATTTTTTTTTATTTTTTTTTATTATTGTAGGTGAATATTATTATTTTTTATAAGATTTAGGAGAGAGAGAAGAAAAATGAAGTTTTAAATAAAATTTTTGCTTTAGAATTTGAAAGAAGAAATTTAAATAAGAAAGAAAGAAGTTATTTAATTGAAGGAAGTTTTAAGTTTTTTTTAAAAGAAAAAATTTATGTAAGAAAAGAGAGAGAAAAAGAAACGGTTGGTGATTGAGATGAGTTTGTTGAATTGAGAATTTAATGAAAGAAGAATTTTTTTTTTTTTTTTTTGCGAAAAGTTGTTGATTGATTTTTTTAGGAAATTTTAGTTGAAAAGAGAGGAAGAAGAAAGAAAAGAAAAAAAACAGAATTTAGAATTTAAAGAGAATTTGAAAAGAAGAATCATTTGTACGAAGAATTTTTATAGGGAGATTTAGAGGTTGAAGTTAAGTTCAAGGAAATGGTCGTGTCGTACAAGATTTGATGGTCCGAAGGAAAGAAAATTCTAAAGCGAGAATAAATTTTTAGAAAAGAAACACTACGCAATATAGGGGGTGGACTTGCTAGCAAGTCCTCAACCTGAACTCAGATGGAACTCAGATGGAACTCAGACTGAACTCATACTGAACCCATACTGAACTCTACTTGAACACCCACCTAAAACTGTTCTACTGAGTGGTGTTCATCCCTGATTGTATGGTTCCTTTATCAATAGCTCAATGTGTGTTCAACCTGTGGTGAGTTTGGGTCCAAGGTTGCGGACTCGCTAGCAAGTCCGCCCCCCATATTGTGTGGTGAAAATTTTAAAGAGAATTTTAAATTTAAGAAAAGAATGTATTTAGAGAATTGAAAAAGAAAAGAAAGAAAATATTTAGAGAGATTTAAGAGTTTTTTATTTTATTTTATTACTTATGTTTATTCTATTTATTTTATTTTATTTTATTATTATTTTATTATTTATGTTTATTCTATTTATTTTATTTTATTTTATTTAATTATAATTTTGATTTTACTTTTAGTTGGTTTTGGAGAAAAATTTTATAGAAGGAGAAGAAAGAAAAAGAAGAGAGAGAAAAAAAAACAAGGCTAAGAAATTTAAGAGGTGTTTTAGATTTTTTACGAGAAAAAGAAAGAAAGAAAAAGAAAATCTAAAATAAAAGAAATTTAAGGTTTTGGTTTTAAAGGATATTTCAAATGAAAAGATTTTAGGAGTTCAGGGGCGTTAGAAACATTGATGGCTGGTTCCCAGGATGTTTTGTCTGAGTCATTGAGGAAGCCTTCCCATTCCACGAGGTATTGAAGTTTCCCCTTGCGTATTCTTGAATCAAGGATACGACTTACTTCCCACTCTAGATGATCTTCTACTTCGACCGGTTCCGGAGGGGGTTGGTTCTTGCCCAGGTATATTTCTCAAGCCAGTTCCAGGAGAGATACATGGAAAACAGGGTGAACTGCCTGCCATTTAGGAGGTAACTTGAGTCGAAATGCAGTTTTAGAGACTTCAGAGTCGATTTCAAATGGTCCCAAGTGCTTTTCAGCCAGTTTCTTTGATGGTCGTGTTGTTCGAATGTTTTGTGCGTCAAGCCATACTTTGTCGCCTTGTTTAAAGGAAGGAGCAGATTGTCGATGTTTGTCGGCCTGTTCCTTGTATCTTTGAATCGCTGATTCCAAATTTGTTTTAAGTTCTTCTTGGAGTCGTGATATAGTTTGAAGATAATGTTCCGCAGGATGATTAGTTCCTACATGGATTGAGTTGAATCGAGGATGTTGTCCATAAATGGTTTCGAAGGGAGATTGTTGTGTCGAAGAATGAGTTGAGTTATTATAAGCAAATTCGGCCAATGGTAACCATGTGGTCCAATTGTCTTGTTGGTAACTGACATACATTCGAATATATTGTTCGAGGATTTGGTTAACTCTTTCTGTTTTACCATTGGTTTCAGGGTGATAGGCCGTGGAGAGGTTCCTTGTGATATTGTTTCTTACTTACCCAATATTTGGGTTCCTCTGATTCGACCAAATAGATTGGAGTTCGATCGATATCTGTAAATGTTAGTTGAAGCTTCTCGGAAAAAGATAAACTAACAAAAGAAATTGAAGCTCCAGAGTCTATAAGACAACTGAAGGGGATATCCTCCTTAAAAAGAATGAATCTCAAGCGGTTTAAAGCAACTCCAGTCCTTAAGACATGGAGGTTCTGTGCACTGGGAGAGATAAGATAGTTTGCTTTGCACACAAGTAAACTATCCACTAGTTTTTTGACTTCGAACTAGTACCTTCTCTTTCCTTCAACTTTACACAGTCTTCCAACTTGTGCTTACCCCCACAATACATACATAACCCATTATCTGCTCGTCTCTTCCTCTCAGCTTCTTTAAGTTCCCCTTTAGGATCCAGTACTTTGCTGATATTGCCTGGGGTCAAGCCTTTTGGTCGAGGTTTATCCTTTCCCTTATTGGGTTTGGATTGAGTCGAGGAGGATTTATTTGGTCGTGGGTGTGAAGAAGGTCCCGATTTAAAATTTAGGCCTTGAGATTTGTTGGCATATCGACAATGTTGAAGTCGTCCTTGATAAACGCCGTCAAGTTCGAGGGTTCAATCCATTAAATCCGTTAAAGTAGTCATCTTCTGACTGTGAAGATTTAATTGATCCAGAATCCTCAAAGGAAGTCCTTTCTTGAAATGATACTTAAGGGCAGCATCATTCCAACCTACTCGAGTTTTAAGTGCTCTGAAGTTCGAGATATATTCAGAGGCTTTACCATTATCACTCATGCGAAGAAAATCAAGTTCAATTTCTGCTTTTTCAGTTTCATTAGGGTCCCCAAACAACATAAAAAGTTGGTCTTCGAATTTTTCCCAATTATTGATAAGTAAGTGGGTTTCTGTCGAAGAAAGCATGAGCAGATAAGGTTCAAACCATCTTGCTGCTTTTCCGGCTAGGAATGAAGAAGCGTAAACGACCTTTGATCGGTCTCTATTAAAGGTTTGAGGGTCATTATGGAACAGTAGCTTGCAGGTTTTCAAGAAGGGTCGCAATCTGTCAGGGTGATCTCCGTCAAATTTGTCAGGAGATTTCATAGAAGGAGTTTTGAACTTAGATCCCTCTGAAGACGTTGGATTTGAAAGGGTTTTCATGAAAAGTCTCATGAAATCTTCCAGAGAGTTAGATGGTCCAGGTTCTAAGGATTGACCAGAAGGGTGATTGGCTGGGGCGGATGGTGCCTCGTGCATTGTATCCTCTCCTTCTTCTTCATCACTATAATCCTCAAAATCTTGTGGGATGTCTTCTACAGATTGAACTGAATGTTGCCGTTCCCTAAGGTCAAGTGGTTCCAAAGAGTGAGTGCGGGAAACAGACCTTGTGGCTGTTGGCCTGCCTCTAGTGCGAGCTCTAGTAGTAGCGCCCGTAGGAGGAGTGTGTTGAACAGGTGCCATTTTTAAAACTTTAAAAACACCTAAAAGGACCTAGTAGTGCAAAGAATGAGAACTACGGAGAATTAAATTATACTGTCACCGGACGACCTACGCACAAGGTCAAGGATGTTCCTGAAAGTGAGATGAGAGATTTAGAAACTTCTTCGAAGCATAGAGGAATGATTCGAGGAAGTGATTCGAAGGTCACTCAAAGTAAGAGCTACAGGTTCGAGGTTTGTTCGAGAAGAATTATAAAATAGTTTCAAAGGTAATAGGAATTCTTAAAATCTCACGAAGGGTTAGAAACTCAATAATCAAAGATTTAGGATTTAGAAATGAATATTGAGAAAATAAAAGAAAGATACAATAACAATGATTTAACTTAAAGATTTTTACCACTATTAATGTAAATACATTTTATAATTTAATTCTAAGGAATATCGAACCAAATACCCAACCCTTTTATATCCTTTATTCGTCCTCGCATTGACCTCCCTTTCATTGCACCATTCCCATACCATTAACCATTACTAACATACACTTAGACCCTCTTCGCTAAATATCCGTCCATGCTCAATTTACCCCTTTTTAATTAATTAACAAAACTTTTAATGAAAACTACTACTGTACTATTATGTTGATCCTAGCGCTGTGCGTTGCTTATTGAAAAGGAGACTTGGGAGATTGACTAATTTAGATTTAGAGTTTAGGCTAGCGCAGTTAAATAGTAAGTACACAAAGGGGAATTGCAGTTGCTATGGAGAATTGCTTTCTGCGCTTCGAGTATAGATTTAGGACTCGATATTATTGATTTAATGAGCTGCTTTTGCCTTTATTTTCACGTGGCGCGTGACAGAAGGCTTTTGACTAAATGGTATAGTTGTACCATCAATAAAACCAAAACTTCCAGGGAAACATTCAGCTTTTATTACTTGAGATAATTCAAGTGGATGTTGTGGAGTTGACAAGAAATTGCTTAAGACTTGAAAGAAAGGATGGAAATCATACAGCACTTTGTGTATAAACCCATATTACCATATCATATGGTAAAGATATTTTCCAAATGTATTAAAGAAGCACCATTTCCATTTGACCCAAAGTGACATAGTGGGAAAGCAATTTGAATGGAAGGATCACACCTTTTATTATGAGAATTGTTAAGAAAGATAGTTTGATGAAGTAATCAGGAGAATTTCAAAACATTTGTGTGAAGTTTAAATGGGAGATTTTGAGAATTGAGTGGAACTGTATCTGGGGTCATGAACAAGATTTGGCCCCCTTGGGTTGATGTAACACTTTTACAAAAGAATAGAAATATAAGCTAAAGTGTCTTCCAAATCAGAATCAGAATCAGATCCATAAATTAAAGATAAAGCAATAACATTTATGGTTGACAAAATTCATCACCTAGTAGAGAGATGCATCATTGTTGTTGTTTGAAGGTTTAGCTGATGATGAAAGCATAAATTTTCCACCAAATGAGAAGGGTGGTGTGTGAATAGAAAAAAATTTTGAGTTTATACCACCAAAATTGAGTAGCCTCAAGTGAAGAGTGACATAAGGATGGAATTTCCAATTATATGTTGTGTGAAATGCTTACAAATCAATCATGGATGTGATGAGTTTGAGATCAGGAATTAGGAATTTAAATTGGGGTATAAGAGAAGGGATAATGAATTATTATGAATTCCTTATCTACTAGCCTAAGGGCTAGTGGATAAGAATCTTCTGCAATAAATAGTAGAGGGTATAAAAGTTAGAAATCTTCCATTTCAAAAAGCCTCATTTTTCACCAAATCAACCAAGATTGTTTTTTTAAATTCACCATATTGTGCCCCAGAAACACCTTTTACTAAGAATTAATGCAAAGTTTGTGGCTTTCTTCTTGTGTTGTGAAATACATTTTAAATAATTACAAATTTCTAACTTTGATACCCTCTAATGTGTTAGCTGAGGAAAAAAATTCCTGATCCCTAATTGTGGATCCCTTAACATTGTTGCACCCTAATATAGATATGATTCCAATTTTTTGTGACTAGTATTGGACTTTAAAAATAAATATGTTGATTTTAAATAAGTTAAAAAAATCAGTGAATAGTATTTGGTGCAATTAGACTGCCAACCTTTAAAAAAAACATGTTTATTTTTGTTAAGTTACAAAAATCAGTCAATAGTAGCTGGCACAATGAGACTTCCAAAATAAATGCAACTGTAATGGATTCATATGACAAAAACAGTGATACCAATGATTTTTATTGATTAAAGATAAGAGATGAAATCAATGAAAGTTTTAACAACTATATATAATTCTATCAGTGTCTAGCCTTTTAAAATAAATATGTCAGTTTTTGATGCAATTAGAATTTCAACCTGATAACAAATTTAGGAATGTTAGTGAGTATATTTGTGAGTAAATGAAAACTAATAATGAAAAGACAATGATGATAATACATAGATGTGATGGTATCAAAGTGTTGCAAATGATTTGTTGTGAAAAAAACAGTGATAATAATGATAGTGATTGGTTAAAGATAAGAGGCAAAATCAATGAGGAAACAGATAACAAATTGTGACTAGATATAGTTGTATCATTGATATTAATCTATGTTAACCTATCATATAATGGATGTCATGCAACTGTTAACTATGCATCTAGATCTAGATTAATAGTATGTATAATAAGAAGTTGAAGTTGAAATTAAGGTTTGCGTTGAGCTAAGAGATCTTGGCTTTCAAATTCCCACACCCTCCCTTGTTGAGTAACTCAATGCCAATGCATATTTTTTCAAGATGTGTTTTGAGCTTGACTTTGTTGACAGCCTTGGTGAATATTTCAACTGGCATTTTTTCAGTGGGCATTTAAGGAACCCCAAACACTTTGTTATTCACTTGCTCACAAATCCAATGGAGTTGAATGTCCAAGTGCTTGGTTTGAGTTTGATTCAGAGGGTTTTTTGTTAAAGAAATACAACATTGGTTGTATTTGAATATTTGAACTGGGATTTTGCATTGGTGTTTCAACAGATTAATGTCTTGTAGGAGATGAGTAAGCCAAATTGTTTCTTGGCAAGCCTCCACAACAGCTTTGGCTTCTAGCTCAGAGGTTCTTATGGAGACAGAGCTTTTATTTTCCTCTTCCAACTTATAGTACATTTATTTAGGGTAAAGATGTAGCTGGTGGTTGAGCGCCAAGTATCTAGGCATGATCCATGGTCTGCATCACAATATCCCATAAAGGGCTCTGAGTTGTGCGTTTAAGGCTTGAATAAAATTCCATATTTTTGAGTCCCCTTGAGGTAATGGAGAAAGTGGATGAAAGTTTTCCAATGACTCAAGCTGGTCTTGTTGAGGAATTGTAACAGCTGACTGCAGGCAAATGCAAGGTCAGGTCTGATGCACTGGAATAGATAATTCAGATTTCCAATGGCTGATTGATGATTCTGATTTGTTTTTAAGAAATACTCATGATCCTTGTCTGTCCCAGCTTATAGAGTGGAGTTTAAATCCATGGGGGTTGATATTGATTTACAGTTATCCATTCCATAAATGTTGAGGATGGCTTCAATCTCATTGGATTTTAACAGGGATATGATGATGTTCTCTTGATTTTGGGTAATCTTAATTCCCAAGATCATTTGAGATCTTTCCAGGTCTTCCATGTTAAAATTTGCTGATATTAGATCCTTGAACCATTGAATTTCTTTGCCAAAAATGGAGAAATAATCAAAATGGACATGAACATAGCAAGGTCTGTCAGGGTCTTTGTGAATGAACAGGGCTGGATCAACAGAGCTTCAGGTAAAGTTGTTATTAATGAAGAATGACTTGAAAAGCTGAGACCAACAGTATGAAGCTTGCTTCAAGCCATACAATACACCACAAAATATGGGGGGTAGACTTGCTAGCAAGTCTGTAACCTTGGACCCAAACTCACCACAGATTGAACACACATTGAGCTATTGATAAAGGAAACATACAATCAGGTATGAACACCACTCAGCAGAACAGTTTTAGGTGGGTGTTCAAGTAGAGTTAAGTATGGGTTCAGTTTGAGTTCAGTCTGAGTTCCATCTGAGTTCCATCTGAGTTCATGTTGATGACTTGCTAGCAAGTCCACCCCCTATATTGCATAGTGATAATTTTTTAAGCAGAAGGACTGGATTTTTGATCTTGTTGGGAATTGATATGCCTTTAGGATGACACATATATATTGTTTCTTCTGGGATCCCATTGAAGAATGCTGATTTGGTGTCCATTTTCTGGAAATATTATTTTTCTGAAACAGTAAGGGCAAGAAGCACATGCAAGGTGGTCAGTCTTCCTGTGGGTGAAAAAGTCTCAGTGTAATCAATTCCAAATTTTTTGGGGAACCCTTGTTCACACAGGTGTGCTTTGAATCTACTGATTTTGTTGTTGTGGTTGAGTTTTATTTTGAAAACCCAGATGCTACCAATTTGGAGTGCATCGTAAGGGCACTTGATAGTTTCCCAGACCCCTTTCTTGTCCAAAGATTCAAGGCCAACACCAATGGAATGTTTCCAATTATTGCTGATGTCTCCCTTTAATTCCTCTTTTTAACTGGTAGGTGTGAACTATGTTTCTGATATTGGGATGTATTCTTAATGAGAATTTTTGTTGTTTTGTGGCTCTTGATCATTAGTGTGGGTTCTGGCTTGTCCACTTCTTGTGTGTCCACCTTGGATGATGTTGGATGGTTTGACATAAGATGATATATTCTGCGGGGAAACACCATTGGTCAAGCAATATTCCCAGAATATGGAAGAAAACCTCTCATTATTGGTGTCAGGTAATCCAGGCTCTTTGGACTCTCATGCTGATTCATCCTCATTGGACTCATTTTTAAAGTCAGTGTAGTGATCACTGAGGCTGTCTTGTAGAGAAAGAGTGAGTTATTTGGGTTCCTTTTCAACAAAAAAAATTTCTTATGTGATTTTGGGCTTTGTTGTTTAAGAGAAGGGATAAATTTTTTCATGGAATAAAACATTATGCAAGTAAAATGGCTTATTGGTCTCTAGGTTTAATAACTGGTAAGAACGATGTTCCTCATGAAACCCCAGCAGACATGCTTTAATAGCATTACTGCTAAATTTTCCAGAGAAAAGCTTCTTATCAATTAGTGTGTATTACAAGAAACCAAAAGTCCTGAGTTTTTGAATCTTTGTTTTGATGTCAAATAATCTTTTATATGGTGATAAAAAATTTGGGTTTGATTTTTTTGAAACATGGTTTTAAATGAACACTGAAGTCTTTATCTCTTCTCCCTACAGATTCTCTGGCATATTAGCCTTAAAAATCATGGCCTTAGCCATTTCAATGGAGGTCCAATTACTTCTCTCACTAATAGGGTTTTGCTGAGGGGTGTAAGGAGATGTCACTGTAATTTTGAAACCTTTGGTCTGAGAAAGGTCTCTGATTTTCTTATTGATGAATTATCCAACTCCAATGCATACTAAGTTCAAGAGCTTATTTTTTTTAAGATTTTCAGAATATTTCTTAAATTGCCCAAATTTTTCATATGCTTCAGAATTATTTTTAAGTAAATACACAAATTTTTGAGAAGAGTATGTGTCTGTTAATTTAAAATAATATTCATTCCCTTATATTGTCTTCACCAATCTCCTGCTCAAATCACAATGCACAAACTGTAGTGTTCTGACAGCATTAGGAAAATTCCCTGAGAAAGGGAGTTTGTGAAGCTTCACTTTGACACAGTGTTTGAAAAAGATAGGGTCACTTTTTACTTCAAAATGGAAGTTTAAATGACATTGGTTGCATGTATCTGATAGAGATTTGAGCCATGAATGAGTGTGCCTGATAAGACTTGTGTGCCCTTATTTTTGATAATAATGGATCCTTCAGGCTCAGAACTTATGTGGAAACCTCCTTTAACAAAGGGGGCAAGTGAATGAGATTGAAATTGATTTTTGGTATGTGCAGGAAATTGGATAGCTTCACTCCCTCATTGTCATTATTGAACAGGTGAACAGAACCAATTCCAGCAGCGTAAATCATTTCTCCATTCCCAACAGGAATGGGTATTTTTTCCTTGCTTTATGAGAAGAAGATGTTGCTTCAAGAAAACATATGTGAGGATGTGCCTGAGTCAAAGATGAATTTGGGAGGATGAGGAGATTTTTTTATGACTGCTGAATACAGGTGTAGGATTTCATGTGAGAAATCAGAAACTTCAGTGCTTTTTGACTCAGTCTCTGACTTTGGTTTAAAATTAGGGTGAAGTTCAGGGTGGAGTGCCCAACATTGGTCCTCAGAATGAGGACATTTTTTGTTATGTTTTCCATTAGTGAAATACTTGTGCTTTTTAGACTGATTGTTCTTTGCCTTCTTGGGCATGATGAAAGTGGTTTTGTTTGAGTCTAATTGGTTGGCAATGAGTGAATTTTTTTTGATAGTGACATCCACAGTAAGTGGTTTTCCTGTGTCTTCTGACGTATTGATGATCATAACTTGGTGCATTTCAAGTGAATCAGGAAGTTTATTGAGGATGAAGTAGGGATAGTGTTGGTCTTTGAATTTTCGACCAATCAGGGCGAGTTGATTTATGGAAGATTGGAACTCTGTAATAAAAACTTGCATGTTTCCTTCTGTGCATTTGAGGGCAGAGAATCTGGGGTAGGCGGCAGCCATGTTTGTGGGACCACTTGCTGAAAATCTGTCAGCTAGCTTCTTCCATAAGCCCATTGGATTTGACCTCTCTGTTTCATCAACAAGAGAGTTTAGATTGGTGTTGTCCAATTTTTGTACATTACTGTTAGCAGCTTGGCAGAATTTTGCTAAATAGTTGACTTTGGCTTCACCTTTGCTAGGGATGGTAACTTTTCCTTCTACAAGTTTGTCAAGTTTGCACTGTGAGAGATAAAATATCATTTTGTGACACCATGTGAGGTAGTTTGATGTATTCAAGATGGGAATGTCCTGTAACAACTGGCTGGAGTGATTTGTGGATTCCATGTTGCCTGGTTGAGTCAATTCAGACTGTTAATCTATTGGACTTTAAAAATAAACATGTTGATTTTTGATAAGTTACAAAAATCAGTCAATAGTAACTGGCGCAATTAGATTGACAACCTTTAAAAATAAATCTGTTGATTTTTGATAAGTTACAAAAATTGGTCAATCGTAGTTGGTGCTATTAGACTGCCAACCTAGACACAATAGGGCAAGATGGTTTATGTGGTTAGATCATTGCCTGGATGGCCACTAGTCACTCGCCTTGACTTTTGTGTTTCAGGTTTGAATCCTTGCTGCCTCACCCCCTTTTAACCACACCCTCTTTGTCCATGGTTTGCACTCTTGTTTTCATGCTGGTGTCAATGTATTGTTCTCCCAACAATATCTCTATTCTCCCTCAGCAACCTACAGTGGATGGACACATGCATGAAGGCTGGGGAACCCACCCCACTTTGCCATCCCCCCATTGTCTGGACAATTGTGCCTACTCATTCATCTTGGGTCAGCTGTGGAATTCCATTCCCCTTACATTCTTGAAAACCCTGATCATAAAACCACAACCCCTTAAGGATTAACCTCCACCCTTCCCCCTATGGCAACCCCATCTGTGTTCTCAAAGGCACCTGGCTCCCCCTGTTATCCTGTTAATTGCACAGATAACTTACCCACTATTTTCATTACTCCTCACATGTACCTATCCTATTAATTTTACAATGCCTTCATGCCCCTAGCTGGGCGAGATTGTAAGAAATTAAAAAAAAACCTAGACACAATGGTAATGGAGTGTTGTGAATGATTTGTTTTGAACAAAACAGTGATAATGATGATAGTGATTGATTAAAGATAAGAGATGAAATCAATTAAAGTTTTAACAACTAGATACAATGCTATCAGTATCTAACCTTTAAAAATAAATATGTCAATTTTTGATAAGTTACAAAAATCGGTCAATAGTAGTTGGCGCAATTAGACTGCCAACCTGATGACAAATTTAGGATTGTTAGTGAGTATATTTGTGAGCAAATGAAAACTAATAATTAAAAGACAATGATAATAATACCTAGATGTGACGGTATCAAAGTGTTGCGAATTATTTGTTGTGAAAAAAACAGTGATAATGATGATAGTTATTGATTAAAGATAAGAGATGAAATCAATGAGGAAACGGATAAAAAATTGTGACTAGATATAGTTGTATCATTGACATTAACCTATCTTATACTATCATATAATGGATGTCACACAACTATCAACTATGCGTCTAGATCTAGATTAATAGTATGTATAACAAGAAGTAGAAGTAGAAAGTAAGGTTGGCGTTGAGTTAGGAGACATCGGTTTTCAAATTCCCACAACTAGAAATAAATTTAGGGACAATATTAGGACACACCGGCACACTCAACCAAAAGTGTTAGGTGCACGCCGGTGATGCTATTTTTGTCTGTTTTCAATTCAAATTTTTTCGATGTCTCATACTATGTAACAACATCCCTTAGATATATACATAATTCTTACGCTTGGTGTGCAAGTGTGATATTATTACCGAATAGGGAAAAAAATGTTAGGTTTAGATTAGTGAGAACCGCAACTGCGGCCTTTAATGTATGTAGACTGTGTGCGCGAGTCCCCTCTCTTCATTCTGACACGGGGTGAAGAGAGCGAGCTTACCATTGGGACTGTGGGATTTGGGTGCACAGGTTAGTAATCCTGCAATTATAATTCTGACACGGGGTGAAGAGAGCCAGCTTACCATTGGGGCTGTGGGATTTGGGTGCACAGGGCATTACAGGTTATGGGCTTTTAGTACATTACCAGTTGCAGACAAAGAACAAGCGAGTAAAGAAAGAAAAATACAAGATATATAAAATTATCACAAGAGTCATCAAGTTGTTTAGATATTATAGATAATAGAACCAAGAAATATAAATAATAATAATAAAAAACAGTTTAATTTTTTTCTTCTTCTCTATTTTTTTATCTTCTTTAATAAAATCAAAATGTCATATCTTTCTTACTCAAATTGGAGGTCTTGTTACCGTTCATCTGGCCCTACTGCTACATTTTTTTGCTCCTATGGGACTTCTCCTTTCTGCTCTCATCATCAATACAATTCTCATTTCACTACTCCCCCATCTCCACAAAAACTGGCTTTGTTTGACCCCTATGCAACTGATCATATGAGTGGGGATTTATCTATATTTTCTGAATTGCAATACTTACCTCAAAAGATTCCTCTTATTGTCAAGGATGATCCTGAATCTCAACAGTTTGTAACAGGAATTGGCTCCATCATCCTGAAAGGCTTTGATAACTCCAACTTCATCATCAAAAGAGTTTTTTTCTGCCCAACTGCTAGCGGTACCTTAATTTCTGGATCTGCATTATTAAAGTCTGGGGTTTCATTCTATGCCAATGCAGCAAATCATTTTGTTCTGAAAAAAGGTGATACTGAATTAGCTAAATCAAAGTTGTCTAGTGGAAACAAGTGGTTTCTCAGAATGTGGTATGGTCCTTTTCCTCAATGTAATGCTACCTCTATTTCCTCTTCTCTGTCTTCCAAGCCGTCAGTTCCATTTTTGTCCCTTGACCCCCCAATTCAGCGGCAACCTAATTCAACTCGACACCCTGAAAGTGAACTCATGAAGTGGCATCGGATGCTTGGACATGTCAGCTTACAAGTTATGAAAAGGCTTTTTGCTGCTGGTGTTGCCCTTGGTCTTCCCTCCTCTCTTCCTCCTGGAATTATTGATTGTGAAGAATGTTGTCTTTGCAAGAATGTCCAGAGACACACACTACTTCCAACTGAACCTTTGGAAATTATTGTCTCAGATGTTTTGGGTCCCTTTGAAGTGGCAAAATTTAATGAAGCACACTATATTGTTTCCTTTCGAGATGTGAAGACAAGCTACTCATATTGAACTCATTCAATCAAAAAATGAAGTCCTTGATGCTTTTATACAATTTCATTTAAAAATGGAGCGGTTAACTATTTTCAAACTGAAGATTCTTTGTTCAGATAATGGTGGAGAATATCTTAATCAAAAGATGCAAAAATATCTATCACAACATGGAATTCAGTGGGAACATTCTATGCCTTATCATTCTGAACAAAATGGAGTTGCCGAACGCTACAACAGGACTGTTTCTGATATGGGTAGGACAATGCTTTACGACAGTGGTTTGTCAAAGTTCTTTTGGGGTGCGGCATTTTTGTGGGCAGCTTATCTTCATAACCGACTTCCCAATTCAGTTTCTATTTCAAAAACTCCCTATGAAGCAATGTTCAAGAGAAAACCTCAACTTGATTTGTTACGGACTTTTGGAGAAGTGGCCTTTGTTCATGTTGCAAAATCTCAACGGTTTTATGTGGTTGGGTATGTGGAGGGTGGTAAAGGTTGGCTTTTTTGGGATCAAACAAACAACAGGCTTATTCAATCTGCTTTTGCTGAATTCCCTTCACGTGCAACAACTCAAAAAGTTTCTTAAAAGCAAAATAACTCTATATCACCTGATATTTCAGAAAAACAGCTGCCTCAAGATAAAAGTGATGTGATTCCATCTTCAGAAAATCATGGTCTTCCATTTATAGTGAATTCATTAACTCTTGGTGATTTTGAACTTGATAAAAGACTACTGGATCAAGATGCTGTTGGAACTGAAATTCAAAATACTTGCTTAGAATTGTTCCCTGATGCACCAAAAACATATAAGCAAGCTATGAAAAGTGAAGACAGTCATCAATGGTCTTTAGCTTGAAAAAATGAACTTGAGAATCTTGCCAGGAAGAAAGTTTGGTCACTTGTTAAACCTCCACCTGGCATCAAAGTTCTTGGAGCACGATGGATTTTTTCTATTAAACCAGGACTTTCAGCTGATGACGCTAAGCGTTTCAAGGCACGTTATGTAGCTCAAGGATTTTTGCAGCAATATGGCCATGATTTTCAAGAAAATTTTGCTCCTACTGCTACCTTTACATATCTACGACTAATTTTTACTCTGGCAGCAAAGTTTAACTGGTTTGTTCATTCTTTTGATGTGGTTGCAGCTTATTTGAATAGTCCTATTGAAGAGGAAGTTTATGTCCGCCCACCTGAAGGACTTGAAGAAAACGATGGCACTTTAGTATGCCGGTTGCACAAAGCTCTTTATGGTACAAAGCAAGCAGCAAGATTTTGGTGGAAGTTCATTGCGGAAAAGTTGAAAAATTTGGACTATGAAACAAGTCTTTTTGATAATTCTGTCTATATTTTAAAGAAGAATCTGGGTTCATCAGTTATCTGGCTTCATGTGGATGATGGAATTGTGGCATGTGATTATCATGAAACTTTGAAGAAGTTGGAAAAAGATTTGGCTGGAGTTTTGGAAATTAAGTGGAAGGAAAAGGTGGATCAAATAGTGGGTTTAGATGTGGAAAGAGTCAGAGATGGGTTTATTTTGTCTCAAGCTCCTCTTGCTCAGAAGATCAGCAAACTTCATAATCATTCTCAATTGCATACTAAGGCTCCCCTTCCAAGTAAGTGTAACCTGGTTTCAGCAGATCCATCATCTTCTCCAATCAACCCCCTGGGCTTCCTGTCAATTGTTGGTTCTTTAAGCTACCTGGCCCAAGGAACTAGGCCAGATATTGCATATGCTGTCAATCTATTAGCATGCTTTGCCAGACACCCATCAGAAGATCATTGGAAAGCTTTGAAACATCTTGTGGCTTATGTTTCAGCAGCAGCTCATTTCACATTTAAGATATTTCCTTCTCATTCAGATTCAGTCGCAAAAGTTGAAGTCTATGCTGATTCAAGCTGGAGTGGTCATGAAGGTGATAGAGCTTCTCAAGGCCATATCATATATTTCTGCAGGGTACCTATTAGCTGGAGTGCAAAACTGCAACGGACAGTGGCACTATCTACTTCAACAGCAGAATACATGGCTTTTTCATCAGGTGTCAGGACTGGCTTATGGGTCAAGAACTTGCTTGAGGACTTTGTTAACTATCAAGACGCAGTTCATCTTTATTGTGATAATCAGACAGCAGTGAGAACAGGAAAAGACCAATCATCAAATAAGGATACCAGACATTGAAAGAGGGATTTCTATTTTGTCAACCAGCTAATTTTCAACAAAGAAGTACTTCTTACTTGGGTGCCTAGTAGAGATCAAAAGGCAGATTGTATGACAAAGTCATTGGGTGGTTTGAATATTCAACATTGTTTGTCTTATCTTTCAGTTGGAACTTAGTTTTTATTTTATTTTTCCTTCATATTTATCTTTTTCTTGTATTTTTTTTCTTTCTTTAATTCATAATCTTTTACTATTAGGCTATTGGTGGTAGAGGCCTTGTTGCGAGGGGGGGTGTTAGGTTTAGATTAGTGAGAACCGCAACTGCAGCCTTTAATGTATGTAGACTGTGTGCGCGAGTCCCCTCTCTTCATTCTGACACGGGGTGAAGAGAGCGAGCTTACCATTGGGGCTGTGGGATTCGGGTGCACAGTGTTGAGATTACACTCCTGAATAGAATAGATTCTACATTTATCTACATATACATATATATATATATATATATATCTATTTACATACTACTTTTAACCTAACTTGATGATATTACGTAGAGCATATATGGATGAGGAAATCCCTGCCCGTTTCCTCATCCATTTTCTTTGTCTTTTATCTTATTTAATTATTATTAATTCTTTACTTATCTTTCTCTCATCCCGTTCCAAGTCCTCTGTCCATTTCCATCTGTCCCGTGTCCGTGTCCCTCATTGTGTCCTAAAGCCTAACTTGCCTGGTGACCAATCTTATCAGGTAACTTGTACGTATGCTCTACAACAGCAATAGCTCCTTATCCATTTTCTTTGTCTTTTATCTTATTTAATTATTATTAATTCTTTACTTATCTTTCTCTCATCCTGTTCCAAGTCCTCTGTCCATTTCCATCTGTCCCCGTGTCCGTGTCCCTCATTGTGTCCTAAAGCCTAACTTGCCTGGTGACCAATCTTATCAGGTAACTTTCCTCTGTCCATTTCCATCTGTCCCCGTGTCCGTGTCCCTCATTGTGTCCTAAAGCCTAACTTGCTTGGTGACCAATCTTATCAGTGTCCAATCGTAACAGGGTTATGGGCCCAGCGTCCCTGCATCCTTAAACAAAGCTGGAAGTACCCGACACACCTCTGTCTTTTGGGGAATCCCCTGATCCTGACTCATCTTCCATCTATACCACCATGGCTGAATCATCCACTCCTCCTCCGCCTAACTTCTCCTTCCTTCAAGACTCTTCCAACTACTCAGAAATTAAAGGAATAGAAAAGTTAAATGATAAGAACTATAGCTCTTGGAAAACCGACCTAAAATATGCACTCACAGTTCGAAATTTGGATCAGTTTCTCAATGAGGATTGCCCTGTACCAACCGATCCGGAACTACTCTCTATTTTTAACATTCGACAACGCCAAACTAACACAATCATTAAAATTTTCATGGATCGTGCTAACCAGCATAAATTTATTCTCGATGATGATGCCGTTGAACCGGCTGCTTTATGGACACGCATCAAGGACCATTACGCTTCTAAATCCAGTCAAAACTGTTCTTATATTGTAAATAAATTATTTAAAATCAAGTTCACTGAAAGCAATATTCAAGAAGCTATGGACGACTTTCGAGGTACGATGAAACTCCTTAGAGATGTTGCCCCAGATCTATTCAAGGAAAATATCCTGTCATACATCATGGCAAACTACGTGCTCAATCTTCTACCTGAATCCTACCAAACCTTCTCTTTGATCATACTTAGCAAGTATGATATTACAAACCGTCGAGCAACAATTGAAAGTATCTTTGCCGACATTGAGGCTGAAGTTATTAGAAGAAAGGTACTCAACACTACCGGTTCAACTTCTGGGACAGTTTTAGCTACGGATACTAAAACTAAAATATTTTGCTCGAAAGGCAAACATAATCCTCTGGCACCACATTCAGAGGCATCTTGTTTTCAATTACATCCTGAAAAGCGAGACGAATTTTTAAAACGAAAGAAGGAAAGGGAAAACAGGGACACCAACAATGGAAAGGCTCTATCAGTATTTTCCGATATACCTCTTAATCATGGCATCTTGGACAGCGGTGCCTCTTTTTCAATCTTCAACTCCTTACAATTTTTCTCAACATACGAACCATCAAAATTAAGTTTATCTATGGCAAATGGGGATGAGTTATTAGCCCTTGGACAAGGCAAAGTAGCTTTTACTTCATCATCCGGTCATACTTTCAATATTGAACATGCTCTTTATGTACCTACGGTTAAAGCTAATTTAATAGCTGCCATCGATCTTCTTCTCGATGACTGGAGTTTAATTAAGGAGGACGGAATTTTCAAAATAAAGTACAAGAATATCACTCATATAGAGTGCTCTATAAGTGGACGAATCATCACTTTTCCATTGACTAAAATGTCAATTTTTAATGTTACAACAAATGATGATAAAAATTTACAACTTTTACATCATAAATACGGACACCCAAGTAATCAAACCATGGATAAATTATACCCAGGTTTGAATTTCCTTAGCTTCAGTTGCAAAACATGCACATTAGCTAAATCTCATGTTTTACCCTACTCCGGCACTTTCCCGATCCCGGAAAACCCTTTGGATGTCATTCATATGGATTTATGCGGTCCTATCACCCCTGAATCAAAAGGAGGAAAATCCTACTTCTTTCAAATAGTCGATGGACACTCTCGTTATCGTCACACCTACTTCCTAAGCCTTAAGTCAGAAGCCTACGAAGTCTTTCGTGATCATCAATTATTGGTCGAAAACCAACTTTCACAAACTATTAAATGTCTTATTTCCGACAATGGAGGAGAATTTACAAGCAATTCTATGAAAAATCTTCTTAAAAACAAAGGCATCCTGCATCTTCGAACTGCTCCCTACTCACCTCAACAGAACCCCATAGCTGAAAGGGGAAATCGGTCTATTGTTGAAAAGGCAAAATGCCTTCTAATAGAGTCAGGCCTTGATCCTCACTGGTGGGCCGAAGCCGTCAACACAGCCACTTTTCTACTGAATATTTTGCCAACATCAGCACTCTCAGATCATAAGACCCCTTGGGAAGTTTGGTTCAACGGAAAAGTTAAAATTCCTCAGAAACTTTATCCTTTTGGATCCGATGTAATCTACTATCAACAAAAGCATAAGCGAAATGGAAAGTTTGACTCCAGTGGAGAAGAGGGAATCTTCCTTGGTTATTGTGAGGGACACATTAACTACCGGATTTACTCACCCAGCACTGACTCCATATTAATTACTCACAATGTAAAATTCTTGAATACTTTCACTCTAGCTCGACAAATTTCCAAGGGCCAAACTGCTGAAACTCTTATATTTCCCGAAACTGAATTTCTATCCATCCCTTTGCCAAGTTGTCCCAATAATTCTATTTCTGAAAATGAATTGGTAGAGAGTCACTCAATTCCTACTCAGCCTGAAATACCCTCTGAACCTGTAGACTTTTCATCCTCCTCTCCTTCTGAAACCCCTATTGAACCTCCCCAAGCTCCTAAACACTACGCCTACATTGAGAAAGATATCCGACCTTCACAAGAAATTAACTCCTCTATAAATCCTTCAAATATACTGACTTCAAAAAGAAGGGGAAACCACATTAATATGATAGTAACTCCTTTCAACACACCCAAAAACTTTTACGAAGCAATCAATTCCCCTGAGAGTGACGAATGGCTTAAAGCCATAGAAAGCGAACTTTCAAGTATTAATAAACACGGTGTCTGGGAAGAAACTCCAGTACCTTCAAATAATCATTTACTAGGTACCACTTGGACCTTTAAAAGGAAGACAGACTCTGAAGGTAATATAGTCAAATACAAAGCAAGACTTTGCGTTCAAGGTTTCTCTCAGATCGAAGGCATTGAATATAACGAAACATATGCTCCAACTGGTAGATTAAACACCTTACGCTTTTTACTGGGACTTGCTTCCTACAAGGATTGGGAACTTCATCAAATGGACGTCAAGTCAGCTTTCCTTCATGGAGAGCCAGACGAAGACCTTTACCTTAGATTCCCTAGCGGTTACTCGCCCAAAAATCAAAATCTTTGTCTACACTTAAAGAAATCTCTATATGGCCTGAAACAAAGCCCTCGATGTTGGTATCGCAAACTCTCTGGCTTTTTCACTGACATTGGCTTCAGACCAAGCAAGGCTGATCCTTGCCTCTTTATCAATAATGACAATACGCATCCATGTTATGTATTTATACATGTGGATGATTTAATCATTGCAGGACCTTCAGTGCATGAGTTCAAAAGTAAAATTTCACAAGTCTTTGACATGGAAGATCAAGGAGAACTCAACTGGGTACTCGGCATGAAGGTAATTAGAGACCGAACAAATAGAACCATTCAACTATCACAAGAATTATATATCAACAAATTACTCACGGAATTCAATTATCAAGATTGTCGAACTGTCACTACTCCTCTAGTCCCAAATTCACACTTCTCCACGTGTTCTTCTAATGAGCTAACCCATCTATTCAACTATAGACGAGCAATCGGTCTGCTGAACTATCTCGTACTGTGTACTCGACCTGATCTAGCCTATGCTGCTTCTACCCTTGCACAATATCTAAATGAACCCTCCGACCAGCAAATTCAAGCTTTCTTTCACGTTCTACGATACCTCAAATTGACTAAAAACTTTCAACTAACCTTAGGCAATGTTCCCGATTCTGAACTAGGTTCATTGATTGGTTTTTCAGACGCCGATTATAACAAATCAGAAGACTCCAAGTCTACCTCCGGTACACTTGTCTTTCATCTAGGCTTGATCAGCTGGCGCTCATGCAAGCAACAATCCATTGCTCTTTCAACCTCTGAGTCTGAATATTATGCTATGACCGAATGTTGTCAGGATCTTCTTTGGACCAAGTAGTTATTCAATGATTTCTCTATCACACTCAACAAATCAATTCTCAATGGGGACAATCAAGGTGGTATCAATCTGGCTCTTAATCCTCTTTATCAACATCGTACTAGACACATAAATGTCAAAGTGTGTTGGTTGCGTGAACAAGTCACTAATGGTGAATTCTCAATTGACTACACTCCCTCTTCTCAAATGGTTGCCGATATATTAACCAAATCATTGCCTAGACCTAAGCATCTAGAATTTTTATGCTCACTAAACCTCTCGCCATTGCTGTCTTGAGCACGGGAGGGTGTTGAGATTACACTCCTGAATAGAATAGATTCTACATTTATCTACATATACATATATATATATATATATATATATTTACATACTACTTTTAACCTAACTTGATGATATTACATAGAGCATATATGGATGAGGAAATCCCTGCCCGTTTCCTCATCCATTTTCTTTGTCTTTTATCTTATTTAATTATTATTAATTCTTTACTTATCTTTCTCTCATCCCGTTCCAAGTCCTCTGTCCATTTCCATCTGTCCCCGTGTCCGTGTCCCTCATTGTGTCCTAAAGCCTAACTTGCCTGGTGACCAATCTTATCAGGTAACTTGTACGTATGCTCTACAACAGCAATAGCTCCTTATCCATTTTCTTTGTCTTTTATCTTATTTAATTATTATTAATTCTTTACTTATCTTTCTCTCATCCCGTTCCAAGTCCTCTGTCCATTTCCATCTGTCCCCGTGTCCATGTCCCTCATTGTGTCCTAAAGCCTAACTTGCCTGGTGACCAATCTTATCAGGTAACTTTCCTCTGTCCATTTCCATCTGTCCCCATGTCCGTGTCCCTCATTGTGTCCTAAAGCCTAACTTGCCTGGTGACCAATCTTATCAGTGTCCAATCGTAACACACAGGGCATTACAAAAAACAACCACTACTACAAATACATATGGTGTGCAAGTTAGATACTACTGCATTATGGGGCAACAAAAATATGTTGCCGGGCACTGTACAATCCTTTGTTAAATATGCAAGTATTACTTCAGTACAGGCTCAGTTTGTGAACACTGAACTATTATATACATATTTAATTTAGTTTTTATCACCAGTAACTTATAAGTGTGGTAATGGCAATCAATATGAGTCAAATGATGATAACGAGCAAATAATTTTGTGACTCTAAACCTTGCGCAATCACTGAAATCTTAAATTAATGTGCACTTTACAATCATTCCCTTAAATATGTATATATTAGTTCAGTGTCCACAAACTGAGCCTGTACTGAAGTAATACTTGCATATTTAACAAAGGATTGTACAGTGCCCGGCAACATATTTTTGTTGCCCCATAATGCAGTAGTATCACTACGCACCTAGTAAGATATCCCTGATGGGGATATCCAGCACGAGTTAAGGATATTTTAGGGAGGGACATAAGGTCAGAAAAATATATGTAAGAAAAGTAAGTGCATGAAAAATATGTGCGAGAAACGTAAGTGTAAGAAAAATCATTTGTGACCATGAGAATATTTTTTTTCAAAAAAAAATTGTAAAAAGACAGAAAAAAATAAAAAATGAAATAAAAAATCTTTTTTTCGGAAAAAACAAAAGTACAAAACACAGTTTCCCATGGTTGCAAGATATTTTTATTAAATTTATTATCCTCACATCTTTTTTTTGCACATATTTTCCTGGAAAATATTTATCTCACACATATTTTTCTTGCACATATTTTTCTATCCTTATGTCTCTCACTATAATATACCTAACTCGCGCCAGATATCCCCATCAGGGATATCTTACTTGGTGCGTAGTGTATCTAACTTGCACACCATATGTATTTGTAGTAGTGGGTGTTTTTTTCCCTATTCGGTAATAATATCACACTTGCACACCAAGCGTAAGAATTATGTATATATCTAAGGGATGTTGTTACATAGTATGAGACATCGAAATAATTTGAATTGAAAACAGACAAAAATAGCATTACCGGCGTGCACCTAACACTTTTGGTTGAGTGTGCCGGTGTGTCCTAATATCGTCCCTAAATTTAATGTGTTTCCACATTTGCCATGTTTGACACCCCCTATTAAATATAAATAAAATTGAATTTAAACTACTACAATGTCCATTTGATTGCTTTTAAATCATCAAAAACATCATATCATAAATTTTGATGATTCAAACATTGTAAGGTGTACAATTTAAAAAAGAAACAATGTACACATACACACATATATATATTACACCTGAGAAAAACTTGTGATGAAATAAAAAGTAAAAGTACGCCAGGCACTAATATATATTGGGGAAATGCTGATTGGCTACTCTATTTGATAATCATGAAAGATATTGAGCTCCGAAAAACGCTTGAATAAGGTGATGAAGTCGTTATTGCAAAAGATGCATTAGCATTTTAGTGTGAAGGTCGTTTTATTTTTATATTTGAACTGGAAATGGTTAAGTCTTAAATTCCCCTGCTTATATGGCTTATGCTGACTCGATGAGGATTGGAAGGTTTTCGCATAATTTTCTTAGCTGGACGAGTTGATTCAACATTGATGGGTGACCGCAGACATTCAGCTGGTGGCCACGAATACACTTGACCTGGTTCAGTAATCATTCGCCACTATTTTGATTTTTAATTTTTTTGAAATTTTTTAATTAGCTCTAAAAAATCCGAACTCAATCCAAAGTGCAAATGAAATGGTAACTTACGGCTCTAATAAGAAGTGCTAGAGCTAAAAATATCCCACCCGTCAGCACAAGACTGGTTGCGCATGCCTTGAACTTTGGTCTAAAATTAAATTATGATAAATCATGAGAGATTGCACCAGCTTATCTATAGTTAGTACTTAAAGGTGTTATGTACTTAGACATATATGTACTTAGCTATCACGTGACTCTTGTATATAGACTGTAGTTTGCGCAGTTGAATAACTCCGATTCTTCTCGGAGTTCTGATACTGACGCATCCTTACAGGTTATGGGACCCTTGTGCGCTCGTCATTAAATAAGTTAGCGATTACTGCCGAGATTTGAATCCCGTCTGGTACACTGCCCGACGTACAACTTCTTAGCCTTACACCGACTAGGCTTTTGTTTTCCTGCCTTTACACCACTGAGGCATCACTTGTTTACCCTTTGCTCTCCTTGCTTTCACACCGGTAAAGCATTTCTCTTCTCACTACATATGCCACACACCCGATCCCACGGAGAACCCCCAGAAAGTCTTTCCGACGAAGAAACCAACCCCACCCCTCGTGCTACTGCTTCTCCCATCCTACCCCATCGTGACTTTTCTCCCCACGCTCACAACCATACCATGCCTCATCAAACCTCATCCCGCCCTTCGTCTTCCTCCTCTGTCTCACCTCCTATCCCACTTACTCTTGATGAGATTCAACGCCGTCGCAAAGAAATTAGTGGTATTGTGAAAGCGACGACTGGTGTTATCAAGTTATCTGCTGATGGTTCCAACTGGCACGATTGGGACTGGCAGATCAAGATTGTCATGACCAACCATGTTGGATCCTCCTCCTATGCCACGGATGATGTGCAAATTGGCGATGCTTTTGTTGACAGATTAGCATGGAACATCATATTCAACACTGTTGATATCTCTCTCCAACGCTTATTATCATCCGAAAGTTCCTGTCGAGAAGCATACCTACTCCTTTTCAAGAAATTCAATAGAGCTACACACACTTCCCGATTATCTTCTTTCAAGGCTCTCTTGACTATTCCCCTCCAACCTTTTGTCTCTGTCACTAAACACTGTGAACGTGTTGAAGAATGCATTGAGGCTATTATTCGGACTGGGTTTGCATTTACCAATGCTTCCTTCAAGGCAATAATGCGACAAGTTCTTCTTCCGAATTCTCAAGCTGAACTCTCTATCGATATCAGCAGGGCTATTGAATCCAAAGGATCATCCCTCACTCTTTCCGCTGATGATTACCTCACGGAAATGTTAAACGCTGAAACGAACTTATCCTTAGTCAAACAAGCCAATGATTTGCCCAACGTTTCTAATATCTCTCTTAATGCCTTCAGACCACGACCTGATCGACATCGACAAATTGATTCATATCGACCCCCGAATGCTCAACGCAGATGTAACGACTGTGGTTCTTTCAAGCATTTATTCTCCGATTGCCCATACAACATGCGCTCTTCATTTTATTCCCCAACACTGAAATTATATTACGATCTCAATCAAAAAATTTCTGAGTTAGGTAAACTGCCCAAAATGGCCAACGATAACAAAGGCAAAGTGAGAATACATATGGCTGATGCGGATGAGAAAATAATTGAAGTGGACACTAACTCTATTGACGCTCTCTCAACCGCAATAAATCAAATTGATCTGAAAAGTTTTGAATGGCAAAGTGAAACATCCATCGCTGAAACTGAAGCCATCATTGATTCTGGAGCTACCCATCATGTCACTGGAGACGTGAGTATCCTCTTCAACTTTAAAAATATATCTCCTCATATCCCCGTTAAGGTAGCCACTGATGGCCCACCATCTTTCATTACTGGCACTGGTGATATAAAAATTGT
This sequence comes from Hemileia vastatrix, assembly GCA_030280995.1. Lineage (NCBI taxonomy): Eukaryota > Fungi > Basidiomycota > Pucciniomycetes > Pucciniales > Zaghouaniaceae > Hemileia > Hemileia vastatrix. The sequence goes on from JASXTE010000012.1 coordinate 8,610,307, forward strand.
AGGTGTAGGTTGCACCATCCTCTTAAGAAACGTGTTCTTTTGTCCTCAGGCCCGGACTACACTAGTTTCTCTTTTTGATTTGGTTAAAGCTGGAATGTCCTTTTCTATGTCTCCTGATCGGGAGCTTGTACTTACACATGATAGTACAACCATATTGCTTGGACACATTGATTTGACTGGAAGAAAATGGGTTGTAAATACTATCAAATGTAATAATCCTGCTTCTTTTTTAAATACAAATCCTACTCCACTTTACCTGATAGCTGCACCTAAGCCCTCCCTATTAATTGATACCTTTAATCTTTTCCTTGACGACGTTAACTCGGCCAATATTCATCGTCCTTATGCTGCTCCGGGCTCCCTTCTTGATTGGCATCGAAAACTAGGCCACACCAGCGACCGAGTTTTGCGCAAGCTCATTAATCTCAATCTTGGGATTGGTTTACCCTCTGAATGTCCCAAAGGAAAGATTGATTGTGCCGACTGTGCAATTGCTAAAAGTGTACGAAAAACAACAGCACAACGTGAAATTGCGCCTGAGTCATTATTATCTCTAGTAGTTGGTGATCTTATAGGGCCCATAAAAGATGCAACGGTGAATGGCAATTTCAAATGGGCAGCTCTATTTCGGGACTCCTTCTCTACATATGGTGAAGTCTTTCTTCTTAAAAGCAAAAGTGACGCTATGAGTGCATTTAAAACTTTTCATGATAGACTCACGACTGTTACTGGGAGAAAACTTCTAGTATTGAGAACTGATGGAGGTGAACTTCACAGTAACGCTATGAAAACCTATCTTTCCTCAATTGGTGCTACTCATGAAATCACTATGCCATATCATGCTGAACAAAATGGCACTGCGGAACGTTTTAATCGAACAGTAGGTGACATAGCTAGGACATCATTATTGGCGAGTGGTCTACCGAAGAGTTTTTGGGGTCTTGCCTACAAATGGGCTTCTTTTGTACACAATAGAATTCCCAACAATAAAATTACCGATTCAACTCCACTACAAATTGTATATGGTACTCGACCTAACTTCAACAACTTTCGAACTTTTGGCGAAAGAGCATTTGTCCATGTCCATAAAGAACTTCGAACAAAACTAGATAATCGAGCAATTGAATGCCAGGTAGTAGGATATGCTCAAAACAACTACGGCTGGTTATTCTGGCACAAAGAATCTGGACGCCTTTTTGAATCCGCAATGGCCATGTTTCCTACCAATAATCCTGAAACCGTGAATCATTCACGCCTTGCGCCACTTGCACCATTGACTCCTATCAACAGTTCTCGACCAGGTTCTTTGGAATCTATTCTTAACTCCCTCACCCTAGGAGATTTCAGCGCCGAAAAGACCATTGATGAACAGGATATCCTATCTGAAAAAATTCAAGCTGCTACCTCCCGATCACCCATCTGTCTTCCTAACACATATCTACAAGCAATGAAGTCGTCGGAATCCACAGAATGGAAATCTGCTTGCGCTGATGAACTGAACAATATGTCACGATTAAAAGTATGGTCACCTGTTTCCCTTCCCCCAGGAGTTACTCCACTCAAAGGCAAATGGGTGTTCACAATTAAACAAGGGCAAAAATTGACTCCCCTAAAATTCAAAGCACGTTATGTCGCAAAAGGTTTTAAACAACGTGAAGGAATCGATTACAATGATACTTTTGCTCCTACAGCAACTTTTGCTTCACAGCGTATCTTACTCACCCTAGCAGCTATGTATGGATGGAAGGTAAAGTCTTTTGATGTTACTGCTGCCTATCTACACAGCAACATAGATGAAGACCTGTGGATAGAACCCCCACCTGGCATGCAATTATCAGCTCAGCATAATGCTCTCAAATTACACAAAGCACTATATGGCACCAAACAAGCCGCTCGGTGCTGGTGGTTTCATATCGCTGACAAACTAAAATCACTAGGATTTGTTTCCAGTCAATATGACTCAAGTCTCTATATCTTGAAAGACCAACAATCTACCGGCATAGTGTGGCTGCATGTAGATGATGGGATAGTGACAGGAAGTAATGATACAGTGTTGAAGAAATTGGAAACGGGTTTGAATGGGGGGCTAGAGGTGAGATGGTTAGATGGATTAGATAGTATAGTAGGGATGAAAGTGAAGCGTGTTGAACGAGGTTTTGAATTAGACTGTCACCAACTGATTGATAAAATACTGACTGATCATAATCCAGGTGGTTTGAAGTGCAAGACTCCTCTTCCTCTGAATACCACTTTAGACTCAGCTAGAGAAGACGATATTGGCATCGATTCAAACAAATATTTATCAATCATTGGAAGTCTGAACTATGTAGCAATAGCTACCAGACCTGATATTTCATTTGCAGTTAATTTTCTAGCTAGATTTGCCTCAAAACCTCTTGATCACCACTGGTCTGCATTGCGCCATTTACTCAAATATGTACAGGCAACAAAAGATCTCAAATTGCGTCTTTACCCCAACTCCTCATCTAAACCTACCCTGACAGCCTATTCTGATGCATCATGGGGCGGTGAATGGTCAAGATCCACCAGCGGTCACATTATTTATTTGAATGGATGCCCAATTTTATGGTCATCCAAGCGACAAACCACGGTAGCTGACTCAACTTGCTTTGCTGAATGTTTTGCAATGTGCTTGGCAACGAAGGACTCAATCTGGTTACGGAATTTATTGACCGACATATGTGGTAACATCGACAGTGTATCTCTGAAATGTGACAACAAAAGCGCCGTGTCTTCAGCCAAAAACAACCCATCCAACAAACGTACTAGACATTCAGATAGATACTTCTTCCTTGTGAATGAACATTTATATAAGAAAAACATTATTTTAGACTGGGTTCCTGGCACAGATCAAAACGCCGATATTCTTACAAAAAATTTAGGTCCTGTTCTTATCGTTGATAAAAGGCACTTACTGGGTGTTACATGATTTTCTTTAGTTGTTTTCTTACACGATGATAGCAAAGTGGGGGGCTGTTATGTACTTAGACATATATGTACTTAGCTATCACGTGACTCTTGTATATAGACTGTAGTTTGCGCAGTTGAATAACTCCGATTCTTCTCGGAGTTCTGATACTGACGCATCCTTACAAAAGGTTTGTCCCGAAAATTGAAATTCCCATGAACTTTTTCTCTTTCCTCAGAACTTATCTGACTTAAGCAAATCAATAGTGGGAAGGTGGAAAGAGGGGAAGTGAGATGTATCGTCGATGACTACATGACATACAGCTGTTCTTGGAAAGGTTGTCGTCAAAATGCAAAATTTTCGAAATTTTTTGACGGAAAGACTGACATAAGACAGAAAACTTGGCATATTTTTGGTTCAAGCGGGCCAATTTCGCTATCAAATGTTAATGTTTCTGTCTATAAAATGCGAACATTTTTGCGTTTTGGCGACAACCTTTCTGAAAGCAGCGGTACGTTGATTTGCTTATGTTTCAAAAAGTTCCGAGACATGAGAAAAAGTTTATGAAAATTTAGATTTTGGGAACAAACCTCCAAGTATGAACTTTAACTCTGCTGTTGATAACCGAAATTCTATACAAGGTTTTACGAAAATAAATTAAGATGGTAACTTACTTTGTCAGTGACTTTCTTGTATTTGTCAAGAAGACAATACATGCGATTTGGTTCGTCAAAAGACATAAAAACATGCCCGTGCATTGCCACACTGAGTAAACTGATCATCACCCACATCAAGTAAAAACAAATTATAACGTTGGAGATAAAGAGAAAGAGAGAGAGAGAGAGAGAGAGAGAGAGAGAGAAAGGACATCATATATAATTAGTAGACATCCTTTTCCCTTTTTTTTTTTGTCAATTGTAATCACAAGATTTACCATACCGCCGTTGCAAATCTTTCGCAACTCCAGCCTCAACTGATATTTCTACAGGATGTGGAGATTCCACCGTAAGCTGGGTTCGGAAAACGTCCGTTAATCGATGAGTATTGGCTATCGAACTTCGTTCGATTAGGCGTTTTCGACCATAGGCAACTCTAACGGATCGTCGAAGAAGTCCTAAAAGCTCCGCAAACGCAAACGAATACAACACCATACACACGATCCCTAATGCAACCCAGCAACCTAATGCTGTAGTCGTACTCGCAATCAAACGGGTTTTTTCAATCGTTAATGTCCGATGAGCTAATTTAATATTATGGAGTTGTTTTCGAGGTACAGTTTGATGTGGATCTACATTCTTCCACCATTCGGATGCACTTGTCAACCGGCCTAGCAACTTCGTACACGCATTATTGACGCGCGTTTCTGCGCAGTATTGCACTATCGCCCAGACTGCTGTTTGAAGAGTCGCTAGGATGGGAAAACCCAAGAAAAGCATGTTAAGAAGATAAGGGTGCAAAAAAAATGAATGACTGGTTTTCATGTTTCTGTGAGGTGAGCACAAGCTTTTTTTTAAAAAAAAATCACCCAAACATTCACAAAAAAATATAAGGAGAACAGTTACTATGCAATAAAAAATAAGTAAATCAATATCAGGTTTACCATGTATAAAGCCCATCCCAGCCAGTAATCCAAAAACCTATATAGCTCTGATTGTGGATTAAAGAAAAGTGAAAGAGCATAATATCAATTGACCGGTGCAAATGAACGTTACAATTCAAAAAGATGCGAGAGAGTTCAGGATATATTAATCAAGAAAACTGCATA